>CM046967.1:27699456-28324456 GCA_025698475.1 Gossypium anomalum
CGATATCTCGAGATAAGGAAATCTTTAACGATCGTTTTAAACTAATTTAAAAATTTTAAAAATTGATATTAATAAAAAAGATCGTATTTCAAATCCATTCCCGATTTTTAATTTTCGACATTAAGACACTAACCAATCAATTCGGTACCAATTTTTGGGCGTGTCGAGGGTGCTAATCCTTCCTCGCGCGTAACTGACTCCCGAACTTGTTCTCTTGAATTTCGTAGACCAAAATGTCATTTTAAATTAAAATCGTTTTATTAAAACAAAGGTGATCCGATCACACCAAATAAAGATCGGTGGCGACTCCCGTTTTAATCTTCGCTTTCAAACAAAGTCGATTCCCGTTTAACAAAAAAATGGTTACGACAACTTATAATGTAAATTACCCTCTATGTGGCTGTATTTGAACTTTGCTTGTGAAATGGAGCTTTTATCTTTAACTCGGATGGAGCAGTAAAAGCGGGAATGATAAGGGTGATGGGGTGGTCGGATTCTCGCGGTAGATTGGAAGGACGGATAGTCTTCAACCCAAGCTATGGGGCATTCGTGAAGGTTTGCAACTTGCTGAAAGTTCAAATATCCAATCTTTTATTGTTGAACCCGATGCCATGATGGTTGTTCACCTCCTCAAGATGCCTCTAGATGACATCCACCTACTTAGTACTTTAGTGAGGGATTGCTTGCTCTTAATTGTTGAAATGTGGGCAATGGAAATCCAACATATTTACTGGGAAAGTAACAAATGTGTCGATCATCTCGCCAATCTTGCCCAGAACTCGGACTTGGATATGGTGGTCTTGAATTCCCCACCCGCGAGCTTACTTTCTTTCTTCTAGACTGATACATGTGGGGAAGGATTTGTTAGTTGCAGTTCTTAATAATAACGTATTAACCACGGGAACTGAACGAAAACTCAATCTCTCATTTCCTATACATCAAAAGCATTAAAATTATATCTTTAAATCTTAACTATTGATTACTATGGGGAACAACAGCATAAATTCTCTTAAAACATACATGGACAGACAGATGCTTTTGGAGAAGAATTATGCTTCTCTTTTTTTCTTCTTCTGTTATAAAAAAATAAATAAATAAACGTTCAAAAGTTTAATATTACAACAATCTAAAAGAAAATATATTTAATCATTAATAGATCTACGTTTACATCAAAGCAAATAGCTCACCACCAAACTTTAAACATTTTTTTCACGATTTGTAAGTGTAATGACGAAAGAAGATGGCATTTTTGCTAAAATCAAAGCTCAATATTATGACAATCTTTATTTGAGGAATCTCCTTTACATGTTTCCTAGGTTATCTCATATTAAAATCCAAAAAGAGAGAAATAAAAAGATTCTAACAATTATTGCTTTTAGTGTTGCTTTCGGGAATTTAAATGTCTTTAGTCAGATTCCATTCTATCTTATTCACCTACCGGCAGATTCTCTCCTATCCGGAATTATTAAGTATGAGTACATTTATATCTACATTAGTTAAATTGCTATAAGAGTTATTAAACTAAATTAAAGGAGTTTTTGAATCTACGTTACAGTATCGTTATAATATCTAATATTACAGTATCGTTATAGCATCTAATCTCATTGTTACGGTTATTTTTACATTAATCGTAAGTAAACATACTGCCCATCCACAAGGGCCCTTAAGATTCAATTGATTTATTACTCTTTTTTTTAAGAAATATATATTTTTCAACATTGCTTGACCAAAAGCCATCAATAAACTTTTTAGGTCAAAATATGTACCCAATCCTTGTATTTGAATAAAGTTTGAGATTTATTTATTCTAAAAACCCTAATCCAATAGTTTATTCATTAGTATTCAATCAAAAATACATTTACGCAATTATACTAATTTTAGACCAAGTCATATATTTTAACCTTTTTATGATTCCAGCTGTGCAAAATGTGGCAAAGTTTAACCTTTTGTGACACATTGTGCATCTTCTTACGATACATTTGATAAAATTATGGCTATATAAACCCACCATTTTCATGTTCTTTGCACCAAGAAATAGTATAATTACAAGGATTAGTAGCAAAAGAATATGAATATGAAGGGTTTTTCCACTATTTTTCTTTTTATTTGCTTTGTTTTAGTTATTACGAATTGTTTCATGGTGGAAGCAGATACATGCAAACCCAGCGGTAAGCTTAGAGGGAAAAAGCCTCCTCCAGGTAAATGTAACAAAGGCCATGATTCTGATTGTTGCCAAGAAGGCAAGTTTAACAACACGTTTACATGTTCGCCACCGGTTTCGAGTCATACCAAGGCGATCTTGACTCTCAATGGATTTGGTCCGAAGGAGGACGGCGGCGGTCCATGTGAATGCGACAACAACTATCATAAAGATTCAGAACTGATCGTGGCGCTTTCGACGGGGTGGTTCAACGAGAAAAAACGATGTATGAATTATATTAACATTCACGGTAATGGAAAACTGTTAAAGCTAAGGTAGTCGATGAATGTGACTCCACGATGGGGTGTGATGATGAACACGATTACCAACCTCCGTGTGCCAATAACATTGTCGATGCCTCAGATGCAGTTTGGGATGCCTTGAGAGTGTATGGAGATAAACGTGGTGAAATGGAGATATACTGGTCTGATGCTTGATTAAACATTTTTGCCTCTTCGTATTTCCCTTTGTTTCAAGCAAGGGTTGTGGTTCTTTACTCTTTAGCTATATGCTATAAATTATGTCCTTAATTATATTTAGGACCTGAAAAAAAATTCATTATAACTATTTGGTCCTTAATTATATCTAGGACCTTGTCCCCTTTGATTAAATGGTCTAATTCTATTTCTTTCCCACTTAAAACATAATAATAATTCGGTATAGTTCATTTTAACAACTTGATTAAATTAAAATTTTCATCTTTTACCCCTCATAAAAATTAATTACTCGATTTAAGTCATTTTAACACCAAATTTTGTAAATTTTATCTTGACCCTCCAATACAAAATTCATAACTTTGCCTCTACAAATTAGGAATAAAAGAATAGAAGTAAATTTGATAAACGAACTAAGATATATTAGATAATTATTTGGTACATTAACATAGCTTTTACATTTTATAAGAGTGATAATGGAACCAACGCATGTCCTTAATTCACGTTTAAGTTTGAATTATTTAATTTACAATTGTTTACTTTAACTAAGGGTTTCTCAATTCACTATAAAAATTGATGTCTTTCAAGAAGAATGTATAAACTTTACAGCACTATCTTTTTCTTAAGTTTTAGATAAAATTTCTCTCTAGCTTTTATGACTAAACTAAAACTTTTAATTTTTACGGCTCAACTAAAACCCTCTCAATTTATAGTTGGTAAAATAAAAGAAAGTAAACAAAGAAACTTGTATAAGGTGTTACAAAAAAAAAAAAAAAAAAAAAAAGCTCTCAAAGTAATGAAAACGAGAGTGATAAAAGATCTAACAATAAACTTCCAAAGAATATTTACAAGAGAAATGAAAGAGTAAAGATTTGAAGACTTTTCTCTTGTGTTTGATGCTTGGTTATCTCTCTCTTGTGTCTTGATGTAACACTCCTCACCTGTCCCTACTGTCGGTACAAATGACAGATGCCACCGGAGCATGTACGAGTAAGATATCTCGTTTTTATTTAAGAATTAAAAGCTTACATAATTTCTTTAAAATAATTACAATATGTTTTAGTCAAATTGAAAATTTTAAAAACAATTTAAAACATTTAGAAATTGATATGCAATTGACCAGGAGTGATCGAAACTGGAAACAGACCCCGAAAGATCAAAACGACTTAAATTTGTGTAGGGTTGCTACAAGGGCATAACGTTGCGGCGAGGGACTTATGACGTCACGGCATGACTGATTGAGTTAATATGGTCGTGAAGATGGGAAAGCAAAGTTGTGAAGTTGGGCTCCATAGTTACGGCGTTGCAACTTTATAGTCGCGACGTCACTCACTTAATGTCCCTAAAACAGTACAAAAATACTCTAAAATATCATTAAATATCATCAAATCATATATCATGGTTTCAAAACATTTAAAAACATTTCTAAATCATATTTAAACAAAAGTCCAAGTCATAAACATGTTCAAACCAATTTTTAATTCAAAAACTTGTCTTAAGCTTTCAAGGAGGTTACCAACAACACTTGATTTTACAAATCCAAACACTTATAATAATCTAAGTCTCTATGTATATGCCAATAACCTATATAAATATCATTTAATAGTTAAAGAATAACCTTAAAAACTTGATGGGTGATGTAACAAAGCTTCAAGCTTATCGTACAAGATCCTTTACCTACACGTTTTAAACAACTAACGTGTGAGCTTTAAAAGCTCAGTAAGTAGTCAAGGATAAACCTACTTATCCTTTTCCTTATTAATGTTGAGCCCAATTAAGCATGTCATATAAGATTCGCTTAAGCCACATTCTAATGTCACTAATCAATTTGTTTAAATTAATTGAATTGTGCAATACCATCACTTGAAAAATTGAAAAAAAAAAAAGATGATGATGTGGTACAATATCAGAGTGTCATATTCAGTATTATAATAACTGAATTGATGGTTAAACAAGTTAGAATATCAGTTCTTAATTCAACCAGTTTGACCATCAGACCAACAATAAATAATTAAATAATTAAAAATTCATAAAAATCTTTTAAAAAAAGAGTAAATTTATTTTTATATTTTATATATATATTTTTAGATTTTATGAATTTTTAATTATTTATTTATTTATTTATTGTTGGTCCGACAGTTGAACTGATTGAACTGGGTGAATTAAGAACCGATGGTCTAACCTATTCAACCATGGGTTCAGTATTAAAACACTGAATATGACACTCTGAGAATGTATCATAATATTATCTAATACTTTTTATTTTTCTAACTCAGAGTGCCACATCATCAAACTTTTAGATTTTTCAAGTTCAATGATCAAAATGGACCTAGTTGTCAAGTTCAAAATGAACAAAAAAAGTACAAGTATCAAAGTGAACCTAGTTGTCAAGTTCAGAGGCCAAAAGTTACATAGTCCTTTTTTTCACAGTCATTAACAAAATGGGCTTAAATGAATAACGATTTTAAAGTTCAGGGGGCCATTGTGGACCTACTCGTAAAGTTTAGGGCCAAAAGTTGCATTATCCCTTTTACATACAAAGATTTGATTTTAAGTTTTGTTACTTGTTTAGAGAATTTTTTTTTCTCATGTATTGTGAATAAATTTTTATATAATTAATATATTTTAGAATTTAAAATATATAGTTGAATAATTATAATTTATATTATCAAACATGACATAGAGAATTACAATGTAATTACACTCTGTTAACCAAACGCATCTAAGTATTTAAAATTCATCATAATTACATGGAGGTGCAATTACTACCTTAGTAATTATATTTTCATCAAATTACTTTATGCCATCTATCCCTAGCAAAGTAAGACAGGTGGCAAGCTGACAAACAACCCTCTCACTACCCCTATTGCGCACCCCTCGTTAGGACCACCCAAGCATAACTATCTCCATACGACCCTAAGGACGGGAATATCATAGTAGAACCACATAGTACACTCTATGACGACAACTCACCTCTAATGGCATTGCCACCTATTTGGACAGCAAAAACGTGCAAGATATTGTACTACTAACTACGTGACACTACAAGACAAGCAATGACCCATTATACGAGCCTAGGTGCATGAGGGACCACGAATTGACTCTTTCCCTTTGGCATCGAGATACCAACCTTAGAGCATCACTATTTCCTCTTTTCTCTTTCTCCTTCTCTTTTCATCAGCTCCTCACCTAACATAGGTAAATAATATGAAAGGTTTTAAACAAGTAGTTGGGATGGCCGAGTGGTCTAAGGCGCCAGACTCAAGTTCTGGTCCTTGTGAGAGGGTGTGGGTTCAAATCCCACTTCTTACATTTTGTTTTCTATTTTTTCCTTCTAATGGGCCGGGGCTTCATTGGGTTCTTTTTCTTTTCTTCTCACCTTTCCTTCTAATAACGGGCCTTACCCTTAGGTGTTAAGAAATTGAATAAATGAAAATTTTAAGTTAAATTCTACAATTGATCCCTATATTTTTTTTATTTTGAGTAATTTTTTTTATGTTTTTTAATTTTTTTTTCTTTATTTTCTATTCCCTTCCGCTTCTCCCTTTATTTTCCTCACTTCTCCATTTTTTTTAACATAGTTTTTTTATGTTTTCCATTTGTTAAAACTAGTCTCTATACTTTTATTTTGAAAAAGAAATGGGGAAAGAAGGAAAATAGAGGGAGAAGCAAAAGAGAATGGAAAATAAAGGGAAAAAAAAAAGAAAGTTAAAAAAAATAAAAGAAAAGAATTAAATTGTTCAAAATGAAAAAATATAAGGAGCAATTATATAATATAACCTAAAATTTTCGTTTCAAATAATGATTTAATGTGCCACGTCAACTTACCGTTACACTATTAATGACAATTAACGGCTCAGTGACTAAAATATTACAATATGATAACGTAAATGACTAAAACGTAACATTTCAAACATAAGTGACTAAAATATAACTTGAGACAAACAAAAATGACTATTTTGATCATTTACCCACAAATATATTATATGGTTGGATTGTTTTAACAAATCATATACATAATTGATGTTAGTATAAACATTTCATTTTAATCATAATATATTTTCATATTTGTACAAACTCAGAAATGAAGCCTTTTTGGAGTGTGTTGTTTAGTACTTTCTCTGAGGTTGTGTCACTATAAATGCATGTTTTAATTTCCCACACTCTTTAATTGCTTCATCCATGCATTATTTATACTATTTAATGGTAAGTTTGACAATCATTATTCTAAAATATTAAACTCGATAAAAGTTAATTTTTAATATTTGACCTTGCTTATGGATCGAACCACTTGACCCGTTTAAAAAGTGGGAGGATTTGGGTAAAAATATAAGTCAGTAAAATAAGTTTGGATAAAAAAAATGTCTGTTTAAAAAATAGGTCGAGCCTCGGGTAAGGCATTTTTTACCCGGGCCCGGTCCAACCTGACCTAAAATCACAAAAGGAAAAAAAATTATGCTATTTTTGTTGTTGTTTTGATGCTATTTTCTTATTGTTTTCTCCCTATTTTGCTACCATTTCACTATTATATTACTACTATTTTGTTGTTATTATTTGGATATTGTATAATACATTTTATTGTTAATTTTGTTATTATTTTAGAGACATTTGCTTATTCAGTTGCATCTATCTTAGTGTTATTTAAGTATACATATTTTTTTAAATTTATTTCAATTTGTTGAGAAATATTTATTTTAATATTTTTAGCATTTTTTTCTGAGATAGGGTTTGGGTAAAATTTTATGTACTTTTTTCGGACCAAGCCTAGCAAACGGGCCTAAATTTTTTATTGGACCCAACTCGACCTAGCCCATGAAAACCTCTAATGCCACCAAATAATGAATATATATGAATATTCATTTATACCAATATGAATCAATGCTAATGATAAATTACTCTTCGAAATTTTTGCTTCATAAATTAAAATATTTTATTGGATAAAAATAATATAAAAAATTTATTTTTTTAATTCAAATAAAATAAATTTAAATATAATAAATTATTTTATTTTCTTTCTAATTGCTATATCTTTAATGCTATAATTATGTCATATCAGTCTGAATCGTATTTAAAGTTTATTATTTTTAAATTATATTTGTATTGTATTATATAGTCTATAAAGATAAATGAATTTTAATAAAAAAATTGTTGAATATATTTTTAGATATAACTATCACATTAAAATAATTTTTTATAGATAAATCTGACAAATGGATAATTATTTAGTAAAATAGAATAACTCTTAGAATATTTAGGACGAAAGTAAGTGTATTTTTGTTTAGACAATGATGTCACCACATAAGATAACGAGTTTATTATATATGTGACACATATTAAACTTAAAAAAATAATTAATTGTGAATCCAGGCAATATTAGTTAAAAATATATTTAAGAAAAGAGTACAAGGTCTCTGCTCTAAACATTTAAGAGAGTATTTTTCTTCATTTTTCTTTTTAATTCTAGATTTTAAATTGGTCATTAAATTTTAAAGTTTTTTAATTGAGTCCTCAAAATGCTTGTATTGTCTCAATCATGTCCTTTTGTCACAAGGCTAGAACTTTAGTCTCATAATCCGTGTGGCCTTAGGAAAATTTTTCGCTTCAAAAACGCCTAAATTAGTCTAACTCCCAACAATTGAGGGTTTAACTAGAATTCCTTCAAGGCAACAACGCAAAGCGGAAGAACTCAAAGATGAACAAATATGAACAAACTTTGAAATATAAGAATAAAGCCAGAGAGAACACAAGAGAGAAAGTTTTGAGTGAATGCTCTCCAAAATTCTATTACTCAATGAAGTGATTTACAATGAGGGGGAGAGTCTTCTATTTATAGTTGAGCCTCCCCAAATTCAACAATATAGATTAAAGTATATCAACGGCTAAGATTAAAGCTTATGGGCAACTCAATGCTGACGTGTTAAAACAATATACAACGCTATTAACATTTAAGAGAGTATTTTTTTTTCTTTTTTCTTTTTAATTCAAGCAATTCATACATTAAGTACATACATGTTTACGATTTAATTAACATATTTTAAATATGTTTCATGTTAGATTTGAGCTAACATTTAACACTCAAGCTAATGGCGAGGTTGATAGAAAAATCTAATCAATACAATTTTGATATTTTGATGATTCAATTTAAATATTATAAAATTTGAAATCAACTTAAATTTCGGGCTTTTTTATAAAATTAACCCAAAAAATATAATTATTTACACAAATGACCTATTTTTTTAATTAAACATATAAATGACCTAAAATCTACATTAAAAATTGGTGGAGCCAAAGAGTTTGGCGCCACCAACATGCAACGTCAGCAACCAAGATAAAAAAAAATCAATTTTTTGTGTGGAGCTGTATAGAATGGTGCTACCTGTATAAATAACAGGGAAATACTATAATTTTTGAAAAAATGGAGGGACTTTAAAAAATTTTCCCTTTTCTGGTGGAGCCAAATAAATTTGTGCCACCTGTTTCCAAAGTTGCTCGCCCCTTTTTCCTTTTAAAATTTTAAATATATTAAGAAAACTTTTTTTTTCTTTACCTATTAAAAAATATATTAAAATTTTAAAATTGGTTATACTTAAATTTTTTTAATATGTTTAAAGTTTTAATATATTTTAATATATTAAGTATATTAAAAATTTAAAATTGGTTATACTCAACATTTTCTTTAACATATTTAAAAATTTAATATATTTAAATTTTTTTAAGTTTTTTAAAATTTTAAATATATTAAAAAAATCCTTTTTCTCTTTACCTATTAAAAATATATTAAAATTTTAAATTATATTTTAAAAAGATATATTGAATAAATTAAAATTCTAAAATTGGTTATACTTAACATTTTTTAATATGTTTAATTTTTTAAAAATATATTAAATATATTTAAATTTTAAAATTGGTTATACTTAACATTTTTAATACATTTAAAATTTTAATATATTTAATTTTTTTAAAGTTTTTTTTAAATTTTAAATATATTAAGAAAATATTTTTAGTCTTTACCTATTAAAAATATATATTAAGTATATTAAAATTTTAAAATTAATTAAAATTAATATTTTTTAATATATTTAAAATTTTACAAAACTTTACAAAAATCACATTGGAAACCAACTTATTTGGCTCCACCAAAAAATAGAATTTTTTTTTAAAGTCCCCCCATTTTTTCAGAAATTATAGTATTTTCCTGATATTTATACAGGTGGCGCCATTGTACATGGCTCTACCAAAAAATTGATTTTTTTTCCCGATTGCTTACATGGCATGTTGGTGGCGCTAAACTCTTTGGCTCCACCAACTTTCACTGTAGATTTTAGGTTATTTACGTGTTTAATAAAAAAATGAGTCATTTATATAATTAATTAAATTTTTTGTATTAATTTTATAAAAAAGTCAAAATTTCGACAATAATTTAAAGACAATAAAAATCCTTTCATGCATAAATTGACATGTAGATGCCTTGGAGATGAATATGCTACAAATAAAAGCTCATATGGTAATTTTTTATTAGTGTTGTTTTCGAGTATTTAATTTAGGCAAATATATGCTTAGTTAGATTGATCTCTCTCAATGTTTACATATTTTGTTAATTTGGTTTTCATTATAAAAAAAAAATCAGCAATTTAAATCTTAGTATTTACACATTTACAAAAATATTACGGACTAAATTTATTAGATTGTGATGAACCCGAAACCAGCACTTTTCTCCACCATCCTCTCCTCTCCGATGATAACCATTATGAAGAGTATCCAAATACAAACTTCTTTATTTGCGAGGAATTGTTAGCTTCCGCGTTCAAATTAGCATACATAGCTGTTAGAGAAAATATTAGAATAAATATATAATATGAAAAGTTGTTAACAAACAGTCAGGATGGCCGAGTGGTCTAAGGCGCCAGACTCAAGTTCTGGTCTTCGTGAGAGGGCGTGGGTTCAAATCCCACTTCTGACATTTTGTTTTCTAATTTTTCCTTCTAACGAGCCGAGTCTTCATTGGGTTCTTTTTCTTTTCTTCTCAACTTTCCTTATAATAACGGGCCTTACCATTGGGTGTTAAGAAATTGAGTAAATTACACCATTAGTCATTTGAACTATGGGTATATTTTTATTTTAGTCATATAACTAAAAAAAAGTTACAATTTAGTCACTAAAGTTTTCAAATTTGTTTCACCCAAGTGGCACTTTTAATTGGTATAATAACAATTTTAGTCCTCAACTTTTACATTCTCTATCAATTTGACCTGATTCTATACAAAAATTAGGTTAAAATGTGCCTGTAGTCCCTATACTTTTCAAATATAAATAAAAATAAAGTCAAATGTAATAATTTTTTGAATAAAATTTAATATGTTGTTCGTCCATTAATAAAGAAGCAACAGTAAGAAGAAAAAAAAAACCCCACTTTCAAACGCTTCTATCTATTATCAATTTTTTTTTGGTTTGATGTTAAAATAAATTATCTACCTAGATCTTCAACACATTTATCTATCATCATTCTTTTTACTTTGATCTTCAAAAGAACTTGAAACATGAGAAGACTGAAGAGAAGAGAAGCAGGTTATTCCAGAACTTGGGTTATGAACTCTCAACCAAGAACACTGAGACAAGCTGTAAGGCTTTTGTTATTTTTTTGTATTGTTGTGTCGATTGGGTCATTTTTCCAATTTGATCCAACCCCAAGGAGCCCAATCTTCCAAAAACTGGCCCAATTCGCAGTTACCGGTCCAACCCGACTTTCCACGGTTCAAATGATTTTTTGATATTGTTTGGACCGGTTCCTGATTTGACTAGCCGGTCCAATCCAATTTTCAAAACATTACCAATATGTATGGGAAACAAAATAGCAAATACCTCTCCCGAAATAAATGCTTTCTAAGTTTTCTCGAATCTAAATTAGTAATAATTTCAAATCAAGTTTTATATCTCAATAGAACATCCAAAATTTATATTACTAAGGCTTATGAAATTGAGTCTGATGTCATTCTTTTAACCTAAAAAAGTACCAAGCATACCATAATTTTTTTTCAAACTCAATTCAAATTTTTAATTCATTTAAATTATTTTCAAAACTCAAATTATAAATTCAAATTATATTATGATTTTTTTATTTTCTTAAAACAAAAAAAACTATATCAAGAAACATAAGAGGTAAAAAAAGACAACCAATAATTTTGCTTAATATTTTTATTTTTTTTTCTATGTTTATTTCAAGAATGGGTAATTGATATTTATGCATAGACAATTGGAGAGGCTAAAAACAATTTTCCCTCATTTTCTCTTACTTTATCTATTTTTAAAACTTTTATCTATTTTAATTTTAATTTTTAGAATTTTCTACATTTTTTAAAATGATTCTCATTTTTTTAATCTTTTTATATATAATCAAAGGTCCAATAGAAAGAAAGTATAAAACTTGGGACTAAAATTATTATATTAACTAAAAAGATTTCAAAACATCAAGTGATAAAAAAATAATTTTGAAAAGTTTAGTGATTAAATTATAACTTCATGATAAATCTAGTTTACAAATTAATCCTAAATGATAAAATGGCACATGAATTAGTGTTCAACAAAAAGTCTTAGGCATTGCCATTTAAATTGGCTTATATTGCTTGCCTCAAATCAGCCATAGTCATTAAAATATTGACACTGTATAGCATACCGTGACGCTACGTTCTCACCTGCAAAATTTTCAAATATTTGTCAAACGACAATCTCCCATTTATGTGCTATAAAATGTTGGACCTTCACCACCATTGTTTCAACACACAAACAACTCCATCCTGTAATAAACTAGCCTAACAACATGGCATTCAAGCTTAAAATATCAGTTCCATTCATCTACTTGATTGTTTTGGTGCTAGCAACTGGTTCCAATGGTGGTGGGATTTCCATCTATTGGGGCCAAAATGGCAACGAAGGCACCCTAGCAGACACTTGCGCTACGGGGAATTATGAATACGTGAATATAGCCTTCTTGGCAACATTTGGAAATGGCCAAACTCCAATGATAAACCTCGCCGGTCATTGCGATCCTTATAGCAACGGTTGTACTGGGTTAAGTTCCGATATTAAATCGTGTCAAGCCAAAGGTGTTAAAGTGATTCTTTCTATAGGTGGAGGCGCCGGTAGTTACTCCCTCGCTTCGTCAGATGACGCTAGGCAAGTCGCAACGTATCTTTGGAGCAATTTCTTAGGGGGAACATCGTCATCTCGACCGCTTGGACCGGCTATCCTTGATGGAATCGACTTTGACATCGAGGGAGGTACTGGTGAATACTGGGACGATCTCGCAAAGTACCTTTCTGGATATAGTAAGAAAGGCAAGAAAGTGTACTTAACGGCGGCTCCTCAATGCCCGTTCCCTGATGCATGGATCGGAAATGCATTGAAAACAGGTCTATTTGATTACGTTTGGGTCCAATTCTATAACAACCCTCCTTGTCAGTACTCATCGGCCGATATTGCCAACCTTGAAGATGCATGGAAACAGTGGACATCGGATATTCCGGCGACGAATATTTTTCTTGGACTACCGGCAGCTCCGGATGCAGCGGGTAGCGGTTTCATCCCTGTAAATGATCTAACATCGAAGGTTCTCCCTGCCATAAAGAATTCCTCCAAGTATGGTGGTGTTATGCTTTGGTCCAAGTATTATGATAATCAAAGTGGCTATAGCTCTTCCATCAAGAGCCATGTTTAAGAATTTATATATATTCAATATCTGACTGTTATAAGTATATGCTCTTCTTTATGAATGTATTTTTAATTGCCTCTCTTAAATATGGTTTTGTTCTCTAAATTTGCATTTTAAGCTTATACTTTAATTACAACAATTTGATTTTTTTTTTTTTTTTAAATTTTGGTCATAATGAAAAATTTTATGTTTTGCTGACAATGAAAAAATGTTAATGTTAATGCGAATAAAAAAACTTAACATTTTTTTAACTTTGTTAATATTGTATACATATGAAAGGCAGGTCAATATTTAATTAATTTTTTAAAATTTAAAAATTAATTAAATATTGATGTGCCATCTACATATATGTTACGTAGTAAAAGTTAACTTTTCTATTTATTTTGGGATGATTTGATAAAAAAATAAATTAAAGAAATAAAAGAGATAAATAATTGAATAAAAAATTAAAATGATTTTTTTTTATAAATTGAAAGGACTGAATAAATTATTATACCTTAATACTAAACATAAATAATTAAAAAATTGGAATAATCTGGATTAAAATAATATTAACAGACTAAAATCCACCCATTGCAATAACATTGATAGTCGTCCAAATTTTTTTTTTTATGAAACATGGGATAATTCGAAAAATAAAGAATTAATTAAAAAAAAAAGTCCTGCTTATTGATCTGCCTTTCTTATCCTCCTGCAAAATTTGCAGTGCCTTAGTCGGTGCTTCTGAAAGGACTTTGGATTCCCAGCCCATGATCAGCTGCTAACTTCGCCAGTAGGTCTGCCACCATGTTGGCTTCCGGGTAGACATGTGCTGCTTCCACTTTCCATGCATGGCTCAGTACGTTAAGAATAGCTCTCTCAAGGCTTCCGGGTAGATATGTGCTTCAGAAAGGGCCTTGTTATAGTCCTGAACCATGCTGAACTTAACAATAAAGAAGTCGTTCTCCAAATCCACAACGTGAAACTCTCCCACCAGTTCCCAAAGCAACGTCAATCTGTTCACCAATGCTCTATAACCGATAGCCCTACCCATCAACCAGACTATGACAGAGTTAGCCATGCTCTTATCGATAAGAGAAAGCAATCTCAGGGTATGGACCTTCCGTCGACACCGTCACATCATCATCCTTCAGAATCAATTCACCCTTCACCCTAACTAATGGCATTTATATGAATGAAATTGTTGAATGAAATTAGCATAATTGACCTACTTGGTTAATGTTAGAGGTTCATAACTCAATGAAATTAAATAATTGTGATTTATATGAAATTTAATGTTAAGTTCAGTGACTTAGAACGTAAATTGGCTGTATTTGAACTTTGCTGGTGAAATGAAGCTCTTCTCCGTAACTCAGATGGAGCAGTAAAAGCGGGAACTGGTATTGCATCTGCAGGTGGTTTAATACGGAAGGATAAGGGTGATTGAGTGGTCGAATTCTTGCGAAAGATTGGAAGAACGGATGGTCTTCAAGTCGAGCTATGATGCATTCATGTAGGTTTGCAACTTGCTAAAGGTTTAAATATTCAATCTCTTATTGTTGAACTGGATGCCATGGTTGTCCACTTCCTCAAGATGCCTCTAGATGACAGCCACCAGCTTAGGGATTGCTTGCTCTTAATTGTTGAAATGGGGGTGATGGAAATCCTAACATATTTTCAGGTAAGGTACCAAATATGCCCATCATCTTGCCAATCTTGAGCACAACTTGGACTCAGATACGGTGGTCTTGAATTCCTCACCTCGTTAGTATGATAACAACTATGCCAATTGAGATAAGGATAGACCAATCCTTTTTTATTTATTAAAAGTATTAAAATTATATCTTTAAATCTTAACCGGAACAACAACATAAATTCTCTTCTTTTTTTTTTCGCTTAATCGAAGAGCAACAGCTATCAAAGCTGCAGAAAAGCAAACATACAGCAGGAACAAAATGACCCACCCTAAGAACAGAATCCAAACACAGGCTGATTACAACAAGCAAAACCACAAAAACCTAAATGAATCCCATCTGTTAAACAGTCCTCTAAAACAGAAAAAAAGCCTGCACAAACAGGGGTAAAGCCAAAAAAAATTTGTAGGGGGGCCGGATGAAATTTAAATTTTTTATAGTTTATATTTTTATAATTTATAAATGATTAAATCGAATTTTTATAATTTTAAGGGGGTCAAAGTGCAATTTTACCTTTACTAATTTAAAATTTTTAAAAAAATTTAAGGGTTTAAAAAATAATTTTACATTTTAGGGGGAGCTGGGGCCCATGCCAACCCCTTGGCTTCGCCCCTGTGCACAAAACACCCCAACAAACCACAAAATAGCCTACAAATACACCTGCAAACACACAACAGCATCACACCTAAAATCACCATCATGCCTTAAACATGTCCTGCCTTTTCAAACCAGCAACCGCCAGCGCAAAAGCCATCTTGTTTCCGTTCTTGTCCACTTTCGAAAAGGATACATTTCCAATTCTAGACAACCTGAATTCAACTTCCTTAAAGAGAGAAAACATCAACCACGGTCTCAAACCTTTGTTCTCAACCCAATTAAACACCCCCATGGAACCAACCTTGATGATTAAAGAGCATTTACCTTTCCACCCCATCGCTAAAAACACATCCAAAGCTATGCTTATCACCCCTACCTTCGTAGCAAGGGAGTCTTTCGCGGCAAATGGACCAGAAAATAATGCCCTTGCCACCCCATCCGAATTTCTTAACACCCCTCCACACCCGACTTCATCCTCACTCTCCACACCACAAACATTGAATTTAACCCCACCAAAACACGGAGGACACCAAAACCTGAAACTCAAACCTAAAATCACCATCATGCCTTAAACATGTCCTGCCTTTTCAAACCAGCAACCGCCAGCGCAAAAGCCATCTTGTTTCCGTTCTTGTCCACTTTCGAAAAGGATACATTTCCAATTCTAGACAACCTGAATTCAACTTCCTTAAAGAGAGAAAACATCAACCACGGTCTCAAACCTTTGTTCTCAACCCAATTAAACACCCCCATGGAACCAACCTTGATGATTAAAGAGCATTTACCTTTCCACCCCATCGCTAAAAACACATCCAAAGCTATGCTTATCACCCCTACCTTCGTAGCAAGGGAGTCTTTCGCGGCAAATGGACCAGAAAATAATGCCCTTGCCACCCCATCCGAATTTCTTAACACCCCTCCACACCCGACTTCATCCTCACTCTCCACACCACAAACATTGAATTTAACCCCACCAAAACACGGAGGACACCAAAACCTGAAACTCAAACCAGATTTTTTGATGTCACTCCAACTTTTATATGGACAGACCCACCAAATTCTCTCATCTACTTTCAATTCTTCATACACCGATCAAATCCACATCAAAGCCCAAGTCTTAGAAAGAAAAACCAAGCTGGACATTTTCGGCCACTTTCTATCGAACACCAGTGTAACGCCCCTCTTACCCGAGACCGTCGCCGGAGTCGAGCACGAGACATTACTAAACTTATTTTAACATTAAAACAAGTTCAAACAATTCATAGTAGTAAACTGTCAATCTGCGTCATAGTTTCTAAAAAAATCATATATCGAGTTACAAAACTCGAAATTCAATTCCGTAAAATTTTCCTAAAACTAGACTCATATATCTACTTACTAATTTTTTCTAAAATTTTTGGTCAGGCCAATTAGTACAGTTTATTAGTTAAATTCTCCCCTGTTTCAGGGTTAGGCTACTCTGACCCCTGTGCACTACGAATCAAATATCTTTCTATACAGAGATCCAATGACTATACCGTTTATTTCAATTAAAAATAGACTCAATAAGTAATCCATAAATATAAATTGTGAGTCCTAATTATTTTTACAAAATTTATGGTGAATTTATAAATTCAGAACAGGGGATCTAGAAATTGCTCTGACCCTGTTTCACCAAAATGTAAATATCTCATAAAATACAACTCTTTTACCTATTTTGTTTCTTCCACATGAAAATAGATTCATTAAGCTTCAATTTCAAATTTTATTCATCATCTAATTCTATTTCTAATATTTTTAGTGATTTTTCAAATTCACATCACTGTTGCTGTATGACACTGTTTTATAGCCAATTTCACCATTTTATGGTTTTCCATGGATTAGGTAATACATTAAGCATACATAACACTAAATATAAATTTTGATTAGCCATTCCTATAGCTAATCATCAATAAGCATTTCCACATCACTCATTCACCATATCATAAGATTATATACACAAAAGGATTGTAATGCTATACATGCCATATTCCCAAAATATGCAAGCCACTATACCGAGATGGTCCGTTGATAGTGTAAGCATGCCTCCAACCGTCCCGATCTCTAAGCCGACTTATCAAAACTACAAGGAGCGGAAGGAAGGGAGTAAGCATAAATGCTTAGTAAGTTCACATGTAAATAGCAAGTAACATAACCATGCAATAATACGAAATCCACATTTGCATAAGATCACCAAAGCCTTCATATCATATTTCTCATTCATGATCTTACCATATTATTGTTGTATTGAAGTCTCAACCCGAGGGTTAAGTACATACCTGTACAAAGTATCCGTTCCACAACACTTACCAACTAGTCACTTTCATCTTGAGAATTCTTCCATTTCACTAGAACTTTACCCGTTGAACACATCGGAATATAATTCAGATACATGAAATCAAGCTACCATAATTTCACCCATAATGAACTCGGAATGCAACTCAACAAGCTCGGGTATTCGCATCCATAATGAACTCAGAACACAACTCAACGAGTTCGGATGCTTGCATCCATAAGTGAACTCAGAACGCAACTCAACGAGTTCGGATGCCTCATAATTCTCACGAACTCGGAATGCAACTCAACGAGTTCGGATGCCTCATAATTTCCTAGTGACATGTCACTTGTATCCTAATCTATTCCTAATGTTCAAACGAGATTTTCCTTGATCATACTCCTTTGCCATCTTCCACGAAATGTCGAAATTGATACTTTGGTGATAGTTCATACTCATCAAGTAATTCACATAATTACATACTATTCAACAATAACCACAAAACATAAATTTCATGATAATAAGCATCATATCATATAAACAACATTAAATTGCTTAAAACAACAATTATGTTACCTCATTTACTCATGGACTTACCTTGGTACAAAATGTATAAAGGTAGCAATTTAGCTCGAAATCTTTTCTTTTCCCCGATCAAGGTCGATTCCATGTCTTTCTTGATTATTGAGCTTAAAAGTTGAAGAAACCTTAGCTATGGTGTCTTGTAAAATTTAGCATCCCCTTAGAGAAGATGAATGGGTTTTTGCTTGATTTTTTTCTCATTTTAATTTATTAAAATCCAAATGACCAAAATGCCTTTCCTTACTAAACTTTCAAAATTTCCTATGCATATTCATTTTTGTCCAAAAACTTAAAATTAGTCAAATTGCTATTTAAGGCCTCCTAATTAATATTCCAAAGCAATTTCATACTAAAAACTTCTAGAATGCAAGTTTTGCAACTTATTCAATTTAGTCCCAAATTTCAAATTAAGCACTTTATGAATAGAATTTCTTCACGAAACTTTCATACAATCATACAATCATATCATAGACCTCAAAATAATTATAAAATAATTATTTCTATCTCAGATTTGTGGTCTTGAAACTACTATTCTGATTAGGCCCTAATTCGGGTTATTACAACCAGCTCATTCCTCATTAGCCACACCGACCAGCAAGCCGTTGACATCGAGATCATCCATAAACTTTTAACCACACCTGAATAAGAGATATTATTACAAAATGAGAAAAAAAATCAAAGAATCCATCAAATGGCCTCCATTTCACCTCCCACCATTCCAAAATTTTTCTCTAAAAACCCACAATGAAATTGCAATGGAAGAAAAGATGCACCGCAGTCTCCGGTTCTCTATAGCACCAAAGGCAACCATTTGCCAATTGACTAAAATTCACACCTCTTCTAATGAGGAACTCCTTAGTAGGAAGACAATCAATTGAAACCATCCATAGGAAACTTCTCACTCTAGGAGGCACCTTTAACTTCCAGATTTTATCAAAAGCGAAACTTATATCCACCACACCTACACTGATCAATAATTCTATTAATTTCCTCACCGAAAACACCCATTTGTTGTCATGAATCCATATTGATCAATCCTCCTCCTCAGTGAACAAGACCATACTGCTCACAGCCTCCTTTAATCGATTAGCTTAAAACATAAATGGACAGAGGTAGGGGTGAGTATTCGATTGAGTTGAGTCGAATCGAGTCAAAAATTTTCAAGTTAGTCGAGTTGACAAATCTTATTTTAGCAACCGAACTCAATTTGAATTTTTTCGAATCAAATCGAATCGGGTCAAAAAATTTCGAGTCAAATCGAGTCGAGTTAACGAATCCTATTATTTATACTTAATGTTGCGTTTAGATGGACCGATTATTTAACTAGTAGACGAAGTATAAGATTATTTAACTACATGAACAATATAATGATTTAGTCTTTTAACTTAATGAGTAAACATTTATCAAAATGACGTAATTTTACCTTTTAACTTAATTATTTTAAATTTTAACTTTTAATAAAGTAAAAATTTATCAAAACTACGTAGTTTTGTCTTTTCTTATTCGGATTTTCGGATAACTCGAATTGTGTAATTCATATTCGATTTAAACCGAAAAACTTAATTTTTTATTCGAGTTGATCCGAATAACTTGATTAACTCAAATAACTCGAACTATTTGATTCAAAATTTGAATTTTTTATCGAGTTTTTCGAATCGAATCGGATTTTGCTCAACCCTAGACAGAGGAGATGAATATGCTAAAGCTAAATATTATGACAAAGAGAATCTCTTTTACATATAACAGACATGTCTATGTTTCCTAGGTTATCTCATATTAAAATCCAAAGAAAATAAAAAGATTCTAACAATTATAGCTTTTTAGTGTTGCTTTTGGGAATTTAAGTGTATTTAGTCATATTCCAAACCTACCGGTAGATTCTTTCCTATCCCAAGATTATTACGTATATTTAAATCAACATTCATTATTTTCACTCAAAAAAAAAAAAAAAACCTACATTCATTATATTACTAAAGTAGTGATTAGAGTGAGTAAAATCCGATTCGAGTTAATTGATTGAGTTATTTGATTCAATTTGAATAAGTAATTAGAGTTTTGAGTTCAAGTTGAGTAGAATTTTACAATTTGAATAATAAATTGGTGTAAATACCCTTTTGGTTCCTGTCAATTTTGAAATTGAACAAATTGGTCTCTCTCAACAAAAATTACAAAAAATAAATCAAAATAATTTTCAAAAATTCAAAATACTATAAGAATTCCAAATTATATATTTTTTTATAAAAAATTCTGAAAAATATATAAAAAAGTTAAAATTTTAAAAATTTTCTAAAATAATAATTTTGGGGACTTAAATAAGTTAATTAATGATTCAAGTTTATCATAGTAAAGTATTTTTTTTCTTATTTTGCTTTGAAAAAGCTTTCAAATATATATGATTTCAAATTTATGTGCTCTAACATAAGATTATTACATATTTAAATACATTTAAATTCATGTCTAGAACTACTCATAGCCCCTCTCCAACTGATAAATAGGATAACAATGCGCTTCAATGCACTCAAATACATATATTCTTGTATTGACAACAATGTTCATGCTAATTAAGTTAATACTCAATTGACAATTAAAATTTGTAAATTTAACTTAATATTTTAGACATATATAGTAAATCTCATTGTATATTTTAACGTAATGCATTTCTATTTGTTTAAAGATGCTTACGGCTCTCAACTGAGATGCCTGATTTCCCAACATATTTTTTAACTTGATTCCAGCCTTGTAAAATGCGGCAAAATTTAACCTTTTGTGACACATTGTGCATCTTCTTACGATACATTTGATAAAATTATGGCTATATAAACCCACCATTTTCATGTTCTTTCCACCAAGAAATAGTATAATTACAAGGATTAGTTAACAAAAGTATATGAATATGAAGGGTTTTCCCACTATTTTTCTTTTTATTTGCTTTGTTTTAGTTATTACAAATTGTTTCATGGTGGAAGCAGATACATGCAAACCCAGCGGTAAGCTTAGAGGGAAAAAGCCTCCTCCAGGTAAATGTAACAAAGGCCATGATTCTGATTGTTGCCAAGAAGGCAAGTTTTATAACACGTATACATGTTCGCCGCCGGTTTCAAGTCATACCAAGGCAACCTTAACTCTCAACGGATTCGGTCCGAAGGAGGACGGTGGCGGTCCATGTGAATGCGACAACAACTATCATAAAGATTCAGAATTGATCGTGGCGCTTTCGACGGGGTGGTTCAACAAGAAAAAACGGTGTATGGATTATATTAACATTCACGGTAATGGAAAAACTGTTAAAGCTAAGGTAGTCGATGAATGTGACTCCACGATGGGGTGTGATGATGAACACGATTACCAACCTCCATGTGCCAACAACATCGTCGATGCCTCGGATGCAGTTTGGGATGCCTTGGGAGTGTATGGAGATAAACGTGGCGAAATGGAGATATACTGGTCTGATGCTTGATTATATTTTTCTGCCTCTCCGTATTTGCCTTTGTTTCAAGCAAGGGTTGTGGTTCTTTACTCTTTAGCTATATGATATTTGGTCCTTAATTATATCTAAGAACTGAAATTAAAGTTTTAATTTTAACTATTTGGTCCTTAATCTAGAACCTTGTCCCCTTCTTAAATGGTCTAATTCTATTTATGCGCTATTAAAATACAATACTCTAATTTAGTTCATTTTAGCCACGTGTATGAAAATTTTTATCTTTTGCCCTTTCTAAAATTTTAATTATTCGATCATTATAAGACCAAAATTTTAATTTTACCCTCAAATTTTTTAAATTTTATCTTAACGCTACAATACAAAATTCCTAACCTTACAAGTAAATTTGATAAACTAAGTAATTTATATATTAGATTATTATTTGATAATTTTTTGTAGGGCCTGGCCTTGCTTATCATTGGGTTCTTTTTGTTTTCTTGTCAACTTTCCTTGCATAACGAGCCTTATCATTGGGTGTTAAGAAATTAAGGAAATGAGCCCATCATTTGATAAAAATAAATAAATGGCATATGAATTAGTGTTCAGCAAAAGGCCTTAGGCATTGCCATTTAAATTGGCTTATATTGCTTGCCTCAAATCAACCGTAGTCATTAAAATATTGACACCGTATAGCATACTGTTGACGCTACGTTCTCACCTGCAAAATTTCACAATATTTGTCAAACGATAATCTCCCATTTCTGTGCTATAAAATGTTGGACCTTCACCACCATTGTTTCAACACACAAATAACTCCATCCTGTAATAATCTAGCCTAACAACATGGCATTCAAGCTTAAAGTATCAGCTCCATTCATCTGCATGATGGTTTTGGTGCTAGCAACTGGTTCCAATGGTGGTGGGATTTCCATCTATTGGGGCCAAAATGGCAACGAAGGCACCCTAGCAGACACTTGTGCTACGGGGAATTATGAATACGTGAATATAGCCTTCTTGGCAACATTTGGAAATGGCCAAACTCCAATGATAAACCTCGCCGGTCATTGCGATCCTTATAGCAACGGTTGTACTGGGTTAAGTTCCGATATTAAATCGTGTCAAGCCAAAGGTGTTAAAGTGATTCTTTCTATAGGTGGAGGCGCCGGTAGTTACTCCCTCGCTTCGTCAGATGACGCTAGGCAAGTCGCAACGTATCTTTGGAACAATTTCTTAGGGGGAACATCGTCATCTCGACCGCTTGGACCGGCTATCCTTGATGGAATTGACTTTGACATCGAGGGAGGTACTGGTGAATACTGGGACGATCTCGCAAAGTACCTTTCTGGATATAGTAAGAAAGGCAAGAAAGTGTACTTAACGGCGGCTCCTCAATGCCCGTTCCCTGATGCATGGATCGGAAATGCATTGAAAACAGGTCTATTTGATTACGTTTGGGTCCAATTCTATAACAACCCTCCTTGTCAATACTCATCGGCCGATATTGCCAACCTTGAAGATGCATGGAAACAATGGACATCGGATATTCCGGCGACGAATATTTTTCTTGGACTACCGGCAGCTCCGGATGCAGCGGGTAGCGGTTTCATCCCTGTGAATGATCTAACATCGAAGGTTCTCCCTGCCATAAAGAATTCCTCCAAGTATGGTGGTGTTATGCTTTGGTCCAAGTATTATGATGATCAAAGTGGATATAGCTCTTCCATCAAGAGCCATGTTTAAGAATTTATATATATTCAATATCTGACTGTTATAAGTATATGCTGTTCTTTATGAATGTACTTTCAATTATGTTGTCTTGTCTTAAAATATGGTTTTGGTATCTTTTATATACTTAAAATTTGAATTTAATTTTATATTTTAATTTAGAATAATTTCATGCTATATTTTTATAATTTTAATTAAAATACTAATATATGTAGAGTTTTTTTTTTTTTTTAAATACATCCAACAACAAAAATTTGTTAGCATGATGAATTATGATTGTTTTCGATAAAAAAAATACATTATTCTTTAATTAGAATAGTTAATAATGTGAATTATTTGGATTAAATAATAATGTTATAAAATTAAATAATTAAATTATTCTAAATTAAAGCATAAAGATATTCACCATTTGGACAAAAGAATTAAAATCAAAATTATATTATTTTATATCTTCCATCAAATGACAACATAAACATTGAGTTTTTTTTTTTTTTTTTGATATTCTTTATACCCGTTTTACGATCTATATTTGAAATTAGTGACTGCTGCTCTTAATAATATTATCTTTAAAGTTCGAACTTATATCTCCTCTTAAAAATACTGCATGCCTAACTATTGCATCCAAATTTATTGTGAACTTCTTTATGTTTACTAAGAAATATCAATCACTATTTTAATATATATATATATCAAAGACAAATTTTATACATAAACTGAAATATGTAAGCTACTTTATCCATTGGCTATGGGGAGACCTTGCCTTCTAAGACATGGAGGGTTAAACTACAGTCCAAATTTCTGTTCAAAAGCTTGCAAATGAAAATACAATACAATCATAATTATAAATACATTAGTGTAATTATAAAGTAAAATCAAGTCAATATTAAGTAGAAATAAATTAAGAATTGAACTAAATTTACTTAACTAAAATTTACACATTATAACAATACATAATAACATTGGAGACCCACAGCTGACAATTATAACAAATATGTATAATAAAACTCCAATTTATCAATGTGACCAATACACACATGTTTATAGTTTAATTTATATGTTTTGAAAATCCGTCACATAATATTTGAATTGACATTTAACGCTTAAATTGAAGGCTATGTTGATTGATACAACACCAATACTTTAAAAACTCAATTAGTACATCTTATTTAGCAATCAATTTAAAATATGTGGGATAATTTAAAGCCCTTCAGATCATGCACCGTTTATAAATTAATAGACTTAAAATCTGTAAATTCATCTCACGGTTATTTTTTTTATCATAATCTAATTTGGACAATTCCATAATGATTAACTTAATCCACTCTATTACTAAATTAATTATCAACTAATTAACAATGTGAATGAAAATTAACCCCAAAAAAAAAAAAGAGAGGTGTCTATTGATTGGTATCATTTAACTTATTCCAATATACATTCCCCCAATTCTCCACTTGCTTATCTATGTTGGCTATTTTGTCCATAGAAGCTTGAATAGCTTGAGGCTCATATGGAGGAGGCAACTCACATGGAGGCTTATGGCTTGGTGACTTCACCAAGGATTGAAACAAGAACTCCTTCCATACACCTTTTTGCTTGCACGCCGTTGATTCGACACATATCCTTCGAGCTTTTGAAGGTACCGTCGGTTTGTACTTCAATAGCTTTGAGTATTCGTTCAACAAGTGAAACATGTAATCGTATACGTTCCGCATCGTTAGAATCTCTTCGATGAATTTGCTCCCTGCCTTCCCTATGTCCTGTGCCTGCAAGTTCATGGAGTGAAAGTCAAATTATTGTTGTTCATATTTTCCTATCACTTGGGCGGTTGATGTTGGTTTCGGATTCATCAATCTAAATAGATCCAATTTGGGTAAGTTCACAGAGTGAAGATTGACATTTTCTTTCATATAGACCTAATAATAGAGCAATTTGAATTGCTTTTGGATTGCATCAATTTGGACATAGTCAATTTGGGTTTAAATTTTTTTATTTTCATTTTGGTTTTAATTATTTTGGATTTGTTAATCAGGATTTTTAAATCAATTATCTAGCTTCAATCAATAAATATTGAGTTTTGTTGTAAGTCACATTGCATTCCCAAAAAAGAAAATATATTCAAACCTTGGAGACAACCGTGCTAAGAAGGAGAGCCACAAACCTTAAACATGAACCATAAAATAGACATAAAAGATATAAAAAAGACATGTTTCTGGATTTAGGTCATTTCAAGTTTAAGTATTTTTTTATTCAAATTTGACAGATTTGAATTGTTGACTTTTTAAAGTTAAATTTAGTATGATCATATTGGAATTCAAGCTAGGATATGTGTAGCATTACTTCTAGCTATCCAAAAATACTTTTTAAACAAAATGCTTTTACCTTCCAAAAATGCTTTTTGAGTCAAACAAAGAAATTGGTTGCGAAGTGCTTTTCAAAAGCACTAATCAAGAAAAGCACTTCGCAACCGCAATAACAAGAATTGTGTCTTCAAGCTTGAGTTAGAATTGACAAGTTTATATACATACAAACATATCAAATTAATCATGATGGTTTGATTAAGTACCTGTTGAGTGTGATTATTGCCCCATTCAACGGCGAACTTAAGGTCTCTGCATTTGTCTTGGCGGCGTATGGGCCAATAATGCTGCATTGGCATCATGCTTCTCGAGAAAAAATCAAAGTATCGGGGCTTTATCATCAATGTCATGCTATCACATGCTAGTATGTATTTCTTACTTACGGACCATGTTGATCCTTCTATATAAATCTTGTATCTTTCCATCATACAACAACAACAAAAAATCAAGTTAATTACACTATACAGATTGAATTTTAAATTAGTCTTCTAACTTTAAAAAGCTTTAACTGATTTCTCAAAGAATACAATCGTATCAATTATATTCTTCCATTAGTCTAATTGTTAATTTGGACATTAAATGTAAGTTTGAATACGTAAATTAAATTATAAACACGTATATACTCACTGCATGACAGCCCTTGTACTATAAGACAGATTGCATTTTGCCCCATCTAATAAAAAAATGGGCAAATTAATCCTTATACATTAGATCAAAGAGCAAATAGGTCCTTTTTGTTAAAAAAATTAATCCATTTCTACTATTAGAAAAGTTGGTCCTTATACATCACTATAAGATACACGTGGTATGCTACGTGTAATTGTCTGGTTATTTTGTCAAACACGCCAATTTTTAATAGTAGAAATAGATGAATTTTTTAATAGAAAGGACCAATATGCTCTTTGGTCTAACGCCTATTTTCTAGTAAATGTGGCAAAATGCAATTTGACTCCTAGTACAGGGGTCTCCATGGTGGTTTTATCTAATGAGTTAAAAATGACATTGTCTTTTTTTCTTCTAGATCAAAGTTGTTCATGCAATAAGTATACATGTATTTAAATTTTGATCCATGTGTTTAAAATATGCTCCATGTTAGATCGAACCTAGCATTTAACGTCAAAGCTAACTTTAGGCTAATAGAAAGAATTAAGTAATACGCTATTACTATTTTGAGAACTCAAGTAGAATATTTTTAAAGTTCAAGAATCAATATAGAATTTGAGCTATTAGTTGAGGATGGTTGGTGCAATAAACCCAATTTTCATGAGGAAGAAAAGAAAAGCTTGGCATATATACCTGTAGGTGCATTGATCTTCCAATTTAGAATTATTGAACCCTTCATCAACTACTTTACTCCAATTCTGAAATTCAAAACAAATAAATAATAGTTACAAAAACCCATTTCAACAAAATCTATTATATGTCTCCCAAACTATGGTTCAATATCTAAACTGGTCCCCCCAAACTTCAAAAACATTTCAATTAAGTCATCAAAGTATCAGTATCACAGCACTCAAGTCTTTCCATCAACTTAGCCATCAACTTGTTTGTTAAATGACAACTCAGATACTTTGATAACTCAATTAAAACATTTTGAAGCTCGAGAATCAATCTGATTTTGAGTAAATTAATCGATTACCTTGTAATAGAGTCGAACATTCCAGTCATATTGATCTGAAAGGTTACATTTCATAAGGTCAAGCCTATTTTTAGCAACGTGAGGGTTACCCTTCCAAAAGGCATAAGGTTCCCTTTGTTCCCACTTGGTCCTCTTTCTCCCTTTCTTTATTGCCCTCAACATGTCCTCCCATGGCATTATATTAACTTCAGCCCTGCCAGAACAAAGTGGATTAGCTGCTTAAATTTATTAGCAATTTTGTTTCCGGGTTAATTCTACCCAACGTCCTTGAACTTATGTTTAGATTTTAAATTGGTCTGAATTATAAAGCATTCTGATTGAGTCCTTAGAACATTAATGTTCTATAAATCAAGTTCTTCCCTCTAAACTTAGTTATTAAATGTTAGTTTGGATATGACGTGAAGCATTTTTTAAAATAATGTGGATCAAACTGGAAACACGTGTAACTATTGTATAAACAGTTTGAATTTTATGTATTAAAAAAATAGATTTTTTTATCACGTCAAATCATAGCAATTCATATGGTAGGTGTACATGTGTTTAAAATTTGACCTATATACTTTAAATATGCCAGGGCGGATGGTAATAGGAGTCAGGTGCCTTGGCCCCTTCAAATTTTTTTGGAAAATTCCATTACTCCCTTGAAAATTTTTGGAATTTTTAAATAAGTCTTGAAATTTTTTGAAAATCTCATTAGGCCTTTTTTTTTTAAATTTCATTTAACCCCATAAAATTTTGTAAATTCTAATCAAGCTCTCAAAATATTTAAAATTTTAACTAAACCTTTTTTAAAAATTCTCGTTAAACCCTCTAGAATTTTTGAAAAAATTAACCAAGGCCCTCAAAACTTAATGCTAAGATCCGCCACTAGCCCAAGCTAGTGGAAAAGTTGGCAGAATGACCTAATTGATATGATAGTGATACTTTGAAACTCAATTATCCAAGACTGGTTTAAAATCCAGACACTATAGCTTGAAGACATTTAATGCAATTAACTATTTGTTGTTAGTAATATGTGTAGTAGAAAGGGCTAATATAACTTTTAGTCCTAGAACTTGGCAATTAAGTCTACTTTGGTACCTATATATTTCCTTAGTCCACTTTAATACCTAAACTTGACAACTAAAGTCTATTTTAATCCATGAACTTAGATTCCATAAAGATTTGATGATGTAACAACCTACGAATGTGCCACATCATCATATTTTTAGATGTGCCAAGTTCAAGAACCAAAATGAACCTAATTGTCAAGTTCAAATACCAAAGTGAACCAAAAAATGTCCAAGTGCCAAAATAAACCTAACTGCCAAGTTTAGATACTAAAAGTTATATTAACCCGTATTAATCCTTGAACTTGGAAATATGTCATGTTTGGTACATAAACTTAGCAATTAAGGTCCATTTTGATCTTGAACTTAAATTCCATCAAAATTTGATGATATATGCCACATCAAACTTTTACATTGTCAAGTTCAGGAGCCAAAACAAACCTAATTCCCAAGTTCAATACCAAAGTAAATCAGAAAAAGTACAGGTACCAAAATAAACCTAACTGCCAAGTTCAAGGACTAAAAATATATTAACCCATAATAAAATTTTACCATCCCCAGAAGGTCCAATCAGGGAAGACAATGTCCAAAGTTTCCTCGGATCCACAATAATGAAACAACGGCGGTGCTAATGTAGAATTAGGACCTTGGTAATCACTTCTCATGATCTTCGTCTCATCTCCACTGTAGAACAATATGTCCAAATCTGGTACTTTACCAGGGTACAACCTTAAAAGTTGCAAAATGCCCCATTTGGTAAACACATCCCTTGTTTGATATGGTCTGGTATATTTTTCAACATAAACATTGCCCCCAACAATGACAAGTCTAAAATGTGCACTTGCCTTTCCCCTTTCAATCATGTCTTCGGTAATGCCTGATGTTTTCCACAGTTGTAAATCTTGGTGGATCCATCGGAAATAGTCCGGGCAAGTCTCGGTTGATGATTCATCAGGTTCAAAGACCGACGGGTACTTGTTCGGGCATTTTTTTCCTTGTAAAGTTGCGACGGAGCAATTGAGAGGGAACTCAACCCTTTCGTGGGGCTTTTTGTTACTTCTTGAGGTGAAACTCATATGGGCTAATGGAGAACCTTGTATGATAGGCTTGGGGAGAAAAAACAAAGAAAAAGTGATGCATTAATCTTCTTGTAGTTTAAGTGTAAATTTTGATCCGAATCCAAAATTCAACTCAACTCGAGTTGATCATAAAAAATCAACACCTTAAAAATAAATAGACTTAAACCTAAAATGACCCAAAACTCAAAATGATTTGAAAAGTAATCCTAAACAACTGTGAAATCAAGAGCCTTAGCTTCCTTTTAACTCGTCCCAAAACAAAATTCATTCAAATTAACTTTTTTAACTCTTGAATAAATGAAAAAGATAGCATTTTAGGACCCGTCAAAAAAACTAAAAATGCAATTTAAGCTTGTTTAACACAAAACTTTTAACCTTAACCGCTCTAAAATTTTATAATTTTATGTCCCAAAAATAGTTTCTAACTTTGCCCTCCCCTAAATGACCTAAAATAAATAGAAATCAAAATTATCCAAGCCCATATTGTCTTCACTCAAACCTGAAAACCAAACACGATCAACTTGAATTCAAATTAATCCAACTCGAATTATTATTTTTTAAAAGTCAAACAATCCAAAATTGTTGGACTCAAACTTAAATTGCCTTTAATTTAAACCAGCCAACTCAAGACAACCTAAACTAAAGTGATTTGAACTTGTAAAGACCTAAACTCAAATGAACTATATTCGAAATTGATCCTAACCCTAATGACAAGAAAAATCCAAATTCCGAAATAACCTCAAACCAAATTTACCATATACAAAACCAACTCCATCAATTGATATCTTCTAATAACACAACTTACTTTAATCAATTAAAAAAAGATAGTATAATTTTTAGCCCCTGAACTTGGCTATTAAGTCCACTTTGGTACCTGAACTTGGCAATTAGATCTATTTTGGTATCTATACTTTTCTAGGTGAGAGTATCTGATACATCCTCTATTATAGTTCAGGAATCAAAATGAATCTAGTTATGGATCAAAAAAAGTACGGGTACCAAAGTGCACTTAGTTGCCAAGTTGAAGGGACAAAAATTATATTATCCCATTAAAAACTAAGCCAATAGCAATGGTAAACAGGTTGGGAAAACTTACAATTTGCATCCAATTAAACAAGGCTGCAATAAGAACGAAGGAAAAGAGGAAAAGAAAAGCAGTTGTTGAGACCAATCCCTTGAAGCGTCCAAGGCCAACCTTGTGAATGCAACCAAGAATTACTTGATCACCGTATGGCCAAAACCCAGGAAATATTTTAGCATGTTCTCCCATAGAAAACTATGCTACTTTGTTCACAACACTTGAAGCTCCAATTGGGTCTTACACAGCTTGGTTCAACGAGCAAAATTGATCAAACTTAAAGAATCCAGTTAAATTATAATTAAAAAATAATGTTTCTGCAAAATTAATATATACATATAAAACTCAAATTCATTCAGTTCATCAGATAATTTTTATAACTGATCTAAAAGAATTGAAGAAGATGAAATTATACGTAAAAGATCGTCTAATTTGAACATAATGTGATCTTGTTAATATACGAGAAAAAACTGAATCATAAAGAGCATACCCGTAGTTTATGCAGGAAATGTTTTTTAGCTGAGAAAGAATGGATTGGATGAGATCGGAAGCACCATGAAAATTCGAAGAAGATAGTGAAATTAGGCAGCGTTTTGATCTGTAGAAAGGAAAAGTGTGAAGCTAATTCGAGTTGAGTCAAAATACTACGTGCAGTACGTAGCGGGATATTATGGGCTTTAATATCTTAATTATTATAAATTTTGTTATGTATATATGTATTAATTAAGCATGTAAATTTTTTAAAATTTTAGAGGTCACATAAAAAAAAATATCAGTAACAACCCAGAATCTGATGATCTAATTATGGTTTTCCAGTATTAAACAAGTTAATTATTTAGCTATTTCTTTGGAATTATGAACTTAGAATTGGATGGTCTAATTATGATTTTAGTCCTTCTAATATGTTAATATCTTAGGTTTAATTCTTTTATTTATAGGTTGAAATTGATAATATTGTTAATTGTTGTTGTCAAAACCCCTTTTTGAAGCTCGACTTTTTATTTTAAAATAAAAATAGAGTCGCCACCAATCTTTTTTATTAGGTGTGATCGGATTACCTTGTTATTTGATTATTTTAATAAAAGGTTAGATTTACTAAAACGATAATTTTCAGTCTACAAAATCCAAAAAGTAGGTTCGGGAGTTGGTTATGTATGAGGAAGGATTAGCACCCTCATAACACCTAAAATTGGTACCTAGTTGATTACTTGATATCTTAGTGTCGAGAATTGAGAATTCAAAGAAAATTTAAAGTACGATCCCATTTTTTTGCATGATGTTATTTAATTAAAATATCACTAACTAAATTAAATTTTATGGAAAAAACATTATTATTTCGAGTTAATCGATAAGAAAAGATTATGCCCCGTAAGTTAAGGCACGAGGTCTCGAATCCTCGAAAACAAAGAATAATCACCATTTAATTATTACCTAAGTCCTATGTGTCTTGAATTTTAAATAGGATGTTTGGTTATTTCGGTTCTAAGAAGAGGCCATACTCCGTAAGTTAGGAGCACAACTCCTCGAATCCCGAAAATAACAAACATTGCCTCGGTTTTTATTATTATTATTTTTATGTACTTACGCTGAAAAACAGATAAGTGTATGTAGCATAAATTACAATGTACGATGATGGAAAAATTATGGTATTAACAAAATAACAGCATAAATAATGGAATAAAATGACAATTCTATAGTGAATACAATAATAAGAAATAATAATAAAAATATTCAATTAATAATACTATATGATAATAATGATAATAATAGTGAAATAATATAAAAATGTATGATAATAATATAATTACATAAAATATTGATATTTGAGCAAATTTTAAAAAATATATATTAATTAACAATGATAATTACATAATAATATTAATAGTATCAATGATTAAAAATAAAAGACCAAAATAAAACAATCGGGAAATTCATAGGCGAAAACGTAAATTATGCAACTTAAAGGGTGACAATTAAAAAAATAACAAGTATAGGGACTTAATTAAATGAATAAGGGACTAAATTGAAATTGCAATAAAATTTAAAGTATAAATAAATAAGAACAGAAAATAAAAGGGTTAAATTAAGATAAAATAAAAATACAGGGACCAAAAGGGCAAATAACCCCAACCCTAGTACACGTGTCACTCACTAGAAGGTCAATAGCCTAGGGACCATAATGAAAACAAATCAAAAGTAAATAGTATAATTTTAAAAAGAAGAAAAAAATAAAATCAGGACCACATTGAAAAGCGCCTAAAGGCAGAAGGACTTAGGCAGCAATTTGACCCTTCCTTCAAAAAACACGCGGATCCTATGATATTCAAGTCGGGCGTTCGGGTCGCGTCAAAACGACGTCATTTTGAGGCTTCTGAAGCCAAGCCAAAAACGACGTCGTTTCATTAAACCTATATAAGTTCAAAAATATTTTTTTAAAAATCATTTTAAAACCTGTTTAAAAAAAAATTTCTTCCTTTCTTTTTTTTCTCTCAAGGCTCCCCTCCTCCGGCCACAAGGCCATTGGACATCTGCCGCGGCTACCGATCATCGGGGACGGTGGCCACTACCTTCGATGGCTAGAAAATCTTTTTAAAAAACCTTTTGAAACCTTTCAATGCATAGAACATGATTCTAGGGTGAAAACCCCATCAAACATTAGGGACGGTGGCCACTGCCTTCGATGGCTAGAAATCTTTTTAAAAAACCTTTTGAAACCTTTCAATGCGTAGAATGTGATTCTAGGGTGAAAACCCCCTAAAAAGAATCAAACCTCCAAAATAGAAGATGAAACCCTTTGGTTTATTTCTTGTCCAATGAGGCCTTCGACAAACCCTAACGGGGCTTGGAGACCTTTCAAATCGAGGAGGCCACCCACGGCGACGGTGAGACAAAACATCAAGTAAAGATCTAAACTTTTTGTTTTAAACTTTTTGTTTTATTTTCTGTTTTTTCCTTTTTGAAAATAATAAAAAATCAAAATAAATAGACTACCTTTGTTTTTGAAATTTCGTTTTTTTTTTTTTGCATTCTTTTTTTTTCTTATGTTACAATGGTTTCAGCTTTTATAGCCAAACGGGTTACATGATATTAGTTTCTTTTTTTTGCTTTCTCCTTTTTGTTTCTGTTATTATTGCTTTTCTACTTCTGTGTTTCTGCTGTTCTCTGCTCTCTATTCTTTATTTTTTTCTTTTTTTTATAGGTTTTTCATGGCAAAGGGATAAGTCAATGGTGGTGGAGAGGCCCGCCCCTTGCCATTTTGGTGAAATGGTGGCAGAAGAGGTAAACCTCAGGGCGTGGGGACTTCGGGAGGTATGCCAGCTGATGTGGCAAATCAAAGGAGCGACGGCAACTGGTGAAGTCTTAAGGGATTAGGGTTTCTTTCTATTTAGGTTTAGATAGTGAGCTTTGGGCTTTAGGGTTTTTTTGGGGCTTTTAGTTTTTTTGTATTTGAACTTATAATATGGACTATTTAAGGGACTTTTATTATTATTATTTTATTAGGACGAATGAAATTGAGCTTTTACAACTGCCCCTCTTTATTCATTGTTATGTAACGGGAATGGAGCAAAGACTTTAAGGAGGACCAATTTTGTTTGGTCTTGTTGAATCTTGACTTCTTTGGTGCTCTTTTTTTTCAAGTAGCCCATTCTTTCAATCCATTGGTTACTCTACTCCACTATTTTCGCTTTGCTACAACTTTAGGAAGGCAAGATTTAGTGTCACAGTTTCATCTTGCTCCATTGTAACTTCAAGGAGATAAAATTTGCTGTTATAGTTTCATTCTAACCCACTGCAACTTCAGAGGCATAGAATTTATAGCTTCATCTTACTCCACTGCAATTTCAGGGAGATAAAATTTGTTATTGTAGTTTTAATCTGACCCACTGCAAGTTCAGGGGTATAGGATTTGTAGCTTTATCTTGCTCTACTGTAACTTCAGAAAGATAGGATTCTCCATTGTAGTTTCAATCCGACCCACTGCAACTTTAGGGGTATAGGACTTGTAGCTTCATCTTGCTCCACTGTAACTTTAAGGAGATAAGATTCACCATTTGTATTTTCAATTGGACCCACTGCAACTTCAGGGGTATAGGATTTGTAGTTTCATCTTACTCCACTATAACTTCAGGAAGATAAGATTCGCCATTGTAGTTTCATTCTGACCCACTGCAACTTCAAGGGTATAAGAATTGTAGCTTCAATCCGGCCCATGCAACTTCAGGGGTATAAGGTTTGTAGCTTCATCTTGCTCTACTGCAACTTCAAGGAGATAAGATTCACCATTGTAATTTTATTCTGACTTACTGCAAGTTCAAGGGTATAGGAATTGTAGCTTCATCTGTTTCACTGCAACTTTAGGAAGGTCGGATTTAATGTTGTAGCTTTATCTTACCCCCACTGCATCTTCGTGGAAATGAGATTTACTATTGTAACTTTGATCCGATCCACTACACCTTTAGTGATATAGGAGTTACTATTTCACTAATCTATTACACCACTCTCTGGGGAACAGGACCTATAGAATCTATTTCATAGGCTTATATTTTGCCAAGCAATTAGGATGTTATGATCAGAATGAATCAAATGCTCCTAACTAGATGTATATGAATGATATTAGTATGAATGCAAAATGCCATTTTCGAGAATGGTCCCTTTTTTAGTGCTTAGGTTGACATTGCTCATCATTCATCAAGGTTCTATTACTGATGTATTACAATGCCTTCTTGTTCAAGTTTGGTATCTTTGACAGGAAACCCGAAGAGGTAATCACAATCTGGACTATTCGTTCCAATATCTTTCCAACCTTCAAATTTGGTTAGTTTTAACTAATGATCCTGTTTCAGGTCCCTGTACTATTTAGAAATCTTTCAGAGCAATATGCAGAAATTCTTTTACTTTAATATTGTTAGTCCATCAATCGTTATTTCAATGTAAAAATACTTGAACAAGGTTGTAACAATGGACAAGACTGAAATTTATCGGGGGCAAAGCTCTTAATGAAAAGATTAATCAAAGTGGCAAACATTACTAAAATGTAAAGTAGGTAAAAATAAAGCCAAGTGCCCCAGATATCTCAATATGAGCTTCTTTGAGCAAACTTGCTGATGATCAATCTGAGCCTGATATGTGTTTGGGAGACCTAGAGTACTCTATCGATACCCCAAGATGTAAAGTTTCTCCTTTTTGTTACCTTTGAGGGGAATCAACTATTACAAGCCCATTCTTTGGTCAAAATTTGAGTCGCCTTTTTTGGCTTTTCAACTCAAAACTCATTTGTTTTCAAGACGCCCTTTGTAGGTTTTCGCCTTGGCCTCTCTTTTTTTTTAGGTGAAATACCTCTTGATTGAATTTGAATTCACAGGGTTGGGTAAATCTCTGCCATCCATCTCGATCAAAATTAACGCTCCTTCAGAAAAGGCTATCTTCACCACATAAGGTCCTTCCCAACTCGGCATCCATTTTCCTCTAAATTATTTTTGTATGGGCAAGATTTTTTTCAACACCAGGTCCCCTTTATGAAATTCTCTAGGGTGAACATTTTTGTCATAAACTCGCATCATTCATTTTTGGTGCATTTGACCATGATGGACAACTTTTAACCTCTTTCCTTCGATCAAATTCAACTGATCATAACAAGATTGAATTCATTCTATTTCATCTAATTTTAACTCTGATAAAACTCAGAGAGAAGGAATCTCAACTTCAATGGGTAAACTCGCCTCCATTCCATGAACTAATGAGAAAGGTGTTGCCCCAGTGGAGGTTCTGACAGACTTTCGATAAGCATGGAGGGCAAATGGTAATTTCTCATGCCAATCTTTATAAGTCTTTGTCATTTTCCCTATGATCTTCTTAATGTTTTTATTGGCCACCTCAACTATACCATTCATTTTTGGACGTTACAAAGACGAGTTGTGATGTTTGATCTTGAATTGGTTGCAGACCTCCGATATCGTTTTTTTTGTTCAAATTCAATGCATTGTCAGATATGATCCTTTCTAGCATTCCATATGGACATATGATTTCTTTCCTCAAGAATTTGCTAACTGTTGATTTCGTGACATTGGCATAAGAAGCGGCCTCTACCTATTTGGTGAAGTAATCGATGACCACAGAGATGAATCGATGCCCATTGGAAGCTTTGGCGAGATCGACCCAATGACATCCATGCCCCACATAGAGAAAGGCCATGGAGAAGTCATAACATGAAGATGTGATGGAGGCACATGAATTTATCTTCATAAATTTGACATTTATGACACTTCTTGGCATAATTGATACAATCCCCTTCCATAGAGGACCAATGATACGCAAATCTCATGATTTGCCTAACTATTGTAAAACCGTTAGCATGTGTTCCACAAACACCCTCATGGGCTTCTTCTAGGATTTTCTTGGCGTCAACAGCATCTACACACCTTAATAACACATGATCATTTCTTCTTTTGTATCAAACCTCCCCATCTAGGACATACTCATTGGTCAGCCTTCTTAGTGTCATTTTATCATTCTCGGTTGCCTGCTCAGGGTATTCACAGTTCTTTACGTATTGCAATATGTCTTGGTACCAAGGATGGTCATCATTTTCTTCTTCCTCAATGTTGTAACAACGGGCCAGAGCCTCATAAATACTCATCTGGATAGATTTTATAGAGGTGTGCATGGGCCAGGCTACCGGCCCGACCCGAAGGCCCGCCCAAAAAATGAGAGGGTTTGGGTAAAAATATAGGCTCGAAATATAGGTTTGGGAAAAAATAAGGCCCGTTTAGAAAACGAACCGGCCTTCGGGTAAAACTCTTTTGGCCTTGGCCCAGCCCAACCCGAATTATATACTAAATATATATATTTTTATTTTTAATCATATTTACATTTTATTTTCAATTTTAATATAACCACCTTTTATTATATTTTCAATTTGTGTATTATTTTAAGAATTGTTTTGTCTCAGTTTTTATTTGTTTCTTGTTTTAATATTTGTTTTTATGTTTTTAAATGTATTTGATTTATTATATTTTAAGATTTTTTATTTAATGAAATAAGCTAAAAAAAAATTTTAATATGGGTCGGGCCGGTCGGGCTTAACAATTTTATTTCAGGCTGGGCTTGGACAAATTCTTAAGCCCATATTTTGGGCCGACCCCGACCCAGGTCTAGAAAATGGGCCTAAAATTTTGTATGGGCCTGGCTCGGCTCAGTCCGGCCCATGCATACCTCTAAGATTTTACATTCTCTTGTTTGTTCACTTTAACCATGGAAGCTAAGGTAGCCAAGGCGTCGGCTATCTAATTTTCATCTCGCAGGAGGTAGAAAAAGGTGATGTCATCAAACTCTTAATTAACTCAATGACCAACTTTTGATAATCGATAAACTTGGGATCTCTCGTCTGCCATTCACCTTTGAGTTGGTAGATCACTAGTGCAAAATCTCCATATACCTCCAGCACCTTGATTTTGTATTTTATAGCTGCACTGTAATGGGCCAATTTAGCCTGGGCCCATATAAGCATAAAATCAAAAATTATTACAATAAAAACATTATAATAGTCCAGTTTTATAACAGTCCAAAGCCCAAAGTTATTATAATGACCCGATACCCTAACTTAGCCAAAACCTAACACAACCCAAAACCTAGACCCAATACCCTAACTTAGCCTAAACCTAACACAACCCAAAACCTAGACCCAAAAACCTTACAGCCCAAAAGCAAAAAATCAAGGCAGAACCCTAGCAGTTTACGCTATGCCAGCAGCCCCAAATTTATGCGCCTTTTTAGCACCGCACGACGACCACGTCTGTGCCTCTGTACACCTCACGCCAAGGGCCAACGCATGCCAGCGAACTCCGTACCTACAAGCAAATATGAAGACACCAGCATAGCAAAGAGAAAGAAAAAAAAAGACAAGAAACTTGTATTTTCTTTTTCGTTTTTCTCTGTTTTCGGCTATAAAAGCCAAGTAATAGCCACTGTATTTTTTTACGCACACCAAAATACGCATATTGAAATAGAGAAAAGAGCCACCAAAATCAAAAAGTGATTTCTGATTCGAGTGTTTTCTAAGTTTTTCTTTTCGATTCGCTTTCTAAATACATCATTGTTACATTGTTTTTAAAAAAAAGAAGAAAAAGAACAAAGGAAAGAAGCAAATCTTACCCTGCAAACACGTCGTAGACCTCCTTTTGCTTTGTTAAAATCAAAGCCAAGAAGGGATCTCGAGGTTGAAATTCCTCCAGGCTTAAGGAACACCGTCTGGTGGAGATGAATCGGCCATTAAAAGGAGGATTTAGGGTTTGGTAAAGAAGAAAGAAAGGGATAATGGTTCAGCCAAATGGGGTGTTTGGTTGGGGTTTTAAGGGACTAAAAAGGGTACCGTTTAGACCAATTACAATGGTCTCAAACGACACCGTTTAGCAACCATGCTTGATGACCCGATCCACTGCCCTCGTGACCCGCGTGTTTGCTGCGGTAAAGGGAAATTTGTTCATTTGCTCCCTTCCTTTCGCGCTGGTGTTTGATTAGGCCTAGTCTAGATTTTTTTTATTCGCCCTGTAACTTACGCGTATTCGCAATTAAGTCCACGCTTCAACGCAGTGCTGCAGGATAGGGGCTATTTCCAGATTCAATCCCTGTTAATCTGCGCGTGTTGTGCATGGGTCTTTATTTTAATACCAGTATTTTATTTTAGCTATAAATTATCCTTGTTATTTTAAATTCATTTTAATTAAATTTTTCTATTTATAATAGTTCATTGTTTTTGAGGAAATTCATTTAACATTTTTTGCATGCATTGAAATTACTTTAATAATTTTATTTTGCGTAAAAAAATCATTGATTTGAAGTTTGTATTATATTATTTAAACATTTATATGTATATACTTACACATATCTAGTATTTTAATCAAGCTTTCTATTTGTAATGTTTATTATTTTAAAGTTCTTAGTATTTTTATATATGTGTTGAGCTATTTCAATAACTTTATTCTATTTTTATAATATCACCATTTTGAAGTTCTTTTTACATCAAATTATTTTAACATCTTATACAATATTCTGTTTAAATGTTTTTATATATATATATGTTTTTAAACCTATTATGTACATAACTTATTTCCTAAAATCATACTTTATTATATATCTTTGCATGTTTTTTTGTATTTCATACATTATTTGAATTTATCTTTATTTGTACATATTGTTAATTGTAAATAAATGTATTTTTCTCAAACCATTTTGCATATTATTTGGTTCAAATGTCTTCATTTTGTAACATCTATTATAAAAATTATTTGTATATTCTTAGTTTTTAAAAATTATCTTGAATTCTAATAAGTGTTATTCGCTCGTTTGTCCACCATTTTTAGAAATTATTTCGGTATCATATTGGTTTTATTTTGTTTGATGTCTCATGTACTAATTATCTCCATGTTATTTCACGTATATTTGTAGTATTATTGTTCTCCATCTATGCATAGAAGTTCGATTACATGTTCTTAGATTAGTTATACTAAATCATTGGTTTTGTTAATTTGTTAATTACTAGGTTGTTAATTGGTATTGTATTTTATGTGTGCACATTACCCATGTTTTTATTTTTCCTTTATTCCACAATTGTTGCATCATAATTTTCAACCTTTTTTTTAAAAAAAAAATTAAATTAATTATTCCATTTTATTTCAAGTCAAATTAATGCGTTTTAAGCTGGTTTTACACTTACTCGTTCGAAAATTCCTTAAAACAAAGGCAATATTTGATGTTTGGAAATTCAGGGAATAGTGCCTTATCGTGCTAGGTTTCGATTTCCTGTTTGTTCAAAATAATCGAATATTCCTTTAGAATTTTACTCGCGATTTCTAAATCCTAAAACAAGGCAAGGTTTGATATTTGGAAATTAGGGGAATCGTGCCCTATCGCGCTGGGTTTCGATTTTTCGTTTGTCCAAAATAGTCGAATATTTCTTTGGAATTTCACTCGTGTTTTCTAAATTCTAATATAAGGCAATGTTCAATGTTCGGAAATTCGGGGAATCATGCCCTACCGTGATGGGTTTCGGTTCTTCGTTGGACTAAATAATTGAGCATCCTTTTTGTAATTTTTAACATATAAACTTGCAGAATTCAAAAATTTATCGTGTTTTCGAAGGTATAAAGGATCGCGTCCTATCGTGCTGGATATGATGTTGTATTTCTTTGAAACAAGTGAATCTTGACGTCCAATTTGATTCATTCAAGTGTTTTAAAAGAAAACATATTTCAAAATATCTTTTAGACATAAGGACAACACTTAATCAATTCGGTACCAATTTTGGGCATAGTGAGGGTGCTAACCCTTCCTCATACGTAACGGGCTCCCGAACCCTCTTTGTTTTCTTCGTAGACCAGAATCGATTTAATAAAATGTTTTATAGGTGATCCAATCACACCTAAATGAAAAGATTGGTGGCGACTCCACACTTTGCTTTAAAAAGTCGATTCCCATTGTTTCCAAAATAAGATGGTTTCGACAGCTTGGCAACTCCACTAGGGACTGAACAAGAGAGTCAAGTTATAAAATTGATTATTTACCGTCCTTTGGTCAAAAATTGAAAATTTGTTTTTAAAAAAAATCATGTTTCTTTCGATTACATTTGTTTGTATGGTTGTTATGGTTCGGGCTTTTAGAATAATACTGCATTTCATTGCATGACCGCTATGGTCACACCTTCTAAGTGGGAGTAAGAAACTATGTTTTCGTGAGGTCTTCACCTCCGCATGGGCAAGTGGATTGCTTCTGGGGTACATCCGTACCTATGACTTCTTGAGATTTTCATCTCTGCATGGTCATAGGGAAATGTATCCCTCTGAACCGAACTCGATCTATATGAGCCTATAATGGGTGAGGATTGAAGAATCTGCTGGTTCAGGTACCTTATCTCGAGAACCGACGTACATATAGCGAACCTTAGGAGCTATCCTTGGGTGGAGCCGCATCAAGCCTTAGTATTTACCCGTATATGTGTTGTAATTATCGTTTATGTGCTTGCTGTAACAACCCAAATTTGACTGGGCTTTAAAATAAATAGAATGTTTATTTAAACAGTCCATTTAAGCCTTTACAGGACCCAAATACCATGGCCCACAAACCCGTAGGACCAAAAATTAAATACAACCCAATACCCGTTACAGACCTAGACCTAAACTAGACCCAATTAACCCTAGCTCTCTCTCTCTCTCTCTCTCTCTCCCTATAGCGTCGCAACAGCTTCTGGAAACTTCGGGGAGCTTTGGTTCAACTCCCCAGATCGTGGCCATCAATGCATTGACGCGCCATCAATGCGCTCGTCCCTCTTGCGACCGTCCAGCACCGCGATCTCAGGTCTCCCTTCTGGTTTTGGTACCACCGTTAACGCTGAGATTGTCGGGGTACCTGCAAAACAAAAAGGAAACTTAGCAGATAATGGCCAAAGATACAATAGACAAGAAATCAGAGATTTCTTTCATTATGTAACAAATCAGTAGGCTATAAAGAGCCTTTGTAACCCTTGTAACGATTACGAAGAGAAAATAAAAACAGCATATCTGAATACAGGAGAACGAATATAAACGGTTTCAAAGGTGATTTTTGTTTTCATATTTTTGCCTTTCATTTTATATTGTCAGTATTGAAACATCTGAATGATTATATGTATATATATATACAATAGTACATTTTTAAAAAAAAGAGAAAAGAGAGGAGGTTACCTAACGAACGAGGAGCGAAAGGAAGGATTTTTTAAACCCTAGCCACCGTGTACGGTGGTTCTTAGGGTGGCGCGTGCGCGCGTGGCTGAAGTGTGGCCGACGGAGGCCAGAGCCGGAGTTCCCCTCCTCCCTCTCTCTTTCACAGAATTTCTCTGAGTTTTTTTTTTTCAGCAGGCTTCTAAGTGTTTTTTTAGTCGAAACATGACTTATATAGCCTACATAAAACGGTGTCGTTTTAAAACGACTGGATCCGCGCGTTGACCCGATTACCCGGGGAGGACCCGCGCGTTTTTTTTAAATAGGGATAATTGCTCAGTTAGTCCTCTTATTCTTTGTTACAATTAATTACGCTCCATTTTATTTATAATTCGGCACTATTGTTTTGTTTCAATTTTGATTTAGTCCCTACAGCAACTGCTATAAGTCCAAGATTAAAACGCAGCCGTCTTGAGAATGGGGCAATTTGCCCAATGAGTCCTTTTGCTTTACGCGCGTTTCAATTGAGACCTTAATTCTGTTTATATCTCTTAAATTCGCCCAGTAACTTTACTAAACTTTAAATCTAGCCCTTATATATTTATTATTATATATATATTCCATATACTATTTTATATTTTTTACTATATATTATAAGATTATTTTACCATATAATTATTTATGTTATCTATTATTTTTAACATATTATTATTTTATATCATTATTTTATATTTACTTATATTATTATATTATTTATACATATTATTTTTTATATATAAATTCTCATTATTTTATATTATGTCTATTATATTTCTAAGTTATTTTTAGCATTTATTTTATTTCTATTACTTATTTTTCCCTACATATGTTACGTGTATCATACATCATCGACTATATTATTTATGTTTATATTATTCATTATACTATTTCAAATTTTATGATTTGTAAATTAAACTTTTTTAACTCATACTATATATATATATAATTATTAACTATTTATTTATTATGTATTATTTTATTTAAAAATAATGTTGTTACATTATGTGTTATTTTATAAAATCTTTCACATATTTTATTCCTTTTAAGAAAAACTCAATGTATTTTATATATAATTGTTATTCTTTTATAAATATTATGATGTTTTATATTGTATAGCAAATACTATTTCAAGAATTATTATTAAATATCGTGTCTTTATTTGTGTTATAGGTATACTTTGTTAATAATAACTCATTCCATTGAATTTTATTTTGTATATACTATATGTTAAATGTTATTTCATCTATTATTTGATATTGCATTTCATGAACATGTACATTGATATAACATTTCTCCTTATTGCATATCATGCATTACTTAATTATTACTTTGTATGTTTGTATATTTGTTCATTCTTAACACGTGTTATATATCTTTGTATGCATATTGTAATATTTGCTTTATATGTATTATTCTTTATATCATTGCCATCATTTTGATTAAATGCATGTATTATTTACTTGTTACAATATTATGTTACTAGGCATGATTTATAATGCAATACAATTCCCTATGTAAAAGGGGCTCCAAAGTTTTTTTAAAATAAAGGCAATGCTTGATATTTGGAAATTTCAAAAAAGTAGTGCCCTAACTTATTGGGTTGCGATTTTTCTCGTCGAGTTCAAATAATCAAGTACCCTTCTACATTTTTTAAAATATAATCAAATTATCTTGGGATTGCAAAACATGTCCTAACTTATTGGATATGGCGTTGTGTTGTTTCAAGATAAGGATTTCCAAAAGACTAACTCAATGTCGACATTTTGATACAAATGAGCTCCAATTTTCCAAGTCAAAAATATTAAAAGAGGATTGCATCTTAAAATTTCTCATTTCCGACTTTAAAGACATTATTAGGTACCAATTTTTGGGCGTTACGAGGGTGCTAACCCTTCCTCGTACGTAACCGACTCCCGAACCCATTCTTTTGATTTCGTAGACCAAAACCAACGATTTTAAAACAAAATGTTTTAAAGGTGATCCAATCGCACTTAAAAGGATTGGTGGCGACTCCCATTTTTGTTTTTCTTAAAGTCGATTCCCATTTTCCAAAACTCGATTTTAAAAATGGTTTCGACACTTGCATTTTATCACTATTATTTGATGCTAACCTGTGTTTTGTTTTGATTGTGTTTTGCATGACATTGCATACTAAAGGAGGTGTTGATTCGTATTCAATTACTAAGTAGAAAGTTTGACATGGAGAATGAATTTCTTAATAAAGTTAAGGATAATGCAACCATCTGCGCTTGGTCAGAGAAGTTACAATCAGAGAAAGGGGATAGCTTGGCAGAAGGATATACATCAGAGTTGCAGGAATTTACTCACGTTAATGTAGCACAGAATGAGTTGCAAGAATTGAGAGATATATGGGCTCGTTGGGATGAAGGGACCAAACTGTTGTTCTATCAAAGCTATGGTGATATATCTTATTTGCTAGATATTAAGGTGGACAAGCACCTGTTCCGAGTTATGGTTCAGTTTTGGAATTCTCCTTACAAGTGTTTCACTTTTGGGGAAGTGAATTTAGTACCTACCATGGAAGAATATACTACCCTGCTCAAGTGTCCAAGAGTTCAAGTTAGAAATACTTATGCCAGGGTTTTTAATGGTCAGACTTTCGCGAAGAAATTGATGAATATTTCAGGGATGAGCGAGCCTTGGGTCACTGCTCCAATTTAACAAAAAGGAGATAGTAAATGTATCCCTTGGGAAAATTTACGGGATTTAGTTTTAACGCATCCAGATGAAAGAAAGAGGGTTGATATCTTCGCCTTAATACGGATTGGTAATTTTTCCTAAGGCTTTAAGGCACGTGGATGAGGCAGTTACCGACTTATTCGATCGTCTTGAGAAAGGAATCACACCTGTACTGGCATTATTGGCTGAGACGTTCAGATTCTTGAGCACGTGTCGAAAAACGGGCGAGGGACGGTTTATTGGATGTGCACAACTGTTGATGGTGTGGTTTCATGGACACTTTTGGAAGGTAGACAAGGTTTCTTATAGGGTCTTTTTCGAAAGGTGTCGAAACTATTTTTTGAAAACGGGGTCGACTTTTGTTTTGGAAACGAAAACAAACGGGAGTCGCCACTAATCCTTTTTGATAAGGTGTGATCGGGTCACCTCGTAAAAGCGGTTGTTTTTAATAAATGATTTGATTTATTTAAACAACGATTTTAGTCCGCGAGATTTAGAAAAACGGGTTCGGGAGTCGGTTACATACGAGGAAGGATTAGCACCCTCGTAACGCCCAAAAATTGGTACCTAGTTGATTAATTAGTGTCTTAATGTAGAAAATTGAAAACTTGGAAAACTTTGAAATACGATCCCTCTTTTTGTAAAAAAACATTCGAATGTTAAAGATCTTCTCGTCTCGAAGCAATAAAATGTTATATCCAATAAGTTAGGACACGACATCTCGAACTTTTGAGAGTGAGCTTGCCTTTTACTTAAAAATCCGTGTATTTTAGCCCCTTTTTAAAAGGGTATTCGATTATTTAGAGTAAACGAGAAAAATCGAAACCCAGTAAGTTAGGGCACGATATCTCGAACTTCCAAATACTGAATATTGCCTTTGTTTGCAAAAACCTCATCTCACGGTGACGAGATGTCATATCCAGTAAGTTAGGACACAACACCTCGTATCTCCGAAAATAAGTATTTTATTCAAAGCTCATGTTGCGATTTAAAAGGAATATGACGTTGTTTATGTTAAACGAGAAAAATCGAAACCCAATAAGTTAGGGTACAACTTTCTCGAAATTTTAAATACGAAGCTTGCTTTATTTTAGAAAACACAATTTTATGTGTCGAGTAAAAGACTAATGTAATCATGATTTTATGGTGAAATGAAAAAACAAATTGCAGTATTGATATGCGTAATAAAATAATAATAACAAAGATGATGATACAAACACAATAATAATAACGAATAACATAAACTTGCAGGTACATAGAGACATATATGAATAAACGAACAAATATATAATAAGATAATGATAATGAGAACAAAACAAAATAAAAATGAAATAAATACAATGATAAATGAAATAACAAAGAAAATTCTAGTGAAAACTTAATTTTAAATTGGGGATAAGCAAATAAACATATGAATAAAGAAACGGTGAGTGAATTTTTTTTAAATAATAATAATAATAATGATAATAAAAATGATACAAATAAATATTATATAAAATGTGTAAACAAATTTGTAATTTAAGTAAAAAATGATAAAATAACAATAATGATATAAATATAAATAAGTATTATATGAAACAAAATAATGATACAAAATAATAAAGAATTCAAAGTTTGAAATTACATAAAAGTATAAACGAACAAATGATAAAATGATAAAATAGAATCAACGTATTATATAAAAAAAAATACAAAAATGTATATAAAAAAAACTATAATAATAGTAGTAATAGTTATAATAAAAGCAAAAATAATACTAAATATAACAATAGTAATATTAATAATAAAAATAATAGCAATTAAAATAAAAATAATAACAATGATAATAAAGAATACTAGTAATAATAATAATAATAATGAAAATAAGAGTAATAATAATAATACATTAAATTACAATAATAAAGTAATAATAGTGATAATAATAATAATAATAATAATAATAATAATATATTAAATATGTTAATTTAATATATAATATTGAAAATAACAAAAAAAAAGGAGTAAATTAAACCTAAAATGAAAGTTCGGGGCCTATTTGCAAATAAATAAAGAATAAAAAGACCAAATCGAACACGCTAACAATAAGGAGGGACCAAACCCGAAAATAAACCCTCCATACGCACAGCATCGGGTAGGACTCAATTGAAATCCAAGCGCAAGTTCGGGGTAAATTTGAAAACGAACAATACTTGATTGCAAAGTAATAAAAAAGCGGAAAGGCTAAAAGCGCAATTAGCCCTTCCGTTAAAAAACGCGCGGATCCTAGGCTGGAGCGGGTCAGATTGGGTCGGGCTATGGCAAAACGACGTCGTTTTGGTGCCTAAAGGGCCTGCCCAAAACGACGTCGTTTTGGGGGGCTATTTAAGGCAAAATTTTCCACAACAAAATTCATTTTCTCCTGCTTTAAAAAAAAAAAAGTCACTCCCTTCTCCTTTTTCTCTGCAGGGCCTGTGAATCCGGTGGGAGTTCTGGCGGTTCACCGTCGTCGATCTCCGTTGTCACGGTGGCCGGACCTCCCGAAGGTAAGTTTTTTTTATATATTTTTTTACTTTAATATATATATGTAAAAAAAAGAAAGAAAGTATGAAAAAAAAAGGAAAGATTCGAAAAAAAAACAAAAGAAACGAAAATCACCTCTTTTCCGTTTTTGATTTTTTTTTTTCGTTTTTGCTCTCTTTTTGATGTTCAATCTCGATTATTATGTGTTTGAAAAATATGTTGTTTTCATTGATAAGAAAAAAACCTCTTTTACATTCGATTATGTGATGGCTTTTATAGCCTTTTTACATCATTTTTTATTATTTGTTGTCTTTTCTTCTTGTAGGCGGTGGAGCAAGTGGAGGAGCAGGTGGCTGACAAGGGCTGTGCTGGTCAGAAGGCTAGGGGCGGCTAGCATTAGGGTTTCTAGGGTTGGTTTTGTTTTTTTGTTTATTATGGGTTTGGGCTAGGGTTTTAATTTTTATTTGGGTCTAAAATTTGGGCTGATTTGGTCATTTGTTGGGTCTGAGGTTGGGTTCAAAGTTGTAAGATGGACTGTTTATAAACCATTTTATTGGCTCGGGCAAATTAGGGATCTTACAAAGGGTATTCCCTGTTAAAAAAGGAGGCAGCCATATAAAGGAGAGAGGATATCTCAGAGGAGAAACGGATGGAAATCCTCCAAAACCTCAAGGAGGGGGATATAGAGTGGAGAGCTTATTGGATGGTTCCTGATGAGATCATGTATCGATGTGGGAACTTTGATTAGGTGCTGTTGTTAGGAATTTGGGGAGCTACTGGGTATACTTCATTGTTTACATTAAGGCAATATAAATCGAGGCAGTTTGTACCCACGACCTACGGGCTTGCTCAGTGTGAATTCTCCTTTAAAGGTGACCACTATAAGAAGAAAGTTCGGGAGTTATCGGATGCTTGAAAGCAAACTCGCTGGATGAACAGGTTGGTTGTCGATTCCATGGTGATGCCTGAGTACGATAGATGGTTTAGGAAGAGGGTTAATGATAATGTTTCTAGGCCAAGCTTGGAAGATACTCGACCTATGGTGGAACAATTACAAATCGCCCCGTCAGAGTTGGAAATTACAAAGCAAGACTTTGAGAAGAAGAGTTCTGAGTTTAGAAAAACGATCGAACAATTGGAGGAAGAGAAGATGCATCTGAGATTAGATGTTGATGTTCAAAGGTCAGAGGCTGAGAAGTGGAGAAAAGGGAAAACTAAGGCCGAAGAAGATCTAGACAACTTGAAGACTGATTACAAGAAGCTACGCCTGTCTATGAGGACTGCGGGGTTAGGTAAAACTTTCAAACAATGGTGCCATGAAATTCGAGAGGAAAAGACTAAAGCCGACTGATGGGAAAGGAAATTTCGAGAAGCTCGGGCACGAAATGAAGATTTAGAGAAGAGTCTGTCAGAAAACAGAAATGAACGAGGTGAATTAAGGGCTAGAGTGGCAGAACTTGAGAAGTCTCTTCATCAGTACCGAAGCCGCAATACCGCAATGGAGTTGAGAGCAAGCTTGAGCAAGATCGAAGAAATGAAAGGAAAAATAGAAGAATTAGAAGCGTCACTACAAAACTATAAGATGCGGATTCAGTTTTTCGAGGCAAATGAGGAGCATTGGAAGGAGCAGCTTCACCATACGCAAGACCAAGTCAGAAATAGGGATTACCTTATGGGGAAGGCCATAACTCAGATTTGGGAGGTAGCTGATTACTTGCAAGCTTCAGCGGTACAAGCGGACACACTGATCGTAAAGTACGAGTTGGAGTCAGATCGCGGGTAGGAGCTAACCTCGTTGCTTAGGAAAATTAAGACTTTGAGCGCTAGAGCAAAGTTTTATTTGTAACTCAGCTTTATGTAAAAGAATTTTATTTTCTAATGAAGTTTTCTAAAGGGAATTGAATCAAAATTGATGCCTCCTTTGCATTCATGCATTTGCATTACATCACATGGTTATGCATTAAAGGTCATAAAAGGTTTCTAATTAATTAAAAAATCATTTCAGTAATCTGGAAACCAACGAAAACCAACCAACTACGCACCCCTATGGTATAAGGAAAAAGTCAATGGATAAAAGACTTGAGAAATTAGAGCAAATGCAAAAGGACATGCAGGAACAGAGGCAGTCACAGATGCAAGAGTAGCTAGCCAAGATTCAGCGAAAGATGAAAGAACAAATGATGGAATCCCAAAAAGAGATGATGAGTTAGTTATCCCAATTGTTGATAGGAAGAACAGATAAAGGAAAGGGCCCCATGGGGAATGTTGAGAAAACTAATGAAGATCCTCAATACCCTCCTCGCTTCACTCCGACACATGTATCGACGAAGCTTGAGATTAATCTAGGAAGACCATCTATTACGATCATGCCTCAACAGATTCAGGCTGGAGCTTCGATACCGATGAATTTCCAAGCCGACTCAAGCTCTAACCCTGTTAATAACATGAATTATCTGCCTGTTCCCAATTTGGATGAAGTTGCAGAAGAAGAAAAGTCAAGGATGGAATCACAGAAGCAATTAGAAGAACGTTGTAAATGGCTAGAGGAAAATTTTAGAGCTATGGAAAGCGCAGATAATCATCAAGGGATTGATGCTAAGGACCTGAGTTTTGTTCCAGACTTGGTCCTTCCCCCCAAATTCAAAATGCCTGAATTTGAGAAATACAATGGAATGAGCTGCCCTAGAGCTCACATCACTATGTTTTGCAGGCAAATGACGGGATATGTCAACAATGACCAGCTATTAATTCACTATTTTTAGGACAATCTGGTTAGGGCGGTATCTAAATGGTATAACCAATTAAACCGTGCTAAAATTAACTCATGGAAAGACCTGGCTCAGGGCTTTATGAAATAGTATAGTCATGTGACGAACATGACCCCTAACAGGATCACTCTCCAGAATATAGAGAAGAAATCAAATGAAAGTTTCAGCGAGATGCAAAAAAGATAGAGAGAAGTTGCCATACAAGTTCAGCCGCCACTTCTAGAAAAGGAAACCATGATGCTCTTTATCAACACTTTGAAGGCCCCCTTTATCACTCATATATTGGGAAGCGCCACCAAAAGGTTCTCAGACATAGTGATGAGGGGTGAAATGATTGAAAATGCTGTGAGGAGCGGTAAAATAGAAGCAGGAGAAAGTACCAGAAAGTCAGCCCCGAAAAAAAGAGATAATGAAGTGAACAACAGAAGCACATTCAGTAAGGGTCAGTCCAAGTCACTCGCCGTAAATCAACCAAAGACGGTGACCACCAATCAACATAGCATTGTGAGACAAGAATCCAACGCGAGGGAAAATACAGAAACGCCACAGTTCACCCCTATACCCATGACGTATAGGGAGCTATACCAGAACCTATTCAACGCTCATGTAGTGTCCCCTTTTTACCTGAAGCCACTGCAGCCCCCGTATCCCAAATGGTATGACACAAACGTCTAATGTGAATACCACGCGGGAATCACCGGGCATTCGATCGAAAATTACACCGCGTTCAAGAAAGTAGTTGAAAGACTCATTAAAATGGGGATTGGTCCCTAATTCCCAATTGAACATCTTATACTTAAAATTCCTTCATGAAACTCTAATGTAAACATATCCTCATATTCTAAACCTCATAAAATTCATAAAACAAATATTTTAACGTCAGATTTGTGGTCCCAAAACCACTATTCTGACTAGGCCCTATTTCGGGATGTTACAGCTATCATTAGTAATGAAGGGTCCCACTTTGTGAACAAGTGGTTAAAATGGTTATTAGACAAGCACGGAGTGAAACACAAGGTTGCAACAACTTACCATCTGCAGACAAATGGGCAAGCTGAACTGGCAAATAAGGAGATCAAAGGCATACTTGAGAAGGTAGTTTGCCCGAACCGACGAGATTGGTCGAAAGGCTAGATGATGCTTTGTGGGCTTACAGAATAGCATACAAGACACCTTTAGGGATGTCACCTTATAGGTTGGTCTTTGGGAAAGCATGTCATCTACCTTTGGAGTTAGAGCACAAAGCTTATTAGGCTCTTCAACAGCTTAATTTGGATCCTAAGCTCGAGAAAGAGAAATGGATGTTCCAACTTAATGAGTTAGAAGATTTCCAAATGTTTTCATATGAAAATGTCAATTTACTTAAAGAAAGACTTAAGAAACGGCATGACAAACACATTCGAGTTCGAGAATTTGAAGTAGGTCAGCAAGTTTTGTTGTTCCATTCCAGATTAAGGCTCTTCCTAGGTAAGTTAAAATCATGTTGGTCCGGTCCATTTATGATTCATCAAGTCTATCCATATGGAGTTGTTGAACTCTAAGGTAAGGGAGGTAATTTCTGAGTTAATGCTCAGCGCCTGAAACATTATTGGAGAGATAAAATTGAACAGGATAAAATCTCGTTCACTTTACCAGATACTTAATTTCTGGTTTTTATTTTTGAATAAATGATTTAGGGTATATTTTCAGGTTTAGTATGTTTAAATAAATTCTGTCTAGGAGATTGGAACTTAAGCGGGACCGCTTGTGACCCCTCAAATCTTTCCTGGGAATTTATTTTGACATAATTGCCTAAGAAATTATTCCCTAAATGGGAAAATAAATTTCTAGTTTTTCAAATAAAAAGGTCAATTTTGACCCAAGTTTTGTTTGCCAACTTATTCCTATTTGCCAACTTTTATTTCATAATTATTTTCCTTAGGAGCTTTTAATTTTTTATGAAAAATGTGGTAAGACTGAATTTTCTCTTAAATTTAATTTTATTCTAATAATTAATTTTTAAATTTATTGAATCATTAATAATTTTTATTAATTAAATTTTTGAGAAAATAATTTTTCCCATCTTTTACCACTCGCAAAGGTAAGGTGGGTTTTTTTTTCTTGACTGCACTCATACGAATCTGTTTGAGTGTACTGGGTGTAAGATTATCTGACTGAATAACACTTGTAACTGAGTGTCTGTGTGTGACTTGGTGTGCTTGAGTTGGGACATTATGTTGGGACATTGGTTCCAAGTTTACTTTCTGACTCTCTATATATCTGTAATTTTGTTTCGCTATTGAATTGGGTTTCGTAATTCTGTTGTTAGTCACTTGCCGAAATCACACTGAGCTCGTGTAGCTCACCCACTTTAGTGTTTTCCCCTTTCAGGTATATTTATGTGTTCTGAAGTTGGACTCAGTTTGTGGAGGTCTCGGATCACATTGTTTTTAAAACTAGTTAATAAAGTGTTTTCTGTAAATCTAATTTTATGTAAATGATTTTGAACTATAAGTTATGTTATTAATACTGTAAGGTTTTTCGGGTTGTTAAACTAAAATTAACCACGATCACTTTGGTGATCAATGTGACTTATGAAATTCGGTCTAAACTTCTAGGCCGAGTTTTGGGGCATTACACGGCTCTTATGACATATTCAAACCCAAATACTGTATCCTCTAAATGACCCCTATTCGGGCCCTAAAATATGCCAAAAAGGACCCACACGGTCGTGTGGCCCACATGGCCCGAAAGCCTAGCCCGTGTGGTCCAAACAAGCCACCCACATGACCTATGGAAATGTGCAGGGTCGTGTGGAAATTGGGTAGTTTTGCAACAGCCTTTGTTTTGTGATTTTATTGGATTTCAAAGCAATTTTTGGGTTGTTTTATGCACTTGATATCCAAATCAATCTCCCACGCGTTCGGATCTCACAAACCCTACATTTGTTTAACACATCACATCACTTAACCATAAAAATCCACAAAATTAACATATTGATTTGCCAAAATTCCAGTTGCAAAAATCATAGTTGAACTCTTACCACTCGAAAAATAGCGTCCCAGACGAGTCCTATTTTGCTGGAGAAAGTTGATTCTCCAAATCCTCACCTACCCAAAAACCATGGAAAATACTTAACACGATATTAAATAATGCAAATACTAAAACTTAAACTCAAACCCCATTGGAAAACAAACACCCTAGGCCAACAAAAAAAAATAGTCGAACTTACACTTTTGATGAACCAAAATTGCAACTAATCCAACACTAAACCCTCCCCACACCAACCAAAAAAAGCAAACGCGCCCAGAGAACAAATCAAGAAAGAATTGAAATAGAACCCAAATATTCAAGAAAGAAAAAGAAAGAAAAGAAAAAGAACTAAAAAAATAGCAAAGAAAGATGATAAAAATAACCAAAAGCAGCCGTGAGAGCAAGAAAAGAAAAACTGGGTGGTTACCAAGTTGAGAAATAAAAGGAATTTTGATAAGATTTAGAGCAATTAAAACAAATAGGATTTAACCACTAGGTTTTTAATAGACTTCCTATAGAACTCAAATTCCAACAATAGCCAAAACAAAAATAAATCAGACGTGCGCAACACGAGATTCAAACACCAAACCTCCAGCATCTAATCACAATACCTATCCACTGATCTAACTTAAATTATTTGACACTAGATAACATATCATGCTTATGAAATTGGGGCATTACAGATCATACAAGAATAACCAAATGTTATATACCACTAATGTTTGTATTTGAATTGAAGTCCCAGTGAAGATAACTTCTTGGAATAATTGAAGGTAATGCATGCCTGAAGCATGACAGATTGATTGGTTTCAAAAATAAAAATTCTTGTAAAAGAAAACAATAGATCTAGATGGCCATATTGTGGAGGCAGGTGCTCCTAAGGAGACCTAAGACATAACTAATTATTAAAACTCCAGAAGAAATTCTAGTACCTGAATATTAAAATAATGAACATAAAAAGATCTCAATAAGTTATGTCAATATGAAAAAATATGAAACCATGAGAATGAAAAGTCGTCGACAACGATTTTGCATACAATAGTAATATTGAAAGAATGAAAGAATGAGGTCTTGAATTTGTGAAGAAATATAGACATTAGATTGGCCAAAATGGAAAGATGTAATTCAACTAAAATTAAACTGATGAAGTTTTTGGACCAATAGTCCAAACATCTAAAGGTATAAAGCTAATGAGGTAGAAATGATTATTGTTGTGAAAATGAAATAAGAAAAATGAAGTTTTTAGCTAAGTCCTCGCATTAATTATGAGAATGTATAATATTCTTTTATGGGGGATGTAATAACCTTTAAATATCTTGTTAGTCTAACAGTTCATGAAAATTTGATATGTGTTTAATAATTGTTGTCACTGCCTTTTTATGAATCATTATATAGCGTTTATATTAAAATCTTTAAAGGATTTAGAATGCCTGAAGCATATGGAAATTTCTGGGAAATTTTTCAATATATTTGTGTAAGTATTTATTGATTTGATTTAAACATATGTACTATTATAGAAGGATCATGATCAGTTTTTGTTATAATTATTGTTGGAACTTCTGAATGATCAAAATATATTTTCCAAATGTTCTTCATCCGTGACATTTAGAAGAATGATGATATAAATGTTTAGCAAATCCATTCAAGTGATTATTGTAAAAAGCTAGTATTCAAGATTGAATGCATAGAATTTGAGATATTATGTGATGTTGTCATAAGGAGGAGTAAATATATGTTGTACTATTTTTCCCTTAACCTAGGTTTTGTCTCACTGGATTTTCATAGTAAGGTTTTTAATGAGGCAACATATTATGCATATTATAGATAAGTATATTCTTTTTCCTTTACAAAGAATTTTTTGCTCGCAGTATTTTTATCATCTACCAATTGACATCCAATGGGGAGTGTTATAAATAATTTATTATTAAGTGGATGCCCATGAAGATCAAGATAAGTTTGATGTACTCTAGGACTCTAATATTTATTAAAAGTGGAGTTTTATTTCATTTATACTTCTTATGTCCATAATTATAAACCATGAAGAGGCATTGTAAATATCCTCATTGATCAATAAAATACGTTCTCTTTTGCCCTCATATATGTAAAGAAGAAATCATATTTTTTATCTTTTTTTTTCACGTGAAAATTTTTAATTGATATTTTTTAAAATAGACTTAATGGTTTAACTAACAGGAGTACCAACTTGGTAAAAAAAAAAGTTCAAGTACCACTTTGTGACAAAAAAATGTTTAGGTACTAAAATGAGAAAAATGACATAGTAAAAAAATGTTCTGTTGATACTATTTAATAATTCCTAATTATATATGTGCAATCAATCCATTTACTAGCTCGATGAAACTACAAATGAATTGAATTTAGAATTAAATGAACATAAATGGATGAAAATGATACAGTTAGAGAAATGAGTTACATTCGAAAATGAAAGTGGTTTCTGACTAAGTATGGAAATGACTTGAGAATTAAATTAAGTTTTTTTAATGATTACTTAATCAAATAAATGAAAATCGAAAATAAAAATAAATTAATTGTTCATTGTAAATCCATTAAATATGAAAATTAAATATATTTTCTCATAGATTTTTTACGTTAAAATTGCCATGACTTTAACGAAATTAGAATTGGGTTAATAAAATTATTTAATTAGAAAATTAATTTCTTTAAATTAAGAAATATTATTTATTTTGGAAAATAAAAAAATATATGTGCTAGGTTGGATGAAATTATAAAGTGTTGGGTTAAAAGTCTAGGAAGCACATAATTGGACTAAATACAAGAGAGGCTCAAAACCCCTTATAATATGTATGAAGGGCGAAAACCCTAGTATATTTAACTAGGATGTGCCGGCCCCCTCTCTTAGTTATTCTAGGAGACTAGTTTTTTATCAGATAAGTATTATTTTTATTCTACTAATTCAACTAGGATTCTCTAATCTCTCCTTATAAATATATGGCATTGGTAGGACAAAAAATACAATTTTGAGATATTATTATTTTGCCCAAAAATAATGAGAATTTATTTTCTATGTATAAATTTTGTTTTCTAGGAATAATTCTACTGGTTTCTATAAAGAGATTTATTTTACTATTGAAAGTAAGAAACTATTCTTAGTTCTGTGTTTGATTCATGATTGTTCTAGCCTACACTCGAAGTGATTCATGGTACGAGAATAACAAAGGTCGTTCAGTTGAAAGCTAGAAATGTCAAGGATCTATCTCGCGCAAAGCACAAGTACTTTTCGGGAAAAGTTTATTGCTATAAATATCACAAATTAGCTCAAGGAAGGCACGTTTGAACGGAGGAGAAGTAGAGTGGGAAATGATGACATTCTCACCTATATCCAAAACCTTTAAGTCAGGAGGGTTGCTGGTAGAAGAGAGTCATCAAATCAATGTTGTACATAGTGAGTGGTTAGGACAGGAAAACCTTGGGGGCATTCGCCCTTACGAACCGGGGAGCTCTCTGAACAATTGGACTGCTGAGGATCTTCTTGTAGTCTTTAGAAATTTTTCAGAGTAATTCTCGAAACATGTTTATTACTCTAGGGCCTAGGAGTAGTAAGATTACATTTGTGAAAATAGGCTTATGTTCATCTATTATTATTCAAATAAAACATAACTTTTATCAATTTAAAAGAGTATTGCTTCATTTTTATCAACCAATATTCCTTTAAATTCTAACAACCCTTATTCTTTTATTCATAGCACATAAATGATCATTCTTAAATTCATTCATTCTTTGTATATTCTTTCATACCCCTCACAGGTCTCTAGATATCAATGATATGAGCACTAATACTGCCGCTCCTGATTTCTCTTGTGAGCAAGACATGTGTTTAGAGGAGCCTCAGGATTTTGAAGATGTTCAAGATTGTGACGTATCTCTAGATTTATTAAGAATGGTAAAACAGGAGGAGAAACAAATCATGCCACATGAAAAGGAGGCAATAGAGAATATAGCCCTAGAGGAAGGGAATGAGGTGAAAATTGGAACACTGATCACTAATGACACAAGGCGTTGAGTTGCTTCAGGAATTCAAGGATATCTTTGCATTGTCTTATCAGGATATGCCCGGATTGAGTACTGACATTGTAGTACATCGTCTTCTGATAAGATAAGAATGTAAACCGGTCAAACAGAAGTTGCGTAGAATGCGGCCAGACATTATCTTGAAAATAAAAGATAAGGTCAAGAAGCAATTTGATGCAGGTTTCTTGCAGGAAGTGAAGTACTCTGAATGGGTAGCTAATATTGTACCTGTCCCTAAGAAGGACGAGAAGGTACGAATGTGCGTTGATTACAGAGATCTAAACAAAGCAAGCCCAAAGGATAATTTTCCTCTGCCACACATCGACACTTTAGTAGACAACACAGCGGGATATTCGTTGTTCTCCTTCATGGACGGCTTCTCAGGATACAATCAGATAAAGATGCATCCAGAGGATATGGATAAAACTACTTTCATAACATTGTGGGGCACCTTTTGTTATAAAGTAATGCCGTTTGGGCTGAAGAACGCAGGGGCAACATACAAACGAGCCATGGTAAACTTGTTTTATGACATGATGCATAAGGATATTGAGGTATACGTTGATGATATGATTGCCAAGTCGCAAACAGAAAATGAACACATTGAGGTCTTGAGAAGATTGTTCTTAAGGTTGAAGAAATTTCAGTTGAAGCTCAATCCAGCAAAGTGCACCTTTGGAGCCAGATCGGGGAAGTTATTAGGCTTCGTAGTCAGTGAAAAGGGAATTGAAGTTGACTCAGACAAGGTCAGAGCCATACGAGAGTTGCCTCCGCCACGTACTCAAAAAGAAGTTCGAGGATTCCTAGGAAGGTTGAATTACATTGCTCGGTTCATTTCACAATTGACGGAGAAATGTGATCCTATCTTTCGCCTCCTCAGAAAGCATAATCAAGGTATTTGGGATGAAGAATGCCAAAATGCTTTTGAGAAAGTCAAGCAGTATTTGTTGAATGCTCCAGTGTTATCTCCACCTAGTCCAGATAAACCGTTAATACTATACTTGTCAGTGTTCAGCAATTCTATGGGATGTGTGCTTGGTCAGCATGACAAGTCAGGAAAAAAGGAAAAGGCAATTTATTATCTCAGTAAGAAATTCACTGACTGTGAAATGAGATATTCACCAATCGAAAAATTGTGTTGTGCGTTGATTTAGACCACACGGAGATTAAGACAGTACATGCTATACCATACTACTTGGCTCATCTCAAAACTAGATCCATTAAAATACATGATGGAATCAACGGCTCTAAATGAAAGAATGGCGAGATGGCAAATTTTACTTTCAGAGTTCGATATAGTCTACGTAAGTCAGAAGGCTATCAAAGGAAGTGCGGTGGCAGACTTTTTGGCCAGTAGAGCTTTGGAGGATTACGAGCCACTGAATTTTGATTTTCCAAATGAGGAGCTAATGTGTATAGCAGCAACTGAAGATTCTCCATGGAAGCTAAATTTTGATGGGGCTTCTAATGCAGTCGGAAATGGAATTGGGGCAGTCTTGGTATCCCCGAATGGCGACCATTACCCGTTCACGTGCAAGTTGGATTTTAACTGTACAAATAATATGGCTGAATACGAAGCATGCATCATGGGGCTCCAAGCAGCCATAGAAAGAGGCATAAAAACCCTAGAAGTATATGGAGATTCTGCGTTGGTAATCTATCAGCTAAGAGGTGAATGGGAGACAAGAGAACCTAAATTGATCAATTATCGAATGATAGTTTTGGGGTTACTAAGAGAGTTCGATGACATCACCTTTAACTATCTAGCTTCAATGATTAAGGCAAATAAAGAGGAAGAGATGAGACCAATTCAAATGAGTGTCTATGATTTTCCAGCTAGCTGTTGTAACCTTGAAGAGGAAGAAAAGGATGACAATCCTTGGTATCAGGATATATTACGATATGTAAGAGATCGTAAATATCCAGCACAGGCATCCGAAAATGACAAACGAACCCTGAGAAGGTTAGCTTGTGACTATGTTTTGGGCGGGGATGTTCTCAGACAAGAGAAAGAAAAGACCAAGTACTTTTGAGATGTGTCGATGCTGTGGAAGCCAAGATAATTCTAGAAGAGGTTCATGAAGGTGTATGTGGTACGCATGCAAATGGGTTCACGATGGCAAGACAAATCATGAGGTTTGGCTATTACTAGGCTACTATGGAAGGAGACTGTATCAACTACGCTAAAAAATGCCATAAGTGTCAGATTTACGGGGACAAAATTCATGTACCACCCTCAGCCTTACATGTCATAACATCTCCATGGCCATTTTCCATGTGGGGCATGGATGTCATCGGACCAATATCGCCGAAAGCTTCGAATGGACATCGTTTTTTTTCGTAGTGATTGACTACTTCACAAAATGGGTAGAAGCTACTTCTTACGCAAATGTTACTAAGTCAGCTGTAAGTCGATTTTTGAATAAGGAAATCATTTGTCGGTATGGAATGCCTGAGAGGATCATATCCGACAATGCATTGAATTTGAACAACAAAACGATAGCAGAGGTTTGCGACCAGTTCAAAATCAAGCATCACAACTCTTCACCTTCTCGTCCAAAGATGAATGGGGCAGTAGAGGCTGCCAATAAGAACATTAAGAAAATAGTTGGAAAGATGACTGAGACTTATAGGGATTGGCATGAAAAGCTACCGTTTGCACTCTTGGCCTATCAAACATCTGTTAGAACTTCTACTAGGGCAACTTCGTTCTCGTTAGTTTACGGGATGGAAGCAGTTTTACCTATTGAAGTAGAAATACCTTCTCTCCGAATTTTAACAGAGATAAGGTTAGATGAAGCTGAATGGGTTCAGTCTCGATACGACTAGCTAAACTTGATTGAGGAAAAGAGGCTAAAAGCTATCCAACATGGTCAGATGTACCAGAAGCGTATGATGCGAGCTTATGAAAAAAAGGTTCGTCCAAGGGAATTCCATGAGGGGGACCTTGTGCTAAAGAAAATCCTTCCCATTCAAAAGGACTTTAGAGGAAAATGGATGCCAAATTGGGAGGGGCCATACGTCGTGAAGAAGGCTTTTTTTGGCGGTGCATTGATTTTGACAGAGATGGATGGAAAGAGCCTACCCAATCCGGTAAACTCAGACTCAGTCAAAAACTACTTTGTCTAAAGGAGAAAAGAATCCAAGGTGAAAACCCGCAAAGGGCGCCTTGTGACCAAAGGGATTTTGAGTTGAAAACCCGAAAGGGCAGCTCAAATCTTGAAGGGCATACAGCAACCTTGCTATATACGACTCGGCAGAGAGTAAAACATGATGTACATTGGGGCATCAATGAAGTACTTTGGATCTTTTAAACACATGTCGAACTCAAGAAAGGCTTCGGGGAACTAATGTATAGACGCTCAAGCGGCGATATTTAGAGCATCTAATTTTTATCCTGTTTGCTATCTTTAGATTCTATTTCTTCCTAAAAATATGCTATCAGATTTATTTCCTTTGTACTGTTAACAATTCGAATCCAATTATTCTTAAAGATTTACTCATCTTCCGATATTTTTAAAGTATGTTGCATTGAGATAATTATAGATGAACTAAAATATTTTCACAAACAAAGTTTTGCACATTACTTTAGAATTTCTAGATAATGCAAGAAACTAAAACAGGACAATTGTTTGAGAAATTCGCGTAAGTAAGGGATGCAAGAACTCGAGGGATTTCTTTCTTCCAGTCCAAAAAGAAATGGATGATTCAATTCTTACAAACATCCTCAGTAGATCATAGTATTGAAGGAAGGCCTACAAGTTGAGTAAGAATAAAATTTTGAGAAAAGAAAGACAAATGAAGGAATGAATGATGACACTTGAGATAGGGGTCATATTCACAGCACTTTGCATCATAACATGTTAAGGACATTCGACTCATTTCAATCATAGCATACTTAGGCATAGGCACATACTCATTCTACAGGTCATGTCCTCTAGGGGACAATGAAGATCAAAGATTTCAACATGGCATCCTTGTGCTTATGGGAAACAAATTGAAGATAGCAGATCTAGACTTCAGACATCTATGCTGAAGCAGATCCAAGATGATTTGGTATTCTTGTGTTTACAAGGAACAAATCAAGGACATAGCAGATTTGACTCTCAGACGTTCTCAAATATAGCAGATCTAACCTTCAGATGTTTATTCTGAAGTAGATCCAAGATGATTTGGCATCCTTGTGCTTACAAGGGACAAATCGGGGACATTGCAGATATGACTCTCAAATGTTCTCAAGCAGACTCAAGATGGTTTGGCATTCTTGTGTTTACAAGAAAAAAATCGAGGACATAGTAGATTTGACTCTCAGATGTTCTCAGTATAGTAGATCTAGGCTTCAGATGTTTATACTGAAGTAGATCCAAGATGGTTTGGCATCCTTGTGCTTACAAGGAACAAATTGAGGACATTGCAAATATGACTCTCAAATGTTCTCAAACAAGACTCAAGATGGTTTGGTATTCTTGTGTTTACAAGAAACAAATCGAGGACATTGCAGATATGACTCTCAAATGTTCTCAAACAGACTCAAGATGGTTTGGCATCCTTGTGCTTACAAGGAACAAATCGAGGACCTTGCAGATATGACTCTCAAATGTTCTCAAACAAACTCAAGATGGTTTGGCATCCTTGTGCTTAAAAGGGACAAATCGAGGACATGGCAGATATAACTCTCAAACATTCTCAAATGGATTCAAGTTGATTCTGCACCCCTACAAATTGAAGAGGCAGATTCGACATCTCTATGTTCGGCAATGAGCAGATCGAAGACATCAGTATGGGAGTCATAAAAAAGGTTGAATACCATAAGGCCAATCAAATTCGGTTTTTTCTATGAGTCTTTGCTCGATTCCTATTACATAGCAATGAGCAAAGAGGGGCAGCTGTAACAACCCAAATTTGACTGGGCTTTAAAATAAATAGAATGTTTATTTAAACAGTCCATTTAAGCCTTTACAGGACCCAAATACCATGGCCCACAAACCCGTAGGCCCAAAAATTAAATACAACCCAATACCCGTTACAGACCTAGACCTAAACTAGACCCAATTAACCCTAGCTCTCTCTCTCTCTCCTTACAGTAGCGCAGCGGCTCCGAAACTTCGGGAGCGTTGGTTCAACTCTCCGTTGTTGCCATCAATGCATTGTGGCGCCATCAATGTGCTCATCCCCTTGCGGCGACCGTCCAAAGACCGCGATCTCGAGTCTCCTTACGTTTTGGTACCACCGATTACTTGCCGAGATTGTTGGGGTACCGCAAAACGAAAAGGAAACTTAGCAGATAATGGCCAAAGATACAATAGACAAGAAATCAGAGATTTCTTTCATTATGTAACAAATCAGTAGGCTATAAAGAGCCTTTGTAACCTTTGTAACGATTACGGAGAGAAAAATAAAAAACAGATACGAATATAGGAGAACGAATATAAACGGTTTCAAAGGTGATTTTTGTTTTCATATTTTTGCCTTTCATTTTTTATTGTCAGTATTGAAACATCTGAATGATTATATGTATATATATATATACAATAGTACATTTTTAAAAAAAGAGAAAAGAGAGGAGGTTACCTAACGAACGAGGAGCGAAAGGAAGGATTTTTCAAACCCTAGCCACCGTGTACAGTGGTTCTTAGGGTGGCGCGTGCGCGCGTGACTGAAGTGTGTCCGACGGAGGCCAGAGCCGGAGTTCCCCTCCTCCCTCTCTCTTTCAGAGAATTTCTCTGAGTATTTTTTTTCAGCAGGCTTCTAAGTGTTTTTTTTAGTCGAAATATGACTTATATAGCCTATATAAAACGGTGTCGTTTTAAAACGACTGGATCCGCGCGTTGACCCGATTACCCGGGGAGGATCCGCGCGTTTTTTTTTAAATAGGGATAATTGCTCAGTTAGTCCTCTTATTCTTTGTTACAATTAATTACGCTCCATTTTATTTATAATTCGGCACTATTATTTTGTTTCAATTTTGATTTAGTCCTTACAGCAACTGCTATAAGTCCAAGATTAAAACGCAGCCGTTTTGGGAAAGGGGCAATTTGCCCAATGAGTCTTTTTGCTTTACGCGCGTTTCAATTGAAACCTTAATTCAGTTTATATCTCTTAAATTCGCCCAGTAACTTTACTAAACTTTAAATCTAGCCCTTATATATTTATTATTATATATATTCCATATATTATTTTATATTTTTTACTATATATTATAAGATTATTTTACCATATAATTATTTATGTTATCTATTATTTTTAACAGATTATTATTTTATATCATTATTTTATTTTTACTTATATTATTATATTATTTATACATATTATTTTTTATATATAAATTCTCAATATTTTATATTATGTCTATTATATTTCTAAGTTATTTTTAGCATTTATTTTATTTCTATTCCTTATTTTTCCCTACATATGTTACGTGTATCATACATCATCGACTATATTATTTATGTTTATATTATTCATTATACTATTTCAAATTTTAAGATTTGTAAATTAAACTTTTTTAACTCATACTATATATATATATAATTATTAACTATTTATTTATTATGTATTATTTTATTTAAAGATAATGTTGTTACATTATGTGTTATTTTATAAAATCTTTCACATATTTTATTCCTTTTAAGAAAAACTCAATGTATTTTATATATAATTGTTATTCTTTTATAAATATTATGATGTTTTATATTGTATAGCAAATACTATTTCAAGAATTATTATTAAATATCGTGTCTTTATTTGTGTTATAGGTATACTTTGTTAATAATAACTCATTCCATTGAATTTTATTTTGTATATACTATATGTTAAATGTTATTTCATCTATTATTTGATATTGCATTTCATGAACATGTACATTGATATAACATTTCTCCTTATTGCATATCATGCATTACTTAATTATTACTTTGTATGTTTGTATATTTGTTCATTCTTAACACGTGTTATATATCTTTGTATGCATATTGTAATATTTGCTTTATATGTATTATTCTTTATATCATTGCCATCATTTTGATTAAATGCATGTATTATTTACTTGTTACAATATTATGTTACTAGGCATGATTTATAATGCAATACAATTCCCTATGTAAAGGGGCTCCAAAGTTTTTTAAAATAAAGGCAATGCTTGATATTTGGAAATTTCAAAAAGTAGTGCCCTAACTTATTGGGTTCACGATTTTTCTCGTCGAGTTCAAATAATCAAGTACCCTTCTACATTTTTTAAAATATAATCAAATTATCTTGGGATTGCAAAACAACATGTCCTAACTTATTGGATATGGCATTGTGTTGTTTCAAGATAAGGATTTCCAAAAGACTAACTCAATGTCAACATTTTGATACAAATGAGCTCCAATTTTCCAAGTCAAAAATATTAAAAGAGGATTGCATCTTAAAATTTCTCATTTCCGACTTTAAAGACATTTGACAATTAATTAGGTACCAATTTTTGGGCGTTACGAGGGTGCTAACCCTTCCTCGTACGTAACCGACTCCCGAACCCATTCTTTTGATTTCGTAGACCAAAACCAACGATTTTAAAACAAAATGTTTTAAAGGTGATCCAATCGCACCTAAAAGGATTGGTGGCGACTCCCGTTTTTGTTTTTCTTAAAGTCGATTCCCATTTTCCAAAACTCGATTTTAAAAATGGTTTCGACACTTGCATTTTATCACTATTATTTGATGCTAACCTGTGTTTTGTTTTGATTGTGTTTTGCATGACATTGCATACTAAAGGAGGTGTTGATTCGTATTCAATTACTAAGTAGAAAGTTTGACATGGAGAATGAATTTCTTAATAAAGTTAAGGATAATGCAACAGTCTGCGCTTGGTCAGAGAAGTTACAATCAGAGAAAGGGGATAGCTTGGCAGAAGGATATACATCAGAGTTGCAGGAATTTACTCGCGTTAATGTAGCACAGAATGAGTTGCAAGAATTGAGAGATATATGGGATCGTTGGGATGAAGGGACCAAACTGTTGTTCTATCAAAGCTATGGTGATATATCTTATTTGCTAGATATTAAGGTGGACAAACACACATTCCGAGAGTTATGGTTCGGTTTGGAATTCTCCTTACAAGTGTTTCACTTTTGGGGAAGTGAATTTAGTACCTACCATGGAAGAATATACTACCCTGCTCAAGTGTCCAAGAGTTCAAGTTAGAAATACTTATGCCAGGGTTTTTAATGGTCAAACTTTCGCGAAGAAATTGATGAATATTTCAGGGATGAGCAAGCCTTGGGTCACTGCTCCAATTTAACAAAAAGGAGATAGTAAATGTATCCCTTGGGAAAATTTACGGGATTTACTTTTAACGCATCCAGATGAAAGAAAGAGGGTTGATATCTTCGCCTTAAGCATCTACGGATTGGTAATTTTTCCTAAGGCTTTAAGGCACGTGCATGAGGCAGTTACCGACTTATTCGATCGTCTTGAGAAAGGAATCACACCTGTACTGGCATTATTGGCTGAGACGTTCAGATTCTTGAGCACGTGTCGAAAAACGGGCGAGGGACGGTTTATTGGATGTGCACAACTGTTGATGGTGTGGTTTCATGGACACTTTTGGAAGGTAGACAAGGTTTCTTATAGGGTCTTTTTCGAAAGGTGTCGAAACTATTTTTTGAAAACGGGGTCGACTTTTGTTTTGGAAACGAAAACAAACGGGAGTCGCCACCAATCCTTTTTGATGAGGTGTGATCGGGTCACCTCGTAAAAGCGGTTGTTTTTAATAAATGATTTGATTTATTTAAACAACGATTTTAGTCCGCGAGATTTAGAAAAACGGGTTCGGGAGTCGGTTACGTACGAGGAAGGATTAGCACCCTCGTAACGCCCAAAAATTGGTACCTAGTTGATTAATTAGTGTCTTAATGTAGAAAATTAAAAACTTGGAAAACTTTGAAATACGATCCCTCTTTTTGTAAAAAAACATTCGAACGTTAAAGATCTTCTCGTCTCGAAGCAATAAAATGTTATATCCAATAAGTTAGGACATGACATCTCGAACTTTTGAGAGTGAGCTTGCCTTTTACTTAAAAATCCGTGTATTTTAGCCCCTTTTTAAAAGGGTATTCGATTATTTAGAGTAAACGAGAAAAATCGAAACCCAGTAAGTTAGGGCACGATATCTCGAACTTCCAAATACTGAATATTGCCTTTGTTTGCAAAAACCTCATCTCGCGGTGACGAGATGTCATATCCAATAAGTTAGGACACAACACCTCGTATTTCCGAAAATAAGTATTTTATTCAAAGCTCATGTTGCGATTTAAAAGGAATATGACGTTGTTTATGTTAACCGAGAAAAATCGAAACCCAATAAGTTAGGGTACAACTTTCTCGAAATTTTAAATACGAAGCTTGCTTTATTTTAGAAAACACAATTTTATGTGTCAAGTAAAAGACTAATGTAATCATGATTTTATGGTGAAATGAAAAAACAAATTGCAGTATTGATATGCGTAATAAAATAATAATAACAAAGATGATGATACAAACACAATAATAATAACTAATAACATAAACTTGCAGGTACATAGAGACATATATGAATAAACGAATAAATATATAATAAGATAATGATAATGAGAACAAAACAAAATAAAAATGAAATAAATACAATGATAAATGAAATAACAAAGAAAATTCTAGTGAAAACTTAATTTTAAATTGGGGATAAGCAAATAAACATATGAATAAAGAAACGGTGAGTGAATTTTTTTTAAATAATAATAATAATAATGATAATAAAAATGATACAAATAAATATTATATAAAATGTGTAAACAAATTTGTAACTTAAGTAAAAAATGATAAAATAACAATAATGATATAAATATAAATAAGTATTATATGAAACAAAATAATGATACAAAATAATAAAGAATTCAAAGTTTGAAATTACATAAAAGTATAAACGAACAAATGATAAAATGATAAAATAGAATCAACGTATTATATAAAAAAAATACATAAATGTATATAAAAAAACTATAATAATAGTAGTAGTAGTTATAATAAAAGCAAAAATAATACTAAATATAACAATAGTAATATTAATAATAAAAATAATAGCAATTAAAATAAAAATAATAACAATGATAATAAAGAATACTAGTAATAATAATAATAATAATAATAATAATACATTAAATTACAATAATAAAGTAATAATAGTGATAATAATAATAATAATAATAATAATAATAATAATATATAAAATATGTTAATTTAATATATAATATTGAAAATAACAAAAAAAAGGAGTAAATTAAACCTAAAATGAAAGTTCGGGGCCTATTTGCAAATAAATAAAGAAGAAAAAGACCAAATCGAACACGCTAACAATAAGGAGGGACCAAACCCGGAAATAAACCCTCCATACGCACAGCATCGGGTAGGACTCAATTGAAATCCAAGCGCAAGTTCGGGACAAAATTGAAAACGAAAAATACTTGATTGCAAAGTAATAAAAAAGCGGAAGGGCTAAAAGCACAATTAGCCCTTCCGTTAAAAAACGCGCAGATCCTAGGCTGGAGCGGGTCGGATTGGGTCGGGCTATGGCAAAACGACGTCGTTTTGGTGCCTAAAGGGCCTGCCCAAAACGACGTCATTTTGGGGGGCTATTTAAGGCAAAATTTTCCAAAACAAAATTCATTTTCTCCTGCTTTTAAAAAAAAAAAAAAAACTCCCTCCCTTCTCCTTTTTCTCTGCAGGGCTTGTGAATCCGGTGGGAGTTCTGGCGGATCACCGTCGTCGATCTCCGTTGTCGGCCACCGTGCACGGCGGCCAGACCTCCCGAAGGTAATTTTTTTTATAGATTTTTTTACTTTAATATATATATGTAAAAAAAAGAAAGAAAGTATGAAAAAAAAGGAAAGATTCGAAAAAAAAACAAAAGAAACGAAAATCACCTCTTTTCCGTTTTTGATTTTTTTTTCGTTTTTGCTCTCTTTTTGATGTTCAATCTCGATTATTATGTGTTTGAAAAATATGTTGTTTTCATTGATAAGAAAAAAACCTCTTTTACATTCGATTTTGTGATGGCTTTTATAGCCTTTTTACATCATTTTTTATTATTTGTTGTCTTTTCTTCTTGCAGGCGGTGGAGCAAGTGGAGGAGCAGGTGGCTGACAAGGGCTGTGCTGGTCAGAAGGCTAGGGGCGGCTAGCATTAGGGTTTCTAGGGTTGGTTTTGTTTTTTTGTTTGTTATGGGTTTGGGCTAGGGTTTTAATTTTTATTTGGGTCTAAAATTTGGGCTGATTTGGTCATTTGTTGGGTCTGAGGTTGGGTTCAAAGTTGTAAGATGGACTGTTTATAAACCATTTTATTGGCTCGGGCAAATTAGGGGGTCTTACAAAGGTATTCCTGTTAAAAAGGAGGCGACCATATAAAGGAGAGAGATATCTCAGAGGAGAAATGGATGGAAATCCTCCAAAACCTCAAGGAGGGGGATATAGAGTGGAGAGCTTATTGGATGGTTCCTGATGAGATCATGTATCGATGTGGGAACTTTGATTAGGTGCCGTTGTTAGGAATTTGGGGAGCTACTGGGTATACTTCATTGTTTACGTTAAGGCAATATAAATCGAGGCAGTTTGTACCCACGACCTACGGGCTTGCTCAGTGTGAATTCTCCTTTAAAGGTGACCACTATAAGAAGAAAGTTCAGGAGTTATCGGATGCTTAAAAGCAAACTCGCTGGATAAAGAGGTTGGTTGTCGGTTCCATGGTGATGCCTGAGTACGACAGATGGTTTAGGAAGAGGGTTAATGATAATGCTTCTAGGCCAAGCTTGGAAGATACTCGACCTATGGTGGAACAATTACAAATCGCCCCGTCAGAGTTGGAAATTACAAAGCAAGACTTTGAGAAGAAGAGTTCTGAGTTTAGAAAAATGATCGAACAATTAGAGGAAGAGAAGATGCATCTGAGATTAGATGTTGATGTTCAAAGGTCAGAGGCTGAGAAGTGGAAAAAAGGGAAAACTAAGGCCGAAGAAGATCTAGACAACTTGAAGACTGATTATAAGAAGCTACGCCTATCTATGAGGACTGCGGGGTTAGGTAAAACTTCCGAACAATAGTGCCATGAAATTCGAGAGGAAAAGACTAAAGCCGACCGATGGGAAAGGAAATTCTGAGAAGCTCGGGCACGAAATGAAGATTTAAAGAAGAGTCTGTCAGAAAACAGAAATGAACAAGGTGAATTAAGGGCTAGAGTGGCAGAACTTGAGAAGTCTCTTCATCAGTACCGAAGCCGCAATACCGCAATGGAGTTGAGAGAAAGCTTGAGCAAGATCGAAGAAATGAAAGGAAAAATAGAAGAATTAGAAGCGTCACTACAAAACTATGATATGCGGATTCAGTTTTTCGAGGCAAATGAGGAGCATTGGAAGGAGCAGCTTCACCATACGCAAGACCAAGTCAGAAATAAGGATTACCTTATGAGGAAGGCCATAACTCAGATTCGGGAGGTAGCTGATTACTTGCAAGCTTCAGCGGTACAAGCGGACACACTGATCGTAAAGTACGAGTTGGAGTCAGATCGCGGGTAGGAGCTAGCCTCGATGCTTAGGAAAATTAAGACTTTGAGCGCTAGAGCAAAGTTTTATTTGTAACTCAGCTTTATGTAAAAGAATTTTATTTTCTAGTGAAGTTTTCTAAAGGGAGTTGAATCAAAATTGATGCCTCCTTTGCATTCATGCATTTGCATTACATCACATGGTTATGCATTAAAGGTCATAAAAGGTTTCTAATTAATTAAAAAATCATTTCAGTAATCTAGAAACCAACGAAAACCAACGAACTACGCACCCCTATGGTATAAGGAAAAAGTCAATGGATAAAAGACTTGAGAAATTGGAGCAAATGCAAAAGGACATGCAGGAACAGAAGCAGTCACAGATGCAAGAGCAGCTAGCAAAGATTTAGCGAAAGATGAAAGAACAAATGATGGAATCCCAAAAAGAGATGATGAGTCAGTTATCCCAATTATTTATGGGAAGAACAGATAAAGGAAAGGGCCCCATGGAGAATGTTGAGAAAACTAATGAAGATCCTCAATACCCTCCTGGCTTCACTCCGACACATGTATCGACAATGTAACAGTCCGATTTAGACCCTAATCGGAATGGTGGTTTCGAGAACATGAAACCGAGTCAGAAAAATTTTTAAATATTATTTTTCGTGTTTATTATATGTGAAATTGCATGTGTGAAAATTTCGTACAAAAATTTTATTGTTTATGTGCTTAATTTGATAAAAGGACTTAATCGCGTAAGTTGAAATCTTGATAGTTTAAATTCATAAAGGTTGAATTGATAGTGGCTTTTTAATATGGAGTATTTATGTTGCAAATAATCCATTATTTTAGTGATGGCCGAATGTACCCATAAAGTATATATTTATGTTATTATATTTATAAGGTTAAATAAGTAAAACATGTTAAAAGTTAACATATAATAATATAAAACATAAAATAAATAAAAGCTATGCATGTTTATATTGTTGGTGACCGAATATAAAGAAAAAGAAAAAGAAATAAGGTTTCTATAGGTTCGGCCATTGTTGAAGCTTGATTAAGATCAAGAACAAAGGAAACATGACTTGGATCGGGGAAAAGCAAAAATAGTCGAATAGCCGTTTTGTAACGTCCGTCGATATCCGAGGTAAGTCTTTAAGCAATTAAACGTCATTTACATTTTATTCTTAGTTTAATATGCTGTTTGGAATCTATTGATTCATGAAAGAGGTAGTTGAATGTGTTTGAGCATAGAAACATTGTATTTGAGTTTAATTCGACAGAGTTATATCATTTAAAAGTTTGTATGATCTATATGGAATATATGGAGTTTTTGTTATATGAATTGTGTCCGAGACAGCATTATAATAGTGATATTCGGGCTTTCAGCCTAGCAAGCTTTATGCTGGTGAATGTAATCGGGCTTTATGCCTAGCAGGTTATTGCCGGTGAATAATATCAGACTTTGAGTCTAGCAGGCCTTGTGCCGGTGTGTGATTCAGGCTTATGCCTAGCAGGTTTTATACCAGTGATTTATTTTCAAGCCTATGTTTATAAGATTACGAGTTGATGTGGAAATTGATTAAGTAAATTGAGTTAAATGATATTGTATTTATTCGGCCACATAGGTATGTACATATGTGATGTTATATTGAATCTTGAATATTCGACCATGAAGGTATGCACAAAAGTGATATTATATTTGAATTTGTATATTCGGCCATATGAGTAAGTACTTAGGTGATGTAAATTTGATCTTGCATATTTGGCCATATAAGTATGCACATTTGTGATATTATCTTTGATTCTCTATAATCGTCTAAATGAGTGATGTTGGCTTATAAAGTTGAGTTTGATTCATGAGAATATATATATTTGAATGTAAACATATTTGAGATAATGTTATTTTGAAAATGAAAAGTTGAATAACATTATGCTAAATGTGAATTGTTGGCTTTCGGCCAAGGTAACCCTTTTGTGTAAAAGTATAAGTTAGAAATAAATAAAAGAGATGATATGATCAAGATAATGTACAACATCAATGTTATAATTTGATTTATTTTTTTTAATGTTTGATTATTATTTTAAATGTTAAAATTTCTTATGACTTATTAAGCTAAGTTAGCTTACTCTATGTATGTCTTTGTTACTCTGCTTTATAGATTTTGGTTGTAAGTTCTGAGCTCGGGATCGTCGTAAAAGTTATCCACACTATCGCCAACCTTCGGTACTTTTAAAAGTCTACTTTCAAACTTATGGCATGTATAGGCTAATATATATTTTTTTTGTTCGACCTTGAATATGTATAACTTTAGCCATGCGTAAATGGCTTAATTTTCATGATAGATTCGTTCATATTTGGATATGGTTTGAGCTTACTTTTAGTTGATGTGTTATAAATTATATGCGAATGAAGTATGCGATATATGTGGTATGTTTTAAAATGGTTAATTGATGTTAGTAAATTTGAAAGTGGATTGATGTAATGATCACCATATATATATATATATATATATATATATATATATATATATATAAATTTCATGATATAATTATTTGTTCGGTTTAGGTTTTTGGTATGAGTAAAATATATTTGAATAATGAGTTTAGAAAATGTAATTTATAAGATGTTTATACATGTTTTCATATATGAATATATATTTTTGTTAATGAAAATGTGATTATTCGAAAGGTATAGATTCGGTTGAATTTTGAGGTATGATTTGTAAATGCAATATGATAAATAAAGTATGTTTATTATTTAATTAGTTATATGCTTAATATAATTATGAGTATGACTTATATGAATAAGTGAATGTTTGAAATTTTGTTTTTGTTCGATGATCACCTCGTGACCCTAGTCCACGACGGATACGGGTTAGGGTGTTACATTTTATTGGTATCGTGAGCTATAGTTTAGTCGATTCTAGGACTAATGTAGCGTGTGTGAGTTTAGCTATACATGCCATAATTTATACTGCGATAGTGTGATGACTTCTGACATTTGAAAATATGCTTTCATATAGTAAATGGATCCCGATAGAGCTATAGCTGATGATGTCAAGAGTGTAGCGCCTACTCCCGTGCATGGGACAGTGCCAGTTGAATCTCGACCTGTCTCGAGTAGCCATGAGGGGAGGCTAAGCAAGCTTTCTATCAAATAATGAACGATTGGTTTACTCAAGATATCCGGACTAATCTGTTTGTACAACAACCTCCACCCCGAATAATCCATCTACGACCATACCTGTGATACCTCCGATGATTGATCCGATAAGATTTAACAGGCCTCCTGTAGATAAAATCAGAAAACACGGGGCCGAAAAGTTTAAGGCTAATGATGATAATGATGCTGAACGGGCCGAGTTGTGGCTCGATAATATTATCCGTGTGTTCGATGAGTTATCATGTACTCCAGATGAACGTTTAAAGTGTGCCATATCTTTATTACGAGACACTGCATATCACTGGTGGAGTACACTAGTATCGGTGGTCCCAAAAGAGATAGTGACTTGGGAATTCTTTCAAGCGGAGTTTCGTAAGAAATACATCAGCCAGATTTATCGACCGTAAACGCAAAGAATTCCTAGAATTGAAACAGGTCGTATGATCGATGTAACTGAAATCTGAGCGAAAATTTGTGAGACTTAGTCGATATGCTCGTGAATGTGTTTCAACCGAAGCTATCATGTGCAAAAGATTCGAAGACGGTTTAAATGAAGACATTAAATTGCTGGTTGGTATACTTGAAATTAAAGAGTTCGTGGTACTTGTTGAACGAGCTTGCAAAGCCGAAGAGCTCGGGAAAGAGAAAAGAAAAGCTGATTTTGAAGCCAGAGATTTCCGTAAAAGATCATCGAGCAAGGCTTTTCAATCAGCATCGAAGAAGTTTCGAGATGATTCTAGTCGATTTAAAACTACTTCTGACTTTTCTAGACGAGGTCGAGACCGACCTCCTGTGAATTCACGAGCTACTTCGATTGCTAGTGTTGACAATGATCGACAGATCAGATCCGAGTGTAAGCATTGTGGTAAATGGCATTATGGAAGCTGTAGATTGCATGATCGATCTTGTTTTAAATGTGGATCGATGGATCATTTTATCCGAGATTGTCCGAAGTTAGCCGAGCAAAACACTGTTCAAAATGCGAGACCAAGTAACATGTCAGCACGAGGCAGACCACCCCGACATTCGGGTAATGTGAGTGGTAGTCAGAGAGGGACAAAAGATACAGCAATTCGATCTGAGGCTCGTGCACCTGCCAGAGCATATGCCATACGAGCTCGCGAGGAGGCTTCTTCCCCAGATGTTATTACCGGTACTTTCACTCTTTATGATACTAGTGTTATTGCATTGATTGATCTGGTTTCGACTCATTCATATGTGTGTGAAACATTAGTATCTAGTAAGACTTTGCCTGTTGAGTTTACTGAGTTTGTAATTCGAGTATCAAACCCCACGGGTAGGTGTGTTACGGTTGACAAAATGTGTAAAATTGCCCGTTGATGATTCGAGATTCATGCTTTCCTACCGATTTGATGTCATTACCATTTGATGAGTTCAATATAATTTTGGGTATCGATCGGTCGGGCTTTGCATGATGCTATTGTTAATTGCAAAAGAAAGACCATTGATTTGAGATGTCGAACAATGAGATTATTCGGATTGAATCTAATGATCCGAGTGGTTTACCAATAGTAATATCTTCGATGTTAGCTCGAAAGTATGTGAGAAAAGGTTGTGAAGCTTACTTTGCTTATGTGCTTGATAGTAAAGTGGTGAAAAGGAGATTAAATCTGTACAGTTGTGTGTGAGTACCGGATGTGTTTCTGAAGAGTTACAGTTTGCCACCTATTCGAGAGGTAGAATTTGGTATTGGGTTAGTACAGAACGACTCCTATTTCGATAACCGTCAGACGGATGGCACCTCTGAGAATTAAAAGAGTTGAAAGCGCGATTGCAAGAGTTAACAGAGATAGAGGTTTTGCACAACCGAGTTTCTCTCCCTGGGGTGCGCCAGTTTTATTTGTGAAAAAGAAAGATGGAACTATGAGAATGTGTATTGATTATCGCCAATTAAATAAGGTGACTATAAAGAATAAATACCCGTTGCCACGATTGACGATTTGTTCGATCAATTGAAAGGGGCTTGAGTGTTTTTGAAGATAGATTTGAGATCGGGTTATTATCGATTCACGAGTCGAGACTCGATGTACCAAAAACGCTTTTGAGCGAGGTACGGACATTATGAGTTTCTAGTTATGCCATTTGGACTTACTAATGCATCGCAGATTTTATGGATTTGATGAATCGGATATTTAGACGATTATTTAGATCGGTTTGTGGTCGTGTTTATTGATGATATACCGATTTACTCTCGTAATGAAACCGAACATCTTGAGCATTTGAGACTTGTGTTACGAACTTTGCGAGAAAAAGCGGTTGTATCACGGTTTAGTAAATGCGAGTTTTGGTTACACGGTTAGCTTTACAGGACATGTTGTTTCAAAGATTAGGTATTCGGTTGATTCGAGTAAGATTTCACCTATACTCGATTGGAAACCTCAGAAAACGTTTTTGAAGTCGAAGTTTTCTCGGGACTTGCTTTGGTTACTATAGACGGTTTGTGAAAGGTTTCTCTATGATTGCAACTCCGATGTGAAGTCACTCTCTACGTAAAGATGTTAAATTCGAGTGGTGAGAGAAGTGCGGAAAAAGTTTTGATCGGTTGAAAGCTCTTTTAACCGAAGCTCCAGTGTTAGTTCAGCCAGAATCGGGTAAAGAATTTGTTATTTATAGTGATGTATCTTTAAATGGTTTGGGTTGTGTTTTAATGCAGGAAGGCAAAGTTATAGCTTATGCCTCGAGACAGTTAAAACCGCATGAAAAGAACTACCCAACACACGATCTAGAATTGGAAGCTATTGTGTTTGCATTGAAGATATGGCGCCATTATTTGTTCGGGGAGAAATGTCATGTTTATTCATATCATAAAAGTTTAAAGTATTTGATGATTCAGAAAGATCTGAATTTAAGACAACGTTGATGGTTAGAATTACTAAAAGACTACGAACTTTTCATTGACTATCACCCGGGAAAGGCAAATGTTGTTGCTGATGCTTTAAGCCGAAAATCATTGTTTGCTTTGCGTGCAATGAATGTGCATATGACTATGTCTGATGATGGTGCGATATTAGTTGAGTTAAAAGCCAGGCCGTTATTTATTCAAAAATTTGTGATGCCCGAAGGTTGATAATGATTTGATAGTGAAACGGGTTCAATGTGATTCAAATGTGGATTCAGAGTTTCGAGTTGATGTTCATGATTGTTTGAGATTCAGGAACCGATTATGTGTTCCGAGAAATACAGAGTTGATTCAGATGATCTTGAATGAAGCTCACAACGATCGATTATCCTGTTCATCCGTGTAAATGCGAAGATGTATAATGATCCAAAATGCAATAATATTGGTGGCAAGGTATGAAACAAGACATTTCGACTTTGTGTCAAAATGTTTAATCTGTCGACAAAGTAAAGGCGAGAGCATCGGTACCTTCTCCGATTTACTACAGACCAATCATGATACCTAAATGGAAATGGGACAGAGTTACGATGGATTTTGTATCTGGGTTACCGATGACATCGAGCAAGAAAGATGCAATCTGGGTTATTGTGGATAGATTGACTAAATTGGCTCACTTTGTTCCGGTTCGTATGCATTATTCACTCGATAAACTTGCTTTGAGTTATATGTTTCTCGACAGAGACTAGACTACAGGAGTACCTATTTCTATCGTATCGGATAGAGATCCGAGGTTTACATCACGGTTTTGGAAGAAGCGCAAGATGCACTAGGTACTAAATCGCATTTTAGCAATCGCTTTTCATCCCCAAACAGATGGTCAGTAACGAATCATTCAGATACTTGAAGATATGTTGAGATGTTGCATTCTCGAGTTTGAAGGTACGTGGGAACGATACCTACCTTTGATTGAATTTGCGTATAATAGTAGTTTTCAATCGAGTATCAAAATGGCACCTTATGAGGCTTTGTACGGTCGTAAATGTCGTACACCATTGTACTGGGTGAGCTCGGTGAAAATAAAGTACACGGGTCGATTTGATCGAGAAAGCAAGTAAAGTGAAAGTGATCCGTGAAAGTCCGAAAGCGGCATCGGATCGTCGAGAAATCATATGCGATTTAAAGCGGAAAGAGATAGAGTTTCAAATTGGAGATAAAGTTTTCTTGAAAGTCTCACTGTGGAAGAAAATACTTAGATTTGGTCGTAAAGGCAAATTAAGTCCGAGATTTATTGGGCCGTATGAGATTATCGAACGAATTGGGCCGGTTGCGTACAGATTATTACTGCCACCTGAGTTAGAAAAGATCCATAATGTATTTCATGTTTCGATGCTTCGGAGATATAGATCCGACCCCTCGCATGTGATTAGTCCATCAGATATTGAGATTCAGGCAGATTTGACTTACGAGGAAGAACCGATTCGTATTCTAGCCCATGAGATTAAAGAGTTGCGAAATAAGAAAATTCCACTGGTTAAAGTATTGTGGCATAAACATGGAGTTGAGGAAACAACGTGGGAGCTAGAGGATTCAATGAAAGAGTGTTATCCGAACCTATTCACCGGTAAGATTTTCGGGGACGAAAATCCCTAAGGGGGGAGAGTTGTAATAGTCCGATTTAGACCCTAATCAGAATGGTGGTTTCGAGAACATGAAACCGAGTCAGAAAAATTTTTAAATATTATTTTTCTTGTTTATTATATGTGAAATTGCATGTGTGAAAATTTCGTACAAAAATTTGATTGTTTGTGTGCTTAATTTGATAAAAGGACTTAATCGCGTAAGTTGAAATCTTGATAGTTTAAATTCATAAAGGTTGAATTGATTGTGGCTTTTTAATATGGAGTATTTATGTTGCAAATAATCCATTATTTTAGTGATGGCATTTAATGTACCCATAAAGTATATATTTAGGTTATTATATTTATAAGGTTAAATAAGTAAAACATGTTAAAAGTTAACATATAATAATATAAAACATAAAATAAATAAAAGCTATGCATGTTTATATTGTTGGTGACCGAATATAAAGAAAAAGAAAAAGAAATAAGGTTTCTATAGGTTCGGCCATTGTTGAAGCTTGATTAAGATCAAGAACAAAGGAAACATGACTTGGATCGGGGAAAAGCAAAAATAGTCGAATAGCCGTTTTGTAACGTCCGTCGATATCCGAGGTAAGTCTTTAAGCAATTAAACATCATTTACATTTTATTCTTAGTTTAATATGCTGTTTGGAATCTATTGATTCATGAAAGAGCTAGTTGAATGTGTTTGAGCATAGAAACATTGTATTTGAGTTTAATTCGACAGAGTTATATCATTTAAAAGTTTGTATGATCTATATGGAATATATGGAGTTTTTGTTATATGAATTGTGTCCGAGACAAAGATTATAATAGTGATATTCGGCTTTCACCCTAGCAAGCTTTATGTTTGGTGAATGTAATCGGGCTTTATGCCTAGCGAGTTATTACCGGTGAATAATATCGAGACTTTGAGTCTAGCGGGCCTTGTGCTTGGCAGTGTGATTCGAGCTTATGCCTAGCGTGTTTTATACCGGTGACTTATTTTCAAGCCTATGTTTATAAGATTACGAGTTGATGTGGAAATTGATCAAGTAAATTGAGTTAAATGATATTGTATTTATTCGCCACATAGGTATGTACATATGTGATGTTATATTGAATCTTGAATATTCGACCATGAAGGTATGCACAAAAGTGATATTATATTTGAATTTGTATATTCGGCCATATGAGTAAGTACTTAGGTGATGTAAATTTGATCTTGCATATTTGGCCATATAAGTATGCACATTTGTGATATTATCTTTGATTCTCTATAATCGTCTAAATGAGTGATGTTGGCTTATAAAGTTGAGTTTGATTCATGAGAATATATATATATTTGAATGTAAACATATTTGAGATAATGTTATTTTGAAAATGAAAAGTTGAATAACATTATGCTAAATGTGAATTGTTGGCTTTAAACCAAGGTAACCCTTTTGTGTAAAAGTATAAGTTAGAAATAAATAAAAGAGATGATATGATCGAGATAATGTACAACATCAATGTTATAATTTGATTTATTTTTTTAATGTTTGATTATTATTTTAAATGTTAAAATTTCTTATGACTTATTAAGCTAAGTTAGCTTACTCTGTGTGTGTCTTTGTTACTCTTTTTATAGATTTTGGTTGTAAGTTACGAGCTCGGGGATCGCGTGAAAAAGTTATCCACACTATCGCCAACCTTCGGTACTTTTAAAAGTCTACTTTCAAACTTATGGCATGTATAGGCTAATATATATTTTTTTTGTTCGACCTTGAATATGTATGACTTTAGCCATGCGAAAATGGCTTAATTTTCATGATAGATTCGTTCATATTTGGATATGGTTTGAGCTTACTTTTAGTTGATGTGTTATAAATTATATGGGAATGAAGTATGCGATATATGTGGTATGTTTTAAAATGGTTAATTGATGTTAGTAAATTTGAAAGTGGATTGATGTAATGATCACCATATATATATATATATATATATATATATATATATAAATTTCATTATATAATTATTTGTTCGGTTTAGGTTTTTGGTATGAGTAAAATATATTTGAATAATGAGTTTAGAAAATGTAATTTATAAGATGTTTATACATGTTTTCATATGTGAATATATATTTTTGTTAATGAAAATGTGATTATTCGAAAGGTATAGATTCGGTTGAATTTTGAGGTATGATTTGTAAATGCAATATGATAAATAAAGTATGTTTATTATTTAATTAGTTATATGCTTAATATAATTATGAGTATGACTTATATGAATAAGTGAATGTTTGAAATTTTGTTTTTGTTCAGTAACGCCTCGTGACCCTAGTCAGGCGACGGATACGGGTTAGGGGTGTTACAGACGAAGCCTGAGATTAATCTACGAAGACCATCTATTACGATCATGCCTCAACAGATTCAGGCCGGAGCTTCGATACCGATGAATTTCCAAGCCGACTCAGGCTCTAACCCTGTTAATAACCTGAATTATCCGCCTGTTCCCAATTTGGATGAAGTTGCAGAAGAAGAAAAGTCAAGGATGGAATCACAGAAGCAATTAGAAGAACGTTGTAAATGGCTGGAGGAAAAATTTAGAGCTATGGAAAGCGCAGATAATCATCAAGGGTGTAATGACCCAAAATTCACGGGCATCAGAAAAATTCATTAACGGGCCTCCGTCTTAGTAAATTGAGTTCGAAAATAATTGTTAGAAATATTTATGAGTTCAGCAATGTGTTAAATTAAGTTTAAATTAGGTGAATTTAGCTTAATTTAGGGTAATTAGTAAAAAAGGACTAAATTGAATAAGGGGTAAAAGTCTAATTATAGATTAAAAGAAAATAAAAAGGACCAAAATGGCAATTATGCCATTTGTCCTAAGTGAGGCGGCATAAACATAAAAATCTGAGATTTTTATGTGTTAAAATATATATTAAATTATTATTATTAAAAGTAAAGTAAATAAAAAGGAAATAAAAGAAAAAGAAAGATAATAAAAAAAAAAAAGAAGAACAGAGAAGCTCACGAAACAGAGAAAGAAAGGAAAGGAAGAAAGAAAAAGGAAAAATTGGAGAATTGAAGCTTGAAAGTTAAATTGGTAAGTTAATTAAGCCCTTTCCTTTCTAATTTTGGTATTTTTGAAGCTTTAAAGAAAGATTTTCTTAAATTCATGAGAAAATATTGAAAATTAATGAAGGTTTGATTAGAGTTTATGTTGAAGAAATGATGAAATTAGGGATTAATTTGATAAAATTTTGAATTTGAATTGAATTAGGGACTTAATTGTAAAATAAGCCATAAGTTTTGAGTTTTAGGAATTAAATTGAAAGAAATTCGGAATTATAGAAAAATGATGAAAATTTGATAGTTATATGAATATTTTGATGGAAATTGAATAGAAATAAGGTGTGAATTGGTGTTATAAACTTGGTTATTAGCATTTTACATCAAAACAGTTTTGGGAAGTAGCAATGGTCTGATTTTGAAAATTCACTAAAAATTGTAGGAATTGAATTAGAGGATGAATAAGATATGAGATTAAAGCTTATTGGGTCTAGTTTCTTATAGTAGAAACAGTGTAAACAATGAATTTATGAATCAAGAGATATTTGAAATTTTGTAAGACTGGTTCAGGATAATTTTGAGACACTCTGTTTTGAGTTTGAAAAATCATTAAAAATCGTATAAAAATAATTATGGGTTAGAATTCACATGGTTAAAATCCTTAATGAACCTATTTTCAAGATAATTAAATGGAAACATTTTTCGAATCTTGTACAAGGAGATAAATAATTTTAAGTGAAGAGTGGTCAGAACTGTTGACAGCAGAACAGGGGCAACTTTAAAGAATAAACTGTACTTATTGGATAAACCAAAAATTCTAAAAATTTTATGGTAAGAAGATATGTGAGTCTAGTTTCAGGGAAAATTAACGGATTTTAAATTGGAGTTTCTTAGCTTAAGATATAAATGATTTAGTAACAATGACTTAAGTAGACAGTTTTGAATGAACATATAAGTAAATAGTAGAATTATATGTACAAAATGGTTAAAATTGCATGTTTAGGCTCATGGATTAAATTAAATTGTGTTGTATTGATGGTTATAAATTATTATTATTTTTGTAGTTAACAAAGAATCCAAGATATCGGCGCACAAAGGAAAGGAGAAAACGACCGAGGATTAAAACGAGGAACTCACGGTTTGTATTACTATAATTCAAATTTCTTTTTATTAAATGTTTTATATAAATTCTATACTTAATAAGTGAGTTATAGGTAAGTATTGATATTGAGTTGAATAAGAATTGAATTGAACGGTGAATGTGTATGCATAATTGAATTGTAAATTGATTTGAATGTGAAAATTATAATTGAAAAATAATCTTGGATTGGAAATGAAAGTGAATTGAGAATTGAAATACCCTATTAACTAGTCGGGCTAAGTCGGATATAATTGGCATGCCATAGGATCCGAAGTGTACGGATTTGCCGGCTTTATCGATCAGGCACTTTATGTGTCGTATTTCAGGCACCTCGTGTGTCGTATTTCAGGCACCTCGTGTGTCGTATTTCAGGCACCTCGTGTGTCGTATCAGGCACCTCATGTGTCATTTTAGGCACTTTATGTGTCGATATCTTGATCAGTACTATGTCTCGCTTTAGGCACAATGTGCCGTCTTGTGTGTTTGGGTTGGAATCCGTGTATCCGTCAAAGTCCGGGTTTGTTAATAGGGTGAACATCTAAAGTGAGAATTAAAATAAGTTGATTGGTTATGTTATTGAAATATTGAAAGAAATGAGAAAGTTGAGTTATGGATTGAAATTGAGATTGTAAATGGAAGGCATGAATCTAATGTTCATGTAGTGATTGAAATTGTTACATGTGATATGTGATGGAAATTGAAGAATAGTTAAAGAAATTTTATTGTTATTATTAATTAATGAAAGTTTAAGAACGAATTGATATTGAGGAATTAAATAGCTACATGTTTGGTAATTGTGATTCTTTATTGCTATTATATTTTGAATTATGGTAATACCACCGAGTATGAAATACTCAAACGTGCGGTTGTTTCCGTGCGCGCAGTTAATAAGAGTCTAGTGTCTGCATAAAGATCCGAACGATCCCGACTCAAAGAAATTTTTGGTGACGTTTTCTCTCTTAATTGAAAGTGGCATGTACTAGGTGTTGTATATTTTATATAAATATGTTTATAATGTTGGTTGTAAGAATGTTATATCATATTTTGTTATTAGTTTGATAAAATAGTGAAGATTATATTATATAATTTGGTATTTATCTAGAATGGAAAATGAATGAAGTGATTAGTTAATTTTTGATTAATATCATGAATGTTTAGTTATTAAATGATTATGTTAAAAAAAAATCTATATATATATTTCCGGAATATTCGAACAAGTCCCGTTCCGTTCTATTTTAATACATGTGTTGGGCTTCGAGAGTCAAATTTAGGGACTTAATTCTTAAATTTTACTATTAATGTTATAATAATTGTGAATTATTCGTAAGTTGTCTGATATGTCCGGTAATGCCTCGTAACCCTGTTCCGACGACGGTTTTGGGTTAGGAGGTGTTATAATTATTGGTATCAGAGCTATCAGGTTTAGCTGATTCTCGGGCTAAATCGGGCTCGAAATTGAGTCTAGAAGTACATGCCACTTTTGAGTCAAAAGCGAGTCGGGATTTTTGGATGTCTTGACCTATTTGTTTGTTTCGCTTTTATAGATTAAAGATGTCAGATGAAAGAATAGAAGCTACTGATCAGGAAATGTATACTGGTGATGAAGAGTCGTATGGATTAGATGAAACCGAGTCGGTAACACCTAACATAAATCCTGTAAGAAATCAACCACCTAGAGTTGATAGAAGAAATGATAGAGACGATTCTGATATATTGAGAAAAATTACCGATGTATTACAAAGAGTAGCAGAAACTGTTCCCGCTACGACTTTAGTTCCAATTCAAAGACGGGCCCCGATAAAAGAATTGAGAAAGTATGGTGCCACGGAATTTATGGGTCTGAAAGGAGTCGATCCATCTGCAGCTAAAAATTGGATGGAATCGACTAAAAGAATTTTACAACAATTAGATTGTACCCCCCGAGAGTGTTTGATTTGTGCTGTATCGTTGCTACAAGGAGAAGCTTACTTATGGTGGGAATCAGTAGTTCGACATTTACCAGAGAATCAGATAACTTGGGATTTATTTGAGAAAGAGTTTCAAAAAAATATATCGGAGAAATGTATATCAAGACAAGAAACAAGAGTTTTTGACGTTACAACAGGTGACATGTCGAAGAATAGATTATGAGAGGGAATTCTCGAGACTCAACAGATATGCCTCAGAGTTTATTCCAACCGGTCGATAGCAGCTTGTAGAGATTTTACGGGGTCTACGAGATGAGATCAAATTACGCTTGGTATCTCAACGACATCGAAATGGTAGACTTGATTGAACGAGCTAAAATGGTAGAGCAAGTGTTGGGCTTCAATAAAAAGACCAAAGTGATCGACCATTAGGAAGCGTCACGGGAACTAGCGATTCGAATCCTCACCGAAAAAGACCAAAGGAATCTCGGGGTGGTTGGAGATTCGATTTTAGATCTGACAGAGGTGGAAGAAGCCGGGGAAAAGCAGACACGGTATCTCATCGGTAGTATACGAGGTCCACTCGAGATATGGATATTCCAGAATGTGGACATTGTGGAAAGAAACATTTGGGTGAATGTTGGAAAGTGACCGGAGGTTGTTTCCGTTGAGGGTCGACGGAGCATTTTGTTAAAGACTGTCCGAAGATTAAAAATGATACTCCTGTCACATCACGAGAGATCGAAGATCTACCACTCGGCGTAGAGATCGGGCAGGAGCGCTACGTGTGTCTAGAGGTGGAGGTGTCGGAAGAAACAATGATATAGTTACACAACGATGAGGCCGTAACGCCGCTAGAGCGTACGTAGTCCGGACTCGTGAGGAGGGTAATGCACATGACGTTGTTACAGGTATATTTCTATTGTATTCTGAGCCTATTTATGCTTTAATTGATCCGGGTTCGTCACATTCATATATAAACTCAAAACTAGTCGAATCAGGAAATTAGAATATGAAATGGCTAGAGTTTCTATAGAAGTGTCTAGCCTTTGGGACAAACGGTGTTAGTAAATAGAGTATGTCTGAGGTGCCCGTTAATAATAGATGATAAAATGTTTCGTGGATTTGTTGATCATGCCTTTTGGTGATTTTGATATAATATTGGGTATGGACCGTTATCCGAATATGGGGTAATTTTGGATTGTTACAAAAAGAGGTTCGATATTCGAGACAGAGGATGGGGACGGGAATTGAAGTGCACGCGCATCCGTGCGATGAGGTCCGACACGCATCATTTCGGTGATGAAAGCTAATAAATTATCATAATGAGGTTGTGCAAAGATATTTGGCATATGTTATTAATTCGATTCGGTTGGAAGTCGGTGTAGTCGATCGGATCAGTATGTGAGTTTCGGATGTATTTCTAGAAGAATTACCGACTTACCACACAGCGAGAGAGGTTGAATTTGCTATTGAAGTGTATCCGCATGCGACCAATCTCTATACCTCCGTATCGAATGTCGCCATCGAGTTGAAAGAGTTGAAGGTGCAATTACAAGATTTACAAGATCGTGGATTTATTAGACCAAGCATTTCACCCCGGGAGCTCCAAAGTTGTTTGTTAAAAAGAAAGATGGTTCTATGCGGTTATGCATTGATTATCGATGCGATTGAATAAAGTGACAATCAAGAACCGTATCCGTTGCCTCGTATAAATGATTTGTTTGATCAACTTAAGGGAGCTTGATGATTTTCAAAAATTGATTTGAGATCCGGGTATTATCAGCTGAAGGTGAAGGAAAGTGATGTGCCTAAAACTGCTTTCCGTACTCGTTATGGCCATTATGAATTTTTGGTAATGCCATTTGGATTGACAAATGCTCCAGCTGCTTTCATGGATCTGATGAACCGCATTTTCCAGCCGTACTTAGATCAGTTTGTGGTGGTTTTTATTGATGATATATTGGTATATTCGAAGACAGAGGCAGAACATGAACAACATCTTCGAATAGTTCTACAGATTTTGCGAGAGAAACAGTTGTATGGAAAGCTCAGTAAATGTGAATTCTGGTTATCAGAGGTTGTATTTTTAGGACATGTAGTATCTGCTGCTGGGATTAGAGTTGATCCAAAGAAGATCGAAGCAATTGTTCAGTGGAAAGCACCAAAGAATGTATCGAGGTGCGTAGTTTTCTCGGTTTAGTGGGTATTACAGAGATTTGTAAATGGATTCTCGAAGATAGCACTACCAATGACTAAACTATCGCAGAAGAATGTTCCTTTTATCCGGGATGATCGGTGCGAGAAAGAGTTTTGAGACTTTGAAACAAATGTTGACAGAGGCACCAGTATTAACATTACGAGTCGGGAAAGATTTTGTCGTGTATAGTGATGCTTCTCCAAGCGGTGCAGGTTGTGTATTGATGCAAGATGGGAAGGTTGTAGCTTATGTATCTCGACGCTTAAAACCACATAAACGTAATTACCCGACGCGATTTAGAGCTATTTGCAGTAATTTTTGCTTTAAAGATTTGGAGGCATTATCTATATGGTGAAAAATGCTACATTTACACAGATCATAAAAGTCTTAAATATCTTCCATCGCGCAAGGAGTTGAATTTAAGACAAAGACGATGGATCGAACTTCTAAAAGATTATAATTGTGTTATAGATTATCATCCGAAAAGCAAATGTAGTAGCGGATGCATTGAGTAGAAAAAGTCTGCGATTGAATTACGGGCAATGTTTGCTCGGCTCGGTATTAATGATGATGGGAGCTTGTTAGCTGAGTTAAGGGTTAAGCTAGGTGATATTTGATCGAGTTAGAGCAAATTTCGGATGAAAGATGATAGATTATTGAAGAAAAGAGAAATGGTTCGAGAATGGTACAACCGAGAGTTTTAGTATTGACGAGCATGATTGTTTGAAGTTTCAAAACCGGGTTTGTGTTCCAAATATACGAACTAAAAGAGTTAATTCTCAGAAGCACATGATTGTGCTTTTGCTTTGCACCTGGAGGAACGAAGATGTATCGTGATCTACGAGAATTATATTGGTGGCAGAATGAAGAAAGATATAGTTGAATTTGTCGGTAAATGTTTGACATGTCAACGGGTAAAAGCAGAACATCAAGTACCGACAGGTCTACTTCAGCCTATTAGTATTCCTGAGTGGAAATGGGATTGTATTACTATGGATTTTGTTACAGGATTACCGACATCGGCAAGCAAAAAGAATGCTATCTGGGTAATCGTTGATTGGCTTACAAAGTCAGCTCATTTCATAGCAGTTAGAACAGACTGGTCGTTACAGAAACTTACTGAGATTTATATTCAGGAAATTGTAAGACTACATGGTATTCCTACATCAATAATTTTCGACCGGGATCCACGATTTACTTCTAGATTTTGGAGGCAGTTACACGATTCTCTAGGAACTCGGCTCAATTTTAGTACAGCTTTCCATCCACAAACAGATGGACAGTCAGAGCGGGTAATTCAAATTTTAGAAGATATGCTTCGAGCTTGTATCATCGATTTTGAATTAGGTTGGGAACGATATTTGCCATTAGCAGAATTTGTTTATAACAATAGTTTCCAATCTAGTATTCAAATGGCTCTGTATGAAGCATTCTATGGTCGAAGGTGTCGATCACCGGTATGTTGGACAGAATTGAATGAAAGAAAAATGATTGGGCTAGAATTGATTCAAGAAACAGAAAGAACGGTTAAGAAGATTAAAGACAGATTGAAAGTAGCCTTTGATAGGCAGAAATCATATGCAGACCTGAAACGGCGAGACATTGAATATTCTGTTGGTGATAAAGTATTCCTCAAAGTATCACCTTGGAAGAAAGTTTTGAGATTTGGCCGAAAGGGTAAGTTAAGTCCACGTTTTATTGGGTAGTATGAAATTGTGGAAAGAATTGGGCTCATTGCCTCACCGATTAGCTTTACCTCGAATTGAGAAAATTCATGATGTTTTTCATGTTTCGATGCTTGGAGATATAGATCGAGATCCTTCTCATGTTATTCCTACTGAAAATATTGAAATTCGATCCGATTTGACTTATGAAGAAGAACCGGTTCAAATATTGGCTCGAGAAGTAAAAGAGTTGAGAAATAAACGGGTTCCTCTAGTAAAAGTGTTATGGAGGAGTCATAGTATGGAAGAAGCGACTTGGGAACCTAAGAAACGATGAGAGCACAATATCCTCATCTATTTTCGAGTAAATTTCTAGGACGAAATTTATTAAGGGGAGAAATGTAATGACCCAAAATTCACAGAGCATCGAAAAAGTTCATTAACGGGCCTCCGTCTTAGTAAATTGAGTTCAAAAATAATTGTTAGAAATATTTATGAGTTCAAGAATGTGTTAAATTAAGTTTAAATTAGGTGAATTTAGCTTAATTTAGGGTAATTAGTAAAAAGGACTAAATTGAATAAGGGTAAAAGTATAATTATAGATTAAAAGAAAATAAAAGGACCAAAATGGCAATTATGCCATTTGTCCTAAGTGATGTATGACATAAACATAAAAATCTGAGATTTTTATGTGTTAAAATATATATTAAATTATTATTATTAAAAGTAAAGTAAATAAAAAGGAAATAAAAGAAAAGAAAGATAATAAAAAAAAAAAAAAGAAAGAGAGAGAAGCTCACGAAAACAGAGAAAGAAAGGAAAGGAAGAAAGAAAAAGGAAAAATTGGAGAATTGAAGCTTGAAAGTTAAATTGGTAAGTTAATTAAGCCCTTTCCTTTCTAATTTTGGTATTTTTGAAGCTTTAAAGAAAGATTTTCTTAAATTCATGAGAAAATATTGAAAATTAATGAAGGTTTGATTAGAGTTTATGTTGAAGAAATGATGAAATTAGGGATTAATTTGATAAAATTTTGAATTTGAATTGAATTAGGGACTTAATTGTAAAATAAGCCATAAGTTTTGAGTTTTAGGAATTAAATTGAAAGAAATTCGGAATTATAGAAAAATGATGAAAATTTGATAGTTATATGAATATTTTGATGGAAATTGAATAGAAATAAGGTGTGAATTGGTGTTATAAACTTGGTTATTAGCATTTTACATCAAAACAGTTTTGGGAAGTAGCAATGGTCTGATTTTGAAAATTCACTAAAAATTGTAGGAATTGAATTAGAGGATGAATAAGATATGAGATTAAACCTTATTGGGTCTAGTTTCTTATAGTGGAAACAGTGTAAACAATGAATTTATGAATCAAGAGATATTTGAAATTTTGTAAGACTGGTTCAGGGTAATTTCGAGACACTCTGTTTTGACTTTGAAAAATCATTAAAAATCGTATACAAATAATTATGGGTTTTAATTCACATGGTTAAAATCCTTAATGAACCTATTTTCAAGATAATTAAACGGAAACATTTTTTGAATCTTGTACAAGGAGATAAATAATTTTAAGTGAAGAGTGGTCAGAACTGTTGACAGCAGAACAGGGGCAACTTTAAAGAATAAACTGTACTTATTGGCTAAACCAAAAATTCTAAAAATTTTATGGTAAGAAGATATGTGAGTCTAGTTTCAGGGAAAATTAACGGATTTTAAATTGGAGTTTCTTAGCTTAAGATATAAATGATTTAGTAACAATGACTCAAGTAGACAGTTTTGAATGAACATATAAGTAAATAGTAGAATTATATGTACAAAATGGTTAAAATTGCATGTTTAGGCTCATGGATTAAATTAAATTGTGTTGTATTGATGGTTATAAATTATTATTATTTTCAGTAGTTAACAAAGAATCCAAGATATCGTGCACAAAAGGAAAGGAGAAAACGACCGAGGATTAAAACGAGGAACTCACGGTTTGTATTACTATAATTCAAATTTCTTTTTATTAAATGTTTTATATAAATTCTATACTTAATAAGTGAGTTATAGGTAAGTATTGATATTGAGTTGAATAAGAATTGAATTGAACGGTGAATGTGTCTGCATAATTGAATTGTAAATTGATTTGAATGTGAAAATTATAATTGAAAAATAATCTTGGATTAGAAATGAAAGTGAATTGAGAATTGAAATACCCTATTAACTAGTCGGGCTAAGTCGGATATAATTGGCATGCCATAGGATCCGGAAGTGTACGGATTTGCCGGCTTTATCGATCGGGCACTTTATGTGTCGTATTTCAGGCACACTCGTGTGTCGTCGTTTTCGGAGCACCTCGTGTGTCGTTTTAGGCACTTTATGTGTCGATATCTCGATCGTACTATATATACCGCTTTAGGCACAATGTGCCGTCTTGGTGTGTTTGGGTTGGAATCCGTGTATCCGTCAAAGTCCGGGTTTGTTAATAGGGTGAACATCTAAAGTGAGAATTAAAATAAATTGATTGGTTACGTTATTGAAATATTGAAAGAAATGAGAAAATTGAGTTATGGATTGAAATTGAGATTGTAAATGGAAGGCATGAATCTAATGTTCATGTAGTGATTGAAATTGTTACATGTGATATGTGATGGAAATTGAAGAATAGTTAAAGAAATTTTATTGTTATTATTAATTAATGAAAGTTTAAGAACGAATTGATATTGAGGAATTAAATAGCTACATGTTTGGTAATTGTGATTCTTTATTGCTATTATATTTTGAATTATGGTAATACCACTGAGTATGAAATACTCAGCGTGCGGTTGTTTCCGTGCGCAGGTTAATAGGAGTCTAGTGTCCTGGTACGAAGATCTCAAGCGATCCCGACTCAAAGAAATTTTTGGTGACGTTTTCTCTCTTAATTGAAAGTGGCATGTACTAGGTGTTGTATATTTTATATAAATATGTTTATAATGTTGGTTGTAAGAATGTTATATCATATTTTGTTATTAGTTTGATAAAATAGTAAAGATTATATTATATAATTTGGTATTTATCTAGAATGGAAAATGAATGAAGTGATTAGTTAATTTTTGATTAATATCATGAATGTTTAGTTATTAAATGATTATGTTAAAAAAATCTATATATATATTTAGGATATTCAAACAAGTCCTGCCTGTTCTATTTTAATACATGTGTTGGGCTTGAGAGTCAAATTTAGGGACTTAATTCTTAAATTTTACTATTAATGTTATAATAATTGTGAATTATTCGTAAGTTGTCTGATATGTCCGGTAATGCCTCGTAACCCTGTTCCGGCGACGGTTTTGGGTTAGGAGGTGTTACAAAGGGATTGATGCTAATGACCTGAGTTTGGTTCCAGACTTGGTCCTTCCCCCCAAATTCAAAATGCCTGAGTTTCAGAAATACAATGGAACGAGCTGCCCTAAAGCTCACATCACTATGTTTTGCAGGCAAATGACGGGTTACGTCAACAATGACCAGCTATTAATTCACTATTTTCAGGACAGTCTGGTTAGGCGGTATCTAAATGGTATAACCAATTGAACCGTGCTAAAATTAACTCATGGAAAGACCTGGCTCAGGCCTTTATGAAATAGTATAGTCATGTGACGGACATGACCCCTAACAGGATCACTCTCCAGAATATGGAGAAGAAATCAAATGAAAGTTTCAGGCAGTATGCGCAAAGATAGAGAGAAGTTGCCATACAAGTTCAGCCGCCGCTTCTAGAAAAGGAAACCATGATGCTCTTTATCAACACTTTGAAGGCCCCATTTATCACTCATATGTTGGGAAGCGCCACTAAAAGGTTCTCAGACATAGTGATGACGGGTGAAATGATTGAAAATGCTGTGAGGAGCGGTAAAATAGAAGCAGGAGAAAGTACCAGAAAGTTAGCCCCGAAAAAAAGAGATAATGAAGTGAACAGCAGAAGCACATTCAGTAAGGGTCAGTCCAAGTCACTCGCCGTAAATCAACCAAAGACGGTGACCACCAATCAACATAGCACTGTGAGACAAGAATCCAACGCGAGGGAAAATACAGAAAGGCCACAGTTCACCCCTATACCCATGACGTATAGGGATACCAAAACCTATTCAACGCTCATGTAGTGTCCCCTTTTTACCTGAAGCCACTACAGCCCCCGTATCCCAAATGATATGACACAAACGTCTAATGTGAATACCACGCGGGAATTACCAGGCATTCGATCGAAAATTGCACCGCATTTAAGAAAGTAGTTGAAAGACTCATTAAAATGGGGATTGTGAGGTTTGATGACCCAGCCATACCCAATGTAGCAGGAAACCCGCTCTCCAATCATACCGAACAAGGAGTGAAAGGGATAAGCGAAGGCAGGAACAAGAAGATCAAATGTGTGGTTGCAGAAGTCAGGACCCCATTGAGACAGGTCTGGAATGAGATGGTCAAGAGAGGATTCATCGTGTTAGATTCGAGAAAAGAATCTGAAGAAGAGAAGAACTACTGCGAGTTCCACAATGATGTGGGGTATGAAATCCAAGAGTGTGTGGAATTCAGGGCCCTCATGCAGGACATGATAAACAATAAAGAAATGGAGTTTTATGAAGAAGCTAAAAACCCCGGAGAGGGAGATATATGTGCATCGGAGGGAGAATCGATAGCGCAGAATCAAACAGTTAACTACGCCGTGGTCATCATATCGCGACCCAAAAATAATGAAGTAGGAGTGCAAATGCCACCGAGAGTCATAATCCAAAGACCTGCAGTCTTCCCCTATAAAGACAGCAAAAGGGTCCCATGGAATTACGATTGTAACGTGACGATCCCAGGAAAGAGAACCCGGTTGATGCTTCAAAAGAGGACCAAGATAGGGGCTCCTATACACGTAGCGAAAGACGTTACGATACAGCAAGTGAGAAGGCACAACCTGTAAAAGGAAAAGCCCCAGTGGTCAAAGAGATGAAGGAAAAAGCAGCCAAATCTGAACTTCCTATTAATAAGCCAGTTTACGAGGAGGAGGCTAAGGAGTTTTTAAAATTCCTAAAGCATAGCGAGTACAGTGTGGTAGAACAGCTACGTAAACAACCAGCTCATAGCTCAGTGCTGGCCTTACTCCTGAGTTTGGAAGTCTATCGTAGCGCGCTGATGAAAGTTTTGAATGAAACATATGTTGCCAATGATATCTCCATCAACAAGCTAGACCGCTTAGTTAGCAACATAAGTACCGATAACTTTATTTTCTTCAATGACGACGAGATACCACCCGGTAATAGGGGTCGACCAAAGCTTTACACATTACCACGCGCTGTAAGGCGTATACGCTGCCAGGCATACTGATTGACAACGAATTGGCCTTGAATGTCCTGCCATTGACTACACTCAATAGATTACCCATAGACAGCTCTCACATAAAAGAGTGCCAGAACATAGTGAAAGCATTCGATGGTATAGAAAGAAAGGTGATGGGCAGAATTGAGGTACCTCTTTAGATTGGGCCAAACACATATGAGGTCCTGGTGATGGATATCAAGCTTCCATACAACTGCTTATTGGGGAGGCCCTGGATATATTCAGCTGGGGCGGTACCTTCATCGTTACACCAAAAGTTAAAGTTGGTATCAATGCTGAAGAGGATATCATTGCAGCTGTAAGCAGTAATGCGCCCTATTTGGAGACAAATGATGAAGCAATTGAATGCTCATTTCGGTCTTTAGAATTTGTTAACGCGACATTCATTACCGAGGGAAGCAAGATTCTGACGCCGAAATTGTCCAAAACTACGAGGATGAGCTTACAGATGATGGTTGGAAAAGGGGCCCTACTCAGAAGAGGACTTCGGAGACATCTCTAAGGAAGGATTGAAACGCCAGTATTGAAGGAGAAGAGAGACCGCTTCGGCTTGGGATTTAAGCCAGACGTGAGACAATGAAAAAAGGAGCTGGAAAAGAAACAAGAAAGAATGAGAGCACGGTTAACGGGGGAGGAAATCAAATGGAAGCCAATGACATTCTTCCATATATCAAAAACTTTTGTGTCTAGAAGGATCGTTCATCCCGAGCGGGGCACGCCAAGAAAATAAGACATAGAAGAAATGATGGAAAGCTTGGACATCAACGTCACATACGAAGAAGGGGCTAGAGGAGAAAATTTGTCGGGTATTTCCTCTACATACCTGGAAGTGTTCTGGATAACTGGATTATGGAAGGGATTCCTGTAGTTTTTAGAACTGACTCAGAGTAATGTCCAAAACACACTTATTGCTCTAGGCCTAGGAGTAATAAGAATCTTTTGTGAAATAGGCTTATGTTTTAAAAACATTATTTCAATGAAATGCATAGTTATTACCATTTTGAGCAAATATTCTTTCGTTCTTAATCATATTATACAAACGGTTACTTTCGGATTCTTTTGCTCTTTGAACATTCTTCTAAATATTCTTTCATTCTTCATTCATAATCATCACATACAGATAAGTATTCTTAAATTCTTTTGGTTCTTTATATCTTCCTTCATCCTTATAACAGGTCCCCAGATATCAATGATATGAGTGACACTGCTAGTAACTCAGAGTCTCCTTTTGAGCGAGATATGTGTATGGAGGATTCTCAGGATTTTGAAGATGACCAAGACTGTAACCTATCTCCTGATTTGTTGAGGTTGGTAAGACAAGACGAGAAACAAATCCTACCTCACAAGGAATCAGTAGAAGTTGTGAGCTTAGGAGAGAGGCAAGAGGTGAAGATCGGAGCTTGTATCACCATGGAGATGAAGCGAGACCTTATCGAATTACTTCAAGAATTCAAAGATGTCTTCACATGGTTATACCAAGATATACCCGGGTTGAACACTGATATCGTGGTGCATCGACTCCCCATAAAGGAATAATGTAAGCCAGTTTAGCAAAAACTCCGAAGAATGAGGCCCGACGTCTTACTAAAAATAAAAGAAGAGGTTAGAAAATAGTTTGACGCTGGATTTTTAAAGGTGGTAAAATACTCAGAGTGGGTAGCCAACATTGTCCCCGTCCTAAAGAAGGATGGAAAAGTACGAATGTGTGTAGACTACAGAGATTTGAACAAAGCCAGCCCGAAAGATAATTTCTCACTACCTCATATGGACACCCTAGTGGAAAACACGGCAGGACACTCACTGTTTTCATTAATGGACGGTTTCTCTGGATATAACCAGATCAAGATGCATCCTAAAGAATGGAGAAGACCATATTTTCAACCATGTGGGGCACGTTCTGCTACAAGGTGATGCCGTTTGGGCTAAAAAACGCGGGGGCAACATATCAGAGGGCCATGGTAACCCTGTTTCACGACATGATGCACAAAGAAATCGAATTTTATGTCGATGATATGATCGCAAAGTCCCGAACAGAGAAGGAGCACATACAAGTCCTGAGGAAGTTGTTCTTAGGGTTAAGAAAGTTTCAGCTAAAACTCAATCCAGCCAAATGTACTTTCGGAGCCAAGTCTGGAAAGCTTCTCGAATTTGTGGTTAGTGAGAAAGGGATTGAGATCGATCCGGACAAAGTCAAAGCCATACAAGAGCCATCTCCACTGCATACCCAAAAAGAGGTTCGAGGCTTTCTAGAAAGATTAAATTACATCGCGCGTTTTATCTCACAACTAACTGATAAATGCGACCCTGTTTTTCGCCTCCTCAAGAAACACAACCCAGGTTTATGGGATGAGGAATGCCAAAGGCTTTTGACAAGGTCAAACGGTACTTATCCAACGCTCCGATGCTGATGCCACCTAACCCCGATAAGCCATTGATACTGTATTTGGCCGTATTTGAGAATTCCATGGGATGCGAACTGGGTCAGCATGATGAGTCAGGAAGGAAAGAAAAAGCTATTTACTACCTTAGTAAAAAGTTCACTGAATGTGAGACAAGATATCCACCAATAAAAAAGTTGTGTTGTGCCCTGGTTTGGACAACCCGAAGGTTAAGACAGTATATTTTGTATCACACTACTTGGCTCATCTCAAAATTGGACCCTTTAAAATACATGATGGAGTCAACAGCTTTGAATGGAAGGATGGCCCGATGGTAAATTCTACTTTCAAAATTCGACATAGTCTATGTGAACCAGAAAGCAGTAAAAGGGAGTGTAATAGTAAATTTTCTAGCCAGTAAAGCTTTGGAAGATTACGAGCCCTTGAACTTCGATTTCTCAAATGAAAACCTGATGTATGTTACGACCGTTAAAGAAGGTGCTTTGGAAGAACTTCCCTGGAAACTAAACTTCGATGGGGCATCAAATGCTATGGGTAATGGAATCGGGGCAGTGTTGGTATCTCCAAACGGAGATCACTATCCATTTACTAGTAAATTGGATTTTGATTGCACGAATAATACGGCAGAATACGAAGCATCCATCATGGGTATCCGTGCAGCCATAGAACGCAAGATTAAGGTGCTAGAGGTGTACGGAGATTCTGCGTTAGTGGTTTATCAACTCAAGGGAGAATAGGAGACCAGAGACCCCAAGTTGATCGATTATTAAAAACTGGTCCTTGAATTGGTTAAAGAGTTCGATGACATTACCTTCCGCTACCTTCCACGGGATGAAAATCAGATGGCCGATGCTTTGGCCACCTTAGCTTCCATGATCAAAGTAAACAAACAAGAAGATGCCCAACCCATCCGGATGAGTATTTATGAAACGCCAGCCCATTGTTACAATATTTAAGAAGATGAAGAAAAAGATGATCACCCTTGGTATCACGATATATTACAATATGTAAAGAATCGTGAGTACCCGGACTAGGCAAGCAAGAATGAAAGGACGCTGAGAAGATTGGCCATTGACTATGTCTTAGATGGGGAGATTCTATACAAAAAAAAGAAAGGATCAAGTGCTATTAAGATGAGTATACACTGTAGAGGCTAAGAAAATCTTGGAAGAAGTCCATGAGGGCGTCTGCGGGACACACGCTAATGGCTTTACAATGACCAGGCAAATTATGAGATTCGGGTATTATTGGTCCACTATGGAAGGAGACTGTGTCAATTACGCCAAAAGATGTCATAAATACCAAATCTATGGAGACAAAATTCATGTGCCTCCTTCACCGCTGCATGTCATGACTTCCCCGTGGCCTTTCTCTATGTGGGGTATGGATGTGATTGGACCAATATCGCTGAAAGCTTCCAATAGGCATCGGTTCATCTTTGTGGTTATCGACGACTTCACCAAATAGGTAGAAGCCGCTTCATATGCCAATGTTACAAATTAGGCAGTGAGCAAATTTTAGAAAAAAGAGATTATATGTCAATATGGAATGCCGGAGAGGATCATATCTGACAATGCATTAAACTTGAACAATAGTATGATAGCGGAAGTCTACAGTCAATTCAAGATCAGATATCACAACTCGTCACCATATCGCCCGAAAATGAATGGGGCAGTGGAAGCGACCAATAAAAACATTAAGAAGATTGTGGGGAAGATGACTGAGACCTACAAAGATTGGCATGAGAAGTTACCATTTGCTCTCTTTGCTTACCGAACACCAGTCAGAACCTCTACTAGGGCAACATCTTTCTCTTTGGTCTACGGAATGGAAGCGGTTTTGCCAATCGAAGTCAAGATCTCATCCCTTCGAGTGTTGTTAGAGTTAAAGTTAGATGGAGCAGAATTGATCCAGTCTCAATACGATCAATTAAACTTGATTGAAGAAAAGAGGCTAAAAGCTATCCGTCATGGTCAGATGTACCAAAAACGAATGATGCGAGCCTATGATAAAAAGGTTCGCTCGAGTGAATTCCATGAGGGGAACCTAGTCTTAAAAAAGATCCTTCCTATACAGAAGGATTTTAGAGGAAAATGGATGCCTAATTGGGAGAGGCCTTACATGGTGAAGAAAGCTTTCTCCGGAGAAGCGTTGATTCTAGCCAAGATGGATGGTAAAAACTTGCCCAATCCTGTGAGTTCGGATTCTGCCAAGAAGTATTTTACCTAAAAAGGAAAGGCTAAGGCGAAAACCCACAAAGGGCACTTTAAGACCAAAAAAAATGAAGAGGCCAAGGTGAAAACCCGCAAAGGGCACTTTGAGACCAAAGGGGCGTTTGAGTTGAAAACCCGAAAACGGGCAGCTCAAATTTTGAATATGGGGCATGTGGTAGTCTTGTCCTCCCAAAATTAACAAGAGGGAAGAATAGTACATCTTGGAGCATCAACAAAATACGCGGGATCTCCTAAACACTCATTTAGTTCGAAACAGCCTTTGAGAAATTAGAATAGTAAAGCTTGTGCGGCGTTATCTGGGGCACCTTTTTTCTCATTTTATTTTGTACCTTAGCAGATTTGCTATCCTGTTTAATGTATTCACTTTGAGTTTTGCTCAATAAAATTCCATCTTGTCCATTATGATAGTCTCTTTCAAGCATTTTGTTGAAATCATGATTTTTGGACTTATAATGTTCACACAAAAAAAGTTATGCATATTACTCAGGAAGGTTTCTAAATAGTACAAGGACCTGAAACAGGGCCACTAGTCAGAACGAACCAGACTCAAAAGTGGGAAACATTGGAAAAAGAATAGCCCAAATTGTGACTATTTTTTAAAATTTTCTGTCAAAGATAACAGCTAAGCAAGAAGACGCGATAGCACGTCAATGATAGAACCCGGATGAACTATGAGCAATGATACCTTAAGCATTTAAAAATGAATCACTCTCATGACATTTTATAATCATTCGCCTAGCCAGGAGCATCTGACTCATTTTGATCATGGCATCCTAATTATTTGGCATAAGCATAGATACAGGAAACCAATTCTACAAATCATGTCCTCAGAAGACGGTATAGCAACATTGGTGAATTCTACAGATCTTGTCTCCCTAAAGTTGCAGTGGAGTAGATCGAAGACAACGAATCTTGTCTTCCTGAAGTTGCAGTGAAGCAGATTTAAGCCACCATCATATCTCCCTAAAGTTGTAGTAGAGTAGGCTGAAGATTGCAGATCTTGTCTCCCTGAAGTTGTAGTGGAGAAAATTAAAGACAATGAGCCTTAACCCCCTAAGTAGTATGGTAACAGGCTGAAGATTGTAGATCTTGTCTCCCTGAAGTTGCAGTGGAGCAAATCAAAGACGATGAGCCTTAACCCCCCTAAGCAGTAGGGTAACAGGCTGAAAATTGCAAGTCTTATCTCCCTGAAGTTGCAGTAGAGCAGACTGAAGATAGCAGATCTTATCTCCCTGAAGTTCTAGTGGAGCAGATCGAAGTTACAATCCTTATCTCTCTGAAGTTGCAGTAGAGCAGGATAAAAACACACGAACCATGTCTCCCTGAGGCTGCAGTAGAGCAGTCGCGATAGAGCAGATTAAAGCTACAAGGCTAGTCTCTCTAGAGTTACAGCAGAGCAGATAGGAGCAACAATTCCTATATCCCTGAAGTTGCAGAGGATCGGAACAAGGCTACCTCGAAGAAGAAGAACATGATTCTGCGAAACCAGGAAAAATTGGCCCTCTTTGAAGTCTTTACTCTATTCTCGTTACACGACAATGAGCAAAGAGGGGGAGTTGTAAATGGGCCAATTTTCCCGGGTCTACATTAAAGCCCAAATCAATAAACAAAAAAAAACCTAAATATTAATAGTCCATCAAAGTCCAATTACATAACCCGAATTCAAAAAAAAGTAATACAAGCCCAACCCCAAAATTACATTGGCCCAAACAGCCCAAAATATTTTAAACCGAAACCCTAGGTTTTTTTTCCCTTTGCGCCACAACCGGACAGCAGCCCCGCCTCCGTACGCCTCACGTCAAGGGCCAATGCATGTCCCGTACTCTGTACCTGCAAACAAACAAACACAGCAGCAGCAGCAAATACAAAAAGAAAAGGGGAAAATTATATTTTTATTTTCTATTTTTGAACATTCAGCTATAAAGCCATACAGGAATCGATTGTATTTTTTTTTAGAAGATACGAACGCATACTGAATATAAAAAAAAAAAAAAGGAATTTTGAAAGCAAATCAGAAGAGGTGACTTTTTTTTTTTATTCCGACTTGATTTTTATTTTCTTTCTTCGTGGTTTTTTTTTTTTATTTAGTGTATAATAAAAAAGGAAGGAACTAACCTATGTTTAGAAGCCTTTGAATCTCTGCTTGTTTCGTCATAATCAAAACTTGGTAGTGATTTAGAGCTTGCGAGTGAAAATTACGAACTTGTAGTCCAATGAAGCCTTGATTGACCATTGTTGGGTCGAAAGGAAAGGCAAGAGGATCGTCGATGGAGGGCTTGTCGATCAGTCGAATATTGGAGAGAAAAGTTTGATTTTCTTTCTCTTTTTTTTTTGAAGCGACTAGGGGATTTACTTAGGGTTTGCTTTTGCTGCTTCGGGGAAGATAAAGTGGCACTGTTTCAGGCTAATACTAATAGCCCCAAAACGGCACTACTTAAAAAAGAGGGTTATTTGCGATATAAGTCCCTCCCCTTTCGCGCCGTTTTCAAATCAGTTTACATATGTGTTTCATTGGTTTTTTTTTCAAAATTTTTCCCATAATTTGCGTGCGTTTACAATTCAATCTGCGCCTAAACACTGCGTTTTAGGAGCTGGATTATTTCCAGTTTGAGTCCCTATGCATTTGTGCGCATCGCATATTGGTCCTTTTATTTTCAAGTGACTTGTTTCATTTATAAATTTCCCTTTTATTTTAATTTGATTTTAATTAAGTTTGTATTTGTATGACTTATTCTTTTAAGATTCACTTAACACTTTTATTTATGTGTTGTTTTTTTTATATATATATTTTTTATGATCATATCAAAGTTTTTTTATATCGTAAAATTTTAACATTTGACATGGTAATTGCTTCAAATTTCTTATATTTTCATACTTATATTATTTTAAATTGCATCTTTTATTTATTATAAATTTTGAAAATCCATTTAATTTTCTTTATGTGTGTCAAATTATTTTAATACCTTATTTTATAAAAATCATTATCTTGAGATTTGTATTTATATCATATTATTTTAATTATTAAATAATGTCTCATTTAAACATTTTTTACATATATTATCTTAATAGGTAAATCATTATTTCAAAAATTCATTTTGTTATAAAATTATTGTTTTGAAATTCTTTATATTGTATTCTTTTGACATATTAGATAATATTTCATTTAAATGTTTCATTATATATATTTATACGCATATAGTAAAAATAATTTAATCTTGTGTACATTTATATGATATTTCTACAAACAATTATTTCTAAATTTATGTATACATATATATGATTTGTAAATCCATTATGTTTTAAAGATTATATTTTATTATACATTTTATTTTATTTTTTTATATCTTATACATAATTTAAAATTTTCTTTATTACATGTAAATTGTCAATTTTAGACCAATATTCTTCAATACTTTGCATGTCATTCGATTTAAAAATATTCATCCTATAACATATATTTTAGTGATTATGTGTATACATCTTTAGTTTGTTCTTACAAATAGTTTTAAATTCATCAATTTATATATTGTGTAATTTATGTATCCATTTATTCGTCATTATTTTAAAATTGTTTTATACCACATTAGCTTCTAATTGCTTCTTTTTTTTTACATCTTGCATTGATTGTTTTATATTATGCCATATATATATTATCGCTGCATATCATTTATTCATTTTATTGTTATATCAATTATTCTCCATACGTGATTGAAATTAGGTTATAATTTTTAGATTAATTATAGTTAATTGCTTATTTTGTTAGTTGATTAAACAAGACACATTATCCTATATCATTGTTTTCCACTTGGTTTACGAAATATGGTTTTATAAGGTTCAAATCTTTAAGATTAATTTCGTTTTGTTTCGAGTCAAATTAATGCGTTTTGAGCTAGTTTTATAATTATTCATAAAAAATTTTAAAACGAAGGCAATGTTCAATGTTTGACAATTCGAGGAATCGTGCCCTACTGCGCTGGGTTGCAATTTCTCGTTCGTTCAAAATAATCGAATATTCCTTTGGAATTTCACCCATGTCTTTAAAAAAGAATCCTTTAAAACGAAGGAAATGTTCGATGTTTGGCAATTCGGGGAATCATGCCCTATCATGCTGGGTTGCAATTTCCCCGTTTGATCAAGATAATCGAATATCCCTTTAGAATTTCACTCATGTTTTCAAAATTCTAAAACAATGTAATGTTCAATGTCTAGAAATTTGAGGAATCGTGCCTTATTGTGCTGGGTTTCAATTTTTTCGTTGGACTAAATAATTAGGCATCCTTTCGTGATTTTCAACGTGTAAACTGTTGGAAGTTGAAATTTATTGTGTTTTCAAGGGTATAAAGGATCGTGTCCTATCGTGCTGGATGTGATGCTGAATCCCTCTGAAACAAGAGAATTTTGATGACCAACTTGTGCTATTCAAATGTTTATAAAAGGAACCACACTTCAAAAATATTTTTAAATATCAGACATAAGGATAGTATTTAATTGATTTGGTACCAATTTTGGGCGTAATAAGGGTGATAATCCTTCCTCATACGTAACCGACTCCTGAACCCGTTTTCTCATATTTACGTAGGCCAAAATTGATTTAAATGGAATAAAACGCTTTATTAGGGGATCCAATCACACCTAAACAAAAAAGATTGGTGGCAACTCCATATCTCGTTGTCAAAGTCGATCCCCGTTTTCCTTTAAAATTAAAAGTGGTTTCGACATGCACGAATACCCATGATGCATGCTTCGTATTCTGCCATGTTATTTGTGCAATCAAAGTCAAGTTTACTAGTGAAAGGATAATGATATCTGTCTGGGGATATCAGGACTACCCCAATTCCGTTACCCATAGCATTTGAGGCTCCATCAAAATTTAGTTTCCAGGGATATTCTTCTGGAGCACCTTCTTCAGTGGTTGCAACATACATCAGATCTTCGTTTGGGAAATTAAAATTTAAAGGCTCGTAATCCTCTAGAGATCTGCTAACTAGGAAATCCGTTATTGCACTCTCATTTACTGTCTTCTGGTTTACATGCATTATATCGAATTCAGAGAGCAGAATTTGTCATCGAGTCATTCTTCCATTCAACACAGTCGACTCCATCATGTACTTTAAAGGATCCATCTTCGAGATGAGTCAATTCGTATGGTACAATATGTATTGTCTCAACATCCGGGTAGTCCAGATTAAAGCGCAGCACAACTTCTCAATTGGCGAATATCTTGTCTCGCATTCAGTAAACTTCTTGCTAAGGTAGTAGATTGTTCTTTCGTTCTTCCCTGACTTATCATGTTGCCCAAGTATGTATCCCATAAAATTTCCAAATACTGCCAAATATAGTATCAGTGATTTATCTGGGATAGGTGGCATCAGCACTGGGGCATTGAACAAGTAATGTTTGACCTTGTCGAAGGTCTTTTGGCATTCCTTATTCCATACACCTAGGTCATGTTTCTTAAGGAGGCAGAATATGGGTTCACACTTCTCAGTTAGTTGTGAGATGAACTAGGTAATGTAATTTAATCTCCCTAAGAAACCCTGAACCTTTTTTTGGGTATGCAGTGGTGGTAACTTCTGTATAGCCTTAAATTTATCTGGGTCAATCTCAATCCCTTTCTTGCTAACTACAAATCCCAACAGTTTACCCGATATTGCCCCAAAAGTGCATTTTGCTGGATTCAGTTTTAGTTGGAATTTTCTCAACATCAAAAATAGTTTCCTCAAGACTTTCACATGCTTCTTTTCTATTTGGGATTTTACAATCATATCATTGACATAAACCTCGATTTTTTTGTGCATCATATCATGAAACAAAGTTACCACGGCTCTTTGATATGTTGCTCCCGCATTTTTCAGTCCAAATGGCATCACTTTATAACAAAATGTTCCCCACATTGTCACAAATGTAGTCTTCTCCATATCTTCAGGATGTATCTCTATTTGGTTGTATCCGGAGAAACCATCCATGAAGGAAAACAATGAATGACCTCCCGTGTTGTCCACTAGGGTATCGATATGAGGTAACAGGAAATTATCATTCGGGGTGGCCTTGCTTAAATCCCTGTAATCTACACACATTCGCATTTTCCCATATTTCTTAGGAACGGGAACTATATTGGCTACCTACTCTGAATATTTGACCACTTATAGGAAATCAGTATCAAATTATTTCTTGACCTCTTCTTTATTTTCAATAGTACGTCTAGCCTCATCCTTCGAAGTTTCTACTGAACTGGCTTGCATTTTTCCTTTATGGGAAGTATGTGTACCACGATATCAGTACTTAGACCAGGCATGTCTTGATACAAACATGCGAAGACATTTTTGAATTCTTGGAGTAACTCCACGAGGTATTGTCTTGTATCTGTAGTGATGTAAGTTCTGGTTTTTACTTCTTTCTTTTCTTGTTCATCCCCTAAGCTCACAATTTCTATTGACTCTTTGTGAGGTAGGATTTGTTTCCCATCTTGCTTTATCATCCCTAACAAATCAGGAGATAAGTTACAATCTTGATCATCTTCAAAGTCTTGAGGTTCCTCTAGGCACATATCCTGTTCAAAATGAGACTTTGATTCAGCAGTGGTGTCACTCGTATCATTGATATCCAGAGACCTATTATAGGAATAAAAGGAGACCCAATGAACAAATGAATTTAAGAATGATTATCTGTGTGGTGTGAGTATGAATGAAGGAAATAGTGAAGTGTTTGCCAAATGAGGCATAAAAATGCATTATTTTCGTAAGACCCTTAATTTGCCCCGGCCAAAAATGAATAGTCCACTAAATCCAAAAAAAAATAAAACAAAAAACTACCCAAACCCTAAACAGACCTAAGCCCACTAAGCCCAAAACAATGCAGACCAAATCAGAAACAAACTAAACCAACCTAACAGCCCAAAAACTAAAATAGAAAAAAGAAACCCTAGGTGCGCCGCACCTAGGTCTGCCCTTGTCCCATCCACCACTGACGTCTGCCACCACCTGCTCCACCGCCTGTGTCAGCACCGCCCATCCACCTGCAAGGATTAAATGGAGAACAGACAGAAAACGATAAAAAATAATGCAAATGGCCTTTAAAAAGCCAAAGCCGAAATCATTTCTTCTTTCTTCTGGATCTTTTCAGCCATTTTCCATCAATACAAAAAATAGATTTTAACACAAACACAAAGCAGTGATCTCAATAATACAAAAAGCGCGAGTCTAGCACCAAATTCGGCAACCAAATACCAAAATCATTATCGCGGGACTAAGGTGATTTAGTTTTTCCCGTTTTCATCTTATTTTCGAATTTATTCACCTCTATATTCATACATACACCAAATATAATATAAAGATAAAAAGAATAAACACTTTTTATAACGTAAAAAAAAAGGGAAATTTTACCTCCGATCGCCGTGTGCGGCGGCTGCCGGCGACGATTGGCTGGACGCCTCACCGGAGCTAGGGCCATAGCAGAAAAAAGAGAGAAATGAAGTTTTTTTTTAAAAACACAAATGAGGAAATGAAAATTTTTTAAAAAAATTTTGCCTAAAATAGCCGATCAAAATGACATCGTTTTGGTCGGCCTTTTTAATGCCAAAACGACGTTGTTTTGCCATAGCCCGACCCGCTCCGGCCTAGGATCTGCGTGTTTTTTAACGGAAGGGCCAATTGCGCTTTTAGCCCTTCCGCTTTTCTGATACTTCGTAATTAAGTTTTTATGGATTTTTAATTTTGCACCGAAGATTATGCTTGGATTTCAATCAAGTCCCTTGCGATGCTGCGAGTTTTGGAGGGGGTTTATTGCCCGATTAGTCCCTCTTATTTGTTTACGCGTGCAATTTAGTCCTTTTTCCCTTTATTTCTTTTAAATTTGCCCCAAAACTCTATTTTTAGTTCAATTTTAGTCCTTTCTTGTTTATTGGCTCGTGTTAAAAACGAGACGTCCTTCTAAAAAATCAAAAATTTTAAATTCTCGTATTTCAATTGGATCGTAATTAAATATTAAATTAAACTTGTATTTTTTGAAAATTAAGACAACACGTGTTTAACAAGATACCAATTTTGGGCGTCACGAGGGTGCTAATACCTTCCTCGTGCGTAACCGACTCCTGAACCCTATTTTTCTCTAGATTTTTACGTAGACCCAAATTCGGCCTTCATCTTTGTTCAAGAATAAATTTTCTTTTCTAAAAAAGAAGATTTATTAGGTGTCCGATCACACCTAGAAAAAAGATCGGTGGCGACTCCTTTTCTTTTTAAAACTGAAATTCCACTTTCAAATTTTCAAATAATCGCCTCAACTAGCGACCAAAGTGAAATTTTTATGTCACTACAGCTGGCGACTCCACTGGGGACAATTTTTTTTTAGAGTCGAGTCTAAAATTAAACGCGTGTTGTCAAAATTTTCAAAATCCCTTGTTCAAATTAATATTTAGTCGTGATCCTTAAATTTTGTTTTTGAAAAGTCATGCATTTGCATCATGTTGTAAATACTCTTCTAACTTGTTTTATCTTGTTGATTTTCAGCTCTAAGTTTTTATGGTTTTAGTTTTTTTAGTTTAGTTTTTAAATAAAACGTAAAGGTTTGTGAGTTTCTCCCCACACACCATGCACTTGCATTTTTGCATAACATGAGCTCTCTACTCAGGTTCCATCCGCTTAAGTGGAAGTAAACGCTATGCCTTCGTGAGTTAACTCGTCCCTCCGCACAGGCTAGTGTATACTTTCGGGCTACATATGACTTATGCTTTCGTGAGTTAACTTGTCCCTCCCCATAGGCATAAGTAAATGTAATCCCTCAAATTGAACTCATAAGCCCGTGATGGGCAATGACCGAGGCTTTGTACTAATCTTAGCAGATGACAGTACGAACAATTCGAGTACCTGTCTAGAACCGAAACCGCATGTAGTGAACCATATAAGCCACCTAATTAGAGCCATGCCGAACCTCTGTCCGTTAATAGTCAACAAAATAAGTACACGGGAGAAACACCTCTTACCTTTCATTTCCTTTACATTTACACTATTTATGCAAAAGAATTGAACCGGGTAGCTTAATTTGTTGAAGTTTCCATAGTTTTTCTCAATTCATATTTGTTGTGATTACTAACCAAGGTTGTTTGTCTTTATTTTTATTTTTCATCATGCATCATAGGCATCTTGATTAGGAAGGTGTTGATTAGAGATTGGTTGCCAAAAACGAGTTTCTGATAGAGGAGTCAATTACACAAGTGGCCAAAAAAATACCGTGATTCGAGATTGGTCTTTGAAAACTCAGAAAGAGAAAGGGGACAGTTTAACAGAAGGATGTATCTCCAATCTTCCCGAGCAAGTAACTACAAATGTTCGTCAGAATAACCTCGAGGATTTGACTCAGATTTAGAAACAGTGGGATTCAGACACTAGGGGCATCTTCACCGAAAAGTATGGGGATATAGTTCACTTGATCGCCGTCAACATAGACGAACAACTGATTCAAGCCATGGTTCGATTCTGGGATCCAGCTTACTAATGTTTCACTTTCAATCAGGAAGATATGACTCCGACCATAGAAGAGTATGCTGCCTTACTTCACATTGACAATGTACAATTCAGCAAAATATATGTGAAAGAGCCCAAACCAATGACCTTCAAGAAAAAGTTAGTGAGGTTGACGAGAATGACTGATACGTGGGCTGAAAAACAAATAAAGAAAAAAACGAAGTTAGTTCTGTTCTGTGGTTTTCTCTGCGAGATTTAGTTCAAAACCATCTAGATATTGTGAAGAGGATTGATCTGTTTGCTTTGGCCATTTATGGATTAATTGTCTTTCCAAAGGTTCTCGGGCATGTAGAAGTTGCGGTAGTGGATTTCTTTGAAAGGTTGAGGCAAGGGATCAACCCCGTCCCGACTATCTTGGCTGAGACTTTTAGATCTCTAAGCAGTTGTAGGAGAAAAAGGGAAGGACGTTTTATCGGATGTGCGCAGTGGCTTAATGTTTGGATTCCGAGCCATTTCTGAAAAGTAGAGCGTACACCCTTCCACATGTTTTCAAAAACCTTCACCCCATTGAAAGCTTATCTCGAGAAAGATTGGCCAAAGGACGTCAACGAACAGCACTGGGTTTCGATTTTTCAAAACCTTCATGCTGAAGAGGTAACCTGGAGAGAACCATGGATCCGTCCTTCAGTTTTGTTATACAAATGTGGAAGCCAAGATTGGGTGCCTTTACTAGGATTATGGGGAGGATTTGGATATGCCCCATTAATGGTTCAAAGACAATTTGCTTCACGACAGTTCATACCTGCTACCGGAGGATTGGCACAGTCTGAGTTTGCCTTTGCAAGTGAGGGTTACATGAAAAGAGTTCGAGATACTGCAAAGTCTTGGAAGGAAATTCACCTAATGGAGTTAGCGCTCTAGGCCGATACCATCACTCAAGATTATGACATATGGAGACAGCGACGAGTGAACAGTTAACAAATCTCGCCGATGGATTATACTTTCCAGAATCCTTTCTTAGAAGAAATGCCATCCGAGTTGGAAATAGCAAGACACAAATCTGAACATGAAAAAGATAAGCTGTTACGAGATATCAATTCTCTTCAAGAGGAAAACTACCAACTGAAGATCGATGTTTAAATTGACAAATCTAAAACTGGGAAAGCTCAAAGAGAAACTGAGATTGTAAGAAACGATTTAAGGGATCTTCATTTAGAAAATAAGAAATTAAGAAACACTATAAAAAATAGTGGTTTGGGCAAATCGTTAGCAGAATGGAAGGAAGAAATTAACAATACAAAGGTGGGATGGAATTCTGGAAAGGGAAGGCAAAAAAAGAAGAGAAAAAAGCTACGCATGCTATGATAGAGTTAACGAAGAAGAATGCTGAGTATGAAACTGTATCTACAGAATTTGTGACTAGTCAGTCTAAACATCAAGAGCTAAAAGGGAAAGTACGAGATTTAGAAAATACACTGCAAGTTCAACAGCAACTGTTGGATAATCTCCTAAAAGCCCTAGAAGAAAAGAATAGTCAATACGACAGAGACACCCACGCCTACGAAAGAGCTCTCCAAGAAAAGGAAATACAACTTGGCTTTTTGATCAATGAAATTCGCAAGGTGCTATGCAAGTCATGCAATCATCAGATGAAGTCGAAGCTCTCAGTTGCCAATTCCCTCCGAGTCAAAGATTAAGCATATCGGAATTCTTAGAATGAGTGAAGAAACAAGGCAATGTGGCTAGAAAATTTGTGTAACTGTTGAATCAAAGATAGCGAAACGTTTTGTAATAGACTCTTTTGATTAATAAAATGCCTAAGTAGGGGCCATCTTGAAATCAACACCAAATTCTTGCACATTCATTCATGATTAACATTCATTTGACATTCATTCATTCATTCATTCATTGCATGTACATATCGCCATAATCATTCACTGAGTTTAAAATCGTATAATCCGTAGTTGCGACACTACAAGTCTGGAATCACGCCATTCTTATAGGACGTGCCGAAAAGCTAGAATTATGGAAGTCGAGTTCAATGAGAGAATTGAAAGGATGGAAAGGACCCAAAGAGAATTGTAAGAGCAGTTGACAAGTCACAATAGGAAGCAAGAGATCTAATGTTAAGATCTCGAGAGGAATCGCTCGAGCAAAGAGATTAGATGACCAAAATGATGGAAATGATGGCAGCTTTGGTCAAAGGAAAGGGACCTATGTAGAGCCCTAACATTATGGAGCCTCAGTCGAGAGATAACCATGATCAAGATCCGCTCTATCCCCCAGGATTCACTCCACCTCAAGCCCATGCAATGCAAAGAGGATATCCTCAAGGGGAACCTACAAGCCTCGAGCAACGACCCGTACCCCCTGCTCATCTAGGGCAAGGTATATTTGTATCGAACCCCGAAGCTAATCCTGTTGATCCTAATGTTCCAGATTTGGATGATCCGGTAGAAATAGCCAGGTTGAAAATGGATGATCATGATGCTCAGGATAAGTATAGGAGCTTGGAAGAAAGGCTCAAGGTGATAGAAGGTGCTGAAACCTTCTCTGCACTAAGTGCCAAAGAGCTTAGTTTGGTGCCCGATCTGGTTCTGCCTCTAAAGTTTAAAGTGCCAGATTTTGAAAAATATGATGGAACGAAATGTCCAAATGCGCATCTTGTCATGTTTTGCCGGAAGTTAACTGGTTACATGAATGAAGATAAATTGTTAATACACTGTTTTCAGGACAGCTTGGTCGGATCGGCCCTTCGATGGTATAATCAACTTAGTAGAGAAAGGATCTGATCATGGAAAGACTTGGTATCAGCATTTTGTGAACAATACAAGCATGTATCCAACATGGTGTCTGATCGACTAACTCTGAAGATGATGGAAAAGAAGCCGATGGAGACTTTTAGGCAATACACGCAAAGGTGGAGGGATATCGCGGCTCAAGTAGAATCCCCATTGACTAAAACTGAAATAACGGTCCTCTTCATCAACACTTTGAAAGTACCGTTTTATGATAAGTTGGTAGGAAGTGCCACGAAAGACTTCGCAGATATTGTAATATCCGGGAAACTTATAGAACATGCCATCAAGAGTGGAAGGATGGAAGGTTTCGAAAGCTCGAAATGGGCATCACTCATAAGAAAAAAAGAAGCAGAAACCCATATGGTGGGAACTGGGAGTCATCACACTTCTAATCCTTACCCAACCCAGCCACGACCTCGATATCACCCGCCTCCAAACTTTTATTATCTTCCCCAAAGCCCTTACTATCAAGCATCTCCTCCTTACCCCGTCTATGCCACAGATAACCAAAGACCATTTGCCATGTTCCCACCAAATACCATGTCTGCTCAAAACCAACCCAAAAATGAACAAAGACCGACAAGATCCAATCCTGAAAAACCCCAGTTCACCCCAATTCCTGTGTCATACGGAGAGCTGTACCCAAAACTGTTGGAAAAATAATTAATATCCCCACATTATATGGCACCCCTGAAGCCTCCATACCTAAAATGGTACGATCCTAATGCCAGTTGCATGTACCGCGCCAGAAACCAGAGGCATTCTACAGAAAATTGTCTAGCCTTTAAAAGGAGGGTTCAAGGTCTTATCGATGCAAGCATTTCATGATTTGATGGTGCTGGAAATTCGCTCCCTAACCACACTGAAGGGAACATGAACGCGTTGACAAAAGAAGACAGGTGGCATGCCAAAAGCTGTGTTTCTGAAATAAAGACACCGCTGCAAAAGATTTGGGAGGTAATGATTGAAAAGGGGCTGTTCTGTTATCCCAACAGAATTTTCAAAGAAGGAAATACAAAAAGTCAATGTTTTTTGTGATTTTCATGGGATCGAGGGGCATGACATCCAGTCTTTTGAAGGATTCAGAAAACTAATTCAAGACATGATGGACAACAATGAAGTCGAGATCTTTAACAAAATGAAAGAGGCCGATGAAAGAGAAGTATGCACTTCTGATAATCAATTATCAGGTTTCCCTTATAGTGCCGGTCGACCATTGGTGATTTATTACTATGCAAAAAAGGAGCAAGTGAAACTAAAGATGATAATTAAAGTACCATCTCCTTTCCCTTACAAAGACAACAAGACAGTACCATGGAAATATGATGTCAACATTATCATACCTGAAGGTGAAAAATCCAAAGTCATGACCAGAAATGTTGGCGAAGTAGGACGCTTCACCCGCAGTGGGAGGTGTTATTCTAAAGTGGTTGAACCAATGAAGAAAACTGGTGACTCGAAGCAGAAAGGAAAGGCACCGATGCATGAGGCCTAGGTCAAACTTGAGACTCTGTCCGAACAATAAGTTAAAAGGCCTGCGAATGAAGAGGAAGCACATGAATTCTTGAAGTTCATCAAGCATAGTGAATATAACGTCATAGAACAGTTAAGCAAACAACCGGCACAAATCTCGGTATTATCCTTACTGTTGAATTCAGAACCACATCGGAATGCTTTGTTGAAAGTGTTAAATCAAGCTTACGTGGCAAGCAATATATCTGTCGAAAAACTTGATAGGTGGGTGAATAACCTAAACACAGATAATTTTATTTCTTTCAGTGATGACGAAATACCACCAAATGGTAAGGGCTCCGTAAAAGCGTTACATATCATAACTCATTGCAAGGGTTATATAATACCGAATGTGCTCATTGATAACGGGTCAACACTCAATGTCATGCCTTTGGCCACGCTTTCTAGAATTCCAATTGATATATCTTATCTGAGGCCTTGTCACTCTACAGTAAGAGCATTCGATGGGACTAGACCAGATGTCATGGGAAAAATTAAAATTCCTCTAGAGGTGGGCCCCTATATATATGACATTGAGTTTCAGGTCATGGACATTACGCCTTTGTATAATTGCCTTTTAGGAAGGCCTTGGATCCACTCTGCTGGGGCAGTTCCTTCATCTCTCCATCAAAATGTGAAGTTTATCATGGATGGTCTTTTGGTCACTGTCGAGAGTGAGAAAGACATTGTCACATCTATCTCTACTAATAAACCATACCTCGAAGTAAGCAAGGATGCAGTAGAATGTTCCTTCCATTCCTTCAAATTCATCAATACTACGTTCGTTGCTAAGGGAAATAAAATTCTCATGCCTAAGCTGTCAAGGAATACCAAGATGAGAATTAAGCTGACTGTGGGAAAGGGAGCCCGAGCGAGGAAATGTTTGGGAAGATTTCAGCAATGGATAGTTAGAGCTCTAAAACCAGTGCCCCATAAGGCTCGATATGGTTTAGGGTTCCAACCGGATATACGACAGAGAAGAAAACAATTGCAAAAAGATCAAGAAAGGAGGGTTTCAAGAGCCTTAGGCTGAGAACTAGAATGGGAGCCCATAACGTACCCTCCTTTGTCAAAAACATTTACATCTACAGGAATGATATACCCCGGGCAAGATAATCCACGAAGCACGCTGTTATTAATTGAAAGGGGTCTTCAGAATGTCAGTATAAATGTCATTGACAAAGGAAATGATGCAATTAAAGATGTTTCAATGATATGCCCTTGTCCTCCTGGATTCGTTTTGAACAATTGGACTGCTGTGGATCTCCTTGTAGTTTCTAAGTCTTCTCCAGAGTAATGCTCAATGTTAACACTCTTCTTTTTTTGTGTCCCTAAGTAATAGTAGGGACTCTTTTGTAAGAGCTTATGATTTGCCCTTTATCATTTAAATGAACATCAATGGAGATGTATTTTGTCATGGTCTTTTCATTCTCATTAACTTCATAATTTTTCCCTCTTCTCACAGCTTGTCATTGCATATATCTCACATCATGTCATAATATTATGCTTGTTGATCCCCATGCTTTGATGCTCCTCTATAGTTTTCCTTTCCATCCAACTTTCAGGTGCTCAGATATTAATGACATGAACAAACCCGTTACAAATCTTGAAATCGATTTCGAGAAAGCTATTTGTTTAGGAGAGTTCGAAGCTGAAGAAAATGTTGAAGACTATGTCTCATCTCCTGACTTACTAAGAATGGTAGAACAAGAAGATAAACAGATTCTACCTCATCAAGAATCTGTTGAGATAGTAAACTTGGGAAATGAAGAAAAGAGGCAAGAAGTGAAGATTGGGACCTCCATTTCAGATAACACCAAACGTGATTTGATCGCTTTGCTTCATGAGTACAAAGATGTATTTGCATGGTCGTATCAGGACATGCCAGGATTGGATGAGGATGTAGTGGTCCATAGACTCCCACTCAAAACTGCATCGCAAACCCATTCAATGAAGCGAAGACGAATGAGACTCAAAATGTCATTAAAGATAAAAGAAGAAGTCAAGAAACAATTCGATGCTGGCTTCCTACAAGTCTCCAAGTACCCACAATGGGTAGCTAACATAGTCCCAGTACCAAAGAAAGACGGCAAGGTACGAATGTGTGTGGATTATCGCGATCTGAATCGAGCAAGTCCTAAAGATAATTTTCCTTTGCCACACATTGATACATTGGTAGATAATACAGCCAAACATTCATTGTTTTTGTTCATGAATGGATTCTCGGGTTATAATCAGATAAAGATGGCTCCTGAGGATATGGAGAAAACTACTTTCGTAACGATGTGGGGAATATTCTGTTATAAAGTGATGCCTTTCGGATTAAAGAATGCTAAGGCAACATATTAGAGGGCCATGGTGATGTTGTTTCATGACATGATGCACAAAGAAATAGAAGTCTACGTCGATGATATGATTGCCAAATCTAAGGGGAAAAAAGAGCATGTTGGGAACCTCAGGAAGTTGTTCAAAAGACTGAGAAAGTTCCAGCTGAAGCTTAATCCAGCCAAGTGTACGTTTGGGGCTACCTCGGGAAAATTGCTAGGCTTCATCGTCAGTGAGAGAGGCATTGAAGTTAATCCAGATAAGATAAAAGCCATACAAGAACTGCCACCTCCGCGCACGCAAAAAGAAGTCAGAGGATTTTTAGGGCGGTTAAACTACATCGCTCGGTTCATTACTCAACTTACCAATCAGTGTGACCCAATTTTTCGACTCCTTCGAAAACATAATCCGGGAGAATGGAACGAAGAGTGCCAAATGGCTTTTGACAATATAAAATAATATTTGTCTAGTCCCCCGGTACTAGTACTGCCAACTCCAGGAAGATCGTTAATATTATATCTGACTGTGTTCGAAAATTCAATGGGTTGCCTACTGGGGCAACATGATGAGTCAGGGAAAAGAGAAAAGGCGATTTACTATCTCAGCAAAAAGTTCACAAAGTATGAGGCAAAGTACTCGTCAATTGAAAAATTCTGTTGCACTTTGGTTTGGGTAGTTCGGAGGTTCAGGCAATATATGTTGTATCATACGACATGGTTAATTTCAAAGCTAGACCCAATAAAGTACATGATGGAATCACCTGCACTCTCAGGAAGAATGGCACAATGGCAGATCCTACTATCAAAATACGACATCTTCTATGTGAGCCAAAAGTCGATAAAAGGGAGTGCAATAGTTGATTTCTTAGCAACTTGAACAACGAAAGAATACGAGCCATTGAGATTTGATTTCCCAGATGAAGACTTGATGTGCATTACGGGAAAAGAACGTGAGTCATCTAAAGAGAAGTCATGGAAGATAAGCTTTGATGGTGCATCGAATACATTGGGGCATGGAATTGGAGCAGTCTTAGTATTACCAAAAGGGAACCATTATCCGTTCACTGCCAGGCTGAATTTCTTCTGTACCAATAACATAGTGGAATATGAGGCCTGTATCATGGGACTTCGTGCAGCTATTAAACGAGACGTCAAAATCTCAGAGGTGTACGGGGACTCAGCGTTAGTGATATACCAAATCCGTAGAGATTGGGCATTGAGAGATTCAAAATTAGTTAAATACAGCGATCTAGTAGCAGAATTGGTTAAAGAATTCAAAGAAATAACTTTTAATTACTTCCCACGAGAAGAAAACCAATTGGCTGATGTCCTGGCCACTTTGGCTTCAATGTTCAAAGCGAACAGAGAAACAGAAAAAATGCCTCTTCAAATTAGCATATATGAAGTCCCTGCACATTGTTTCAGCATTGAAAAAGAGCCAGATGAACGGCCATGGTTCCATGATATCTTAGAATATGTCAAGAATCAAAAGTATCCCGAACAAGCAAATGGTAACGATAAAAGAACAATCAGAAGAATGGCAGTAGAATTTGTTCTTGATGGGGATATTTTGTACAAAAGAGGAAAAGATCAAGTGCTCTTGAGATGCGTGGATGCTGTTGAAGCCAAAAAATACTTGAAAATGTCCATGAGGGAATTTGTGGGACACATGCCAATGGTTTCACTATGGCCAGGAAGATTATGAGACTCGGTTATTACTGGCTGACGATGGAAAGTGAACGCATTAGTTTTGCACGAAAATGCCACAAATGTCAAATTTATGTTGATAAAATTCATGTAGCCCCTTCGCCCCTTCATGTCATGACTTCTCCGTGGCCTTTTTCTATAGGGGGCATGGATGTTATAGGGCCAATTTCCCCAAAAGCTTCTAATGGACACCGATTCATTTTTGTAGTGATAGACTACTTCACGAAATAGATAGAAGCCGCTTCATTTGCTAATGTGACAAAGACTGCAGTTTGCAGGTTCTTAAAAAAGGAAATCATTTGTCGATATGGTTTGCCTGAAAGAATCATTTCAGATAACGCTTTGAATTTGAACAACAAGATGATGAAGGAAGTGTGTGAATAATTTCAAATAAGGTATCATAACTCCTCACCCTATCGCCCGAAAATGAATGGAGCAGTTGAAACGGCCAACAAAAATATTAAGAAGATTATTGGGAAAATGACCGAGACATATAAAGACTGGCACGAGAAGCAACCATTCGCTTTGTATGCATATTGCAGATCTGTGCAGACATCTACGGGAGCAACTCCTTTCTCTCTGGTCTATGGAATAGAAGCTGTGCTACCCATCGAAGTTGAGATCTCCTCTCTACGAGTCTTAATGGAGTCGAAACTAGAGGAAGCAGAGTGGGTTCAAGCTCGATATGACCAGTTAAACCTTATCGAAGAAAAACATTTGAAGGCAATCTGTCATGGACAGATGTACCAGAAGAGAATGATCGTGGCCCATGACAAGAAAGTACGGCCAAGAGAATTCTATGAATAAGAACTCGTACTGAGAAAGATTCTCTCAATACAAAAAGACTTCCGAGGAAAATGGGCACCAAATTGGGAAGGACCATATGTCATAAAGAAGATTTTCTTAGGTGGAGCTTTGATTCTCACTAGATGGATGGGAAAGAGTTATCTAACCCAGTGAACTTAGATGCTGTAAAAAAATATTATGCCTAGAAAAAAAAGAGATCAAGGTGAAAACCTGAAAAGGGCGTCTTGATGAACCAAAAAGGATTAGGATGAAAACCTAAGAGGGCGACCTAATGAAGCAAACCTGGGCTTAAAGAGCAAGGCGATTTGAACGATGGGTCAAACGGCAAGGCTATAGTATTTGAAGCATCTCTGAAAGCTCAAAATCTTCTACGTAAGAAGCCATGCTCGAAAAGATTCTTGGTTAAGTAACGTGGAAGAGATCATGCGTTGAATATCTAGAGCATTTGTATTTACTGAATGTGATCCCCTTTTTTTTATGACATTTTTTACTATCCTTGGTTAACCTTTTTTTTTTGTTACCTTCGAAATAAATAAATGTGAAGTATCTCTTTTATACCTACTTGACCATTTTCATGCGTCTCATTGTATGGTTTATTTGAATAATAAATAGTAGAATGACATACTCTAAACAAAAGAAAGGCTGAGCATTACCCGGATGAGAATTTGATAAGTACAAGGCCTCAAAGCAAGGACAAAGTTCAACAGGGGGCAAAAGAGTGGTATCTGAGAAATACAGATTACTTGTAAAGCTGGAGAACGGGTACAAAGCCTAAAGGGAAAGTCAAGAATCAAAGCAACGAATGCAGATCATCACAAGATTCATGACGAAAAGAGATCTATAACAAACAAGTCCAAGGCACATAGCATAATCATGTAGGCATACAGGCATTTAAGACAAGCATGTGCATATCATGATAACATCATGCATGACATATGCAGATACTCCAGCAGAGCGAGAAGGTTTTGATGATATTTATACTAGATCAAGGAAAAAGACACCTGAAGTTCCACCAGATGATATGTTTTGGTATCCTGATATTTTTATTTCTGTTTTTCAAAGAAATCAACTCATATTGCGAGAGGTGAGTTGAGCCTCGGGTCACACGCTGAGGTATTTTCAATTTCTGTTTTTCAAAAAAATCAACTCATTTTGCGAGAGGTGAGTTGAGCCTCGGGTCACACGCTGAGGTATCTTTAATTCCTATTTTTCATAAAAATCAACTCATATTGCGAAAGGTGAGTTGAGCCTCAAATCACGCACTGAGATATTTTCAATTTATGTTTCAAAAAAATCAATTCATATTGCAAGAGGTGAGTTGAGCCTCGGGTCACACGCTAAGGTATTTTTAGTTTCTATCAACTCATATTACGAGAGGTGAGTTGAGCCTCGGGACACACGTGAGGTATTTCCAATTTATGTTTTTTCAAAAAAAAATTAACTCATATTGCGAGAAGTGAGTTGAGCCTTTTAGTATCTATTTTTCAAAAAAATCAACTCATATTACGAGATGTGAGTTGAGCCTCAGGTCACACACTGAGGCATTTTCAATTTTTTACTTTTTTCAAAAATTAACTCATAATTTGAGAGACGAGTTGAACGTCAGTTTGTATGCCGAGCTATTTTCGATGTTTGGTTTTCAATAAAGAATAAAGATTAGAGCTAATCGAATATACAGATTTTGCCTCCCTGAAGTTGCAGTGGAGTAAGTTGAAATTACAAGTCTTATTTCCTTGAAGTTTCATCCGAGTAGAACGACCTCTTCCCCCTGAAATGGCACTGGAGCGACTCGAAGCCACAGCAGATCTCCTTGAAGTTTCAGCGGAGAAGTTTGAAGTCACAAGTCTTATCTCTCTGAAATTGTAGACCGAAGATAGCAAATCTTATTTCCCTGAAGTTGCAGTGGAACAGATTGAAGCAATAAATCACAGATCTTACCTCTCTGAAGTTGCAGTGGAGTAGATCAAAACAGATCTTATTTCTCCAAAGTTGCAGTGGAGCAAATTAAAGCAACAAGTCCTATACCCTTAAAGTTGCATGAAGCAGATCAAAGCAACAAGATACAGTAGGCTGAACGAGGCTACAAGAAGAAGAGTAGCACCAAAGAAGTCAAGACTCAGTGAAACCGGGCAAATTTGGTCTTTCTTAAATGTCTTTGCTTTGTTCCCGTTATACGACAACGAGCAAAGAGGGGCAGCTGTAAGACCCTTAATTTGCCCGAGCCCAAAATGAACAGTCCACTAAACCTAAAAAAATAAAACCTAAAACTACCCAAACCCTAAATAGACCTAAGCCCACCAAGCCCAAAACAATGCAGCCCAAATCAGAAACAAACTAAACCAACCTAACAGCCCAAAAACTAAAACAGAAAAAAGAAACCCTAGGTGCGCCGCACCTAGGTCTGCCCTTGTCCCATCCACCACCGACGTCTGCCACCACCTGCTCCACCGCCTATGTCAGCACCGCCCATCCACCTGCAAGGATTAAATGGAGAAATGACAGAAAATGATAAAAAAAATAATGTAAATGGCCTTTAAAAAGCCAAAGCCGAAATCATTTCTTCTTTCTTCTGGATCTTTTCGGCCATTTTCCACCAATACAAAAAATAGATTTTAACACAAACACAAAGCAGTGATCTCAATAATACAAAAAGCACGAGTCTAGCACCAAATTCGGCAACCGAATACCAAAATCTTTATCGCGAGACTAAGGTGATTTAGTTTTTCCCGTTTTCATCTTATTTCCTAATTTATTCACCTCTATATTCATACATACACCAAATATAATATAAAGATAAAAAGAATAAACACTTTTTATAACGTAAAAAAAAAAAAAAATTTTACCTTCGATGCAGCCGTAAATGCGCATTGCATGCATGCGCATTGGCCTAAGCCTCATCGGAGCCGGGGCCTTAGCAGAGAAAAGAGAGAAATGAAGTTTTTTTAAAAAAACACAAATGAGGAAATGAAAATTTTTTAAAAAAAATTTGCCTTAAATAGCCGATCAAAACGACGTCGTTTTGGTCGGCCTTTTTAATGCAAAACAACGTCGTTTTGCAATAGCCCGACCCGCTCCGGCCTAGGATCCATGTGTTTTTTAACGTAAGGGCTAATTGCGCTTTTAGCCCTCCCGCTTTTCTGATACTTCGTAATTAAGTTTTTATGGATTTTTAATTTTGCCCCGAAGATTATGCTTGGATTTCAATCAAGTCCTTTGCGATGCTGCACGTTTTGGACGGGGTTTATTGCCCGATCTAGTCCCTCTTATTTGTTTGCGCATGCAATTTAGTCCTTTTTCCCTTTGTTTCTTTTAAATTTGCCCCAAAACTCTATTTTTAGTTCAATTTTAGTCCTTTCTTGTTTATTTTCGTTTCTTTATTTACTATTATTATTTCTAATATTATTAATCTAATCACTATTATTATTACTATCATTATATATTAGTGTATATTCTTTATTATATATGTATATATATATATTTATACATAGTATTATTTTTTTAATTACTTTATTTTAACATTATTATCATATTATTTGTTTTTTTTTTTGTATTTCATTATTATTGTTAGTATTATTATCATTATCATTATCATTATTATTTCTATTATTTTTTCACCGCTAATATTTATTATCATTATTGTTACTATTATTATTATTATTATTATTATTATTATTATTATTATTATTGTTATTATTATTATTATTATTATTATTATTATTATTATTATTATTATTATCATCATTTTTTTGTAATTACTATTACTATTGTATTATGACTATTATTATATTTCATCTATAATTATTTTCTCATCACTCATCTATTATATTTCTTATCTATTTATATTTTCATTATTATTATATTTTAGGTATTATATCTAGGTTTATATTTAGGTATTAATATCATTATTTTACTGTTGTTATATTTTTATATTATCATTATCATCATTAATAACATATATATATACATGTGTATTTTATGTACATATTAGTATTTTCTACTATTATTACAAATATGTCATTTATTTTATTATATGATTAGAACATTATTTTTTATTATCATTTTCTTTATTGTGAATATTATTGTTATTTTTATTCTAATATTGCATTTTAATATTTTTCATTAATTGTATCATCGTTCGCATTATTTACAAATTCTTATTGCAAGTGATATTATTTTTTTATGCTTTTTTTAATAAATAAGGCAACGTACCGATTTCAACACTAAGTCACTGATTTCATCGCTATGTTGCGTGGATATCATTGGCTCGTGTTAAAAACGAGACGTCTTTCGAAAAAACCAAAAATTTCAAATTCTTGTATTTCAATCGGATCGCAATTAAATATTAAATTAAACTTATAGTTTTTGAGAATTAAGACAACGAGTGTTTAACAAGATACCAATTTTGGGCGTCATGAGGGTGCTAATACCTTCCTCGTGCGTAACCAACTCCCGAACCCTATTTTTCTCTAGATTTTCGCGTAGACCCATATTCGGCCTTCATCTTTGTTCAAGAATAAATTTTCTTTTCTAAAAAAGAAGATTTATTAGATGTCCGATCACACCTAGAAAAAAGATCGGTGGCGACTCCTTTTCTTTTTAAAACCAAAATTCTATTTTTAAATTTTCAAATAATCGCCTCAACTAGTGACCAAAGCGAAATTTTTATGTCACTACAATTTTCATTGAAATAAGAAATGATGGACATGTGACTTTTTCACAAAAGGATTCCTATTGCTCCCAAGCTTAGAGCAATTGGTGTGTTCTGAATATTACTCTGAAATGGTCCTAAAAACTATAAGGTTCTCCTCTACAGTTCAGTTGTTCAGAACACTTCTGGGGATATAGGGACGGATTCCTGATAGGTTCTCTTCTTCAGTTCCCTCTTTAGAGGTACAAACATCTTTCCCCTCCCAAATCCACAATGTCTTCAAAAAATTCTAATTCTTTATTGACCATTAAACTCTGTACTAGAGTTCTGAATTCGGCGCATTTTTGGATTTCATGAAATTTATTACATGTAAGAAATGTAATGTTAGTTAATGGAAAAATGCATGCAACAAGACACTGATTCTAGTTCAATTCCATTAGAACAACTTTACTAAACAAATTTCTTTACATAAAACGGATACTTCTAGTTTATCAAGAAACCCTTTTTCCATGATAAGCTCTCTATTTAGCAATTGAACACGAATTAACACATTTCCTCTAAGATGAAAATGCAATGCAACCACAGCCAAAACAAAACGAAACACGTCAGTGCATTTTGTATAAATCTTGAATACAAAGCAAAGAATAACAATTAAAACGTCTCTTCTTTGTAATCTATTCGAGTAATCTCTACGGGTTTGACATGGTTCTTCCTAGGGCTGGCTCTTAGGGTTTATTACATGCGGTTTGGTTCTAAAGTAAAAGTACCTGAACTAGCAGATTCCTTGATCCTCACACATTATAGGCTCATGCAGACCGAGTTCAGTTTAGGGGAATACATTTTCCTATGTCTGTACGGAGGTGAAGACCTCAGAAGACATAGGTATGGATGTACCCCAAAAGCGATCCACTATCTTATACGAAGGTGAGGATCTCACGAAGGAATAGCTTTTCACTCTCATTTAAGAAGGGTAAAATGGAATGATTATGCCATACAAAATGTGTGAAAACAAACAAAGACGAATCTTTAAACTGTAACACCCTCTAACCCTTATCCGTTACCGGAATAGAGTTACGGAGCATTACCGGACAATTCAGATTAATTATGAACATTATATAAATTAAATTGCCTACACGTTATAAATTAATCATATTGTCCCTTTTACGGGTCCTCGAGGCCCAATATATGTATTTAAAACTAATAGAGACTTAATTGGAAAATTAGAGAATTTTTCGAGAAATTTTAAAATTTTTCCTAGGTGCAGGGCTCACACACCCGTGTGGTTTAGGGATACGCCCGTGTGACCCTATAACATGCTCGTGCTTCATAGATATATAACATAAGTTATCTAATCAATTCATTTAAATACCATTCAACCAATTCAAACTAAACCATATAAATAGCTATATTATAAGACATATATTTATATATATAAATCAACCAATATCATTTTACACACCATTAATAATCACATCTCAAAATGACATCAAAAGACAACCTAGGTACATGCCATTCTCAAAAGAGAAAATACTTCACCACGTGTTTGAGTTCGAGATTGGCTTTGGATGTTGATTATATAATCGGACTTTACCTGACCTGCGCACGGAAACAAACCGTACGCTGAGTATACACTCAGTGGTATTTCTATAATCCTAATACTTATTAAACAAAAATTTATAATATTTATATACATAATCATACATAATAATAATCATTCAATAAATAATCAATTTCATAAACTCATCATCCACATCACTTTCAAAACATCATATCTTCTATTTCAATCTCACAATTGCTATTCAATAGAATTTCACAATAAATTTCTCAATTTCAATTTCAATATCAATATTCATTTCTTATTCAATATCATTCATATATCCCTATTAACACAACTCGGACTCCGACGAATACACGGATCCAACCCAAACACACCAGTACGGCACTCAGTGCCTCATCGGCCATGTCGAAGTAAAATAATACAGTACTCAGTACCTCATCGAATTTATCCGAAGCCATAATAATACGACACATAATGCCTCATCGACTCGAAGTAAAAGTATCCTTGAACACTTCAAATCCTATGGCATGCCAACTATATCCGACTTAGCCCGATATTGTTAATAGGGTATTTCAATACATAATTCAATTTTCAATCAATATACAATTTCAATCAATTCCGATTCAATACACTTTTCAATCATACACATACTTTCACAAAATAATTCAATTCAATGTCAATATATCAAACTCACTTCAATTTCACTTACCATACATAGTAATAAATACAGCAAATAATTTTAGTTTTCAGATTATAGAAATACAAACCATATTTTCTGAGCTAATCTTCGTTAACTTTTTCCTTTCCTTTTTTAGCTGATGTCTCTGGCTCAACGTTAGCTACAAAAATCGAAAAAATTAAAATTTATCAATACACTACAATTTAACATTGAATATTTCAATTTATATACAACTTTTGCTTTAATTCCAATTTAGTCCTTAAATCAAACTAACTATTTTCTTACAAAACTAATTCCATATCTCAATTCAATTTCCACTTTAATCTAATTTCAACTCCCTAATTTCACCATAAAACCCTAATTTTGAAATTCTTTCAATTTAGTCCCTACTACACAAAACTTATGATTTATTTTGCAATTTAATCTTTTTCTCAATTCTAAATTGAAATTCTATCAATTCAAACTCTAATTCTTCAATTAGTTCAATATAGACCACATTTAAAAATCAACTAACTTTTAAAATTTCCACATAAATCAAGTAGTATTTTATTCTAGGATTCCAAAAACATCAAAATTACAAAAAAAAGGGCTAAATTGACTTACCATCTAAGCTTGAAACCTTAAAACCCTAATTTTCCCTTTTTTCTTTCTTTCCTTTCTTTTTCCCCTATTTTCGGTTGCTATTTTGTTTATGTTATTTATATTTTTTTATTTTATTTCTTTTATTTTGTGTTATGTTTTATTATATTATTATATTATATTTTAGTAATAATTATTATTAACTTAAATAATATGTAAATACATACATGTATTGCAAATGTATGTATAATATTTATTACACATGTATTTAATTCTTACCATACATTTGGCACCTATGGCTTAATTCTAATTTAGTCCTTCAACTTTTCTTGATTCTATAATTCAACTTTTACCCTATATTCAATCTAGTCCTTACACTAAATTAACCTTAATTCAAGCTAATTCACCTAGCCAAAATCTAATTAACCACTCTACTGACTTTGTAAATATTTTTAATAAATATTTACAAATTCATTTTATGAAAACGGTGACCTAAAAATGCACTTTTCGATCACCCGACTATCAGGTCATTATATAAACCTCAACAAAAAAATAAGACCATATGTTTAAATCACTGTGTATCCCGAGATTACTAACAAAGGCATTCACCAAAACAAAACACGAATGATGAAATGCAAGAAAAGGATCCTCAATTTTAAACCAAATTCTCGACTTCTGAAAAGACCAAAAAATAATCAACTCGCGACTTAACTTTCTTATTTGTCCCCAGTAGAGTCGCCAAACTGTCGAAACCCTTTTTGGGAGCTCAACTTTTTATTTTAAAATAAAAATAGAGTCGCCACCAATCCTTTTTGTTAAGTGTGATCAGATCACCTCGTTATTTAATCATTTTAATAAAAGGTTATATTTACTAAAACCATGATTTTCAATCTACAAAATCCAGAAAGTGGGTTCGGGAGTCAGTTACGCATGAGGAAGGATTAACACCCTCATAACGCCCAAAATTGGTACCTAGTTGATTACTTGATATCTTAGTGTCGAGAATTGAGAATTTAAAGAAAATTTAAAGTACGATCCCATTTTTAGCATAATGTTATTTAATTAAAATATCGCTAACTAAATTAAATTTTATGGAAAAAGCCTCCTTATTTTGAGTTAATTAAGAAGAAAAGATCATGCCCCGTAAGTTAGTGCACGAGGTCTCGAATCCTCGAAAACAAAGAATAATCACCATTTAATTATAACCTATGCCCTACATGTCTTGAATTTTAAATAGGATGTTTAGTTATTTCAGTTCTAGGAAGAGGCCGTAAGGAGCACAACTCCTCGAAACTCGAAAATAACGAACATTGCATCGGTTTTAACAAAATAACAACATAAATAATGAAATAAAATAACAATACTATAGTGAATACAATAATAAGAAATAATAATAACAATAATAATATTCAATTAATAATACTATATGATAATAATGATAATAATAGTGAAATAATATAAAAATGTATGATAATAATATAATTACATAGAATATTGATATTTGAGCAAATTTTTTAAAAAATTAATATTAATTAGCAATGATAATTACTTAATAATATTAATAGTATCAATGATTAAAAATAAAATACCGAAACAAAACAATCGGGAAATTCATAGGCGAAAACGTAAATTATGCAACTTAAAGGGTGACAATTAAAAAAATAGCAAGTACAGGGACTTAATTAAATGAACAGGGGACTAAATTGAAAATGCAATAAAATTTAAAGTATAAATAAATAAGAACAGAAAATAAAAGGGTTAAATTAAGATAAAATAAAAATACAGGGACCAAAATGGCAAATAACCATAACCCTAGTACACGTGTCGCTCCCGAGTGGGTCAACATCCTGGGGACCATAAACAAATCAAAATTAAATTGCATAATTTTAAAAAGAAGAAAAAACAATATCAGGACCACATTGAAAAGCGCCTAAAGGTGGAAGGACCTGGGCAGTAATTTGACCGCTCCTTAAAAAAACATGCGGATCCTATGATATTCCGGTCGAGCGTTCGGGTCGCGTCAAAACAATGTCATTTTGGGGCTTCTGAAGCCAGGCCAAAACGACGTCATTTCATTAAACCTATATAAGTTAAAAAATATTTTAAAAAATCATTTTAAAACTTGTTTCAAAAAAAAATTATTAATTTCTTTTTTTTCTCTCAAGACTCCCTCCTCCAGCCACAAGGCCGTCACATGTCCGCCGCAGCCACCGGTCAACGGCGACGGCGATCTTCGCCTCCAATGGCCAGAAAATCTTTAAAAAACACCTTTTGAAACCTTTCAACGCGTAGAATGTGATTCTAGGGTGAAAACCCCCTAAAAAAAATCAAACCTCCAAAAAAGAAGATGAAACCCTTTAGTTTCTTTCTTGTCCGATAAGGCGCTCACAAGGCTACCCACATCGACAGTGAGACGAAACGTCAGGTAAAGATCTAAACTTTTTGTTTTTTTTCTTTTTTTAAAATAAAAAAAACCGAAATAAATAGACTACCTTTGTTTTTTAAATTTTGTTGTTTTCTTTTTTTGAATTTTTCTTTTTTTTTCTTATGTTACAATGGTTTTGACTTTTATAGCCAAATAAATTACATGATATTAGTTTTTGTTTTTTTTTTTTCTCCTTTTTGTTTCTGCTATTCTTGCTATTCTGCTTCTGGTTCTTTTTTTTCTTTTCTTTTTTGCATATTTTTCATGGCAAGGGGCTGAGTCAACGGCGGTGGAGAGGCACGCCCCTTGTCATTTTGGTGAAATGGTGGCAGAAGAGGCAGACCTTGAGGCGTGGAGACTTCGGGAGGCGTGCCCGCTAACTTGGAAAAGCGAAAGAATGGCAGCTATTGGTGAAGTCTTAGGGGATTAGGGTTTCTTTCTGTTTGGATTTAGATAATGGGCTTTGGGCTTTAGGATTTTTTTGGGCTTACAATATGGACTATTTAATGGACTTTTTTTTTTGTCGGAAGAAATTGGGCTTCTATAGTTGCCATTGAAAGTAATTTTTTGGATTTTTAATTAGGTTAAAGTATCATAGAGGTACATGTATTAGAAGTTGGATTGTATTTTGTCCATTTTAATGAAAATTGGGCAAATTAGTCTATGTAAGGATACGTTTGTTTACATGTAAAAGGTTCTACGAAAAATATTTTTTGCATTTTCCTGTGTTTGTTTCACAAAAAACAGATTGGTCAACGGAAAATAAGTCATTTTTTTCCTGTAAAATGATTTACGCTTCTAAAAAACGTAAATCATTTTTTGGAAAAGAGCTCCTTTGTAGGTAATTTTATTTTTATATAAAAATTAACTTAAATCAAGCTTAATATTATTATATTGATAATAAATTTGATTTTTATTTTTAAAAATATTTAAATTATTTAAATTATTAATATAAAATATTATATTTTTTAATATTATTAAACAAACATATTTTATTATTTATATTTAGCCATATAATAAATTACTAATAGAATTTATTAAATAATAAATTATTTAATATTTAAATTTATTTTAATAATAATTTTTAAAAACAATAATTATAAATAATATTCTTCACATGTTATTGAAAATATTCAATATTAATATTTTAATAATAAATATGTTGTAGTATAAAGATTAAAATATGTCATAAGTCTGCACGTACTCTTCACGAATTTGTAATTTAGTCTCTGTACTTTTATTTTCAAGAATTTATTCCCTTTACTTTTCAGATGTGAAAATCAAGTTCAATTGTTGACATTATTAATTTTTTTTGTCAATTTTGTTGATGTCATATTTTTAAATAAAAAATACTCGCTTGGTAGTCATGTAACTAAAAAATGACATTGTAATGAACCTAAATTTAACAAAATATTTTTAATATATACAAAAACAATGTAAAATATAAATTTATAGATATAAAATAAACTCAATTAAACAATAAAAAGATAAGAAAATCTCAAATGTATATTTGTTTAATTGAAAATAACTTTTATGAAATATTTTTAAAAAATCTATCAAACAGTAGAAAATATTTTACACAGATTCATCAAACACCAAAAAATATTAAATTTTTCAAGAAAGTAAGTCATTTTCTAAAAAATGAGAAAATATTAAATTTTTCAGGAAAAAATCATTTTTCGGAAGTCATTTTTAGTGAAACAAACAGACCATAAGTTAGATAATAAAAAATTAGTTCTTCTGTTAAGAATTCCATCCACTTCTACGATTAAAAACTAGTCTTGCACATCAACATGATGTACATGTAGCACGTTACCTATCACTGTCTGCTTGTTCTGTCAACCACACCAGTTAACAATACAAATGGATAAAATATTTAACAGAAAAACTAATTTGCTCTTTGAATTAATATATAAGAACTAATTTACCCATTTTTGGAGTAGAGAAAGTAAAATGCAATATGACTCCAAATACAAATGCCTACATTGTACTTTTTACCTTTTTATTGTTATTCGATCACATGGTTAAAGAGATCGTGTAAAAAAAAACCAATCAATCATGTTTAACTAATAATAAATTTATATATCAACAAAATTTTATGCTATTAAACAAAAGATTTCATTTGCAAAATCACAACAGCTTTAAAAATATTAACTTACTTAATAGTAAATGACATTTTAAACCATAAATGTTAACTCTATTAAAATTTGACTTAACTAATACAAGGACTAAATTGATCTATTTAATAGTATAAAGACTAATTTAAATCAAACCCTCTAATAAAAGGATGTATCAGATACTTTCACCTAAAAAAACACCATACATTGATAAAGGGGTGTTTGGTGTTTTAAGAAATCCATTGACAACATAGATGGAAATACAGACATCCAACGGCCGAGATTCAAGGCGAAATACAGACATCCAACGGCTTTGATCGGACATGTGTTTCTCTTCCATATCCAACTCTATTGTCCCAACATCAGCTTGAACCAATCAACCAAATGATCACCCTTGAAAGTCACATGAGTTGCCGGAGGGATAATTGCCCTATCGAAAAAGGCAATTAATGGAGGCCGATATCAAAAGAATACTCGTCAGTGTTTCCAAAAGACTAAAACGTATATGGCAGTACGCTGCATACCTCGTTACGAATAATTGAGAAATTCTCCAAGTTTACAGGTTTCAATAGCCAATTCCGAAAAGGAGGTCTTCCCTTAAAGAGTTTGGAAGCTGAGCTATATTCTTCAGCCCTGTCCTGCAATAAGCAAACCCAGTAATCACTAGTAGTCCATGCCACCGAAGCACTCGTATTCATTTTTCCAAATTTAGGATACTAGGGAGTATAATTTGTATCGTTCGGGGTTAAGTTGATGGGAAAGTAAAACCGATATCAGCATTCCATACTAATGAGTAGCTGGTTTTACAGCTCATAATCGAAGCCATTAAAAGGGTACACAAGCAACCAAGTTATACCGAGAGTTATCTGTTGGTTCAAAAAAGCATGTTTTCTTGCATCTATTACCAGCTTCATATTTGCAAACCAAACCAAAAATGTATCAAGGTCAAGAATGAAATTTAATAATGTAAGTCCATAAGCATCGAGAATCATTACCTTGAGTTCTCGATAAGAAACCTCGTTGGATGAGCATCTGATTTTGCATTCATGCCTCAATGATACGAAAGTTTCCAAAAGTCGCTTCCTAGGGAGGAAAAATGTTTTTATAAGAACACGTTAATGACATGTTTTGGTTCCATTAGCATACTTTTAGCTTACTTGCACAACAATGATTCCGTCGATGGATAAACTGCCCCTTTAGAAGATGTGCCTTGCTTTCGTCCGGTAGTTCCAAGAACAACTTCATGCAGCCCCGATTTATTCCAGCATATAGAATACCTAAAAACCAATGTATAAATCAATATAAAAAGCAAAAGTATAAAACAATGCCTGCACCTATTTTTTGGTATATTCAATATGAGTACCCGCAAGTTAAGGTGGCTTGAGCAGTCTCAGAATGTTGAAACTCCTTTGTTGGTACCGGTGCCGCACAAAATATTGGCTGCTCACACAGCATTAAAGTATCAAAAACCCCCTGTCCTATATATAGGATTAAGAAACTGTAAACTTCACAAACCTTGTTAACTTCAAAAGGTTTTATAAGCTCATTTGACAAAGGTGTAACCCGCTCGAACAAGGATCTTTTCAATTGTTTCACCAAGCAAACATCCTCGGAAACATAAGGAGATCTTCCGACGGTAACAGAATGCAGGTAAACAGGTCGAAGAAAGTATGAAAGCAGAGCCCCTAAGACGAGACACAAAATGTAAAATCATAAAAAGGAAAACATATATGCCGCACAGTTATCCATGTTTCAGTATCGATGATAGTAGAAACAAAGCATGTAGCATGCAAATGATAGTAGACTACGTATATAATAGCAAGTGATGAACCTTGAACCTTGAACACCAACAACATTCCAACGAGCTATCTTATCAGAACAGCTAACTGACAATGTTGTATCACCTCGACCAGGCTTCCTTTGAACCAATCCAATTAGTTCTGAACAATCTCCTGAAAACGGTGGTACCGATTCAATCAAAGACACGAGGATCATACATATTACTATCAAAACTAATGTATGGTATAACCATTTCGCAGAAATCTTAAATACAAACCGACCATGCTCACCGATAGAAGACGGTACCAGACTAAGTGAAGCATCCCCACCTATTAAACACAACATAGAGATATAGAAACTTGAAATGCATTCTCAAAAATGAAATTGAAAATAAAAATAAAATAAATAAATAAATAAATAAATAAAACCATTAAGGAATTACATGGTAATTGAGATATGTACAAATGCAATTTCCACCCTGCACGGATTTTATACTTTATTCCGCCGGAACCATCCAATTCCCATTCGAAAATCGAGTTTTGAAAGCCATTGTTATCATTAAGACATTGAATCTCTGCATAGAAGAACCTGGCTCAATCACAAAAGGGGAAAAATATATAAAATCTCAGAAACGCTAAAACTTAATTTTATAAAAATCCCTAAAACCCATTTTAGAAAAAAAAGGGGGGGGGAACCTTAATAAAGCTCTGCGAGCAATAATTTCAGCATGGGAATCATTGACAATGTTACCACTATGGGTTAATTTTGAGTGGCCTATACATTTTGTTCCAGTGCCTAATGCAATCACTTCCGTATCTGAACTGCAAAAAAGAATAAAAAGTAAGTAAATTAATTCAGTATTTCCATGGAAGCACCATCTTCAACAATTTGATTGAACCTTGAGAGGGAGATGAGAGAAGAAAAGCGGCTAAAACGGTGACTTCACGTCCTTGAGGCTTCCCTTTCTTGGGAAGTGATTTGTAGAGTGAAAACACTTTGTCTGCAACTATGGGTCCCCATTTTTTCTCTTCAAGTTCCAATTGAGATTCCTCCATGGCAGTAAGTCAAGCAAGGAAGGAAGGTGAAAGGCGAAAACTGAAAAGGAGAGACCGTGAACCGTGAAGCTTTCCCCTTTGACTGGACTCAGGCTGGGTGGGCTGGTGGTTGGCCAATGGGGGCTTCTTCGAGCTACCCAGTTCGTTGTTGGGCTTGCTCTAAACCTTCGTGCTCTCCGTTAATTTAAGAAAAGGATAATATACTAAACAAATCCTTTAACTTCTACACTTTGTTCATGTACGTCCTTTTTTCAGAACCAAATTAGCCCTGGCCTTTAAATTTATTCACGAAAGCTCTTGTTTTTAAAATTAGTTAGCATTTTATGCTAAATTGTTAATGGGACAGAATGACATGCTAAATTTTGTTGACTTTGACAAACATACAAAAATATAATCTATTATTGTAATTAATATGATGGATTAAAAATAAGTAATCACATAAATAATAAATAATACAAACTAATATTTTATTCGGTAAAAATACCATGAAGGCCCCTATGTTTGTCTCCTCTGCTCAAAAATAGGCAAATTAGTCTTTGTACATTAGATCAAAGAGTATACTAGTCTCTCTCTTTTTTTTTAATTTCCATTTATTTTCTTTTTTTAAAAACCGGCATGACTGACAGAATAATCAAATTATGGCACATGGCATACCACATGTACCTTATACTTACGTATAGGAATTAGTTTTTAACAGTAGAAATTGATAAAAAAATTTAGCAGAAGGGCCGAGTTACTCTTTGATCTAACGTATAGGGACGAATTTGCCTTTTTTTAAGTAGAGAGGTCAAAATGCAATCCAGCTCCTAATATAAGGCCTCCATGGTAATTCTACCTATTTTACTCTTTTTTTATTTTATTAATTTATAATCTAATATAGGTATAATTTTAATTTTACATATACAGTTTAATATAAAAATGTCAATATGATAAAATGTCATTAATGATTATTTATTGTTTTATTATAATTCACCTTATTGTGGTATCATTCTTACATTTAAATCCAAATATATATCTCATTGTAGATTACAATCAGGGGTGAAATCAGAAAATTTTTTAAGGGGGTCGAAATTAAATTGTAATTTTTACGATAGAAAAATACAATTTCGCCATTTTAATAGACTATATCTTTATCATTTTTAAAGGATTAAATCACATTTTCATATTTTAGGGAGTCAAAGTGTAATTTTACCTTTATGAATTTAAAATTTTATAAATTTTAAAGGGGTCATATAAAATAATTTTTATTTTAAGGGAGGTCGGCCCTGCCACCATAGTTTGATTATAATCTCATTGTAATAATATTCAATTTAACTATTACAAAAATTAATCAATGAACATGTTTTATTTTTTTCTCATTGATGCTAAAATAGAGGTATTAATGAAATTTCTTAGCCCAATCCCGAACTTGACTTAACCCGAAATGCTCAAATGACTCATTTCTTTATTTTTTAAATATTTTTTAAAAATTAATTATAAGAATACATAAACATAAACATAAACTTAAATTAGTTTTTATATATTTTAAAAAAAATTTAAACAATAAATCGGAGCAAACTTTAAATTATAATTTATTCATTCAGAATTCAAGTTTTTAAAACTAACATGACTTCAAATTATTTTATCAAAAGAAAAATGAATTAAGCCAAATCGAATCAATTTGAGATTTTAAAACTTAAAATTGACCTCACCACTATGCAAGACAAGATTTAAGGTCTTTTTAGATATACGGTACGTTTACTTATAGTTAATATAAAATTTACGATGATGAAAAAATAGCATTTAACCAAAAAGGAAAAAAAAAAAAAAGCTAAACCTACATGTCAAAAGTAAAGATTAAAGAAGTCTAATCATTAAATTAATAATAATGTTAATAATAAAATATTAAAAAAGACAGCATCAAAGGTGATTGGTCCCCTTTTATTGCAAAATGGCCAACCAAGTGATTAGCAAACAGCGCAGCATCGAATCATTCAAAGGGATCCCATGCACGTCATCACATGTTTGCTTGGCTGGTCACCACCCAAATTTAGGGTTTAAACCTTAATATTTTCCAACTTATATCTAAAAACATCGTCTCTTAAAAGACTAACTCAATCATCACGCGTTTTATTCCATTTAATGATTTCCTTTATCATCTTGATAAATTTTAAACCTTAAATTTTACCCGATTTATCGGTTTAATCATTAATTTAAGTGTTAAATATTGATTCGAATATGATGTAAAATATTTATATTTATTATTATTTAAGTTTTTGGGAGAATAGATATAATCCTCAATCGAGTTATCGATTCGATTAGGAAAATTGTGAAAATATTTTTTCATAATTAAAATAAGTTATATTTATTCTAGAGTATTTTAGTCTTTTTATTTTAAAAAATCAATAAAAAATATGCATATTGTGAGATTTAAATCCGAACTAATTGCATTAGTAAAACATTTAATTTACCACTCAACTAAAGCTTTATTTTTATAATTTTATTATTCACGCTTTATTACTCCCATCAATTGTATATCTATATTTACTGTTATTTAAGTTTCTAATTGAGTTGGTATAATATGATTTCTAATAATAATATATTTCATTGAGTTTATGTCACAAGTGTTAACTCGACATCGACTCAAGATTAATGACAATACAATGATAAACGATTTAATCTATTTTTTTAATTTTAATATTGTACATATTTAATGTATTATTATTAATTAGTTTCGAACTATATATTTTATTATTTATTGTATGTTATTTTTAAACACACATTTATGTTCTAAAATTGTGATTTTCACATTCATACGCATTTGATAGGATTTCTAATATTTATAACATGTAAAGTAGTTTGTAAATATGAGTGGACTTATTATATAGACAGCTTGGATATGATGTGTTAAAAATAACATGTCAATAAAAATTAGGGTAAATTACACTAATAGTCACCCAATTATTAATAATTTTTTTTAGTCTTCCTAACTATGAAAAGTTTGACCATCAATTATTTGTTTTATCAGTTCAATTGAATAAATTATTAAAAATTAAAAAAATTAAAACATAAAAAACCAATTCAACTTCCTAATTTGATCGATTCAGAAGTCTACAAACTTAACCTCTTGTTATTAATTGATACTCTAACAAATTTTTTATCTAACTGATTAAACCGATCTAATTCCGAAAACAGTGCGACTATCTAGATTGATTGCGTATTAACAAATAAGGTATAAAAAGATTTTGTTTTTTTCTTAAGACAAAATTAATCCGTTGGAAAACAACAAGACACACCTGGGATTCTTCATGCCAGCTCATCAATTTCAGGTCCCTATTTTTTTTCCCCCAAACGGCGCAAAGCCTTTCAATATCGTCAAACCAATCAATGCTAGTGGTGGAGCCCCTACTCTTTCCCATCACTACTTGACACGATGTTAGTTCCCAGCATGTATGCCTTAAATCTACTCCACGTCGTTGTATCTCACTTGCCCATACACGTGGCATACTTTAACCGCTTTACCTGTCGGCATAAATTTATTTCACTCCCTACGCCTACTCTTCATTTTATTCCCTTCAACTAAATTTTTAGATTTAAAAAAAAAAAAACCATCACGAATTTGACTAGATTTTTTTAATTTTTTATGCTTTTCAATATTAATTGAAAAAATAATTTTTAAATAAAATTATAATGACAAATTTAATGTCTATGTTTATTTATTTTTATCATTTTAGCTTTAATTTTCTTTCTCCGATCAATTTAATCATAGATTTTAAATTTTAGTTAAATTATTTTTTTAAATGAAAAATTTATAAAATTGTTAAAATTTTAACAGTTTTAATGTGATAACTCATGTGACAAACTTCATTGATAATGTAAATTTTTTTTTAAATTATGAATTTTTGTAAACTCTTTAAATTTTTATGAAGTATAAGTAGTTATCACACAAACAACCATATTATTATAGTTAAAAGTTTAATGATTTAGTCAATTTTTTTACAGAAACAATACTAAAATTTGAAAATTAAAACCCAAAATAACAAAAAAAATTATAAAATACAATATTTTATAGTTTTTAAAAAATATTTTTTTAAATCATAAAAAAATTAAAATTAACTATAATTTTTTTGACATAATGTCTAGAATTACACATAGTCATTCTTCAACCCATAAATAGGAAAATAATGCACTTCAACAAATTCAAACTTACATCCTCTTAAACTAATAACAATATTCATTATCAATTAAACTAAAACCCAATCAGTTATTCGATTTGATGGAAAGAAACCGACCACGGATTCTAATAAATTTTTATTTCTGGATTTTTTTTTTCTTCAGTCCCACCTATCCCTACTTACACTCTACAACACAGTTGTCTCTTTTCAGAACATACCAACCGTTGGATGGAATAAATCGAAGATAAGTATCCAAAATCAACGGCAAATGGATCGCTATTTACGCACCTTGTGCAGTATATAAAACTGCATACTGATATTAAATGAATTTATATCATTTAAAGCTAACGTTACTAAATATTATAGAGATATTTGAAAATTTTCTAGACTTTTCCATTACCAAATTATTATCATTTTTCTTTTTACACCTATAAGCTTTAATTATGGCGGAGGATACGAAGAAGGAGGTTGCGGCTGAAACGCCGGTGGCTCCGACGCCGGCAGTGGAAGCTCCAACGCCGGTAGCGGAGGATCTTAAAGCTGATTCCGAGAAAACAACCGTAGCTCCACCACCAGCTGAGGAAAAATCCGATGAATCGAAGGCTCTTGCCGTCGTTGAGAGTAAGCTTTGTTCGCCATCGCCACTCATCTTTTTTATGATTAAACTTTTTTCTTTCAGTTTTATATATTATAATAACGATACTTTTCATATAATCCAAAATTCCATCATCTTTTTATTTCATTAAATTTGTAATCAATTTAAATTATCTTTAAAAAACAGAGCGTAAGACTGTTTAGTATGAAGTTATATATTGAATCGCTTTCTCTAGTGTCAATTTAATTCAAATTGAGACAAAATGTTAGTCAATTTCTTCTTAGTTACAATTAAAATAGCTATCAGATCGCTTCGTTGTAAATTTTGAATTTTGAACTTGAGAGTCAACATAGCTTGGCTCGTTAGTAATTAGTAAGGGTGCAACTCGATACTAGTAAGCTCAAACTAGGGACGAAGGTAGAAAATTTGTTGGAAATCGGAATTAAATTGTATATTTTTATAAAAATTAAAATGCATTTTACTATTTTAATAACTTATATATTTTGAATATTTAAAAAAATTAAATCAAAATTTTATTATTTTAGAGTAAGGTGTAATTTTACCGTGTACTAATTCAAATTTTAGGTAGTCAAAGCCCCTACCAGCCACTCTAGTGTCGCCTCAAGCTCGAACTCAATTGAACATCTATTTTAAAACTCAAGTTCGGCTCAAGATATTATTAAGCTAGACTTGATAATTAAACTTAGAGGGTTAATAATATATATTAAGACTCAATTTAATAATATAAAATATTTAAAACATATATTAAAATAAAAAACTTGATTCACGAGCTATTCGAGTCAAGTATTACTGATCTCGTATTTAGCTTTATCAATAGCTTGAGTTTTTTGAGCTTAGCTCAATAGTCCAAGTCAAATCCAAATAAGTTGGCATCCGTGTTCCATTTACACTCTTATTTTTTAGCATTTAATAAGCATTAAGAATAGCCAAAGTCTCATCATCACCTTTAGTCTTCTACCAACTTGAATACATGCTTAGAAAAACAGATTGAGAAACACTTAATTTACGAATAAATTAATTGAATTTCCACTTCAAAAATGAAAACTAGACCCCTAAGGAAAGTATAGTTTTCTAGAAGTAGAATCCTAATTTTGAAGCTAGGCTTTTTTTAGGGGATGACCTTTTCTTTTCTCCTTTTAATTCATCAAAATTCATTAATGTTATGAAAGGGATACTTCTGTTATAGGTTTTCTTTTTCTTTTTTTTTTTAAAAATCAAAATTCTTTTCTCAAATCTACTAATATAATTAGGCTGGCAAAGTGATTTCTTATCTATATATACATGATCTTTTTGTGAACATTGTTCTTCAATTTGTTTATCATGTGGCATTTATTAACCATTATGGCTGCTTTAATTTATTTTTTAAGGTAAAATATGAAAGTTGGATAAAGTTGCTTTGATGCTACACCCTGTCGTATTTATTTGCTTTTAATATTGCATAAACAAACTTCAATTGCAATGTCATATATATATATATATATATATAACTTCTCTATATATAGAAATCCCATAATTTTTCTCAGTTTTGTTGATAGTTTTAGAGAAATTTTTACTATATATTCTTCTTCAACCTGAGTTTTCTTTTTCCTCCATGGACTCAAAGAGTGAGCTTACCTTTTTAATTCAAATGATGCACCATTTTCCAATATCATTTGCATAAGCTAATTGTCATTATTCTTCTAGTAGCTCCAACATTTTTTACTTCTCATTTTGACAGAAGCCCCTGAGCCAGCACCAAAGAAAAGTTCGAGTGGATCACATGATAGAGGTATACTTCTTCTTTTTTTAATCTATCATTACAAGCCCCGAACGAAATTAACTCAAATCAAACTAACTAGCAGACTAAAGAACCCACACATTTATATTAGGTGTGATTCTAACCTGAATTCTCAAAGTTCCCAAGGCTTCATTAGGGTAGAGGTATACCTTATTTGAGGCAATCATTATCATCAGATTTTCGAACATTTTCGAGGCCACTGTGACCGAATTTGATATTCTCTTGTGTTCATATTATCTTTTACTGTTATTTTTTCACATAGTCTCCATAGAGAATACGAAAAGAGGATATTTAAGATGAATCACTTTTTTTTTTTTTTTGGTATTCAGATGTTGCTCTTGCGGATCTTGAAAAGGAAAAAAAATTGTCATTCATTAAGGCATGGGAAGATAGTGAGAAAACCAAAGCTGAGAACAAGTAAGGCTCAAAACTCTCCTTGATTAGCTATATATTTTAGTATAATTAAAGTATTCTTTTAAGTTCGAGACCCTTTCGAATTGCATTAAATTGAAAAATATGAATTGGTGTATGAATTCTCCCCTTGTAAAGATAGAAGTTTTCTTTTCATAATCTTCCATTTAGTGTTCCATTGCTGTAAATATTCTGGTCAAATTATGGTTTTGGTCCTTTTACTATGCTCAAATTTGGATTTAATCTATATACTTTAATTTAGCATAATTTAGTCTTAATTAGTTAATCTAGATAGTTAATGATTTTGGTTAAAATCTTTACCCCTTCCAATAAAAAAATCCATGTTGGCATAATGAGTTGGAACTTGGAAGGGTGCTTTAAAAAAAGACTTCATCTCATCATTTTAACAGTAACAATTACCATTGTTAATTATTTGGACTAACTGGTAATATTATAAAATAGGAGAATCAAATTATGTCAAATTAAGTATAATGACTAAATCTCACATTTGAGCATAATAGAGGTACCAAAATCATCATTTTAATTAAATATTCTATCTCTATGTGGAGCTTATTTGCTAAATAGTTTGTAAACATTACTGAAATTTATGAATAGGGCCCAGAAAAAGCTGTCTGCTATTGTAGCATGGGAGAACAGCAAGAAAGCAGCTCTTGAAGCAAAACTCAAAAAAATTGAGGTATTTTTTCCCCATCCTTGCTCTATTTTCTGGATAACATAAAAATGGAACATTCGACATTTGTGTTTGTCATATGATAAAAATGGAACTTACTCGAATCGACAGGAACAATTGGAAAAGAAGAAAGCCGAGTACGCCGAGACAATGAAGAACAAGGTAGCTTCAATTCACAAGGAAGCCGAAGAAAAGAGAGCAATGGTCGAAGCCAAACGTGGAGAAGAGGTTCTCAAGGCCGAAGAAATGGCCGCTAAATACCGTGCGACCGGACAAAGTCCAAAAAAGCTCCTTGGGTGTTTCTGAAAGTTTCCGGTCCGGTATTGAAATGAATCTCATTAAAACTTGTTTGCTTGCAAACACTTTTTTTTTCATTTTTCTTTTCCTTGTTTGTAACTCCATGTTTTCAATTGTGTTTATCTATCTTGTTTGTTTCTATGTTGTTTTTGTGTCTTGAAAAATGTGGAAGAAGGACATCATTACAAATTATGTATTATTGGATGTGTTGTTATAGGAATACAATTTTATGTTATTGTTCTTTGAGGACAACCTTTTTAGGGTTTTTCTAATTTGGGTTATGATTGAGATTACTTAGTTGATTCGGTTCGGTTAATTCAGATTTGATTTTGGGTCGGGCAGTTAAAACAAGCTAAGTTGGTAGATTATTGGTTTTTATATCAAACATTAATGATCGAATTATCTGAAGCCCATATCTATTTTAGTATTGTCCAAGCTCAAATAAATATATCAATGATTTAAAATCAAATTTTCAAACCCAATTATTTGAATTATTTGAATAAGTAACTTGAAAGGATTCGAACTGTTATTTGAAGCGATTAGAACCCCTCATTTTTTAAATTTGTAATGATTCGACTTGAAATGCTCAATCATCAAATCCAATTTTGATTTGAATTTAAATGATTCAATAATTTAAAATTGGAGTTAATTTTATTTATATTGACTCATTTCAAAACCAATATTATTTGTTAAATTAAAATGTCAAAAATTAGGTAAGAAGCATGAGAGAGAACTTGTTGTCGAGGATGCTATGAAGTTGAATGACAAGATTCTCTTTCTTAAAAGAGAAAGAATTGTGTTTTATGTTCATTCTAAAATAATTTATCAATTGAAGCCTGCAACTTTTGCCGCAACAAAGAAAACCTATTCAATAGAGCTGTTGATTAGATGGCTAATAATGTTGATCGATGTTTCAAATGTATCTTCCCCTGTGAGGCTATTAACTATGGCTTCCTTTGGATTTAAATAGAGCTTTAATATGGTACATTTGAATACTTTCTCACGGATCAAGATTTTTTTTAAAATTTCTTAATAAATTTTTTTTATATATTTTTAAGATTTTATATAATTTCTTTTAAATTGTTAAGTGATTGATACGACACAATCTCAAAATACCTTAAGGGAATCTAAGTTCAAGGATTAAATTAAGAAAATTTGTCAAGATCCAAGACTAATGTAACCACAAATAGTTTATGGACCAAATTAAAAAAAAAAAACTTACCAAGTTTAGTGCTGAATGTTGTTTTATCCCTATAACAATAACATCGACATTTACGATTTTAGATTATCTTTTTTTTCTTAGGTAAACCATACCTAATGTCTCTAAACTATTAGTAAGTTTATGTTTTAGTTACTCAACTTTAAAAAAAATACAAAATGATGAATGAACTATTCAAAAGTTTTCATTTAAGTTATTAGATAGTTAAAATCGCTATTGTATGGCCTTTTTTGTTTAAACCACCTTAACCAATCAAAAACTCTTTTTTCCCTTCTTTTCTACAATTAAGTTTATTTTCATGAAACAACTTTGAATGTCATAAATCTGTGAACCAAAATTCAGATAGCTTTCTTCTCTGATCTTCAACACTGACCGTCAGACCAACTTGGATTTAAGGTATGTTCTTCTACTCGTCGATGGGTACTAGTCTACCGTACCAATCGTCAAATCGTCGTCTAGAGCTTACTAGTCAAACTTAAAAGGCTTAACAACCCAATGACTTAAATAAAATTTTTTGAATAGTTCAGTGACTATTTTGTAACTTTTTAAAGTTGAGTGACTAAAACATAAACTTACTAATAGTTTAATGACCTTCAGCGTAGTTTTTTTTTTTAATTCCTCAAATGGATAAGGAAATTAATTAATGGCCTAACTCAACAAAAAAAAAATTGACGCGCCAATTGCATGATACAACGTCACTTTCAGTGGGTCCCACAGTTGGTCTAGACTTTTAGATTTTGGTGGTAGTTGATCGTTATCCTCAACGTGGATAAAAAAATGTCAAATTCACCTTCATTAAAAGCACGTGTAATACACCCCCCAATCAAATCGCTTCCCTTACTAACACGCCGTGAATTACACGCCTCATGTTTCTTTATTAGTGGCCGCGAAATCTCAGTTTTAGTTTAAATTACTATATTTAATTAACAAAAGGGTTTATTCTTCAATTAGTTCCTAAACTATACTGTAATTATCATATTAGTCCTTAGAGGTATTTTTTTTGGTAAAGATTAATCCTAAACTATCAATTTTGTCACAGTTTAAAAAAAGTGATATCACCCAATAAGAACATGACACATGACATATTCTTATTAGGTGCCTTGCATTTTTTTTAGGTAAAATGGGACAAAATTAATAATTTAGGGACTACCCCTGATAAAAAAACAATTAAGGACCAATCTGAGAATTGGATATAGTTTAGGGTCCAATTTATGAATAAAGCCAAAAAAGGAATTTAGCTTTATTTTTGGCTGTTCAAACGATGACATCTCAATCGTTAATTCCCACTTTTCTTCATTGTTAACTTACTTCTTTTGAAAACCCTAAATTTCTAAGCATCATCAGCTTCTTTCTCATCAACATTCAGGTAATTTTCATAATCAGCATAACACTTTTAATGAACTTTTTTTTTATTGCTTAAATTGAAGAATTTCTGTTATTGTATTACATTTTAGTAATTTTCTGTCTTTTAATTGCTGTTCTTAGATTAGATTATAGTACTAATAGCAGTTTTGAAATGGGGGGATTATGGTGTTTGAAAGGAAATTGGGTTTTTTTTTTCAATCAATTATGCAAAATTGTAAAAAATGTATCATTGTTACATGAAGAATAAATGTTAATGGTAGCAATTTTTAGGATTTTGTATGAAGTGATCATTGAGAGATGACTACAATATCATTAGTAGCTGGGAATTGTGGAAGAGGAAGAGGATATGAAGATGGGAGGTTTGAATTCAGGTCAAATTTATATCTTGGGAAAGATTTTTTGGCTAGTGACTTGTTTAATAATAATCCATTTAGAAGAAGAGCAAATGGGTGTTTGTCAAAAGCTTTAAAAGGTTTCGGGAACGGAAACGGGAGGCGGTTTCGGGTTATTGGGAGAGTTAAGAAAGGGAAGAAGCATGATTACCCTTGGCCAGATAATATCGACCTGGATATCAAAGACGGGCACTTGACTTACTTGTCTCATTTCAAGCCTTTGGCTGAGAAACCGAAACCGGTGACCTTACCATTTGAGAAACCATTGGTTGATCTTGAGAAAAAGATTATCGAGGTGAGTTGTTTTTCATTGGTTTCCCGTTGATTTGTTTAATAGAACATGTTGTTTCAACATTCATTATGTGTGTTAAGCTACATGATGAGATTCATTTGAGAGTGAAAATCTGAACCGGGGACTAATGTTCAACTTTATTGTGTTATGTCAATACGGAGCAATTTTGATTTCCTCATTCCATGATATTCTAGGTGTTTGTAAAGCACAAAATTGAGACGTAGAGTCTCTCTAGATTCTAATAAATTTTTTATTTTGCTCGCTATAATTTCGGACAGGTATGCAGAATGGCTGATGAAACTGGTCTGGATTTTACTGATCAAATTGGTGCTTTGGAAAACAAGTATCAACAGGTTGGTATATAAAGTAATACCTTCACCCTAAGTGTTGGAAATCATCAATGAAGTTCTCATCTATTCCATTAAATACATGGTTATGGCTATAAATAGAATATTAAGTGACCTCAAAAGGGTGCCTAAGGATACTTGCTCGCAAAACCCGAGTTTTAATATTTGATCACTGGTATAGTAACTTTTGTCATTCATTATATGTGGTAACTCTGAATTCTATGTTTTCATGTAGTTGTCGAAATGTAGGCATGCATTTCTTTGTCTTAGGCTCCTAGTTTATCAATTGTAATAGTGAGAAATTCATTGATTCGTGCCATGTAATCTTTGCATAGGCCATTTTCGGTTGTTTAAATGTTCTGCTAAACTTGCAATCCACCTTTACTTTTCAATGATATCCTTTTTGCCATATCTATAACTTTTTAATCTGTTCTAAACATCAGGCTCTGAAAGATTTATATACACATTTGACACCTATTCAACGCCTGGCCATTGCTCGGCATCCCAACAGACCGACAGCTCTTGATCATATATTGAATATCACAGAGAAGGTATTTCAACAGTATGAAACTTTTATGTGTTTATGCACCTAAAAGAATATGAAGTTATTTTCTTACAGTCTTGCTCTTTTACTATCTTATAGTGGGTGGAACTCCATGGAGATCGTGCTGGCTATGATGATCCAGCCATGGTAACTGGCATAGGAACCATGGATGGTAAGAGCTACATGTTTATAGGCCAGCAGAAAGGTAGGAATACAAAGGAGAACATTTTTCGCAATTTTGCAATGCCGACTCCCCATGGGTACGTTTCAAGGATCTTTTATTTGAACAAGTAACTTCAAGGTTCAGCTTGTATAGGTAACAGGGATGTGATTGTAGTCCCTGATATTCAAGAAAGTCTATTCAAAATAGTTTTGAATCTTATCTACTCATATGAAAGTTCTTTCTGCAAGCAGATATCGGAAGGCTTTGCGAATGATGAAGTATGCTGATCATCATGGTCTTCCTATCATAACATTTGTTGACACTCCGGGGGCTTATGCTGATCTTAAATCGGAGGAACTTGGTCAAGTGCGTTGAACTAGCTTCTAATGTTGGAAATCGTGATATTACCTACTCTGTATTCGAAAACACCTAGTTCATATAATAACATGACCCATTTCATGTTTTTTACCCTATACAGGGGGAAGCAATTGCACACAACCTGAGGACCATGTTTGGCCTTAAAGTGCCAATTGTAACGGTTGTCGTTGGTGAAGGTGGTTCTGGTGGGGCTTTGGCCATTGCTTGTCCCAATAAATTGTTTATGCTTGAGAACTCCGTTCTATACGTTGCAAGGTGGGATCAGTTCCTTCTTTTCGCTCGGAAAATAACTAACTGAAGATTATGATGCATGAAGTTATTACCTCGAATACAAACATAACTAATCCTTCCAAGTTTAAAAAAATGCTTTACATGTTAATTTGAGTTTTTAGTTCTTAAAGCAACAGAAATATCAGCTTATTGCCAAACTACTCGTACTTCTACACCATTTTGTATAACTTCTGTTTCTCGAATTTGTCTTAACTGACAATAGACATATTTACAGCTATATTTTCTATACTTTTAATGCGGTCTTTGGCTTGTCATGTACTCGTGTTTTTATTTATCGATGAACTCTGAAATACGTGTTGCTTTTGACTCTGGTTCTCTTAGCCCTGAAGCATGTGCTGCTATACTATGGAAATCTTCCCAAGCAGCTCCTAAGGTAAGTGATTTCTTATACGATGGTTGAAATGAGAACCAGTTTTTTGTCATTAGTGATGTTTCATACTTGTATAGGCAGCTGAAAAACTGAGGATAACAGCTCAAGAACATTACAAGCGCAAAATTGCCGATGGTATCATCCCTGTAAGCATCTTCAACATATAAAGTTTTATACTGTTTCTCAAGCCTTCCGGTCAAGTAAAATGTCTGTGGCTGTTTTTTTCAATTTTTTCAATATTTGTTTGATTTATAGGAACCTCTTGGAGGCGCACATGCTGATCCTGTATGGACTTCCCAACAAATTAGACTTGCAATCACTCAGGCCATGGATGTAAGTAATGGCAACCGGAAATTCTGCTTTAGTTGCAGGATTGATTTGGCTACTATATTTCTTTTTGTTTTCCTTTAGTTGATTCCCGAGTTGTTGGGAACTTACAATGTCGTTCAAATGAACATAGGAACTAACAAAAATGGATACGGAAGAGTTGCTTCGTCATCGTATGCTTAAATTTCGATCAATTGGAGGTTTCCAAGAAGGCAAGCCCGTGGAACCTGAAAGAAAACGAAACATGAAGCCTTCAGATGCTAGCATGTTAAATGCTGCAGATATAGAATCTGATCTTGAGAAGTTAAAGAAGAATATCTTGGAGGCTAAGGTACCTTCCGATCCTATCACGGACCAAGCAATAGAAAAACTTAAGCAGGATGTTGACAACGAGGTCACGAGAGCGTTTATTTCAATGGGATTGAAAGAGAAGCTTGAATCACTTAAGTTGGAGTTATCCCGAGCCTCTGATAATCAAACCCTTAATCGTAATTTGAAGGTGAAGGTGGATAAACTTATGCAAGAATTTAAGCAAAATTTGTCGAGACCAGGGGCCTATCTTGGTTTAAAACAAAAGCTTGAAAAGCTAAGCATGGTTAGCAGACTCATTGAGCAGAAAGAGAAAGGTGAGAAACTGAAAGCCGAGATTAATCAGAAGATTCCATCCGAGATCAAAGAAAAGTTGGAACAATTAGAAACTGCTCAGGCGAACTTATCGAAAGGGGATCCACTAGATGAAGATTTGGTGGCCGAGGCAGTAAAAGCTAAGAAAGAACTGATTGAAGTTTTGAAGTCAGCAAACTTGGAAATTGTTGGAGTGGCAAAGAGAAAGGCCGCTGCAGAACTACAAGAGAAGATCGTAAACGTGAAGAAAGAGATTGATGGAGAGATCGAAAGGGTAATCGATGTAGCCGGTCTTCGTGGAAAAATCGAAGAATTGAAAGCGGAGATAGCAATAGACTCTAGTTCACCAAAGGTAGAAAAATTACAAGCAGAGATCAAGGAGGAGATTCGTACCGCCTTGGATGACACAGCATTGAAACAGAAGGTTGAGAATCTAAGAAGAGAATTTGCAACATCCTCAGAAGAAGTTATCGACGATAAAGTTATCGACGATAAAGTTATAGCTGAAAATGGAAGATGGTGAAAAACACAACATCTTTCATATTATAGAGTAAGGGTGTGATTTCATGTTGCAGATCAGGATATATACAATGAGTATTTTTTTTACATTAAAAATGCTATCCTTTGGCATATGGTGTTGTCTTATATTTTTATTTTATTTTATGTTAATTGAATAGTTTTGTATGTTGAAGAACTTAAACTATGATGCAATGTAACGAGTAAAAATGTTAACCCTTTTCAAGGGTATTTTCACTTTTATTTTTTTGAGATCACTATCTGTTGGGAGCCTTTAATGAGTTGTACTGTTCTCGATTAAAGTTTTGTCTCTTGATTTTGTGGAGAATTCAAGTGTGTGAGGTTGCTTGAAAAGGCCGCATATTCAACAAAATAGCAGCGCCTTGTCAGATTGGACTGTGCATGGCAAATAGCCACCTATCAAGGGATGTAAGCATCCGCACTTGGTAGGGTTTCAACCTAAGCCCTTAAATGATATCAATGGATATTTATGCTACCACTTGATCTACTACTCCCTCCAGCTATAGGTCGGAGGTTCAAACTTTACAAGCATGGATGCTCATGTCCACTTGGAAGTTGACACTTGATTGTGCACCTCGCATGTTTTGATCTAATGTTATGCTCTCGCTCTATTGACCCTCTACCTCTTCAAGCAACCTTGGACATTTAGGCTCGGGTTGTGAGACAAAACCTTAATTAGGGTCAATTCTGACCTGCAATGCACCATGCATGATCCAATCCAATGGGTTGCTCCCACTCTATTGAACTCGTATGGTCTAGAAACTTTTTTATGGAGGCAGAATTGAATTGTAATTTTTTGAGAGGTTGTATTAATTTATGATTTCTATCATTTTCTAAGAAATTAAATAGAATTTTTTTCATTTTGGGGGCCAAAGCACAAATTTACCATATATATGAATTTATAATTTCATCAATTATAAGGGGATAGAATTTTAATTTTTCCATTTTTGGGGGCCAAGGAACCTACCTGCACTTGTATTCGATCTCTTGCGAGGTTCTTCACAAAGTCGAAAAACAAAACCTCAAGTGGAGACAATTCCAACCCTCGCAAAGTCAAAAGACAAAACTTTAATAGAAGATAAATCCGACCTATTGAGGAGTCCGACTCTGAAAGAATAATACCGTAAACACTTTTTTTTAGAAGGAGTACATTATAACTATTTTTAAAAGGTCCCAAATTGCATATAAAATCAAGAGAACAAAAAAAAGAATCGGAACTTATTCAAAGTATATATTATCAATTGATCATGCAAGTTGTTCGAATCATCAAATACATAGAAATCAATCCAATCCAAAAAAGAACATTCAGTTTTTGATGAGATGGTCTGCCACTCAATCAAACTGGTTTCATTTGCAAAAGCTCTAAAAAGATCATCATCATGGTGGTAGGAAATTATAAAAGAACCAAATGGTGTGTGTTTCAATGATCAGATGCCTCTTTGGATTCTTCATCAGCAGCACTTTCCTCCGGTTCGGCACGAGTTTCCACATTCTCAGACGACGATGCCGTCGAATTGTTCCTTCTATGAGTAGCAGCTTGAAGAACGTGGTTATAGTTTCCTTTCACCATGAAAAGTTGAGCGAAATGGTGCTTGCAATATAAGACACCGTCGAGAGCAGCATAAGATGAGTGTGTCAGTGGACAGCCACCGTGGGCGCACCTAAAACATGTCTTGTGGAAACATTCACCTTCCATGGTAACCTGTCCTCCCCAACAATATCGACCATAGTTAATGGCAACAAAAAAAAAAAAAACATAAGATACATAAAAAACAATGATACAAAATTTACCTTTTCTAACGGGTACACTGTTTTCTCGCAAGCTGCACACTTGTCTAGGGTTCCAGAAAACAGGGATGAAAGTTTGCTGGGAGTCCTATTCTGTAACATGTTATACAAATATGTGAATAGGGATGGCAAAAGATTCTTGGCACATATATATAAGATGAAAGACAAGTAATCTATTGATAGAGTGGTGGACCCTTAATTCCAGTGGGTGGTGATGAAACCCGACACACACACACACACACACACACACACATATATATATATATATATATATAAAGCAAGGAAGACATACCAGTTCAGTAGGCCTGGTCCCTGAAAAAGTGATCATCAAAGAAGATTATTATTGTTAGCCATGGCCATCCAGGCTAAATTTTAAAAAATGATGGAATAAAGGGAAAGAAAGTGGAAAAAACACACAAGAAAATGGGCATTCTTTAAAAAAAAAATTCAACCTGTTTGAAAATTCTTGCTGAAATTCCCAGATTCCTTAAAAAGTTGCTCAAAATGAGGCTTGCAATACAGTATTCCATCCATCCAAGAATAAGTGGTCATCTATCAATCCAACAAAAAAAAAAAAAAGGGTTAATTTCATCAAACATCTTCAAAAGAGTAAATATGTTTTCCACTCCCTTTGAAATTATAAACCAACTTGATGGTAAAATTGCACATTGACCCTAAAACAATTTCCTCACTTTACTTACCTGAAGGTTACCCTTGCAATGGCTGCATTTGAAACAAGTTTTATGGTATGGCACTCCTTCGAGTGTCATCATATCGACCACATGGACAGTCTTGTCGCAAGCCTTGCACTTGTCCAAAGTTCCAGTGAATGCCATTTTTTGTCGAAGTTATTTATTTATTTTATTTTATTTCAGCAACAGATCAAAGGAACAGTGGGACAAGAGAAAGAAGAAAAAACACACAGCAGCTTGCCCCCGTTTGTTGGAATTAACCTCGGACAAATGAAGGACAAATAAGAATTGCCCTATTCCTCTGTTTTTATAAAAACTGTTCACATATTCAGAGATTAAAACTGCCATTCCATTTTTGTTGATTGAAAGACACGTGATTGGATGTCCCAATCTTTTGGAATGTTTGATTTTGGTCCTAAATTTGGACTGAATTTGTTTGTGTTTCATTGGAGAAGAGAAAAATGTGGGTTCTGTGTTTTGAACATTTCAAAGGGGGAGGGGATCAATTATCTGAGCCATCCAATTGATAATAATAAGGGATGAATTCGGTTTTTTTTTTTTCATTTTGGCCTTGAATTTTTTTTGTCCAAGTTAATTTTGAAATTTATAGCTTTTTTCAATTTGGTCTTTGAACTTAAATTCTGTTAAGGTATAATGATGTGGCACTTTGAAATTGTGATACATTATCATATTTTGATGAAATTCGAATCCAGGGATAAAATTAAGAAATTTGTCAAATTCTAAGACGAATGTAGACTAAAAAAAGTTTAAGGACCAAGTTTAAAAAAAATACCAAGTTCGGGAAATAATAACCCGAGATAGCAAAATTTTATGGGGAGAGGGATTTTTGGATTGTCAATAATAAGAACCATCCAAATAATAATAATAATAATAATAAGGGATAAAGTAATATTTAGTCCTTGAACTTGACAATTTTTCCCACCCTAGCTTTTTAACTCTTTTTCTGCTTACATTGGTCTCAAAACTTGCAGCTTTTCTCAATTTGATCCTTGAACTTGGATCCTGTTAAGGTATGATAATGTGACACTCTGGGATTGTGCCACATTATTACATTTTAATGGAATCCAAATTTAGGATTAAATTGAAAAATACTATCCGACAAAAATATTCAAAAGACCAAGTTGAGAAAAAAAAATCAAGTTTAGAAGGTAAATGTTGATTTATCCCTAATAATAACCCAAGATTGGAAAATTTAGGGGTTATCAAAAATGAGAGCCATCCAACTAATAATAACGATATGTTAAAAAAAAGGTAAAAATATGTAGTTAGTCCTGTACGTTAGTAGAATTTGAGTTTTAATCCCTAAAAGTTAAAAAATAAATCCTCATATTTTACTTCAATATCTTTTAGCTTGGCATGTTTCATTTCCATCAATCATAAATCATTTCATGTAAGAGAAATCTAATCAACATATTAAATTAGCAAATTTTGATAAAAAAAATCAAAAATATCAATCATCGTATTATGATTTTAAATCTAAAAGTAAAATGACTTGATTTTTAATTTTAAAATATACAAATTAAAACTCAAAATTTTTCTTAAAGTACATCAACTGATGGCATATTTTAAGTTAATAATAATAAACCAATACTAAAATCGAATCAAATTATGATATTCAAGTCCAAAGTTCAAGAAATTTTTATCAAGAGCACGAGATAAAATTATAAAATCTCTAAATTAAAAATTAAATTTTTTTCATGAATTAATTGTCAATAATTAAATTTTAAAAAGTACATCTAAAAATAAAAATGAGAACTATAATGAAGTCCAATTCAAATTTGGGTTCAAATTTAAAAAGTACACATAAACCAATTATTTATACTTTAGACCTGAACTAATTTATTTATTTCATCTTTCGTATTTTTACTGATTTAAGTATTGGAATGCTTTGATGCAAGCATGACAGCCAAAAATTAGAAAATATTGAGATGGACGAGGTAACATTCCAGTCCCCATTTCGATTGTCGAATTCAAATGCGTGATGTCACATTATATTGTCGAAGCAACTCAAGTTAACTCACTTCTTTTATCATATCATTTAGAGCATAATTATCATTCATATCAAACTAATCATCCATTTCAATTACAATCTTACTTTCATAGAGTATAATAATTTGATTCATTGAGTTACGAGGTGATACTAAGTCAATTTAGGAGTTAGGACTCGAATCCAAGCCCAATTATCAAGTTTCAATGTTGTGTCTCGAGACAGACTTTTATTTAGTTCAGGTAATTTTGCTTTGAGATTAAACTGCCTCGAGACCAACCTCCCTTATTTTCTTATTTTAGCTTTGATGTTTGAATGTCTCGAGACAAGGGGTTCTCTCGAGACCTAGAGCAGGGCTAAACTAATTTAGCTTCGAAGTTTACTTGTCTCAAGGCTTAAGTAGGATTGTCTCAAGAGTAGCTTGCAAAGTCTCGAGACACTAAGCATGTATGCCAAAATACAAGGTAAATTTTGTTCTTATGGTCTCAAGACATGTTGTAACAGCCCCTTTTTGGTAAAATTGGAACAGTAGTTTCGGGACCACTAATTCGATTCCGGAAAGGTAATTTATTTTAATATTATTTTATGATCTACAATATGATAATAATGTCATATAAAAATTTCGTAAAGAAATTTTACCGATTACATGATTAATTTGATAAAGGACCAAATTGCACAAAGTGCAAAAGTTGAGTTCTAATAGCTAAAGGGATTAAATAGCTATGGAATTCAAAATTTGAGGTCCTTATATGGAATATAGACCATTAAAAATACTTCTTTGTTAAGGATGATGAATCATCCATGGAAAATAAAATAAAGAAAAGGACAAAATTGGAAAAATGATAAATAAAGATGATAAATAATAAAATAAAGAAAATATCATCATTTTTATCATCATCTTTCCCAAATAAATATGGAAACCCTATCCATGGAGAATGGAAGAAAGATAAAACTTATTTGGCCAAATTAGGTAAGTATTCAAGTCTCGTTTTTAGTAATTTTGATATTTTTGAGATCAGGATAACCTAATCTAGCTATTTTGGGGATTAATTTGAAAAGTTATAAAAGTATAGAAATTTTTCCATGGATGAATATGTTGAAAATTTGAAATTTATGGTAGAAAACGAAAGGTTGCTGATAGATAAACAACTTTTGTAAAGTGAATTTTGATGAAAATGTGAATTAGGGACTAAATTGTAATGTTGTAAAATTTATGGAAAAATTTTGAATTTTTTAAAATACATGGGCTGTAAATGTTACTTGTAAAATTTGGCTAGGCTTGGAATATATCATAAAATTGCATAAATTTCATTTTCCGAGCCTAGGTATGAAATCGACATTAATTAAAAGTTTAGGGGCAAAACGGTAATTTACCTAAAATGTGAATTGGACTGAATTGAGTATGAATTATATTAAATTGATGTTAAATTTACTCGTTTAGATCCGGATAGACCAAATTCGGAGTTAGAACAAGGAAAAGAGAAAAATGTTAGATTAGTAGATTTTACGTACACGAACAATTATCGAGGTAAGTTCGTGTAACTAAATTATGTATAATTGTATGCTTGAATTGAATGTTATGCATGTGAATTGTATAAATATTATATATATATATATATATATGAAATTGAAGACATATCCAGCAAAGCCTGATAAATGATAATGCCCGAAAAATGTTTAGTCCCCGTTTGAATAAATGAAATTCGATGGATTACTGGATTTCCTGTAATGATTGTAGTCTTGCATATGTTGCAAATATACTATAGCTCGGACGAGCATTTTGTTATTAGCACTTTCGAGTTTCTTGTTATATAGTTTTGCGAGCATCCTGATCGATAGTAATCTTGCATGTGTTGCTACTACCGCAGCTCTGTGTGAGCATCCTGTTTATTGATCGGTTATGATCCTGCATATGTTGCGAGCACAAATGTAGCCCTTTGTGAGCGTCCTATTATGCGGTCGGTTGTGATCCTGCATATGTTGCAGACACAAACGCAGCTCTTTATAAGCATCCTGATATGGCTCACCTGAACTCTCTGATATATGGCTGCCCGAAGCTCCCGTTTTATGGCTCTTTGTGAGCATTCCTGATAGGCTCTTCGTGAGCTTCCTGATTAAAAGTTCTTTGTGAACTTTCTGTTTTAAACTCTTATGAGTTTCTTGATTTAGCTCGAATAAGCTTCCTATTACATGACTCATATGAGCATTTCTGATATATGGCTCAAGAGAGTGCTTCCTGATTATGTACTCTAATGAGTACCCTTGATTATGAATTGATGGATTTCTTATTTTACACTTCGAGTGTACTAACTGTGTATCCATCGATATTTCAAATAAGTTCAACGAGAAAAATTCTGACATGAGAAAATATGAACAAGAAATGAATTATTACAAGTGTCTACCTGAAATACATGAAATGATGATACATGATTTATGGAAATACATGTTGATGATATATGAACATGGAATCTATTTAATAAATATGTTCATCCATGAATATAGAGTAGTACACCTTGAGTGTATTTTTCGTGTGACATTGATATTTCAAATAATTTAATGGGTAAAGTTCCGACATGAAATAATCTAAACTCGAGATGAATTATTATGAAAATGTACTTGAAATACAGGGATATAAATTGCATATGTTATTTGAATTCATGATGTGGAAAATATATGTATATGAGAATTTAGTTATTATTGAGCCCATACATGTTTCTTGATGTTTATATGAGATAGTATGACTTAGAAACGAATTATTACCCGTATGTGCATGAAGTACATGAAAATGACATTACTTGATATAATGATGCATGAATTGGTTATTACATGAATGTGGATCATGTTTGATGACTTTGTTCATCCATGATTAAGGACTATCATATGTGATTACTTGGCTAACATGATGAGGATATGTGTTTAGGGCTTATGATAAAATTTATTTATTCTGAACATAAATATATAGCAAGTTATTTACCATGTTATATGAACTTACTAAGCATTTCATGCTTACTCTGTTTTATTTTCCCTTGTTCTATAGTAATTTAGAAGCTTGTTGGATTGGAAGTATCGGTGGAGATCACTCACACTATCCATCGGCCCATCTTGGTACATATGGTAAATTAATTATGGTTATAATGATATGTATAGGTTTTTTAACCAATAACAACACGTAAATGTTTAAAATGAAACTAGCCATTGGAATGGCTTGTGTTTGACATATTTTGATATGTTTATAAGTGAATCTATCATGTTTGAAGAATGAATGTGATCATGCATATATGCATTTGATAAATAGGAAAGTATGAATGATAGATTAACAAGTTAATAAATCGTCATCTGAGGTACCTAAGGGTACATTGGTTGTATGTGAAATTATGTCATATTTAAGACATGATTTGGACTTGTTTTAAATGCTTGGATATGATTTGTGAATGTATTTAAATGTTGGTGTAGGTGGAAGACAAGTTAGGTGAGAAATGTGGCTTAGAAAATAGCCTATTTTCGTCCACATGGGCAGAGACACGGGCGTGTGTCTCAGCCGTGTGTGACACAAGGCCTAGCACAAGGGCATCTGATTTGGCTGTGTGTCCCCTGCATCTTTAAAATGTCAAAACAAAATGCTCAAAATTGATCACACGGCCTGGCACACAAGCGTGTGGCTTGGCCGTGTGACCCTGCACCTACACATGGTCCAGCACATGGTGTGTGACCTGACCGTGTGACCCAAGTCAAAGAGTTACACGGCTTGACCACACGGGCGTGTGACCCCTGCACTTAGGAAAAACTTTAAAATTTTACGAAAAATTTTCTGAGTACCCGGTTTAGTCTTGACATGATTCTAATGCATGATTTGGGCCTCGAGGGCTCATGTAATGGACTATATGATTAAATTTGATTGAAATCTGATATGAACACTAAACGTTTATGAAATGTCTGTTACTTGACCCGTAAACTTCGGTAATACTTTGACCCTGTTCCGGCGACGGATTTGGGTTAGGGGTGTTACACATGTTCATGTTGTCTCGAGACTTAATGTTAAAATAACTCTAAATGCACATTTTCAAGTAACCAAACCATACTAAATGGTACATTAAATATACCTAGACTTTACATCAAAATAAGACCATCAATTTAACACATACAAACACAACCAAATATCATCAAATTATAACCATCAACGCATCATTTAGCTAACTAATTCACATCATCAAAACTTATATAAACTAACATAATTATCTACTAATTAAAGATTAAAATTTATCTTATAAAACCTTATAGGACAAGTACCAAAAATACCAAAATGACCACTTAAGCAACATGCCCAAAACAACCTAAGTACATGCCATTTTAATACTAACACATATATAAATACAAAAGCAATAATAAGGCGTGTTTCGAGCTAAGTTGTTGAGTTGGATGCTTGATCATTTAAAATCTACATCTACTCATGTCCGGTACCTGGGCACGGAAACAAACATAACCTTGTGCTAAGTACTAAATACTCGGTGATTCTATTATAATTCAAATACATTGTGTTAAGAATAAACTAAAGTAAGTATAAATAACAAGTATCCATTACATCAATGTATACTACTTTTGACTTATCAAATCATTTTCCAATTTTCTTCTCCATTTCATGTTTCAATATCAACTTCAATGTTTATTCATTTTGGCTCCTATTATTCGACAATAGACTTAGGTCAAATTCTTAGATATATATAACGAATAAGTCCACGACTATCTGTAAATTGGGATTGTCTTGCTCTATCATCCTGGGTTGCCCAACAACGATGGTTTTAATAATTGTCTGTACTATTTATTTTGCCATCCCAGATTACCTAGCAATGATGACTAATAAATCACTATATTAGTGACCCTATGGAATGTCAATTATATCCGAACTACGACTAACATCGTTTAATGGGGCATTATCATCATAATTATTATTTTAACACATGTCATCATAATACAAATGTCTCAACATTTATATACATATCAAACATAATTTTGAACATTTTCCACATATTTCAACTATCACCATATCGAATCCATCATTCAAAGTAGGGAAAAGATACTATTGTATATTCATGTTTGATTATAACAACCAAATTAATCTACGTAAGCAAATTGAAACTAAATTATAAAAGCACAAACCAGAAACGACTATTCGTTAATGGCTTTAGTTTTTCCCTTGTCCTGAGAATGTCCTACATCATCTTTAACTATAAAAATTAAACTTGATCATAGAAACATATTAATCACACAATTCAAACATAATCCGGAACTACATAGATATGATTGCATTTTATTCACTTTGGTCCTATATGCATTAATATTCGAATTACTCATAACTTTTGATTTTCCTTATCGAATTGAAAACTGATTTCACATTTTTTTTACTAAAAACCTCTAGCTTTCAACTCATGATAATGTTTTCTGATAATTTTTAATTTATTCAATTTAGTCCCTAACATCATAAAATTAACTATATAAATTTAAGCTTGACTCGAGCTTAATTTAACTCTTTTTACTATAATTTTAACCTATTTCACCATAATCTTATTTCATACTAACTTAATTGATTTAATTACTAGCTAATTCTACTTCTTATTCCAATGTTTAACTTATGACTTCCTCATTTCAACTTCCTAAACATTTCAACCTAAAATTTTTAGTTCGAAGCTAACTTTTCCAACACCACAAAAATCGGGTCATTAGAGGGGGAGCGAAGTTATTTTACTGGTTGACCAATTCGCCATTACCAATAGCAAATCAAATTCGTGTCAAAGCATGATGGAAACATAAGAGTTGAGCAACAGTAAAAGAAAAAGATTGGAGAGTTGGAATGTAAAAATGGAAGTGGTTCAAAATAGTGGGCAAAGACGTTAGTCTGGAAAAATAATGAAGTTGGCGAATCCTACGACAATTGATGATGAAGAGAAAGACAATAGGTTGTCCTAAAACAGCCCCCACCGACGCCATGATCATGATAAGTTGGAACACTAGAGGGATGGGACAACCCCTAACATTGAGTTACATTCGCTCCCTACCAACCTAATTTTGTATTCCTCAAAGAGACTAGAAAATCCTTAACTTATATGTCGCTATTAGGTAATTGTTTAGGTTTTAATGGATGTTTAGGAGTAGGAAGTAAAGGTAAAAGTGGTGGATTTTGTATGTGGTGGGAGGAGTTGATAATCTCATATATGAACCATTTTACCATTAATGAAAATATTATCATATCATGTTGTTGCAAATTTTTTATCTTGGATCCAATTTTCAAGTTTAATTACCCATCGGGTTAATTGTTTGACTTAAAATTAAATTTCAAAAATATCATATTAATTCGATTAATTTAATTTTACTTGATTAAATTTAAAATTCTAAAAAATCATTGAGATATTTTAAATTAATTTTTTTTTAAAATTTAATCAAAATTTCTAATTGAATAAGTCACATGACCACTTAATTTAATTTCACATGAGTAAATAGACTCAATTAAATTATTTCCAAAGTTGTAGAATTTTTTTTATTCAAATGCAGTCTGATCGAGTTTTTGTTGAGCTAGTAGAGGGACCAACCAAACACATAAAATTAGGCTCGAGCAATTGCAATTATGTCTAGAAGTATTGTTCTGATAATTCACAATTTACTTAATCATGGAGTCAATCCATAAGAAGTTTCATGATTAAAAACTTAAGTATACTCTTTATGAAAGTAATTTATCCAACTGTTTTGTCCGATGAACTTGCCATGTGTGTGTTACCTTCATATGATATTCTTAATTCTTTTGAGTTAAATTTGTTCAGTTAATACAATCTTATTTTATCTTATTGTCACCATTGTGTCTTCTTAATGATTAATATTATTACTGTCAACTAATGACTGTGATAAATTGCTTGTTCGAGTACAAGAAACTAGTGGCCACGTTCTAAATTTAACAATCCACACAATGTCAATGAGAGAATATCGTTAACACTTTAATCAAGTTATGAATTCCATTGTTGCTAGTAAAGTCATGCCATATACAAGTCATGTACCCAACATATTGGCTATTGGCTCGATCACCTTTAGAGCATAAGCCTCCAATTATATCAAAGCACATGAGTTACATACACATGGTCAGTGACTAACTTAGTATTTAGGTAAGTCACATCATTAATGTCACAAGTGAATTAATTCACAAACGAGTTCAGAATTAATTCAACTTGGGTTCAGTCTAATGTATCATTCTTCCAATGAGTACAGTTATGTTTTTATCTGTGGAGTGAATTGCTCCAATAACCAAGACTAGTCATCTCTCTAATTGGAATTATAGACAACATAATAATCCTTCTATGTATTTGAATCAAATGCTCATTTTGATTTTTTTACAAGATTATAGACTCATTTAGATTATCTACTGAAGTAAATTATCTTTCTCGTAATATAAACAATCTTACAGTGCCATTTATCATCAATTTGAACTTAAACAATCAATGAGCTAATATTTGATTGTCACAAGCTCATTATGTATGTAAAACATGAAAGGTAAAAACATGAAAGATATAATAGTGAGATGTGAAATTAACTTTATTGATTTATCAATCGTTCAAATACATAGAAAATAATTATATGTTTATTATAGTATGGACACATTTCCCAACAATGACATGATTGAATTAGCAAATTATTTGCTTTAGATATGAATAGTTGATATGGAATTGATTATGCCTTAAGGTTGAGAATTGTATAATGTTGAGTGGTTGGTTCAAGTAATTATATGTTTGAATTGAGTTTGTTTGGCATGGTTGAAAGGTATCATATTTGTAATAGGTTGATAGAAGCCATTTGGATGTTGGTTTGAAAGAAAATGAATAGGTACCAAATTGTTAAATTGTTAAGACAGAGACAATGCTGTGACCTCGGGATTTCGATGTCGCAACATGGGCCAACAATAAGTGACGTCGTGACATCGACTTACTTGAAGTCGCAACGTGATTCACTGTTTGATGATATTGCAACGTAGAGGTTATGAAGTCGCGATGTCCATCCAGAACTTTGAAAACTTTACAATTTGATTCTAAATCACCCACGAGTTAATAAAAGAACTTTCGTAAGCTTGTGTGAGGCTGGAAATGATTAAATAGAGTAATGTGAATATAATTTATATTTAATTGTATGGACGATGATTGTATAATGCTTATATGATGTTAGTTTCACTGATAATGGTCATGACATTTCATAGCTTGGACTCAACGATCGAGTTAAGTATGAGGTGCTGAGCAAGGAATCACGTAGCAAAAGACAAACCCAATGCAATGAGTTGAAAATATAAATGGCAGTAAAAAAAAAAAAAAAAAAGATATAAAGGAAATGATCCGTAATACATCTATTGGCTGATGGAAAGATGAAAGTCCTTCTTTTGAAGGAAGCATGGAACAAAGATGGAAATTCACTCCAAATGATAATTTTTCGATAAGATCGGCCTATTTTGGAGAGTGCAAGGATAGAATGAGACATGGCACGAGGTAAAATAATGTATAGATTAATGAAAGAGATTGGAAAGTGTTGTGGTCGAGCAAATTACCTTTTAAAGTTACCATTTTCCTCTGGAAAATTCTAAATATTTTACCGTGTAAATTGGAAATCCAGAAATGGGTTCAAGTGGTGGACACAGGGTGTGCTATATACCATGGAGAAAGAGAGGACTTGGAGCACCTTTTTCGCGATTACACCTTTGCGAGAGTAATTTGGCTTGGGTTTAAGCTGGGAATTACATCAGATAGACTTGGTGTGAATTATCTACAAGAGTGGATCTGGAATTGAAGTATTTACAAAATTTGCCTCTATCTTATGAAACATATGGATCCATAGAAATAAAGCCATTTTTGAAGTAAAATCCCCAAATCTGGTTGGTGTGATCAATCTTGCTTTAGAACAGACAAATCAGACAATTAGAGCTTACGAGAATTGGATTGACCCAAAGGCTAAAAGACAGGTTAGGTTGGACATGAAACTTGATAATGCTCCAGCATCGGGTTTCAACATCTTCATTGGATGGAAAAGAGGTAATTCAAAGGTTGATATGGTCATCTTATTCTAAACACCCGAGTTTAGAACAAGGGAAGTCATCTAGGAATGTCTCGATCAGATACATGGAGTCAATGACAAACTGCTAATTCCTCGATTTTGTTCTGATGCCATCTAGTCGTATGGGTATTACTTCAACAACTTTTTAGACTAAGGATAAATTCTTAAGAGCAAATTTCGAAGGTAAAAAGGTCCATATAAAGTGGAAAATTCAACCTATTTAGGAGGACATCATATATTGCAGAGTCTTTTTAAGTCATATTGGTATAGGTAGCATTTATGCTAAAGCCTTGAATTGGGTCGATAAAGAGGCAACAATTTTGCTTCAAGGTTGGTTTAGATGGGCAGTGAGTTACGGTACGTTTAGCTTATTTTTTATCTCATGTTACAGTATTACTACAATATTTAATCTCATCGTCACTATTATTTTTATACTAACCACAGATAACCGCACTGTCCATCCAAACCTACCCTCAATCATGTTAATTGTTTAGTTTTCTCTTATATTATTCATGATTTCTTTAATATTTGAACCATGTATTAACAAAAAATATACACATGTGCAAATTACCCTCAAACTCAATTATATGGTGGAAAAGACATCATCAATATTAAATTAAATTATTTTAAATCAATTTTAATAAATGGTTTGGATTTCAAGCGAATATAACATAACTTTACATTTACATTTTGCATAAAAAAATAAGTTTACTTATTCAACATAAAAAAAATAATGTATTTATTTATTTAAATATATACAATTAATCAAAATCAAAGTTTTATATATACATTTGAATCACAATTAAAACTTTATGTGTATAATTACACAAATAAAAATTTACGTATAAAATTGTACATTAGCTAAAAGTTCATGCATAATTTTTATATTTATCCCTTATAGTTAATATAATTTTTGTTCACCAACTTAGTAATTAGGTATATTTTAGTACTTGTAATTTTTATCGACTATGATCTCTAAATTTAGTAATTAGATTCACTTTGAGTCTTAATATTGGATTTTATAAAAGTGTAGTTGAAATTAAAATTTTTTTTTTTTCAAATTCAAGTAATGATGTAACACAATTTCAAGCGCAACATCATTAAATTTTTACTAATTTCAAGTTTGGAGATTAAAGCGAGGAAAAATCTCAAAACTCATATACTAAAATGGATAAAAAGAATCAATTTTTTCAAAATCGAGCTAAAATATGAGGTTAGACCGATTGGCTTGAGAATTAATTGAGTTGGTTGATTGGACCAATTGAATCGGATTAAAAAACTAATTGAGCTAGAAGTTGAATCGATTATTTTTATTTTTTAACTTTTTTTATTTTTATTTAATTGACCCAAATAAATTGGTTGGACAAAAAACTGGTAGTCTAACAAGTTGGACCATCAATCCAGTTACTGAAAACATTAAAAAAATACATATATCAAAATAAATTTATTCAAGAGCCAAAAAAAATAAATAAATTAACACTAATAATAATTATTAGTATTAGAAAACGTGAAAGTAAGAGTTGAAACCAAAAGCTTAATAACATCAATAGAGGGAGAGGCGTGGAGCGAGCGGCTCTTGGCAGCCAGATGGGGGCGAATGAACGAGGCTCACTTTCATGTCCCTGGCTCTACGCGCCTCCCAATCCGCACCAGAGGCCGTGACCCTTCAAATAATGACTCACAAGCAACGACAAATAAAGAATCCGTAGCTTCCACGCGTGGTTGACGCGACTGCATATGATATCACAACTGGAATATCCAAAGAGCATATAAAATCAAGTCACCCTCAACAAAAAAAATAGGGTAAATTGCACCCAAGGTCACTAAATTATTAGTAAATTTATATAAAGACCATTCAACTTTAAAAAGTTACAAAATAATTATTAAACTATTTAAAAATTTTCATTTAAGTCACCGAATTAGTCAAAAATTTATTTAAGTCACTAGGGTGTTATTTTTTTTAAGTTGTGCCAGTGTGCTCCAAATGACAATTTGGCGATTGATATGATAGATTGGTATCTATTGATTAGTAGAAAAATATACTTTAGATCAAATTCGATCTGACAATCAATATCAGGGATCAGAGAAAAAAGTTATTTAGATTTTGGTTCATAGATTCATGAATTTAAAGTTGTTTCATGAAAAAATTTGAATTGTAAAAAATAAAGAGAATGAGAGCTTTCGATTGTGATTGTTGCAGGCGGTGTGAATATAAAAGGCCATACAATAATGATTTAACAGTGCAGCAACTTAAATGAAAACTTTCGAATAGTTTAGTGATAATTTTGTAATTTTTTAAAGTTGAGTGACCAAAATGTAAGTTTATTAATAGTTTGGTGACCTTAGATGTAATTTACCACCAAAAGACCAAATCTACAAAATTAAAACTTGTTTTAATAATTTCCAAATAAATAAACAAAATTTATCCACCAATCATCTAATTTCCTCGTGTATATATTATTTTCCCTCCTTCCTTTCCTACTTCCCAAACAGAAAAAAAATAGAGGGAAAAAATTAAAAATCAAAGAAAAAAAAGTAAAATAAACTCGTGAATTTCATAATTGAAAAAGCAAAAAAAGGCCACGTTGATTTGTTTATCAGTTGTGTCATTTTCTGCCCTTTCTTTTTTTTTTTTTTTTTTTTTTTTAGTCATAAGATTTTCCTCTCAAACTCCGCCTCTCTCCTACATTTCCGCCGTTTCTTTGATCGGTCAGTTCGCTTTCTCTTCATTTTCTTTTTTACTTGTTGATTTTTATTCAGTACCGATTTTATGTATATGTTGTATTGTATGAGTATAAACTGTGAAGTATGTACTGATTTTGCTGTTCTAGGGTTACTAGCGTGGATTCTTTAATATTTTGTTTTTTTTTTTTATTGCACCAGGTGTTTGATAAAAGGTCAATTAGAGTTCTTGAAATGCGTTGCTAAGAATAAAGATCGGTGTGGTGAAGAAAGATGGATTTCGCTTGTAGTTTTAAGCGTCCAATGGTATTTCATGGTGGTGAAGGGAGTAGTAGTAGTTATAGGATGCTGGATCCGTTATGTCCTAGGTTTAAATGTAGGAATTTGAGTTACAGTGTTGTTGATCCCATGATTGGATCCAAAACTCGGTGTTTGAAGAAAATGAGGAAAAGTATGGCTTATGGTGGTTGTTTAAGTTCGAATTTGGTTTTCGGGGGGAAATTTAACCGTCATTTGTGCAGTGCATACTCTAGTAGGTCGTTGTTTTACGGTTTGCGTGATGTGTCAAAAGTAAGAGGAGTAGGGTTGTGTTGTCAAGGTAATGATTCGTTGGCTTATGCTGATGGGAATGGTCGGAATGTGGAATTTGCAGAGAGTGGTGATGGGAGTTCGAGTGGTACTGTATCGAATGGTTTGGAAGAAGAAGATAGAATTCTAAATGCTGAAGTGGAAACACCTAGTCTGGATGACTTGAGGGAAGAGTTGCAGAAGGCGATTAAGGAATTGGAAGTGGCACGTCTTAACAGTAGGATGTTTGAGGAAAAGGCTCTGAGAATATCAGAAGCAGCTATAGCTTTGAAGGACGAAGCAGCCAATGCTTGGAATGATGTTAATAGCACACTTAATATGATTCAAGATATTGTGAACAATGAGTGCGTTGCTAAAGAGGCTGTTCAAAAGGCAGTGATGGCATTGTCTTTAGCTGAGGCAAGGCTTCAGGTGACAGCTGACTCATCTGAATCTCTGAAAAAGGGAAATGATTCCCCAGAAAGTTCTGGAGAGAGTGATGTGGAAATTGATATTAGGGAAGATAATGGAGCAGCATTGACCGCACAAAATGAGATTAGAGAATGTAAGGAGAAGTTAGAAAATTGTGAAGCGGAGTTAAGGCACTTGCAGAGTAAAAAGGAGGAGTTGCAGAAAGAAGCAGATAGATTGAATGAGGTTGCAGAGAAAGCACAGATGGATGCATTGAAAGCTGAGGAAGAAGTTGCAAACATCATGCTTTTAGCTGAGCAAGCTGTTGCTTTTGAATTGGAAGCTACACAGCATGTGAATGATGCAGAGATAGCTCTGCAAAAAGCTGAAAAGTCTCTTTCTAATATGATTGTTGAGACTGTTGAGCAGCAGGTTTCGGCCGAAGAGAATGTTATTGAGGAGGAGATCAGTCCCGGGGGTCCTAATGATGTTTTTGTTGAAAGAGAAAGGGATGCTTTGATTAATGGTGGCATGGTGGTTGCTGAGCCTACAGCAGACATCATATCTAGTAAAGTTAGAAAAAGTTCTGAAGATATCAAACATTTTGATGATCTAAGTGATCATGAGAACGGAATCCCGGGTTTAGATTCTCCAAAAGAAGCTGAAATTGAAGCAGAAAAGTCAAAAACTGTTCAATCGAAGAAGTCGGAATCTCAGAAGGAGCTGACAAGGGAGACTTCAACCCCTAATTCCTCAAAGTCGTTGTTGAAGAAATCTTCACGTTTCTTCCCTGCATCATTTTTTTCCTTCACCGATGATGGGACAGAGTTCACACCATCGTCAGTCGCCCAGAGTCTTTTGGAGTCTGCAAGGAAACAAATTCCTAAACTGGTAGTAGGAGTACTGCTCTTGGGAGCTGGGTATGTTTTTGAATATTACTACCGTATTATATTAACTAAATTAGTTATAACTCCCCTACAATTCCTGTATATGTCTTTGCTGAGCATTAATTTCTCCTTCATGACCGAAATGGCATGTTCTGTTAAAACAAGATGTTTTTCTTTTGGAATGCTATGTCTGTTTCTTCTTCGATCAAACGTTTAGATCTAGAGAATTCACTGCTTGACTATAATAAAAACAATGGATCAACTCCTCTGGAAGGAACCATTTTATTGAGTTTGTGTTTTATCAGTTTGTTACTTTTTTATAAGATTTGATGCCTGCAAAAATGATTGCCTGCCTTTGATCACAGGGTTGCCTTCTATGTTAATCAGGCAGAGAGGAGAGCTCTGTTGATGCAGCAGCCAGATGTCATAACTACTAGTATAGACGACATTTCCTTAAATGCAAAACCTCTGATGCAACAAATAAAGAAAATTCCTAAAAAACTAAAAGAACTAGTTGCTTTTCTTCCACATCAAGAGGTATGTGATCCTACACCATTTATTAGTTTCTCCATTTGTTTCTTTTGATTGTAATCCCACTGAATATAGCAGCTTGTCTGAAGCTTATTTCAATCTTTGAATTTCTCAGATGAATGAGGAGGAGGCTTCTCTTTTTGATGTGTTGTGGTTACTTCTTGCAAGTGTAATATTTGTGCCTATATTTCAGAAAATTCCTGGAGGTGACTAAACTCTCTATCCTTTAGCCCATTTCAGTATGTAGCATTGAGTCGGTGTTCTTAAAAAACGCATGATCTTTTGTCAATATGAACTTTTGCAAAGACTTTTGGTGCTTATGTTTGAATTCTCTATTTGCTTTTTATGATGTTTCCTCACAGTCTGGAGAAAACAATGTTTTTTCTCTTTCCTGCTTACCATTATTTGTTCTATTTTTCCTTTACTGATGATGTTTTTCTTCTATCTGCTCCAATTTTTAGGCAGTCCCGTTCTTGGATATTTGGCTGCTGGCATCTTGATTGGACCTTATGGTCTTTCCATAATCCGTCATGTGCATGGGACCAAAGCAATAGCTGAATTTGGAGTTGTTTTCTTGCTATTCAATATTGGCCTTGAGGTGGAGTTTATTTTATACATCCATAATTGCAGCTTTACATTGAATTCTATCATTATAAGATGGTATTAAACATGTCCCCATATTTTGCCTTTTGCAGTTATCCGTCGAAAGGTTAAGTTCCATGAAGAAATATGTTTTTGGATTAGGCTCTGCGCAGGTGATTGAGAAAATAAATTTTCTGTTACTGTCACATATGTTTTGAAAGTTCTTTTAACTTATACTTTTATGTGATGCAGGTCCTTGTGACTGCAGTTGTAGTTGGCTTGGTTGCTCATTTTGTTGCTGGGCAGCCTGGTCCAGCTGCAATTGTGATTGGGAATGGCCTGGCATTATCTTCAACTGCTGTTGTCTTGCAGGTAATTAACATAGGCACATTCTGCTTCAGATGTCATTAATTTTGACATTGTATTATTATTACTCTTGCACATCCTGAAGGACACAAATTTTAGCAAGCTTGCTAGGGCAAAAGATTCAAATTTTATTTTTGTTGAATATTTATAAACATCTATTTTCCTCTTATATTCCTCTGCGACCTCTTAAAATCTTTAGAAATTAGAAGATAACTTGGTTTCTTGCGATTGTCTTCACAAATCTACCTAATAGGTTTAGTAATAGCATGAATGTGACCTGATTGTATCAAACTCTTGTTATTTGTTTTATTTTTTATATTTTTTGTTCTTTTACAATAACATACCTACCACAGAAGATAAAGGGACCTCATGGCTCCATTTTGTGGTCTTATAATTGTTATTGTCTTCATTTTCAGGTATTACAGGAGCGAGGTGAGAGTACTTCGCGCCATGGACGTGCTACATTTTCAGTCCTACTTTTTCAGGTTGTCCTAGGATCTTGAGAAAAGAGATTGACTTCAGGAGGCATTTTTTATGAATTGAGTTTTGCAATCAGTGATAATAGTTCTTTATTCAGTTATTATACAAATGAATGTCTTGATAACTGATACGTGTATGCCTGCTTCTACTTTTTGTCCCTTTCTTTTTCTTCTTACTTTTAAATCTTCTTTCCCGATCTTCATGTTTTAAACAGACATATTTACTGTCGAAGTAAGCAAAGATGAAATTAGTTATCTACTCAATGCAACATGGTGATCGCCTATGCAATTAAGCCATCTTGCTCCCATAGTGCTAAAAATGCTTTATGAATGATCCGACTAAATTGGCAATTAGGACGCATAATAATACGTGCTTGATATGTTTGGAATCCTCCCTCGTTAGTCTTTCGAAGTTCACTTTGACATTTAGTTCATTTGGATGGTTTTGGTTGTGAATTTTTATTGATTAATATCTCTTCTTTCCAGGACTTGGCTGTTGTTGTTTTGCTTATACTCATACCTCTTATCTCACCAAATTCATCAAAAGGAGGGGTAAGATCTTCTAAATTCTAATATATCCATTTTTTGCTTTTCCTTTTTATTCCTCATTTGACCTTGAATATTCTAATTGGCTTTGCTTTGATAGTATGTCATTCACATATATCTATGTTCTTTATTCTGATACTTGCATTAATCATGAAGTTTATTTGGGGCTCAAATTTTGATGAATGAACCATAAAGCTCTCTTGGGGCTCGGGTTTTGATGAGTGATTTTCCTAAGCTTCTATTAGTAGAAAGCTGTCTGCTCCTTAATCTCCTTGGGTTTCTTAATAGCTGTTTATGTTTATTTCTTTGCAGCATACTCCACTAGTTTGCTTTAAGGGAGCATGTGCTTTCCCCAAAATCTTTTCTTTTGTTATTTGATGGTTGCCTCCATAAATGGTTCTAATGAACTTCTAAGGAAGTATTTTGGAAACATTTGCAAGTGGAAATATTTAGGGAAAAACATGAAAGAACTTTGATGGCTAAGGCAAGTTAAGAAGAAGTGAAATTTGCCCCTTGTCTGGTTTATCTGCCACATTCTTGTTACCGCTGCTGATACTTCTACATTTTATATTTGCACTTTTGAGTTATGTAATTTTTTTGGTTTTCAGGTTGGTTTTAGAGCCATTGCTGAAGCTCTTGGACTGGCTGCTGTTAAGGCAGCTGTTGCCATTGCTGCAATTATTGCTGGGGGACGGTTGGTAAGTTTTATATCTAAGACATTCATAAATTATGGCCTCAGGTTTGGACATTAAATTTTTATTGTTTTACTTTATTTTAACTTATCCTGTAATATTTGACTGACTAAAAATATTGCAAATTGTCTATTAAGAGCGTTCAAATATAACCTGGTTGGATGTACGTGGTATTATTCTAGTGGAGCTAACTGATAGTTTGTGAGAGCTTTGTTATACATGTAAGAAATGCATCTAAAAGTCTGATAGTATTGACTCATAAATCATAACAAAAAAGAAAGGCATTTGACTCATAGATGCAATTTACCCACAATCTTCAGAATCTACTAAGGTTGTTGATACCTGTGCTTGACTCTGAAAATGGATAATGCTTCCGAAACGCAGCAGCTGCTGATTTTTGTATACTTTTGTCCTTTCTTGCAGTTGCTTCGACCAATTTATAAGCAAATAGCAGAAAATCAAAATGCAGAAATATTCTCAGCCAATACCCTCCTTGTTATTCTAGGGACAAGTCTCCTTACTGCTAGGGTACGAAAACTATACATTCTTGTCAATTTTTCTTTTTCTTCTGTTGTAGTAATAATACCTTAGATCCTTCATTCTGTTTTTACTCTTCTGGTTGAACAGGCTGGACTTTCCATGGCATTGGGAGCATTTCTAGCTGGTTTGCTTCTTGCAGAGACTGAATTCTCTTTGCAGGTTGAATCAGATATTGCTCCATATCGTGGCCTCTTATTGGGTCTCTTCTTCATGACGGTGGGTATTTTATTTGGTGGCCTCTCCATTTTGGATGACTAGATTGTCTGTTCATTGAATTACTTTCTTGCTTCAGTTGTAGTTGTACCTCGTGCTCATTTCTTATGAAGGCCATTTAGGTAGTGTTTGGAAAGCCATCTAGTAATTGGTTTTGTGTGTAATTGCTTGTAATTACACAAGGGTGGCATGTTTGTGTAACCATTATAATTGGTGGGTCCCATTGAATTGGGTGTAATTGAAGCACCTCAATTACACTTTCCAATTCTTAGAGGGGAGGGTGAGAATTGGGGTAATTATACAGGTAATTATACCCAAATCCAATTTTAAAAAATTATTTTTATACAAAGTTATGAAAATTATATTATAAGCATAAACACTTATAAGTGTTTTGGATGTTTATGGTAAAACGGTTCTTATATTTTAATTTCTAAAAATTATTATAAAAATAATTTTTGTATTTTATAAAGTTATAATAAAAATATATTATTTAAATCCTAAAAAAATCTAAAATTATGGTAAAAAATAATGTATTTATTTATAATATATTATAAAAAATAATGTACATGTTATAAAATTGGCATAATGTATTTATTTATAAGAAGTTATGTCTAAGAAGTATGGACATAACTTATTTACGTGTCCATACTATATATTATAATCATAAAAAAAATATTATAGTTTTTTTTTTTTATCATTGCTTAATTATAAAAATACTATAGTTTTTTTTATCAGGTTTGGACAATTTATAAAATCTTTTTTTTATAAAGGTTATATATTATAAATTTTATATTATAGAAAGAGATATAATCTAGCATAAGCCATTATCCAAATTAAATTTATAATTAAAACTACAAATTATTTGAACTATAAACCCAAATATTATAAGGTTGATGTTAATTATCTTATGTCAGCTAAACACATTTAGGGAATTACAATTTGTTGTAATTACAAGGGTATAATTACTACCCTAATAATTTCACTTTCATTCATTTACTCTGTGCTGTCCAAACGTGTCCTTAGTGTGAATATTATACGACAATCATATCACCCAGATTCTTTATACATAGAGGATGATTTTATCTCATAGGTGGAAGTAGGAGAAAACTGGGAGAGGTGGTTGGATAAAGTCTTCATATCATTTACTACGTTACTGAGTTTTGAGAATGATAACACTTGCTTAATTTGGCTTGTTTTTGGTTTTAGGTTATTGTTACTGCCATACATTGATGATCAAGCAAATGCAACTGTTGACAATTTGACTTTTCAGGTTGGAATGTCCATTGACCCAAAGCTTCTTGTATCAAATTTTCCTGTCATTGCGGGGACATTGGCACTCTTACTTGGTGGCAAGACCATATTGGTGGCAGTTGTTGGTAAACTTTTTGGTATTTCGATCATATCTGCCATAAGGGTTGGTCTTCTTCTAGCTCCAGGTGGAGAATTTGCATTTGTGGCTTTTGGTGAAGCTGTTAATCAGGTTTCTTTCACTATTAACTAACATCATTTGGTCATGGGATTATCTTATCCACATCTAATAGTTTATCTTGTCTTTGGTAAATATTTAGTTAACCTGTTGGGTTATTGATTTTTACTTTTGAATTTTGTCAGTGTAAGGGTGGTTTGTCATTTGAGAAAGATATATTGTTCACATATTTGTTCCATTATAATTTGGAATATTCGTTAACTGTATCATATATCTTAGGTAAATGGGCACGTTTTGTTACTAAATCAACAAGAATCGTTGTTCTTTGAATAATGAAATCCAAGTGCTAATATGCAGTGTTTTATCACTTATGCAAGTATTAATGGGGGGTTTTTGGCAGGGAATAATGTCTTCTCAGCTATCCTCATTGTTGTTCCTTGTTGTGGGGATTTCAATGGCCCTCACACCATGGCTTGCTGCTGGAGGCCAGTTAATTGCCTCTCGTTTTGAGCTGCACGATGTTCGAAGCTTATTGCCTGTTGAGAGTGAGGTGACATAATAAAGTATCTTTATGCAGTAAATCTCTTTTCAATATATTAAACATCTGATTTTGACGTAGTGGGATCTCTAATAGTTATTAATCTGTCTCTTTAACTTGGTTTTATTTCCAGACTGATGATTTGCAAGATCATATTATCATTTGTGGATTTGGGCGTGTTGGGCAGGTATTTATATATTTGCACCCTTGAATTTGAAAAATTAGTCTGAAAGTGTTAATCTGATGAACCTCTTCTCAAATTATTTAATAATCCATAAACACATGTCCGTAACAATGTCGTGTTTTCTCTTTTTCTTTGCGTGTTTTCAGATCATAGCTCAGCTACTTTCAGAGCGCCTAATTCCATTTGTTGCCCTTGATGTGCGGAGGTAACATAATTCTTTTTAAAGAGAAGTCAAATAATCATCGATCATAATGCTTATGATTTTGCAAACATCTGACTCCATCTTAATCTAGGGTATAGATCCTTTGTGTATGCCAATTTAATTCCTCCAAATACCTGCCCATACCGTGACTCATGAGTTTGTCTTTGATTTTCTGTATAATCCAATGTATTGATATAGCGCATGATTATGAGCTAGAGATTGATGCATATAAATGTTCACAGTTAATGTAAAACAGTCGCTTTTGCCTACTATGTGATAGACATTTTTGTTGAAGAAGCTTAAGACATTCATGGAAATAGGCTGACTTATTTTGGAAATGGCCATAAAGTAATTGTACTTTCATAGCCTATACCAGTGGTAGACATCACAAAATAGCAGATATCTAAAGTTCATCAATTAATCATGGCAAGTACTAAAAGTTTCTGCTCCTTTCAGTGATAGGGTGGCAATGGGGCGTTCCCTGGACATTCCTGTTTATTTTGGAGATGCTGGTAGTCGAGAGGTAAGCAAAATTCATTCAAAATAAGCCGACTTGTAGATCACTATTTGACTTCTTTTATACTGGTGATTAGGTCCTTCACAAAGTTGGTGCTGAAAGAGCTTGTGCTGCGGCAATAACCTTGGATACACCTGGTGCCAATTATAGAACTGTTTGGGCTCTGAGCAAGTATTTCCCTAATGTGAAAACTTTTGTCCGCGCTCATGATGTTGATCACGGCCTTAATTTGGAAAAAGCTGGGGCTACGGCTGTAATATTCTTTTACCTTCTACTAAATTTACCTCCTGTGGTTTTTCTTCTTCTGGTTTTTCCTTATTCTCTTCTTCCTTGTTGAGTGTAGGTTGTGCCAGAAACCTTGGAACCAAGTCTGCAGTTGGCTGCTGCTGTCCTAGCTCAGGTATGATGGATTACATTTTCGAATCCCGAGCACCTTGTTTCCCTTATGCTTTCCTCGGCCATAGTTGTTTTAACATTGTCTGTGAGCTAGAGATCATGATTTGGATGTGCAACACTTGCATCGGTCACTTATTAATATGATTAATCCTGCGTTAAACCGTGCAGATGTCTTATATTCATCTGTTAATCCGATGCTTCCACTTCTATTCTATTTTTTTACTTATATTGATATCTTAAACAATCCATATCGTTTCTTTTCCCCTTTCTTTCTGCAGGCCAAACTCCCAACATCTGAGATTGCAGCAACAATCAACGAATTTAGGTCTCGCCATCTTGCGGAACTAACAGAGGTACTCCCTACAACCCTACTTTTTCCTTTATTTGGTAAAAGTATCATAGAGGCCATTAGACTAGGAGTTGGATTGCATTTCTCCCTCTATCAGAAAAATAGACAAATTAGTCTTTGTACGTTAGATCAAAGAGCAAATTGGTTTTCTGTCCAAAATTTTATTCATTTCTACTGTTAAAAACTTGTCACTTTACATTAGTATGAGATACATGTTGCACGCCTCATGTCATTGTTTGGTTTTTTCAGCAGCCATGTTAGTTTTTCACAATACAAATGGATGAAATTTTAGTAGAGAGTAAAATGCAATCGGACTCTTAGTACAGGGGCTTCCATAGTACTTTTACCCTTTTATTTATTTTATTTCCTAACATCTCAAGGAAAATTTTTTATCATAATCCCAACGTGGTTTCACTTCCACAGCTATGCCAAGCTAGCGGAAGTTCTCTCGGTTATGGGTTTTCTCGAGTCACGAATAAACCTAAAACTCAACCGCCGGATTCTTCGGACGATAACCACGTTACTGAATTGGCTATATGAAAGGTTCCTCGTGTTAACCAGGTATAATAAGCCCTCCCCCCCTTTCAGGGGGAAAAACTGTATAGAACAACTACATGCCCCCATTGTTGTAAGTTGTACAGAAAATAGTACAAAAAAAAGGACCTTTTTCCAGTAATAACAAAATTTTAAGCGGTTGATAAATTTTTGATGGGACTTTTATTAATTGCTTGTTCTATTCGAAGAGAAAAAGGATCAACTGTTGTTGTAGTTTGTCATTAAATGGTAACAGACAGGAAAGGAACATTTTCATGGATTACTGTTTGCATGTTCTTTTCATAGACCGATTGAAATATTTACGTCCTAGTTTAAAATTATAAAATTTTTGATAAATTATTTAGGGTAAAATACACCGGTAGTCACTTAATTATTAGTATTTTTTTTAGTCATTTAATTATAAAAAGTTATAAAATTGTTATTTAATTATTCAATTTGTCCTTTTTGGTTATTAGGTTAATGTAAAATTTTGTGATAATTTTTAGAATTTGTATAATAACTTTACTCTTCAATATTTATATATTGTATCAATTTAATTTTGATTCTAAAAAATAATCTTTAACATCTACACCTTGTATGTTTTGATATTTTATTTATTTATTTATAATTTTGCTTCTTTTAATGTGACTTAAAAATAAATTTATCAATTAAATTTGATTGAAAATATATTAAAATTAAAAATCTAAAAATTTAATATAATAATTATAATTTTTTTAATTGTTTTAAATCTAACCTTGAATATTACAAACAAAGCCAAAATTGTAAAAAAATATCAAATTATACCATATAAATGTTAGGGAATTATATTTTTTAGAATCAAAATTAAATTAACATATACATTGAGAGCTAAAATTACTATTATGTCTATATTAAAAACTGTGAAGTTGTATAAAATGTGATGGGTGAACCAATCAAGCAGGTTGAATTAGGAATTAATAGTTTAACCTGTTCAACTACTTGTTCAATTATTATGACATTCAACGTAATACTTTAAGATTGGATCACATTATCACTTGAAAATTTATATAAATTTTTAAATAATAATGCTTCAAATTCAAAGAACAAAATGAATCTAATTGTCAATTTCAAGTGACAAAGTGCAAAAAGAAAACCAAAAAAAAAAAAAAAAAAAAACTAACAGCCAAACTCAAGGGTATTTTTCCTTTCTCTTCCGATTTAAGTTAAATGGAAAAAAAATTGCCATAAACGGATGGAGCTTTATAATATAAGACAGATTATATTTATTATTGAGCAGTTCATCCTGCCGGCTTCAATGTATATATAAATACATATATAAATTGCTGCAACCTTAATAAAGTGAATGTCCAAAATTCATGATTCCCTCAAATGATAGTAAAAGAGAATCATGGTGATACCATATTTTCTGCAAGTTCTAAATACCCAAAATTTAACCACTTTGAACTATTACTGAATAATATAAAAACTACATACTTGAGCCAGCACCCGGCTTGCCACTTATTCTTCCCCGTAAACCACTCGATACACCTCGGTAATACCGAGAAGAAAAGCAGTATCGTTCAAGAGTTGCTTAAGAAGAGAGCTTTGCACTGCTTCACTGTATCATCAGGACTTGTAACTACAGATGACCAAAATAATCCATATCGTTATATTGCCAAGGGTAATTGAATCACTGCATTTTGAGACCATTGAACATTGAGAATCTATGTAAATAGTTCGAGATAACAACTGACCTGTGTGTCCTACTGTTCTCTCCGATTCATAAATTTCATGATCGTTACCTCCCTGACCAGGGATAAGACCATTAGTAAATGGAATGAAGGTAAAGGCCGAAAGAAAGCCGATTAAAAACGGATAATGACTGTAAGTTTATGGATTTATATAGGGTGGAAGGCAGTAAAAACGGATATGCTTCAAATTGCATTTTGCCTCTACTAAAAAAAGGGGCAAATTAGTCTCTATATATTAGTTCAAAGAGTAAATTGGTCCTTTTTCTTAAAAATTTCATCCATTTGTACTGTTTAAAATTAGCATGGTTGACAGAATAACTAGATCGTGATACATGATGTGCCACATGTACCTTATGTTGATATACAAGACTAGTTTCTAACAGTAGAAACGGATGAAATTTTTAACATGACCAATTTGCTCTTTGACCACTCATTTCTTAAGTAAAAGGGACAAAATGCAATCCAATACAAGGGCCTCCATGGTACTTTTACCGGTGGAAGACCAAAGAAGTGAAAAAAATTGGAACCAACCTTGTAAGTTTTGTCCCCAAAGAAGTGGATTTCTTGAAACTCTTCAAGATATCTCAAGCAATATGTTTTGTCCCAGCCCTCGGGGAAAACCTATAACGATCAAAACGAAGCAATCACTAATCCTTTTGACGTTCATGGTACTTAAAATGTTGAAACAAACTATATATGTATTACTTACATCAAAGCTTATTTGCCCTCCAATTGAAAATGTCAAGTTAAGGTGAGCAAACTTTTCTCGAAGTACAGACACCATTTTCGGGCGAATATTGTGAACCTGAAACTCGAATAGTTTGATTTATTTAAGTATATGGACCTAAAAAGTACTGAAAGCTAATTTAGCATTGTTGTTTGTTCTCAATTTGGTTTCAAAAGCACATTTTAAACACACTTTCGATTGTAAAAGCTCTTCGTTTACCATTGCCTTTGCAGTCAAAAAGTGCTTTTGGACGGCCAAAAATGATGCTAGATGCGCCCTACATATATTTTAGATGGCAAAAACTAAAAGGTTATTATATTTTATACCTTGTCGTACTTTTCAAATTCATCCCTTTCTTCTTGGCTACAGTTACGTCCAATCGGAGATACATTAAGCATCCCACTTCGGAATTCAATGAATGTCCCCCTAAACCGAAGAAAAACGATAAAGAGGTGATCTTATTCAACTTGACCGATTAGAGGAATAAATAGAGTTGCAGCAGACTTAAAAAATGAAATCCGTTCTTCCGATTTTCTCACCTTTTTATCGGGATATCCAAGTCAGCAATATAATGCAATGTGAAGTTTATAAATTCCTGCACAATCATTTGCAATCAACGAAACAAATAGCATACACCATATCTAATGGTAATCAGACATCATCACGAGTGCATAATGAAAATCAATGGAGTCCTAACGACACTATAAACCGAGCTTTTTTTCTTAACGTAATCCATTTTAGATATCAAATGGAAGAACCATCATATCTAAGAGGGAAAAAGACTAACCTTCAGCTTATCTTCTCCGAGAAACGACTTCAAACTCTAGAAAAAGGAAACCGAAACCGAGACCGAGTTAATGAAATTAAGATCAACTTATCCAAAAGGGGGAAAAAATACTTATATTTACATCATATGGCAAGAAAACAAGGTGTTTGGCCAAAAAGAAAATACATGCTGTGAGCAATACCTGGGTTCCAATGAGTTTCCCATCTTTATGAGCAACAAGTCCATTTTCAGAAAATACATAATCATAGTCATTAATCACTGCATTTACAGAAAAAATTGTAACTAATAGTTCAATAACCATAGGGACTAAAAAAGAAACAATGAAAACAACAAGGTTTCATAAGTAAACCTGATTTCCCAAGTTGCTCAGATATCTTAATAAGATCAGATCCACCTACTACTCCAACAGTAACAACCTATAATTGAAAATAAAACAAAGTTCTTTAATAAAAATTGGATCTTTTTTTTTCTTTTTTTTAAAGATTCAACAAAATAAAACCAAAGGAATGGAAGGGTCATCATAAGAAAAATCATATACCTTTCTCAGTTCCTTCATGAACTCCAGCATTTCAGGGGTAGCCACCTATGCCATTTAAATGAAAATGTATCAATTTTCACTTAAATTCAACAACCCAATAAGCATATAATTGAAATTTAAAGGACTAAATATAAAAAAGAGAGATTTACATATATATATATATATATATACCTTTCTTGGAGCTGTAAGTGTTCCATCAACATCAAATAAAGCAATCAAACCAGGTTTCTTTAGAGCCATTGAAGTTCCTGCAATCAAAATTACAATGTTTTTAGTAAAAAAAATAAACCCAAAACATCAAAAGATGCAACTTTTAAGATAAATGATTGAAATTTAAATGGGATTATAAGAAAGTTATGACCTTTTTGAATATTGATGGAGTTTAGAAAAATGGGTTGTAATTGTAATAGAAAATAAGCAAAGGGAATGAATTTAATGAAGAGCTTTAATGGCGAAACTTAGGGGGAATTAAATAATGTGTTGGGTAGATGAGATCTGGTCTTTGAGATTACTTATTGTCAAAGACAAGTATTTGAGATTAAAGAATGTGTTAGATTATAGCAAATTAGCAAAGGTAGTTTGAAGAAATTTGTTTAGATTAATTGCATAACATGTCCTTAATTTATGGTGTAAATTTTAAATTGGTCTTAAATTTCAAAATATTTTAATCGAAATATTAAAATATTAGTATCTTATTCAATCAAGTCCTTCCTTTAAACCATCAATATGGGTATTAAATGTGAGCTTGGAGTATATTTAAAAGGTGTGGATCAAATTGTAAACACATATATATTACTGCGTTAACAATTTGAATATGCAATGTCAGAAAAAAAAACTTTATAAATTTCATTAACGCTATCTATTTTCTTTATGACATGTTGATCTAAACTATTAATATAATAGGTACACTCGTGTTTAAAATTTGATATAGTGTTCTAAATGTGTTTTAAGTCAAGTTCAAATTAGTATTTAATGGCTAAATTGACAGTTAAGCTGATAGAAGTACTCAATTGATATAAAAATTTATACTTTAAGGATTTAATTGAAATTTTTAGATTTTGGGTGAGAAAAATCTAAGGAAAATTTTTTATTGACTATCTATAACTTGGATTTTTATTGGTTATTCATAAATTGATTAGCAAAGATATCCAAAATTGATTAATTAATTAATTAAATATCCATAAAAGTCACAAAGCAGAGAGATTGGCGGAGAGTGAGGAGATTTATATAAATTTTAGGTCAAATTATTTTATTAGTCCCTATACACTATGTAAATTGTGGATTTAGTCTTTTTTTTTTTTTCATAATTTTGCTAAATTTAGTATCTATGTTTTTTCTAGTCTATTGTACTTTTTGAATGTTGAAATTTTAATCTTGACCTAAAACGATAGTAGTTAAATATGTTTGGTTAAATTTAAGTTTGACCCAAACGATAACACATGTGGATTTAGTCATTGTACTTTTAATTGGATCATTCTTACTCATCCCTATACTTTTCAAAATTTGAAATTTTAGTCTTGACATAACTAACAACTGTTAAATCTATTATCTGGCTTTTCTGTGAGACATTATACATATGATGATAGGTTTGCCGCATGAGATTTTGGAAACAACAGAATTTAAGTTAATAGATTTAACAACTACCATTTACTAGGACTAAAATTTAGAAATTAAAAAAGTACAAGACTAAAAATGACGAACTTAAATTACATTGACTAAATCTACAATTACCCTTATATAAAAACAAGTAGCATGTTTAACCTAAATTTTAATACATTTGTGAATTGATATTATTTTTTAGGGTAAACTATACAAATGGTCACCTAATTATGCCCACATTTCTAGTTTGATCACCCAACTTTAAAAATTTTTAATTTAGGAACTAACGTTTGAATTCGTTCCTGTTTTGGTCACTCACCGTTAAATTGATAATGGAAAGCCCTTTTCTAACTGATATAATAACACATTTAGTCCTCAATACTTAATTATTCCATCAATTTGATCCTAATTCTAAATAATTCAATAAACTTAACCTTTCACATTTACAAAATTCTATAAATTTGATTTTCAAACTTCCTAACCAAAGCTTTTAAAATAGAGGCATTTCACATCTATTAATAGTTTCATTTACGGTTGAAATTATCCAATTTGATACATAACCCTTTTTGTTTATATTTTTAAGAAGTTAATGTTAGAAATTAACTAAACACCATTAAAAATAATTAAAAAAATACAAAATTTAAAAATATAATATATAATATAATAATATAAATAATTTAATATTTGTAAAAAAATAATCTTTCACTTTGACTAGCATAATTTTAGTTTTTAATTAATTTAGTAAACGATTTGACACTAAATCAAATTACTAGTGATATGTATTGCTTATTATGGATTTAAAAATTAAAAAAATAATTAAAAATAAATAGAACACATAATAGTCTCTTAATCAGTTTATAAAATTAAAAAATAATTATCAATATAACAAAAGGAAATTCAATTAATTCTTTCACATTTTGTTCTTATGAAAAATTAAATGTTAATAATTTTTATTATATAATTATTTATTGAACAATTGGATTTTTCAAAATCATATTTTTTAATTCTTGATTTAATTTCCGATTTCAAGGACCAACTTTAGGACTATTCGTATGTACCTTGAAGGAAACATCCTACTGTTAACAACAAGAGTAAATCTAAAATGTTTTTTTTAAGGTTTTTCCATTTTCATTAGCTAAAATTTTATTAATTAAAGGGTTATAAAATATTATATTCAGAAGAAAATTAATGAAAAAAAAAAGAAAAAAAAAGTTTCAAGATAAACTCATTAGTATGAGGAATTATTTTGAAAAATGGCTCGTTAGTTGAAAGAAGTTTTTTTGTTTTTTGAGTTTTACAAATTTATAGATGTGGAATGCTTTTGTTTTAAAAAGTTGAAAGCTTTGATTAGGAAGTTTGAGAATCAAATTGATAGAATTTGTAAATGTAAAGGGTTAAATTTATTAAATTGTTAAGAATTAGGATCAAATTGATAGAATAAGTAAGTATTGAAGACTAAATGTGGTATTATGTCAGTTAGAAAAAGGCTTTTCATAATCAATTTAACGATGTGTGACCAAAATAGGAATGAATTCAAACTTTAGTGCTTAAATTGAAACTTTTTTAAGTAAGGTGACCAAAACAAAAACACAAAAATAGTTGAGTGACCATTTATAAAATTTACCCTGTTTTTTTATACAATTCTTAAATTACTTATAACTCTCCAACTATTAAAAGACAACAAACAAAATAATAAAAGCATATTTCCAATATAAAAAAACCAATTTTCTGTGGAAGAAATGTGAATGAAGCAACCAAATTTAGCTTTTGATGGGATTGGGGTGAAGAAAAGTAGGACTTGGGAAGTTGAACATTTTTGTTTTCATTTTCAAGGAAATTTCTCACCAATCACTTATTGTGGAACTCAACTTTATCTAGTAAGGTTGGGACCATTTGGCAATTTCTTACAACATACACATTCAAAGGGATAGAAGAGGAAAGCAAAATGATGGAGGATCGAACCCTGAATCTTATATCTATATAACATAAGTTAGTGATAAAAGTATTATGTTGTATCCTATTCTCTTGTCCCAATTATAAAAAAAAAAAGGATAATAAAATAATGGCACATCATTGTGAAATTTTAAAACTAAATTCATTTAATTTATTTTTAGTGATTTGTCATCATCTAGTTCATATTATATCAATGCTGCTCTTTGATTTACAAATTTTGGATGAAAAATTCAAGATTTGATTTAATTGGTTCATACTATATTAAATTAATATGGTATTCAAATTTCAATATCGGTAACCTTTTTATTTTATTCTCTTTGCAAATACAAGTAGGACTACAATTATAGTACAACTGTAAATACATGTTTGAGCCACTACAAAATCATCAAATTAATATAAAGCATAAACAGACTAAAAACTGAATTAACCCGAATAAAAACTATAATAATTCGGGCTAAAACTCATACATAATGAAACTTAAACTTGAATATTCAAGAACCCCAAAACCTCAAACCTTTGCTAACAGGTCCTTAGCATTTTTATCTTATTCTCAATTACTCATTTATACCCCCAAAGTGAAATAAAAATGAATTGCCAATGTCTTTTATTAGAGTCATAGTCTCGTAGATGTTCATAAGCAAATTAACTAAGTATAGAGTGCAGTGATAAGTTACATATCCTTTTAGAGAGAGTCATTAGGTTCGAATATTAAAGGTAACTTTATTAATAGGGATAACTACGAATTTTGAAATAATTATATAATCAAAATTCTGATTGTTCCATCCTAACAAAGAAGTGGCCAGAAGGGCCATTATTGGGCAACAAAACCAACCTCACAGCACTCTCAGCTCCTTCTTCAACAGGTAATAGGCCAGTGTTGTAGTTGATGTCAGTTTTGACAGAGCCAGGGCAAACACAATTGATTTGGAAACTTGGGTATTTTTTAGCCAATACCCTTGCATAGCCATTCATGGCTGCTTTTGAGATGGAATATGTTGCCAAAAGTGTAGGCCAACCTTTGGCTTCTAATGAACCTTCCTTGAAATCATTCATAAATATTCTCAGTACTTGATCCACTTTGTCTTCTGTGAGGTTTTCAGCATCTCCTAGTACTGCTTTTGCCCATTCATTTGATATGTTCTGAAAATTCAATCCGATTAATTCAATTTTGAATATAGTTCAATTTGATTTAAGTATAAAAAGTCAACAGCCTAAACTTGTTTCAACTTAAAAAAGGAGAACAACTCAAACAAATAACTTGAAATGATCTGAAATTGATATAACCCGACTTAAAAATCGAATTGACAAACTTGAATGGCCTAAATCTAAAATAACCCAAACTCAAAATTACTTAAGAATTTTAAAAACTAAATTGAATCGACCTGAAAAGCATAATTAAGGTTAGCAAAGAAAACTAACCTCAAAAATTACTCAAACTCTTAAAGACCTTAAATCCTAAAATGACCTAAACTCAAAATGCTCAAACAAGTAATTCAAAATAACTAAAACTTAATATGACCCAAATAACTTGAACCCAAAATAATCTAAATTGATTTGACTTAAAGTAACCCGAATCAAAATAACCAAATTCTCCTATATGAAAAGGTAATGAAAACACTATATGTTTGGTTTTCTCAATTAAAACACGCTAATCAAAACTATAGTATAATTATGGTATCACCATAAGTATATTCTAACATGTAAAAAAAAAATTTCAAGTTCAAATATTGGAGATGTCATTGTTAGGAAGGTCAATCAACCATTTAGGAATAGTAAAACTGACAAAAAATATTTTAATTAAAAAAGAGACGAGGTTGACAATAAAAGTACTAGAGAAGTCCTTGTACTTAGGGCCCCTCTACTGAAAAATAGGTAAATTAGCCCTTATACATTTTAAAATGTACAAATTAGTCCCGCTATTAAAATTTATCAATTACATGATGACGTAGAACGTTAATTTAAATGGTTAATTACTAATTTGACCCTAAACTATAGCTAAAATTTCGTTTTAAAATTTTTTAAAATTTTTCTTAACAATAATTCTAATTTTTTTTAAATATCAAAAATAAATATAAATATTAAAACTTATGTTAAAACAAAATCAAACTCAGATTTATTAAAACCAAAACTTACATTCAGAGAAGCTCTTTTTGGGTATGTTTTTATTTTTGAAAAATTGAACTCTCTTTCAATAACGGAGAAATATTTCCATTTTTAAAATTCTCGATTTGATGATAATTATCTAATACAATGAGACACTAACCATATTTTTAAAAATAATTTAAGTTTTTAGGATTATTATTAAGAAAAAAATTAAAAAATTAAAACAATATTTTAGCTATAGTTCAGGAACCAAATTAGCAATTAACTATTTAAATTAATATTCTCCACCATCATTTAATTGATAATTTACATGTTTTAAAATGCGTAAAAGTTAATTTATTTATTTTTTTTCAATAGAGAAACCCTAATGCAATCTACCCCAAACTAAACTTTTACCGGGGTTGACCTCATTTACCTTTAGTTGTCCCATTGAAGAAGAAATATTTATAATTCTTGGTGAATCAGATAAGTGGAGAAGTGGAAGCAGTGTTTCACACACTGTTTTGACACCATAATAGTTTGTTTTGAGGCATTCCTCACTTAACTCATCTGTTTCCATCAATATTCCACTCCAGTTGACAGTAGCAGCAGGCTGAAATTAAGCCACAACTAACTCAATTTCATTTCCAACCCTAAATCCCTGGTTTTCTCCAAATGAAATAACGAGTTAAGCCATAAAATCCAGATTACCTTGCCAAGAACACCAGCTCTTAAAGCATCTTCATCTGCTGTTACTCCACCAATTCCAGCATTATTCACCTACATACAATTTCAATCAAATAATTATAACAACCTACACCTCTCACTTCAGCTGTCCAAGTTGATTTGAATCTATTCGGGTTTAAAATTTTTTACTCTTTTTAAGTTCGGATCATCTCAAATTCATGTAAAATTTAAGTTCAGCTTAAGGTCATTTGAGTTTACCGATAGGGTTTCTCAAGTAGCTTAATTTTGGGATTTGTCTCATTTTAAGTTCGGATTGAGGTCATTTCAAGTTTAAATTTGTTTTTTGTTGGAATTATTTTAGGTTCAAGATATTTCGAGTTTAAATCATTTAAGTTGTTACATCATTTTAAGTTTAAATCATTTTAAATTTGAGTTGTTTTATTAGTTTGATTCAAATTGTTGACTTTTTATATTAAATAAAATAGAGTACAGGGTGGTCCGTCCTTAAAACTAGAGGCATTGCGTCTCTCAAAATTTTAGAAAATTTTCATTATGCTTTTTACAATTTTTGTTAATTTTAATTATACTATTCAATTTTTTTTTGAAATATTTCATTAATCCTCTAAAATGTTTTAAAAATTTTAATCAAAACTCTAAATTTTTTTTGGAAATTCTTAAAACCCCTAAAACTTTTAAAAGTTTTATATAAGTCCCTCAGGTCACTTATTGGATCGGATTCAAATTCAGGTTAAACAAATCAGTGTTTGAATTATGTTTGGAACTCAATAATTAGATATAGAAAAAGGACAACCCAATAAGGTAGAAAAGCCAAATGATTTTACCAAGATATCAAGCCTTCCAAATTGAGTCTTTACAAAATCTGCCAAACTCGAAACACTCGCTGGCTCCGTCACGTCCAGTCGATGAAACATCACAGTTTCAGAGAACCCAAACTGTTTCAATTTTCCGACGGCTTCAACACCATTCGTCTCGTCTCTAGCCGTCAACACCACCGTCATACCCTTTGTAGCCAACTGCTTGCATATTTCAAATCCAATGCCCCTGTTTGAACCCGTAACCACTGCATACCTATTTAAGGAACAACAATGGAGCTTAGCTTATTTATGCTTAATTGCAAAATAAATACATATAAATATATGGGTAAATTGATTATTAGTAGGTTAAATTTTTTTTGTTTAAGTTATTAGGCAGTTAAGTTATTTTTTTTAAAAAAAAAGAAAAATTAAGTAGCAAACTCCAAATGATGATTTGATGATTGGTATGATGGATCAATACCTATCTAATGTGTAAAAAAAAATTCCTTAAATCTAAAATAGATCTAGCGGTCAATGCTAGAGATCATAGAAGAAAACCGTTTTGACATTGTTTAACAAATTCGCAATATTCAAAACTATTTCATTAAACAAAAAAAAAACTATAGAAATAAAGAAAAGAGAGATTTCAACTAGTGCAGACGGTGCAAATAGAAAGGCCATAGAATACTGATTTTAACAGCTTAGTAATTTAAATGAAAACTTTTAAATAATTCAATAACTATCTTACAACTTTTTAAAACTAAATGAGCGTAAACATATATATACCTCTTTGTTGGCTGATCTGCCATTGGTACAGAAGCTGGAAATGGATCTGAAATCTTTGGGGTGAAGATAACAATGGAAAAATGATTAAACTTTGGTCAAGTTCTTATGGTTTATAGATAAGTACCCATGGAATCTTTTACAATTTTTTTAATGTATAATTTGCTAAATAAATTAATGGATGAGGATCCATTGAGAGTTACAGAAAGGGAGTTAATTGGGCACCTTGTTGCTTTCTTTTAGGACATTGTTTGCAGATAAAAAAAAAAAAAAATGGAAGCAGCTGCATCTAGCTGCTTGTCGTTTTGTATGAGAGTTAATTCTCTGTTCACATTTAGGAGCAACTCTCGGATCCTTCTTAATACAATGGGGCTTTTATATGTACAAACACATGGGTTTTCGTTAGTCAAATAAAAATCTACATGAGCTCTTTTAGCAGTTTAATTCATTTTTCAATTACATCCAAGGGCACACACAAATGATCTTCCATAACTCAACCAACAATTACTGTGAAAGTCCCCTCAGGCCTCATGAAAACGTATAGATAGTTTATCTCTACCATCTTTCAGAAGACAGTTTCACGATAGATACATTGGAAAATCCACAAACCTAATATCAACAGAAATATACTTCGAAAATGGAAAGGAAAATCATTGGATCTTAAAAAAAGGGTAAACCATAGTAGTTCCTCAACTATGTTTTATTTATTTTTTGGTCATTTAACTATAAAAAATTACAAAATGACCACCCAATTATGTTTTTTTTTCTTTTATCACTCAACAATGAAAAGTTCCAAACGAGCCACTCTAACTATCTAATTTTGTCATTTTTAGTTACCCAACTATAAAAATTACACTATGAAAGTTACAAACAAAGAAAAATAAAATAACTTAAAGATGACCTAAACTTGAGAGGTTCTAATTCAAAACGTCGATGGACAAATCTAAATTATTTGAAACTTGAATTGGCTAAACTTAGATTAATCTAATCCAAAACCAATCAAACCCATTCAATTGACAAGTTTACACAAAATATTATTTTTTTTCTGTTCAAATAATAACTCTATTTTATATCTAATAACTTTATTTTAAAATTAACATAGCTTTTTTAACTAACAATTGTAATTATTTTTTAATGTGTAACTATCACAAATAATGTATTTTAAGGGTATTAACATAATCACACCTCTCAACTATGTAGAATAATTCTTACTATTGCATCAAACAATTCGTGAAATACAACTGATAATCTATCCCAAAATCGAAGCCATTGAAGCAGAAAGAGACATAAGAGTGTTACAATATGCTCCACTTATCTGCCAAAGCTTCAGTAATCCTTGCAATGCACATTGCAGCACTTAGTGGATAACCGGAAACTGCAATAAGAAATAAAACCATATAAGACAATGATTGCAGGTCTTGTCCCCTTAAGCATGATAAAAAACAAAGTTCATGCTTGTAAAATGTAAGTCTTAGATACCGGATTTGGATAATCCTCAACTATGAGTATGATTCCAGCAAGTGCATCTATATCTCTATCCATTATAAACAACGGTAATTTAGCTTTCGTCTATCCTATTGCCTAAGCTTGCTAGATTCAATGGTTCGTATGAGATTCGAGGGTTACGAATCAAGACCCTTGAAATTTTCGCAATACAATCTAACAAACATACAAATAAGAATGTGGAACTTACTCGCTATAAAATCATCTATATAATCTACCTCTATTTTCCCATGGGCCATTGCACCCACCTAAAAAAAAAATGCACAGAGATAGGATAAGGAAGTGATTATAAATAAAGAGAAAAGGATTTTACGTCACACAAGACTTACCACAAAAACAAGATTCACATCATCATCAACAGCATCTACGTATTTCCTCATTTTAACTAATTTGTCTGAGCTATACGAGAAACCTGAGTGCAAGAGAAAGAGCTTGAGTTCCGGAAACAACAGATTTTTTACAGACAAAACACGAGAAACAACAATCAAAGTCAAACCCACCTATTTTGCGAGAATTGACAGGAAAATAATTGGTTACAGGATTCTTTATCACTCGTAAAAGTTTTTCCCGCTTGCCAACAGCAGTTATATTTAATTTTTGTAGCAGTTGCACTGCATGATTGTTGAATAGGTCAAAAAGAAACAGCCTGGTAAGAGTTTCAAAATGCAGCAGAAGAGACATAATCTCAGCAATGATAACTTACAAATGATACCAGAGAACCGCTTATACGTCCTCGGAATTCTAACATGAGGTTTAACTTCAAAAAGTAAACCTTTCTCAGTTCTAACATACACAGCTTGCAACCTCCCAGCCTTATTGACCGGACTGTCTAGAATCGACAGTAGATCCTATAGGGAAATGACAGAAATAACAGTTAGTTCATCATAGTTATAACAAAAGAAATATAAAGATAGCAATAAATAACAAAAAAAAAAAGAGAGTAAAATAACCTGATGTGTTATGTCAGGTCTGTAATCAGCAGGGTTCTTGTTATTTTTCCGCAAGAAATTGGCATGATCATCCGAGTTTAAGAGTTGGAAACTCTGTAACAATTTACAACAAACAAGATAAATTACAGTTGAAAACCAAACTTCTTTAATGAAAATTATCAATTAAAACTATAAAAGCTCATACTCATAAGCAATAACAGAAGCATTAAGCACAATACGAAGTTCAAGTTCCATATACCTTTCCAACTTTAGCAACTTCCAATGAAGCCTTCTCAAGAACAAAAATGACCCCATTTGTGTTATTCATTTTTTCACTGGGAGCAATTGGGATTCCCACAAGTTCATCTGTTCCAGCTTCAGCTCCTTCCTCTTCTTCTTTAACTTCGACTTCCTCTGTTGGCTTTTCAATAGCAGCTCGCTTTGCCCGTTCTTTCTCTGCTTCTCCTACTTGTTCTTCATGTTCTTGTTCTTCTTTATCATACTTCTCGCCTCTATTCTTCCGTTTCATCCCTTTAATAGCATACGCTCGTACCATTTTATTGGTTTGAAATATTGTTTTCCTTTAAATAAGAAACAACATAGCAAAAGATAACACTACATTAGATTAAGAAAATAACAAGCTTTTTTAGTGGAATTACTTTCATTGCTACTTTAAGAACCCAACGCTACATTAGATTAGGACAACAATTGAATTTTAAAAATAAATAGCGCGAAAGCTTGAACTCCGATTCAAAGTTAAATACTCAAAATTCAGTTCAAGCTCTTGACTCGAGAAACAATCGATGCTTGATGAGTGTCGTTAACTAATTTTCCAATACTCAAACTCCAGTTTGAACTGGAAATGAAGCTTTTGCATATACAAAACAAATTTATATCAATTAAATTTAATAAACAAAAAACTCAAGAGGATATAATGGTCAGAGTTCACATAGTGGTGTGTAGCGGTGTGACGGCCGCTGTTTCTCGAGGTGGCGGCGCCTTCCACCACCGCGAAAGACCTCAATAGCGGTGTGAACAAATAAAGCGCAGATAAAGCACAAAAGATATAAAACGGAAGTCACGAACAACTTACAGTGGGCGGCGAAGAGGGCGTAAACCGATCGACGGAGGGGGAGGCCTTCACGGACGGCAATGGGTTCTGTTGAAGCAACGGCTGTGAGAGAAAGAGTGAGTGAGAGTTTTAATTTTTATAAAATTATAATATTATTTTGGTGAAAAGTAAAAACAAATTACAATATACATTTTTTCATCAAAAATAGCATCGGAAATGGAAAATTAGTAGTTTGAGATGAAATGTGACAAAGGTTTTTGTTTTTGCTTTTACTTATTTTTAAGAATTTGTTTCAATATAAGATTGATTATAGTTATTTAAATTATAAAAAAAAATGTTTGTGGAAATATATTTAAAATATTTTGGGCTTTTTAATTTTTAGTTTTAAAAAATACATTATTTTTAAATTTTTTTACTTAATTATTGTTTTTTTTTTTTGCAACAAATGCTGACTGATATTTATTAGAACCACGGCTCAAGGCAAAAATGAAAAACAATAAAGCTGAAACATCACCATCAAACAGCAACATGAAGAAACATAGAAAATAAATAAAGATGAAACCAGCTGTAAAGTAAAAAAACTCCTAGAACCTATCAAAACCAACAGCAGAAGAAAACCACCTTAAGCCAAAGAAAACAAACCGGATATCAGCCAAACAAACCATTCTCTTCTCCTAGAAAAACCTAAGTTGAGGAAGAGGAGAGAACGAAGCTTTGAATCCATTTCTGGAGAAGCGGTGAGCCAACACCATTTTCAAAGCCAAATCAAGACGAACCATGATACATCTGATGATCCATCAGCGCCATTTCCCTCACCGTAATTGGAACTCCGTCAGTCCAAACACCAAAAACCTGTCTTCACCATCCTTCCATCGCCAGCGTATGTGCCGTTCTATTCGCCAGCCGAGGTACAAAAGTGTAAGTAACAGAGTCAAAATTTTCATTCAAGAGACTGATTTGGTGAGTTATTGGCCTAATAACTTATTTGTCTTTCTCCTTTTTGTGAACACTCTTGATGACGGTTAAAGAATCCCCCTCCACAATCAAGCGTCGATAACCCCTCTCAACTGCAAACAAAGTCGCCCTTTCGCATGCCCTTGCCTCTGCCAAACAAGTGTCACTCACATTCGAAAACAGATAAGTTTCTGCCCCGATTATTTCACCTTCCGAATCTCTGGCAATAACTGCTGTAACAGCGAGTTGTAAATCATGTTGAAAAGCCACGTCAAAATTTAGTTTGCAAACTCCAGAATCACGGGGTCGCCAAACCTCTTTAGTCATATATCTAGGAGAATGACGAAAAGTCTCTTGATTTAGGCTCAGATCACAACCATAACCTTGAATGAACCCTAACAATTCCTGTAAAGACAGTTTAACCCTTTCATGAACTAGTTTATTTCTTCTAAACCAAAGGCTCCATATAGAAATTGCCAGTATTTGTCTCTGTTGATCATTTGCAATTAAAAAATTCCGAATAAAACGATGCTCATGACATGCCAACTCTCTGAAATCTTCAAGCTTGATTTGAAGTGAAGCCCACACAGATTGTAGCATGTCGCAAAACCACAATAGATGGCCAGAATCCTCCAGATCTACCTTACACAAAGGGCAGACAACATCAGCAGTTAAAGACCTCCGTGCCAGATTACAGAAATGAGGCACCAGATCGTTAATAAGCCTCCAAATGTGGATTTTAATTTTCGCAGGAATGTTCAAACTCCATAGAGAATTGTAAAAACCTTTGTAGTCTACACTGTTAGGGGTTGTACATGTATGATTCTGTAACAACTCAGTAGATAACACCCGATACCCACTTTTCACTGTATATTCCCCCGAACCTTCGTATTTCCAAACCAACATGTCTTCTACATTAGCACCAGAAATATGGATGGAAAGAATACGCTTTGCAGTGACTTCATCAACCAAATTATGAATCAGCTCCATATCCCAGGTATTAGACTCAGGCTTAATTAACTGGTTTACAGTAGTCCAATTAGGAAAAATCTTCTGGACTGATATTTTGTTACTCTCTTTTCCAAGCAACCAAGGGTTATTCCATATGTTGATACGATCTCTACTACCAACGCGCCACACCAGTCCTTCCGCAATCAGCTCCCGAGCACCACAAATGCTTCGCCAGGTAATCGAGGGTATGACCCAACTCTCACTGATAATAAATCTAAAGATGGATAATAATGGGCTTTTAAAACTTTAGCTAAAAGACAATTAGGCTGAGATAAAATACGCCAAACCTGTTTTGCTAACAGAGCCCTATTAAACAGGAACATATTTTTAAAACCCATCCACCATCACATTTCGGCCTATATAATAAATCCCAAGAACTCCAATGAATACCCTTCGCGGATTTATTATTAGTCCACCAAAACTTGTTCATTATGGATTCAAGCTTGCGACATAATGATTTCGGCATAAGAAAACACTACATCACATAAAGCGGAATAGCTTGTAGTACCGACTTAATGAAAACCTCTTTCCCCCTAATAGAAAGATAGTGCAAACTCCATCCTTCTACCCGTTTTCTAAATCTGTTAATAAAGTGGGAGAAGGCCAAGTTTTGTTCCGACCCACCATCATATGCAATCCTAAATACTTTTCTAGGCTTGTAGCAACTCGAAGCCCTAAAAGATTAGTAATATTCTCCCTTGCAATAGTGTTCACATTAGCCCCAAAATAAATTAGGGACTTGTCAAAATTCACACGTTTGTCCAGAAACCTTTTCATATTCTCAAATGACATCTCGAACCACACGACCTCCCTCACAAGAAGCATCTCCAAAAATAATACAATTATCTGCAAAAAACAAATAATGTATTAAGAAATCTTCCCTACCAACCGACACACCCCTCATCAGCCCATTCTGTTTAGCTTCCTTGATAAGAGTAGAAAAGCCCTCTACACAAATGAGAAAAAGATAAGGACTGAGCGGGTCTCCCTATCTTAGACCTCGTGATGGCGAAAACCACCCACCACTAGACCTATTAAGACTTACCGAAAATGAGACGGAACAAACACATCTCATGATCAGTACTATCCAATCAGCATGGAAACCCAATTGAGTCATCATACCCGCTAAAAAATCCCATTCAACACGATCATACACTTTACTCATATCGAGTTTAAGCGCAAAGTTCCCTTTTTTTCCACTTTTCTTCATTTTGAGAGAGTGAAGGACCTCATAAGCAATGAGCACATTATCCGAAATAAGCCTTCCCGGGATAAAAGCCTCTTGGGCTTCATCGATACAACATCCCAAAACATTACTCATTCGATTCACCAAGACTTTTGCGATAATTTTGTAAATTACATTACAAAGACTTATGGGCCTGAAATGTGACAAATTTTTTGGCTTCTCAACCTTGGGGATCAAAATAATTCGTGTCTTATTAATATCACCAATTTCAATTTCTCTATTTAGAATAGAAAGGCAATAAGAGAAAATATCAGACCCAATTATGTGCTAGTACCTTTGGAAAGATATTGAGGAGAACCCATCCACACCGGGAGCTTTTAATGGTACCATCATTTTGACAGCCGCTCTAATCTCCTCTTCGGTAAATTGTTTGAGGAGAGAACCGTTCATACTTTCGGTAACTCTATTCTCCACAAGTCCAAAAACATGTTCGTCAGAACTAATCTCAGAAGCCGAATAAAGGTCCTTAAAATAATCATAAGCAAGTTGTAATAACTCTTCAGTTGAAGAAATCCTGCCCCCATTCCCATTATCTAACTCTGCAATTCAGCCACGAAACTGGCGTTGAACAGCTATTTTGTGAAAATAGCTAGTGTTTCGATCTCTATTTTTTAACCAATTAACACGAGCCCGCTGCTCAAAAAAAAAATTCTTCCTTATCAGCTTCCAAATTAAGTCCCAACTGGACCTCTGTAATTTCCCCTAGAATCTCATCGGAGGGTTCTTGATCAAAAAGGAACTTCAATCTATCTTCCAAATCCATACGAGTTTTCCTTTCCTCTTTAATTCTGGACTTGTTCTAGCGCTGAAACAGAGATCTTAATCTCTCAAGCTTAAGCGGGACGCTTCCTGAAACATCATTCCACGAACTTCTGACCATTTCTTCGAAAGAGCTATCCAAACACCACTTGGCCTCGAATCGAAATCCGTTATCAAAACTACACTGATCATTCCAACTTTTCTTCATTGTGTCCAAAAGAATAGGACAATGATCAGAAAAGAAATGACTCAAATGTTCAATCTGATAGCTTGGAAAAATATTGATCCAACTCAACGTAACAACTCTACGATCCAACCGCTCACGTATGTTTGTGTTTGAAAACTTCCCTCTCTCCCATGTAAACCACTGACCAACAAAGCCCAGATCCCTGAGATTGCAATCTTCTAAAGTCGTGCGAAAAGGATTCATCTGACGTTCGGATCTAAGACATCCACCTTTTTTTCTTAAAAGAGTTAGTAATCTCATTAAAATCCCCCAACACAACCCAAGGAATAGGCTGATCATTACAAAGTTGTCGAAGAAGATCCCATGAAGTACATCTAAACTGACCATCCGGATTACCATAGAAACCCGTAAATTACCAAACATCACCACGTTCATTATCATGAATCTCTACATCAATATGAAAAGAGGAGAAACTTCTAAGAGAAACTAAAGAGTTCTCTTTCCACTCCAAAGAAAGTCCTCCTTTTGACCCAACCGCCCCAACATCAATCCCATTCTCAAAATCGCATTTTAATCTGACCATTTCCATTCATTTAGAACTTAATTTTGTTTTTATGAGAAATAAAATTCGGGGATTAATGGCTCTCAACTTGTTCTTGAGCCTATTAACAGTTCGAGGCCTCCCCAAGCCACGAACGTTCCAACTTAGTATTTTCATTGTGATTGGCTGTTCTGTCCACCAGAGCAACCCGTTAAATCAAGGGAGCTACATTCCACGTTAAAGCCCAAACAAGTATTCGGATCAATCACAAGTCGCTGCCGTTTCTTACCTTCCGCAAACATCAATATAAGTGTAATATCAATTTTATGATATCCGCAAACATATGCAAGTTGAATCTTTGAGTGTTTTAACTTTAATAGCTCTTTTATTATTGTAATAGGCCCATTTCGGCCGGACTCACACTAGAACCCAAACCAAAATAAATCAAAATAAAACAAATAATAAACCCCAAAATAAAACCAATTACATTAAACAAGCCCAAATTAAACAGGCCCAAGGTTTAGCCCACAACAAATCAGAAAAACTAGTAAGGAGGGAAAGCCCTAGCCCTCTAAGTGCTTCAGCCGCCGCCCATGTCGTGCGCCACTCCACCACGCATGTCCTCCACCACCATTCACCACACAATCATGTACCATGTCCGAGCCATGTCCGCCATACCTACAAACATGTACAAAACAGTTGTAAAATGGCTATATAAAGCCACAAAGAATGTAATATTTTTTTTTTGTTACAGAGAATACAGTATACACTCAAAAATCAATTGCAAGGAAACAAGTGCAAAGGAAATTTAAGAGGTGATTCTCGATTGATCTTGTTTGTTGAGCTTTTTAGTTATTTTGGTGTGCAAAGAGTAATAAAAAGGAGAAGAAAGTGAGAGCACTTACCAAACCTCCGAGGGCATAGTCGGAGTTCTCTTCCGTTGGCTGATTTTTGGGTTGAAAACCCTAGCAAAAAGGGTTAAAAACTTTGGGTTTTCTAAAAGGTTTTTTAATGTCTTAAAAAAGGGAACAAAATAAAGGTCATTTAATTTTAAAACAGCATTTTGGGGGGGGGGAAAGAAGAGAAAGGCCGCGTGTTTGACCTGGTCCACGCGCATTTTCCCCTTAAATGGGTAAGTTGCACAGCCAGTCCTTCCTATTTTACGCCACCTTCAATTTAACCTGTTATGTTTCTTTCAATTTCTCCCTGAAGTTTGCGCGATATTTCAATTTAGTCCGCGCTTGTGCAATGCGTTTTGTGATTTGGAACATTTGTATTTTTAATCCTTGTTCTTTCGTGTGCATCTTATTTTGGTCCTTAACTTGTCTTGATTTATTTACTTATTACTTTATTTTGTTTTATTATTATTTATTTTGAATTTCCCTATATATTATTTATTTCAATTAATTTTCTTTCACGTATATTATTTATGTTAAGCTTATATATTATCAACTTAGGATATTTGTATATATTAGTTAGTTACAACTGTTTTCATTTTTTTTTATGATTATTTACTTTTCAAAGTTTGGAATTTTATTTTTGAATTGTTACACATTTTTTTATATATATTACTCGACTTATTAATTATTATCTTTTATGTATGTTACATAAGTTTTTTTTTTTAAATTGTAATTCAAAATTTGTTTCTGTTATTGTTTTATTATTTATTTATGGTTTTTATTTATTTTAAATATTTACCTTATATTATCATGTATGTGTATATATTATTCTTTTGTAAAATTTATCACATAATTCATTTTTTTAAATTGCTTCACTATTTGCTCAAGTTTTTTGATGTTTTATTTTATTTATATATACATATATATTATCCATTGTAATTTCATCATTTTTAAAAAAAAAATTGTTTTCTTATATATGTCATTAATTTTATATACTTTATTATATATTTGATTTCCTTTATATAAAGTCTTGTTTTGTTTCTTAGCTTTTATTTTACGTATATGTATTTTTGTTTTTTGAACCAGTATTTACTTTTTTTTTTTACATTGAAATTTCCACATTTTATCATTTTTTTATGTAATCCTTGACATTGTTTTAGTACTATGTGAGATATTAATTATGTTATTATTACATTTTCCCTTAATCATTTATATTTGCATTGGAGGTTGGCATGTCGTGCGATGTGAATTATCATTTAGCATTTGTATTTATATTTCATTGGTGTAATGGGTTTATTAATGAATCATAGTCTTAAATAAATGCATTTCATTTAATTATTGCATTTTATTCAAGAGTTTTTTCAACAAGGCAATATTTCGTGTTTGAAAATTTGGAAAATTGTGTCCTAACATACTGGGTTTCGATTTATCGTTTGACCGAATAATCTAATACCCTTTTAAACTTCATTGCATGTTCTGGAAATCATGAGGTGATCTCAGTTTTTGGAGGCTTAAAATTCCGTATTCGAACGTGCTGGATGTGGCATTTTATTCCTTTAAAATGAGTGAATCTTAAAATCCAACTTGAGTTGTTCGCACATTTTTAAAGGGATCATGTTTTAACATTTTTCTTCAAATTTTCAACATTAGGACATTAATTAGTTAATTGGTACCAATTTTGGGCGTTACGAGGGTGCTAACCCTTCCTCGTGCATAATCGACTCCCGAACCATTTTTCTCGAATTTCGTAGACCCAAAATTATTGTTTTAATAAATTAAAATGTTTTATTAAAATGATCAATCTCAAGAGGATCCGATCACACCTCGAAAAAGGATCGGTGGAGTCTCCATACCTCGTTTTAAAGTCGATCCCCGTTTTTTCAAACTTAAAAAAACGGTTTCGACAGCTTGGCGATTCCGCTGGGGACCAGTAAGAGAGTCAAGTCGTAAAATTGATTATTTTCTGTCCTTTTGTCGAAAATTAAAAATTTGGTTTTTAACATACGGATCTCATTTCATTTCATTGGTGTTATGGTTTCCGTCATTTTATTCATGTTTTTGTATTTTGAGTTTTTTTATCCCCTCGCATTACATTGCATAACCGTTGTGGTTACACCTTTTAAGTGGGAGTGAGAAACTATGCCTTCGTGAGGTTTTTCATCTCCGCATAGGCTAGTGGACTGTTTCCGAGATACATTCGTACCTATGTCTTCGTGAGGTTTTCACCTCTGCATGGCCATAGGGAAATGTATTCCCCTGAACTGAACTCGATCCATATGAGCCTATAATGGCTGAGGGTTGAGGAATCTGCTGGTTCAGGTACCCTTTCTTAGAATCGAGCCACATATAGTGAACCCTAAGAGCCCGCCCTAGGTAGAGCTATGCTGAACTCTAGCGGTTACCCAGATATGGTGTTTGACTATTTTCTATTTGCTTTAATTTTTTATTATTCGATACTAACTTGTTGTGTTTTATTATGGTTATGATTGCATGTCATTTCTTATTAAAGAGGTGTCGATTCCTGTTCAGTTACCAAATTAGAAAGCTTGTCATGGAGAACGAATTCCTTGATAAAGTAGAGGATAATAAGGTTGTCCATATGTGGTCGGAGAAGATACAATTTGAGAAAGGGGATAGCCTAGCTGAGGGGTATACGTTGAAGTTGTGGGGCTTCACCCGTATCAGTGTGACACAAAATGAGTTCTAGGAACTGAGGGATATATGGGCCCGTTAGGATGATGAGACTAAGCAACTGTTCTATCAAAATTTCGGTAACCTACCCTACCTGCTCGACATTAAGGTAGACAAGCACTTGTTCCGGGCTATGGCTTAGTTTTGGAACCCTGCATACAGTTGTTTCTCTTTAGGAAAGGTGGACTTGGTGCCTACTGTGGAGGAGTATACAGCTTTGCTTCGTTGTCCAAAGGTTCAAGTCGACAAAACTTATTCTAAGGCTACTAATGGTCCAACCTTTGTAAAGAAATTAATGAGTATCACCGGGATGAGTGAACAGTGGGTTACAGCCTGAATTTAGCAAAAGGGTGATGGTAAATGCATTCATTGGGTGAGTTTGAGGGACCTGATCGTAGCACATCCAGATATAAAGAAGAAAGTTGATATCTTCGCCTTGAGTATCTATGGTTTGGTAATTTTCCCTAAATTTTTAAGACATATAGATGAAGCAGTTGTCGACTTGACAAACAGGTCACATCGGTATCGTCAATTCTAGCCGAGATGTTCAGATCTTTGAGTGCATGTCGAAAGGCAGGTGAAGGTAGATTTATAGGGTGTGCGCAGTTACTGATGGCTTGATTCCACATCCATTTTTAGAAGGTAGATAAAGTTTCCTATCGGGTTTTTTTCGAGAATTACTCCCCGTTAAAGGAGATAATAGCCACGCCCAGGAGAGATGACATATTAGAAGAAAATTGGATTGCACTCATTCGAAATCTTCAGGAAGAGGACGTTGAGTGGAGAGCTCTTTGGTTGATTCCTGATGAGATCCTTTATCGGTGTGGGAGTTTTGACTGGGTACCTCTGCCTAGAATTTGGGGAGCTATTGGATATGCCCCTTTGCTTGTTTTAAGATAATATAGATCAAGACAGTTTATACCGATGACACATGGGCTAACTCAGTGTGAGTTCTCGTATAGGGAGGACAATTAGAAGAAGAATGTTCAAGAGATTTTTGATGCTTGGAAACAGACGCGCCGGATGAAGAGATTGGCTGTAGGATCAATGACGACTCTTAAATACAATGGGTGGTTGAGTAAAAGGATCAACGATAATATCTCTAGGTCGAGTTTAGAGGGCGTTCAATCGATGGAAGAATACCTGCAAGTAATCTCCTCCGAGCTAGAAATCGTAAAACAGGACTTTGAAGAGAGAAATGCGGAGCTAGGGAAGAAGATAGAACAGTTGGAGGAAGAAAAGATGCATTTAAGGTTAGATGTCGATGTTTAGAAACTCGAGGCCAAAAAGTTGAGGAAAGGGAAAAGAAAGGTTGAAGAAGACCTGGACAGTTTGAAGTCTGATTATAAGAAGTTGCGTATGTTGATGAGAACTGTCGAATTGGGGAAGACATCAGAGTAGTGGCGACAGAAAATTCAAGAGGAAAAGGCTAGAGCTGATCAGTGAGAGAAGAGGTTCCATGATGCTCGAGCACATGAAAATGCCTTAAAAAAGAGTTTGGTTGAGGGCCAAGATAAGAAGAAGATGTTAGTATCTCAGGTAGCGGAGTTAGAAAAGGCATTGCATCAGCATCGTGGTCATAATTCCGATATTAAATTAAGAGCCAGCCTAAGTAGGATCTAGGATTTGAAAGAAAAGGTAGAAGAACTCGAGACTGCGCTATAGAACTGTGAACTTCGAATTGAATTCCTTGAGTCGAATAATGAGCAGTGGAAGGAACAGCTCCGTCGATCGCAGGACCAGGTCAGGGATAGAGATTATATCATGGGTGAAGCCGTGGCACAGATTCGAGAAGTGGCTGATCATTTACAGACTTTAGCGGTTCAAGCTGATGTACTAAGTGTGAAGTATGAGTTAAAGCCAGATTGGGGTCGTGAGTTGGCTTGCCTTCTTAAGAAAGTTAAAACTTTGAGCATTAGGGCAAAGTCGTATATATGATCTATTTTATGTAAAGGATTTTATTTTCTAATAAAGTTTCTAAATGGAATTGGATCAGAATCGACATCTTTTTAGTTTTGCATTTATCTCATGTATTTATATTTCATCGCATCATGTGCATTGGATTTCACAAAAGAACCTTAATTAATTGAAAATTATATTATAATTACCCTGGAACATTAATACTACACACGGAAAAAAACAAAGCTATGGATTAAAGGTTGGAGAAATTGGAGCAAATGCAGAAGGAGATGCAGGGTTAACTGCAAGTATATATAAAAGAACAGTTGGCCAAAATTCAGCGAGATATGAAGGATCAAATGCTGGAATCTCAAAAGAATATGATGAGCGAATTGACCAAGTTACTAGTTAGAAGGTCGGAAAAAGGGAAGAGTCTCATGATCAATACTGAGGACAATAGTGAGATCCTTGCTTACCCTCCAGGTTTTACCCTAACAAATACCCCAGTACCACCGCAAAGGGTGTCTGTCAGTGTCAAACCCTAATATCAAACTCGTACTTCGGCACCGATAAATTTTTCGACAGGCTCGTATTCTAACCCCGAAGAAAATCGGGCAAATCCTGTAGTCCCTGACCTCAATGAGGTAGCGAAAGCAGGAAAGGCAAGAGCGGAACTTCCAAAGCAACTAGAAGACCGATATAAATGATTGGAGGAGAAATTCAAAGCGTTGGAAAGCGCTGATTATCATTGCGGAATGGATACTAAGGAGTTGAGCCTGGTCCCAGATTTGGTACTCCCTCCGAAGTTCAAAATGCCAGAATTTGAAAAATACAACGGAACCAGTTGCCCTGAGGCTCACATCACGATATTTTGTCGGAGGATGACTAGTCATGTCAATAATGATCAGTTATTGATTCACTGTTTCCAGGACACTTTGGCTGGGGCTGCGGCCATGTGACGGCATAGCTCCTGACAGGATCACGTTGCAGAACATGGAGAAAAATTCGGGTCAAAGTTTCAGGTAGTATGCTCAGAGGTGGAGAGAAGTCGCTACACAAGTCCAACCGCTACTGTTGGAAAAAGAAACAACCATGCTTTTTATTAATACCTTGAAGGCACCTTTTATTAATCACATGTTGGGAAGCGCAACTAAGAGTTTCGCGTACATAGTGATATCTGGTGAAATGATAGAAAATGCGATAATGTGCGGAAAGATAGAGGTCGGGGAAAGTACCAGGAGGTCGGCCTTGAAGAAAAGAGAAAATGAAGTTAGCAATGTGAGCATGAGTTATACAAAACCAATCACAGTAAACCAACTAAAAGCGGTAGCCACGGATCATCAAGCTTCGCCAAGGCAAGAGCCCGATATAAAGCATAACACGAAGAAGCTCCAGTTTACTCCCATTCCAATAACATATGGGGAGCTGTACAAAAGTCTATTTGATGCACACGTTGTATTCCCTTTCTACTTAAAATCGTTGCAACCCCCATACCCCAAGTGGTACGATACAAGTGCTCTATGTGGATATCATGCGAGAATCACGGGACACTCAATAGAGAACTGCACCTCTTTTAAAAGGTTAGTCGAAAGGCTCATCAAAATAGGTGTTGTAAAATTTGATGATGCACCTAGTGTAGGAAATCCGTTACCCAATCATACTGATAATGGGGTAAACGTGATAGTCGAGAATATGGGGAAAAGAATCAAGTTAAATGTTGCAGAAGTGAAAACCCCGTTGAGGGAGGTTTGGAAGAAGATGGTGGAAAGAAGGTTAATCACGCAGGATTTGGGGAGCAAATCCCGAGAGGCGAGGAACTACTGTGAGTTCTATAATAAGGGAGATCACAAGATTGAGAGATGTAATGAATTCAGAGCCCTGGTACAGTGTCTAATGGATAACAAAGAGTTGGAGTTCTTTGAATTTACTAATGAGAAAGATGTATGCACCTCGGAGGAGGGGTCGATGGAGAAGGTCTCTGAGGTCAATTAGCCGGTGGTGATTATTTCACGACCGAGAATCAATGACGCTGGAGCAAAAATTATACCAAGAGTTGTAATTTAGAAAATCGTGGCTTTTCTTTATAAGGATAGCAAAAGGGTGCATTGGAATTATAACTGTAATGTGACATCATCAGAAGAGGGGAGTCCGGTCAGCACGCCAAATACAAAGGCCAAGCTTGTAAAAGGGAAATCTTTGGTGATCAAACAAGGGAAAGAGAAGCCGAAATTATCCATTAATGAGCCTGTAATTGAGAGAGAAGCAAAAAATTTTTTGAAGTTCCTAAAGCACAACGAGTATAGCGTTGTGGAACAATTACACAAGTAACCGGCGCGCATATCGGTGCTAGCTCTGCTCCTAACCTTAGAGGTACACCGTAACGCATTGATGAAGGTATTGAATGAGACCTATGTCGCTGATGACATTTTGGTAAACAAGCTAGACCGTCTTGTCAGCAATATAAATGCCGACAATTTCATCTCTTTCAGTGACGATGAAATACCACCAGGGGGCATGGGATCCACCAAGGCTTTGCACATCACCACCCGCTGCAAAGGATATACATTACCGGGGGTATTAATTGGTAATGGATTAGCATTGAATGTTTTGCCCTTGTCCACATTGAATAGGTTGCCAATAGACAACTCTCATATGAAGACATGCGAGAACATGGTGAGAGCATTTGATGACACCGAAAGGAAGGTAATGGGAAGGATTGAGGTACCTATTCTGATTGGACCAAACACATACGAGGTAGAATTCCTAGTGATGGACATCACGCCATCTTATAATTATTTATTGGGGAGGCCTTAGATTCACTCGGTGGGGGCAGTACCATCATCATTGCACCAAAAGCTAAAGTTGGTGACAGAGGGCCAGTTGATAACGATAAATGCGAAGGAGGACATTATCGCATCCGTTACTAGTAATGCACCGTATATAGAAAATGATAGTGAGGCAATAGAGTGCTTCTTTCGGTCATTAGAATTTGTCAATGCAACTTTTATCATCAAATAAGGTAGGGTCCTAATGCCATAAATATCTAAGGCTACGAAGATGAGCTTACAGCTAACAGTTGGAAAATGAGCATTTGGCTGGAAGGGGACTTGGGAAGTATCTTCATGGACGAGTTGAGGTACCGGTCTTAACTGATAAATAGGATCGCTTTGGCTTAGGATATAGGCCAGATACAAAGCAAAAGACAAATGAGGTTGAAAGAAAGCAAGAGAGATGAAGAGCACGATTGAGAGGGGCAGAGGTCAAGTGGGAATCAATGACTTTTCCCTATATATCTAATACATTCGTGTCAAGAGGAATTATCTATCCTGAATCGAAGATGACAGGAGAAGGAACGGTCGAAGTTTTGATGGAAAGTCTGAACATCAACGTCATATCTGTAGAGAAAATGATGGGATGAGACTTAGCAAACATTCGCCCTTATGAGCCTGGAAATGTTCTGAACAATTAGACTGTGGAAGAAATTCCTGTAGTTTTTATAGCTAATACAGAGTAATGTTCAAAACACACTTGTTGTTTTAAAGCCTAGAAGCAATAAGAATCCTTTGTGAAATAGGCTCATGTTCAAAACATTTATTTCAATATAAATACACCTTTATGTCTTATTCTGAGCAAATATTCTTTTATCTTGAGCAAATATTCTTTTCTTGCATTTTATTTTTTTTATGCCATACAAATAAGCTATTCTGAGATTCTTTTTTTTTTTTTGGATATCCTTTCGTGCTTACAATAGGTTTCTAGATATCAATGACATAAGTGACGCTGTTACGGACCTAGAGTTCCCTTTTAAGTGAGACATGTGTCTAGAGGGATCTTAGGATTTTGAAGATGATAGAGATGTAACTTACCTCTGGATTTGTTAAGGATGGTAGAGCAGGAAGAGAAACAGATCCTACCCCATACAGAGATAATCGAGAGTGTGACCTTAGAAGAGGGGAAGGAGGTGAACATTGGAACTTGCATAGCCGAGAAAACAAGATGGGACCTTATTGAATTACTGCAAGAGTTCAAAGATATCTTTGCATGGTCGTATCAAGACATGCCTAGGTTAAGCGCTGATATTGCGGTGCATCGCGTCCCCATAAAAGAATAGTGCAAGCCTATTCAACAAAAGCTTCGAAGAATGAGACCTGATGTTGCAGTAAAAATAAGGGAAGAGGTCAGGAAGCAATTTGATGCTGGGTTCTTGTAAGTAGTTAATTACTCAGAATGGGTAGCCAACGTTTTCCCCGTCCCTAAGAAGGATGGAAAAGTGCGGATGTGTGTAGATTACAGAGACTAAAACAAGGCCAGCCCAAAGAACAACTTCCCATTGCCTCATATTGACACTTTGGTGGATAACACGGTGGGTTACTCACTGTTCTCTTTCATGGATGATTTTTCTGGATACAATCAGATAAAGATGTATCCTGAAGACATGGAAAAGACCACATTCATAACCTTATGGGGGACTTTTTGCTATAAAGTGAAGTAATTCGGGTTAAAAAATACGGGAGCAACGTATCAAAGAGCCATGGTAACCTTGTTTCACGACATGATGCACAAGGAAATTGAGGTTTACGTCGATGATATGATCGCAAAATCTCGAACAGAAAAGGAGGATATACAGGTTTTGAGGAAATTGTTCTTGGGGCTGAGAAAGTTTCAACTAAAGCTCAATCCAACAAAATATACTTTCGGGGCTAGGTCAGGAAAGCTACTCGGTTTCATAGTCATCGAAAAGGGAATTGAGGTCGACCCCGACAAAGTCAAGGCTATACAAAAATCACCTCCGCAACGTACTCAGAAGGAAGTTCGAGGTTTCCTAAGGAGACTAAATTACTTTATTCGGTTCATTTCACAATTAACTGAGAAATGTGACCCCATATTTCTTCTTATCAAGAAACACAACCCAAGTGTGTGGGATGATGAGTGCTAGAAAACCTTTGACAAGATTAAGCAATATTTGTCCAATCCACCAGTGCTAACGCCGCCTAGCCCTGATAGGCCATTGATACTATATTTGATAGTATTTGACAATTCAATGGGATGTGTGCTCGGTTAACATGATGAGGCACGAAAGAAAGAAAGGGCGATATATTACCTCAGTAAGAAATTCACTGAATGTGAAATGAAATATTCGCCAATTGAGAAATTATGTTGTGCCTTGGTTTGGACCACTCAGAGATTGAGGCAGTACATGCTATACGATACGACTTGGTTAATATCAAAATTGGACCCTTTAAAGTACATGATAGAGTCAACTACTTTGAGTGGAAGGATGGCCTGATGGCAAATTCTGCTTTCCGAATTCGACATAGTTCATGTGAACTAGAAGGCTATGAAAAGGGGTGCAATAGCAGATTTTCTAGCCAGTAGAGCTTTAGAAGATTACGAGCCTTTTAACTTTAATTTCCCTAATGAAGATCTAATGCATGTGGCAACTACCGAAGAAGACACCCCAGAAGATCATCCTTGGAAACTGAATTTTGATGGGGCGTCAAACGCTGTTGGTAATAGAATTGGGGCAGTCCTGATATCCCCAAGTAGAGATCATTATCCATTCACTTGCAAATTAGATTTTGATTGCACAAACAATATGATAGAATATGAAGCATGTATCATGGGAATCCGTGCAGCCATAGAGCGTAAAATCAGGGTGTTAAAGGTGTATAGAGATTCTACACTGGTGATCTATAGCTCAAAGGTGAATGGGAAACAAGAGACCCAAAGTTGATCAACTATCGAGAGCTAGTTCTGGATTTAATTAAGGTGTTTGATGATATCGCTTTCTATTATCTCTCGCGAGACGAAAACCAGATGGCTGACACCTTGGCTACGTTAGCTTCTATGATCAGAGTAAATAAACAGGAGGATATGAAGCCAATCCAGATGAGTATTTGTGAGGCTCCAGCTCATTGCTTCAATATTGACAAAGAAGAAGAGAGAGATAACTATCTTTGGTATCAAGATATTCTTTGATATGTGAAGAACCCGAGAATACCTTGATCAGGCGACTGAAAATGATAAGAGAACCTTGAGGAGGCTGGCCAGTGATTATGTCTTAGACAGAGAGATCCTATATAAAAGGAGGAAGGATCAGGTGCTGCCAAGATGTGTTGACGTTGTTGAAGCTAGGAAAATCCTGGAAGAAGTCCATGAAGGTGTTTGCGGGATGCATACCAATGGGTTCACAATGGCCAGGCAAATCATGATATTCGGGTATTACTGGTCCACGATGGAAGGAGATTACATTAGTTACGCCAAGAAATGTCATAAGTGCCAAATTTATGGAGACAAGATCCATGTGCCTCTTTCACTTCTTCATGTTATGACTTCTCCGTGGCCTTTCTCAATGTGGGGCATGGACGTTATTAGGCTGATTTTACCGAAGGCTTTTAACAGACATCGATTCATCTTTGTGGTCATTGATTACTTCACTAAGTAGGTAGAAGCTGCTTCATATGCCAATGTTACGAAGTCGGCAGTCAGCAAGTTCTTGAAGAAGGAGATCATATGTCGATATGGCATACCAGAAAGGATCATATCTGACAATGCGTTGAATTTGAATAACAGCGTGATAGTGGAGGTCTGTAGTTAGTTCAAAATTAAGCACCACAACTCATCATCATATCGCCCGAAAATGAATGGTGCAGTTGAGGCAGCTAATAAAAATATCAAGAAGATCGTGGGGAAAATGACTAAGACCTACAAGGATTGGCATGAAAAGTTACCATTTGTTCTCCATGCTTATCGAACTTCTGTCAGAACTTCTACTAGGGCAACACCTTACTCTTTGGTTTATGAGATGGAGGCAGTTTTACCCATTTAAGTTAAAATTCCTTCTCTCCAGGTTTTATCAGAGTTGAAGCTAGACGAAGCAGAATGGATTCAATCCCGGTATGATCAGTTGAACTTGGTTTATACTTATCGAACTTCTGTCAGAACTTCTACTGGGGCAACACCTTACTCTTTGGCTTATGAGATGGAGGCAGTTTTACCCATTTAAGTCAAAATTCCTTCTCTCAGGGTTTTATCAGAGTTGAAGCTAGATGAAGCAGAATGGATTCAATCCCCGTATGATCAGTTGAACTTGATTGATGAAAAGAGGCTGAAAGCTATCTGACATGGTCAAATGTACCAGAAGCGAATGATGGGGGCTTACAACAAAAAATTCTCCCCAGAGTATTCCGTGAGGGGGACTTGGTATTGAAAAAGATCCTCCCTATGCAAAAAGATTTCAAAGGGAAATGGATGCCAAACTGGGAAAGACCTTATATGGTAAAGAAAGTTTTTTCTGGAGAGGCACTGATATTAACTGAGATGGACGGTAGGAGCTTACCTAACCTAGTAAATTCAGATTCAATCAAAAAGTACTTTGCTTAAAGGAGGCTAAGGTGAAAACCCGCAAATGACTCCTTGAGACCAAAGGGGCTTTGAATTCAAAACCCGAAAAGGGCAGTTCAAATTTCGATCAAAGATGAGGCATGTGGTAATCTTGCTCTGCTCGAATTAATGAAAAGGAAGAGTGCTACGTTTTGGGGCATCGACAAAGTACTTTAGATCTCCCATACATGATAAGCTAAAAATGATCCTTGAAGAGTTCGTACGGAGAGCTCAGGCTGCGATATTTGCGGCACTTATTTGTTTTCTTTTCTTATTTTTGTATTCCAGCAATGTTAGCTTTCATTGATTAATCCATTCTTTTCGAATTTTGTTCTTAATAAATTCCAATTTTGTCTATCTTGATAATCTTTTTCAAGCGCTTGTATTGAAATAGGGATTAATAAACTAATAATACTTTTACGAAAAGAGTTTTGTATATTACTCTAGAAGGCTCTAAACAGTGCAAGAACCTGAAACTGGACTATTGTTTAGAACTTACCCAACTTAAAGGTTGGAAATATTTGAGTCCAAATTGAGATTATCTCTTCGGATTTTCAGTCAAAGATATCGGTTGAACAAGAAGACAGGATATCGTGTCAATAACGGAAATGAGCTATGTCAACCAAAGCATAAGAGGAGATCATTCTCGAAAAAAGAAAAATTATATTCCTCATTCTTGCAAATATCAGGTGTACACATCTGGTCATGACACCCGGGGAATGGTGTAATAGACCAAATTGATGAAAGATTCAGGTCCTATACTCCTGAGTTGCAGGAGAGAGTTTGTAGATGATTGTAACACCCCCTAACCCCGAGCCGTCACCGGAACAGAGTTACGAGGCATTACCGGACATATCAGACAACTTACGAATAATTTGCAAATAAAATAACATTCATAGTATAATTTAATAACTAAGTCATTATAATGAACTTTCGAAGTCTAAACATGTATTAAAAGTGAAACGAGACTCATTCAAGTACTCCAGATTTTTTTTTTATAAATTTTGACAGTATTTCCGCTTATTTTTACGTAAAACCCCTTGCAATTAAAATCGTATTCATTTCAAACATAACCAATTCAACCAACTCATTTCACATACTCATTTTCTATTCTAAATACCTTCTAATCAAACTCAATCAATATAATATCAATTTAAATTTATTATTATACTAATTAAATTGAAATGGATAAACTTTTTCATTATAATTCTTAAACTTGTATTATTAACATTTTTAACCATTTATATTCAAAACATAATAACCTTTATACACATCCTATGTACATGCTACATTACCAAAAGAAAATATACATCACCAAAAGTTTGCTGAAGTCGGGTCTGGCTTTGGATGCTGGTTCAGTACTTGACTTCTACAACCTGCTCACGGAAACAACCGTACGCTGAGTATGTATATACTCAGTGGTATCACTATAATTCAATTTATAATTAAGTACATTAAATCACACACATACTTTTACATTACAATTATCATCACTTAATGAACAATTCAATCTTTTTATGTTATCATTTGATTACATATATACCATTCTTATTTCTTTATTTCAATTCTCACCTTTCACATATGCCATATCATTCAAATTTAGTTTTATCAGTAAATTTATTTCATTTGTCCCTATTAACTTGACTCGGACTCGGCGGATACACGATTCCAACCAACACACCAATACTGCACATTGTGCCTTAACGGTACATACATAGTACCTAATCGATGTCGATAACTTGAGCAAGAGCGCGATATGATAAGAATGATATTCAACACACAAAGTGCTGAATCTGTAATAAGAACTGATATAACGATGATTCGACACACAAAATGTCGAATCGGTATGATAATGATAACGATAACGATGATGATGATCGGCACATAAGTGCCTAATCGATGTTGCCAAAAAAAACTCGTACTTTTTCATATCCTATGGCATGCCAACTATATCCGACTAGTCCGACTAGTTAATAGGGTATTCAAATCATTTTTCAGTACAATTTCTATTTCGATTCAATATTAATTATAATTTATTATTTTGATCAATTTTCACGATGTCTGATGAATTGTTTCATCGTAAATTTTACAGATTCAATGCAAGATATCATGTAACAATATTCAATAATTTCACAGTTCAATTCGGTATTCAAAACAATATTCAGTATTCCATAGTTCAGTTCAATATCAATCTAAATTTTAATACCCAATCACAAATTTTATCAGTTCATTAAATGCTTACCTTAAAATACTTACCACACATACGTATTAAATTAAACACATATTAATTATAAAGCTTGAGTTATAGTGATACAAACCAGAATTCTCTTCGATTTTAATCCTCGACGATCTTTTCTTTTCCTTTTTTGGCCGATGCTTCAGACTCGATATTAGCTACAAACAATTAAAATAATTTCACAATCATTAACACAACATAATTTAATTACTAAAATTTTTATCTAATTTTTACTTTAATTCCAATTTAATCCTAACTAAACTTATATATTTTCTTTCTCAATTCATACCTTTTTACTACTCAATTTCTTGCCAAACTCACATTTAACTATCTAATTTTTATCATATTTTCATAATTTCGAATTTATTTCAATTTAATCCCTAAAACTCAAAACTTATAGCTTAGTTTACAATTCAATCATTTATTCAATTCTAACTTAAAATTCATTCAATTAAATCCCTAATTCCATCATTTGTTCAACATAATTCTAACTTAAAAAAATGGTTTCGACAATTATTATTGGTATTTACATAGTTCTTAGGCATTTGGGATAAGATAGCTTATTATTGGTTTATTGACTCCTCTTGAAATTTTTGCATTTGGCATAATATTTTTTATTTTTATAATTTTTTATGTAGTTGTAGATATTACTTCTTGATTTAGAAGCGTTTAAGCTCTATGACTTGTAAGCTGCATGCGTCGATTTTATGGTTATGCCGACGAATTGCCGGTCTAGAACTCGAAACCTGATGATTGAATGGTTAGAAGACAACGTATAGCGATTTTTACCACGGCAAGTCTACCATGGATGACTGGAACTGCAATAAACCCTTTGTTTCGTGCCACTTATCTAGCCAAAGGTGGAGACAGAAAGATCACATTGGTGATTCCTTGGTTGTCTTTGAAAGATCAAAAGCTAGTATAATCGGACAATGCTATGTTCGGTTCACCTTGGGAGCAAGAGTCTTATATTCGTCAATGGCTTGAACGGAGGATTGCATTTATACCTGATTTCGGTATATGCTTTTATCCTGGAAAGGTAATCGCACACCTTTAACAAATTCATAAAGTTAAATGAACATAGTTTATTTAAACATCAGAACCATCATTTAATTACCATGGTGACAATCTGATGATAATTTATAGCACTAATTGTGATGCACTTTGCTGTAGATAAAAGAAGCATAATTCTTGTAGGAGACAAATCGGAAATCATCCCTGATGAAGAGGCAGATATTGCTGTCCTCGAGGAGCTCGAGCATCTTACGTGGTTCCATCATGGGAAGGGATGGAAAACGAAATTTCGCCTCGTCATAGGAATAATACATACCAATTTTTTGGAGTACGTAGAGGGAGAAAAATGGACGATTGCTAGCATTTCTTCCGAAATATTTAAATAATTGGGTTGTTAGCATCTATTGCCATAAGGTAAGCTTCCTAATAAGCCTTGATTTTTCTGTGCTTGCCAACAAGTTAATGCGACTTTTGCTTGATATTTATAGGACTATACAAAATTTGCACTGTTGGACACTTTATTAACTTGTTAGGCTAGATTATTTAAGGAAGACAAAGATTGCAATCTACTTTGCCTCGGGAGATATATTGTTCCGACCAAACAGGAATCAGTGCCACCTTGTTGGTCCACTAGAATGATATGTGTCTCTGATTTTACTAGCACAGTCTAGCAGTTGATGCTGCTGATAGAGAAGAAAGGAGCACTAGGAGAGAAGAAAATCGAATTCCTCGCCTCTCCAAGTGTTAATATTATATTATAATATAATTAATTTCATCTGATTGTAATCATGTTGTTATTGCAGGTAATTAGGTTGTCTGCTGCCACTCAGGATTATCCCAGATCCATCATCTGCATTGTTCATGGAGTTAATCCCAAATTTCTCGAGGTAGGCAAAAAAAATTTCGAGCAACAACAGAGCCGTAACCAAGCCTTCACCAAAGGGGCTTACTACATTGGGAAGATGGTTTGGAGCAAAGGCTACGGGGAACTACTTACTTATTCGTGATCACCAAAAGGAGTTAGCTGGTCTCGAGATTGATCTGTATGGCAATGGAGAAGACTCCGATCAAGTTAAGGAAGCTGCTAACAAGCTGAAACTTGTAGTTAGAGTTCATCCCGGTTGTGATCATGCTGATCCTTTATTCCATGAGTAAGCCTCATTTTGTCCCCCACTCTCTCTTCATGTCTGGATCGGGATCAATGAATGTTGATTTTTTTCTTTTCTGGTTTTCCCCTTCAGTTACGAAATATTCTTGAATCCTAGCACCACAGATGTTGTTTGCACAACCACAGCCGAAGCATTGGCTATGGGAAAAATCGTTATTTGTGCCAATCACCCCTCGAATGATTTCTTCAAGCAGTTCTCGAATTGCCGAACTTATGATGATGGCAACGGTTTCGTTGAAGCCACACGTAATGCAGAGCCTGCTCCATTGACCGATGCACAGAGGTACGAGTTGTCATGGGAGGCAGCAACAGAGCGGTTTTTAGGAGTTTAAGAACTCAACCAGGTCGTTGCAAAAGAATTGGATAAAGATCAGTCAACGAAATTCGCATCGATATCTTTAAACCTGCAGAAGAACATGGAGGCAACGTCAGCATATCTCCATTACGTGGCTTTAGGATTTGAAACAACTAGAAGAGCATTGGGTGCAATTCCTGGGAGCTTGTATCCTGATGAAGAGCAATGTAAAGAAGTTGGTTTGTTCACTCTTATAGGGGAGAGTAGGGTCCAAAAAAGAAAATTGATTGAAACATTCTTTGCAAGTCAATGCAGTCCAATTACATTGTCGAATTATTTATGCACATCATTTATTGGTAAAATTTCTTTTTGAAGGTTTTTACTTTAAACAGGGTGAAAATTGCTTAACAGATGAAAGTAGAGTTCTCCATTTTGACACGATTTTGAAAGCCCGACCTCATTGATCTGAATTTAAATTTTATTTAATTTGATGAACTCCTCGGGGAGGAAGAGAGTAGATGCTATGGCTGCATCTCGAAATGATTGAAAAGCGGAGTGCATATCATTAGGTGCAAGCACAGAATCTCAAAAAAGTATAAATTTCTTTTCAATGATAGAGAAAATTGCAAGAGTATTAAGTAAATATACAAATGAGATATGGAAACCATCTTTTCTAAACATATCTATTAAGAAATACAAAGATCCAAAATGGCCAACTGCACTCTTGTGATCATCTACCAAGAAACTGCTAAATGCATTTTTGTGATTCTTCACCACACTGATCATGAAACAACAAAGTCACTATTCTTTCTTGCAAGTATGCATGCAGGACCTTCATCTCAACCATCCATTAAATGCTCCTCTTTCAGCTTCTTATTTTAGGCAATTTCCTGATATAAATAGTTAAAAAGCATTTAATTCAGAATCAATATTATTAAGGAATGCAACTAAGATTTTAAAAACACAACATCCGTCGTTAGAAAAAAAAAATTCAAATTAGAACATAGACTGCAAATTAACCCTACAAAATCTCCTAAATTCGAAAACAAAAGATTTAATCATTAGTAGGTGATAATTCATTTTAGAACCAATTTTGCCTAAGCTGCACTATTGGTTCTTCATTGACAACAAATATAAGCTCAGCTCCTATATATTTTATATATTTTTTTTTGGCAAATAGATTATAAGTCAATAAGATGAAGGTAAGTAATTTGTTTCTTTCAATTTTAAGCTAAATTTGATTGAGTTAATTATATTATATGCTATCTTTTAATTTTTTTAAAAATTATGTAACAAAAGATTTAATGTTTTAAAAATGTTATCCAAAATTTAAATGAAATATATATATATATATATATATATATATATAACAAAAAACTAAAACAAATTTAATATTTCAAAAAAAAAAAAAATTATCCATGCAAGCAGACAATTTTGAAATGATTTAACAATATATTTTTTATATAAAATTTTAATTTTTTTTAAATATATGCAAGTTAAGTCCTCTCAATCTAATAAAGAAAAATATCTCTCTAGGTCAAGTCCTCTCAATCCAATGGTTACAAAAAATATAAGTGTAAGATCAAATTTATGACACTTAAATAAGCTATTGAGAATTTTAGAGTTTCTATAACATTTTGCTACACTCTGCAAGCTTTCAAACCTTTCTATAGAGCTTATGGGTGTTCAACGTGTTTTTAAAAGGTCTAATATTAATTTTTTAAAATTATTACAAATTATAAAAAATAAAAAAAATTAATTACTGACATGGCATACCACGTGGATTCCATATTAACAAAGTTAATGAACATTAACTTTTTTCATTCGTTCTAACTTGATTGTTTTTGTAAAGTTAGAGGGTCAAATAGATTAGGTTGTCATTACATATATAAGTAAAAATAAATATTAAATCGCTTTATTATAGGGACTAAATTAAATTAATCCCTCTACTATTAAATAGATTAATTTAATTGTTTAATTAATTTAATAATAGAGAAACTATTTTGATCTGATTTCTATTCTATAATATAAAGAAAAAGAGTGAGTTTCATATTAGAAAGAAAAAGGCAAAAATAAAAAATATTTAGAGCTTAAATTAATAAAGTTTGATAGGGACATATAGGAGTTGGTCCTGAAATAAAATGTTGCTACAAATTCAACAAATTCAGGAATAAATTGTTTAACTAAATTAATAAAGTTAAACATTATATGTGAAAATTGTAATTTAGCTATTTGAAGAAGGATGATTATAAATTTTATGTAATGGTTTGATGGTTAAAGGTGTTTATCGCCTCAAATGTGATTTGGGTTCAAGTTGCACGTAGTCGTGTTTATTGTTTGGGCTAAATTTTTTTTTATAAAAATATAGATAAATAACAAAAATTTAAAGAAAATTTAATGCTTTAAAAAATGTTATCCAAAATTTAAATGCAAAAAATAATTTTTAAAAAATAAAACAAAAAGATTAAAAAATTTTAATGTTTCAAAAAACTGTTATCCATCCAACTAGTAGACATTTTTTATGGTTTAACAACTTATTTTTTATATAAAACTTTTAATTTTTTTTAAAGTGATAAATCTCAAAATTATACATGAACTTTAATTTAATGTACAATTATGTACATAAACTTTAATTTGATGTAATTATACATGTGAAACTCTAATTGTGGTTCAAATATATATTTGAACCTTTAATTTTGATTTAATCATACGCATCTAAAAAAATAAATACATTAAATTATTTTTATATTGAATAAATATAATTATTTATGCATGCGGTATATAAACATAAAATGATGATAAATCTATAAGTGTGTTAATAATTTACAAGAATTGGATTATACCAAAATTTCATGTATAAAATTGCACAAAATCAAAGTTCACGTATACAATTACACATTAAACCATAGTTCATGTGTAATTTTGATATTTATCCCTTATTTTTAAAATATATGCTGATTAAATTTGTTAATAAATTTATTTTAAAATTTCTAATTAAATCATATATATATATATATATATATTCCTATTATTCCCAACTTTCCATCACTTACTTTCCCGCTAATTTTTATGATAAAATAAGAAGATAGCTCTTGACAACTCTGCTACTTATTCTTCAGTTCTTGTATTTATCTATTAATATCATCAATTCCCCTTCTTTCTTTCTTTCTTTTTTAAATTATTGGATTTTATTAATTATTTCAAATATTTTTTAAAAGAGTTAGAAACTTTTTAGAACAGTCCTTTTCGAAAAAAAGAAAACCCTTTTTTATGTTTCATTGGATTTAAGATCAGAGTTCAAGTTTTGAAGTTTTGTTTAGAAAAAAAAAGAAAAAAAGGATTTGTGGCTCTGCCTTGCTGGTTAAGGCTTCGTTTAGGGTTTAGAAAAAGTTACTTGTATTGGGATTAGTGTATTTTCAAGCATGGAACAAATTGATACTGATAATAATACCACAACCATTGATGCTGTTCAATCGACAGTATCTGTTCAAGGGTATTTTAATTTTCTTTTATTTTAACTCTTTTTTATATCAATTATGAATATGAACGTGTACATGTTTCATCGTAATTTTTGTTCTAACCAGGCTTATTCTGTTCTTTTAGGAGGATTTCGGGTCCTACTAGAAGATCAACTAAGGGAGGTTGGACAGAGGAGGAGGTTAGTATCATTAGTATTTAAATGATGATATGTGCACGATAAATGCCATTAGATGCTATTTAAATAATGAACGATATTCATAAACACACTAAATGTGATAAACGTGACATGATTGCAAGTTGAATCCTTTTGCGTGTTTCAACTTTAGTGACTCTTTTAGTGTTTGTGTGTGAGATTGCTTGAATTAGAAGGTGATTTTATTATGATTTAATTGAATCTCATTGCTTATATTAACTTGTTGTTTCTTATTAGTTGCTAATGTTAGCTTTGTCTTTTTTAACAGGACAACATGTTGACCATTGCTGTCCAAAAGTTTAATGGCAAAAACTGGAAAAAGATAGGTATGTGTGTGTTGGTGTTTGAATGAAGTGTGACAGAACAAGATCTCTTAGTGTATCATGTTGCACATTGATTGTTTACATGGTTTTCCTAATCATTTGCAGCCGAATCGGTGCCTCACAGAACAGATGTTCAATGCCTGCATCGATGGCAGAAGGTTTTAAATCCCGATCTTGTTAAAGGACCTTGGACCAAAGAGGTTGCTATTGGAATGATGTTTTTCCCCTTTTTTATGTATCGGCTTTATATATCAGATAAGACTCTGTCGAAGACTAGATATGGCGATGCTTTATTCTTTTTTCCCTTTCGGTCTGTCAGGAGGATGATCTTATCTTTGAGCTTGTGGACAAGCAGGGGAAGAAGAAATGGTCTGAAATAGCTAAATTCTTGCCAGGACGTATCGGCAAGCAATGTCGAGAAAGGTGCTTGATCACTTGTCGATAACATGATAACGTATAGCTTTGATTCATATGTTGTTTTCTGATATGTACATTTTTGTTTCAGGTGGTGTAATCACTTGAATCCAGATATAAAGAAAACTGCTTGGACTGAAGACGAAGAATTGATTCTTATTAGTGCGCACGGGGCGTATGGGAACCGGTGGGCGGAAATCGCAAAGCTTCTTCCTGGCAGGTATGTGTAAAGTATCCAATGGATCTATGCAGAACAAAATAAATGAACAATAGCTTTATTTTTCCCTATTACAGGACAGAAAATTCGATAAAGAATCACTGGAACTCCTCGGTGAGGAAGAAAGTAGAGGCTATGGCTGCTTCTCGAATTAATGCAGTCGATCATAGCCCAAAAGCGGAGTGCATATCATTAGACATAAGCAAACCATTTGAACAGAATCTTGATCATGGAAGAAGTATCAGTTTCTTTTCAATGTGTAAAGATGCAAATGGGATAATGAAACCATCTTCTCTAAACATATCTATTAAGAGATATGAAGATCTGACTATCGAAAATTGCCAAGTGCACTCTTGTGATCCTCTGCCAAGAAACTGTCAAATGCATTCTTGTGATTCTCGATCATACTGTAATGTTACTTTTGGGGATCATGAAAGAATAACTTCACAGTGCTTTCTTGCAAGAATGCATGCCGGATCTTCATCTCAACCATTGAGTGATTCATTACATGCTCCTGTTTCTGCTTCTTGTTTTAGGTCCTCAAGCAATGAGATGACTGGTAAATTTCCTGATACAACTAGTTACATTAGTCTGGAATCAATATTGAGAAGTGCAGCTAAAAGTTTTAAAAACACACCATCTATCATTCGAAAAAGAACTTGTCAAATTAGAACACAAGCTGACAATCACCATATAAATCAGCTTCCTTTATCACCTACAAAGTCTCCTAAACTCGAAAACAAAGAACATCAAAGGCTATGACTAGATCATTAGCTGGTGATGTTTCTATATTCCCATTAGTAGGATCCAAATAAATATATTAATGTATTTTTTTATTTTTTATTTTTTGTGTGTGAGAGATAAATGTTAAGCCAGTAAGATGTAATGTAAACAATTTGTTTCCTTTCATTACAATATATATAATTTTAGGTTTATTTGTTCTCATGAAAATTAGCATGGGAAATGGAAAATTAGTAGTTTTTGCTTTTAATTATTTGTATCAATAAAAGATTGAATATAGCTATTTAAATCATATATTTATGCTACATGCTTACTTTATATGTAAATATAAAATAATAATAATAATAATAAGTGCTGGTGGATTCAATGTATAAATTTTAATTTTTTTTTAAATTTTAAACTATTTTAATTCAATGAAGCAACCTAGGTTGTGCAAGTGATTTTCATTTCTATAATTTTATTGTTTCATCCATCAGTCACACACTGGATCTAGAATAGATGATTTGATTAATTTTGTATATTTAAAAATAAAAATTTTAAAAATTAATCAATTCTATTAATAATAATTTTTATTTTTATTTTTTTACTAATAATTAATTTAGTGATTTAGTTGATAATTTAACCAATTTAATCATGGGTTAAGATCTTACACCATTATTTGTAATTGTAAAAATTATTTTAATCATAATTTTCCTTTAATTTTTTTTAAGAATGGGAATGTTAAATAAGCCTTTTGGGCTTTGGCAATATAAATTATTTTTTTATTAGTTATATATATTGTTGTAGAAAAAAATTTGATTGGGTTAATTATATTATATACTATCTTTAATTTATATCCTTATTTTGAACTATTATAATTTGCATGACATTTAAACTTGTTTAATTTTATAAAAGAATATACTTTTTTTCCTATTTAAATTTTTTAAAGTTTAATAATTATTTAATATTTGAGTTTTAACATTTTAATGTGAATACTTATATTAGGTAAAAACTATACATTTTAACATGCATATCTAGCCTTTATGCTTATATGCCTATATTATTTTTTAATTTTTTTATTAATAACATATATTATTTTTAATTTAATATTTTCTATTGTTATATACATTTTTTATTAAAATAATAAACATTAACAACTTAAATAATATTTATTTTAAATATTATATATCATATTAAATAAATTAGTTTTTTATTCTATGTGATGTTGTATATATTAATTTTAATATTTTATATTTATTTTTTATAAATACTATAATTAAGAAAGTAAAAATAAATTTAATGAATCTCAAACTTTAAATATAAAAATCTAAGGTCAATCTATAATCTAAATGAATCTAATCTTTCCACCTAAACTCATTTTTTAACCTAATATCTTTAATTAACTCCCATAAATATCAAACTAATCTTTGAGTTTAAACTATTAACTTCACTTAGCATACATTACAAAAAAAACATTAATCACAAAGTGATGAAGATTAGAGTTGATCATGAGTTGGGTCACCCATCGAGGTTTAAAGGCCTGCTCAAAAAGTGAGAAGATTTTAGTAAAAATATAAACCCATTAAATGAGCTTGGACAAAAAAAAGGCCTATTTAGATTTGGGTAGGATTTTTTTTTGCTTGGTCCGACTTGGATCAGTCTAAACTTTCTCTTTCATTGTTCTTTTGCCACCATCTCATTATTATAATGTTACTATTTTGTTGTTATTGTTTGGGTATTGTCTAACTCTTATTTTATTATTAATTTTGCTACTATTTTAAAAACTATCTTAGCGTTATTCAAATATAAATTTTTTTTAATGTCTTTTCAATTTATTGAAAAATATTTATTTTAATATTTTTTGTGTAATAGATATTTTATTTTTTAAATTTGTTTTTATATAAAAATAAACTTTTAAAAAATTAATACAAACAAATCAAGTCAAACTTGACTTTAACATTTTTAATTTGAGTTAAATTTAAACCAAATTTTAGAAAATAAATTTTAAATTTTAGATGAATCCAGCTTTAACTCGATCCAACTCATGATGTAGTGTAGTGACGATTGAGTGGTGATGTAAGTATAGGAAGAGGCGTTGGCTCTCAAGGCCATGATTCATCAACTTTTCTCAGTTTATCCAAGAAAGAAAGAACGCAGTTGAGTTGACATGGTAAACTTAAAGTACTCGCTTGCAGATTGTCAAAGCAATGTGAATAATCTATTAGCTGTTATACAATTTTTCCACCACACGTGATTAAGGAGGACTTAGTATAATTTTTAAAAGATTTTGGTAAAATGTAAGTGCAAATCACGTTGGTTTGAGGGAGAGTGTAATAGGGTTAAAAATAAAAGGGTTACTATAAGTTTTCGTTTTCAAATTTGACATTTAAGTCTATTTTATTTATTTATTTTTCATATTTAAACTTGACAATTAGTTACATAGATGAAGTTAGAAAACTGCTTTATGAATGGAGCAAAGATGAATCATAATTTTTTTGGAAAAATTAAAGTGCAATTTTACCATTATATTAGGGGTTAAATGGTATTTTGAGATTGTGCTATGTTATCAATTGAATTACTTTAGAGTGTCAAATTATCAAATTTTACATTTTTTAAGTTCGATGATTAGAATGGATTTAATTGTTAAATTCAGGTACTAAAATGGACAAATATATATATATATATATAGATACAAAATAGACCTAATTGCTAAATTTAAATACCAAAAGTTATTACCCAAAAATAAAATAAGACTTCAAAGTCAAAGGATGGTTAACCAAATTAATTTAGCCTTGAAATTTCCAATCAAATGGTCCAAAATTAATTAAAATTTTGATATTACTTAGTTCCTTCCATGATCCTGCGAACACTCACCGTCCATCATGCACAGCTTTGGCACTTGACTTTAATTAGACTTGTGAATTGGGCCGGTGAAATTGATTTTAAATTTTATCAATTTAGTTTTTTAAAAATTTTAAATTATCTTATTTTTAATAATTTTAGGTTATTTAGTGTTCAAGTTATTCGAATTTTAGGTTTAATTTTTAAGTCGGGTCGGTATATATTTTGATCAATTCATGTTCAAGTTATTTATGCTTGTGTCAATTTCAAATTTGATTTATTTTAGATTAGTACAATTTAAAATTTAATTTTTTTTTACTCAATATGAATTTAGATCATTTCAATTTAGAATTATTTAGGTTTAAGGCTCAATTTTAGAGTTAGATTATTATAAAATTGATTAACTTAAATTATTTTAAATGAATAATTTCAAACTTAATATCAGTTTCGAATTTTAGATCAATGAAACAGTTCAAATTTGAGCCAAACCAATCTGAATATTATAAACTTCTTTTATTTTAAATTAAATTAAATTTTCAATTAAAAATTGGCAGCTGTATTTCATTATTCTCAACCAGCTCAACTCCCATTGTCTAACACAATTTTCAAATCAGTGAGATTACTTGTCACATTCAAATTCAAATTAATAATAGAAAATAATTTCTTTAAAATTACTTCAAGGTGCAGTTACTTACTATTGATATTTTAATATAAAATTCCATTTCTGACTTTCCTTTTTATAATTCCAAAGTTTCATTAAAGCATGTCTGCTAAACTTTCCTTACCCAATTTTAATTTGAATTTCATTCTTATATTTTTAATAATCTTTTCATCAGCTATGTTTATAATTATTTATAGTCTTTCTCTGACCTATAAATAGGAGGATAATGCATTTCAGCATACTCGAATCCACGTCCTCCTACATTAATAATAATACTTATATCAATCAAGTTAAAATTTAATTGATAAGTATCAATGTAAAATTAAATTAATTCCTTTTTATAGTTAAAATTAAATATTAAGAATAATTCACACAAGTTGAAAATATTTTTAAATATGTTTTTTATCCAAGACTTTTCCGTGTAAGATTTAAGAAGGAATATGATTCAAATTGTATTTTTCAATACTTATATTTATTTTTAGTTTTTTAATTTAAATTTAAAGAAATTAAAAATTTATTTATGGGATAATATCTAATAAATTCGTAATTCAAATTTCGAATATATAATTTTTTAGCTTCAATGGTAATTTTTTTCCTTAAAATAGGGTTAAAAGATAAACAGATTTGTCTTTGGCAATATTTAAATATTAAATTATGTAAAAATATTAAATATTAAATTAAAGGTTGAATTTACGGCGACGGCCACTAGAAATTTTTAGAGTAGAAAATTCAAAAACGCAGCACACGCCGATATTGAATGACCCAACTATGACACGCTCCCCTTCAAGACGTGCGCAATTTTATATGGGTTAATTCCGTCATGATCCTTAAATTATGATCTTAATTTTAAATTGGTCCCAAAATTTGAAATATTCGGACAAAGTTCATATTAATCAAGTCCTTCTGCTAGTCTAGGTATCAACTTAAGAATTAAAGTCGGTTTGGATTTAATGTAAAGTATATTTAAATTATGTCGGTGTGGATTTAACGTAAAGCATATTTAAATTATGTCGATAAGATTTTAAACTTGTGTTCACCTATTGTATTAAGAAGTTTGAATCTAATGTGTTAAAATCATAAGGGTCATCTTTTTATTTTTACTGTTTAATCCAAACTGTCCATGTGATATGGATACACATGTTTTAAATATGCTCCATGTTAGTTCCAAGCTAATATTTAACTCCTAAGCTTACAATTAAGTTCCTGGAAGGCTTTTATTTATATTGAGTGATTTTCGACTCATTCACACAGAGTCAACAAATCCCTCAACAAGTTGATATTGTTTCAAGTCAAGATTTTATCCCCCGACTTCGTTGAAAGCCGCACAGAGTTCATGTAGTGAGAATGCCTCGCCGAATTGAGCCATTTGTGACACACGGCCACTACCAAAGAAATAGTGCCCATTTTCCATTGATAGGGTTTGAACCCAAGCCCTAAATGGCATTTAAGGGCACATATGCTACCATTTCTTTTGGTTAGATCAACTGGTACCATCCCTTTCTCACAATGACGTATATGCCATAAGATAGGGGCACCCTACCAATGTCCATCCCCATAAAGCATTCTCACTTTGTGAATTTGTGTTCCAAGCAACCTTTTCAAACACTCGAGCTCTTTGTAGAATTGGAGAACAAAATTCCAACTCAACCCAAGGACAATACCAACCTGTTGAAGGGTTCATCACCTCCAAATGGGCAACATTTTGAAGACTTAACTAAAAGGGGTCAACATTTTGTAGATTAAAGATCAATTTAGAACCAGAGATATATTTTAGGGATGTCTAGTAAAATTAACCCTTTTTTTTTTTAAGTCTAAATTGGTTGTAAAATATTACGGTCTAACTTGAACTACCCTCTCTCTTTCCACTGCCTTTCATATCATCTTCCTCTGTATACATATATATATATATACACACACATATATGTATGTAACTCTGTCAAAACTTCAAATCAGCCATAGCCTCTCATAATTTCCAATAAAACCCAATACTTAGAAACCTTTTTATTTTGAATCTTCATTATCAATGGAGACCAAGTCTCGCACTCTAGAGATCACAGTTTTATCAGCAGAAGACCTGAGAGTCGACAACAAACCGGTGAAAAAGAACGCCTACGTCGTCGTTTCTGTCGACCCTTTCAACAGCAAGGCGACCAAGGTCGACGGAGAAGGAGGTAGCTATCCTTCGTGGAACGACAAGCTGGTGATGGAAATGCCGTCACAGACGCGGTTTGTAACCCTCCTAGTCAAATGCAAGGGGTCCAGAGGGGAAAAAACGGTGGGGTTAGCAAGGATACCGGTGACGGATTTCGTCGGAGGGTATTCGCCGGCGGCTTGTTTGCAGTTCTTGAGTTACCGGTTAAGGGATCCCAAGGGATTGAAGAATGGGATTATTAATGTTTCGTTGAGAGTGAAAGAGCCTTTGCAGGATTGTTCTTCACAGGCTGGTGGTGGTGGTGGTAATGCGGCGGCGATAGGGCTGGGAATTCCCATTGATGGACGAAGAGATTATGGTGTGGTTACTGGGATTCCAATATGGACTGGTTATCCATCTAATTCTTTGTTTTAAATGATTGAATTGAAGTAACTGCAAAAGCTGTACAAAAAGTACACAAATATATTCCAACAATTTTGTTGAATCCAATCAATTTGGATGGAGTCATGATATAAAAGGTCCTTTAAGAAAGAAAATTCTCTTAATTCAATTCCGCAAACCAATCAGATGACAAATACTATTCCCTAATGAAACCTTAAATCATCATTCCTCATTTTATTAATGAGAATTAAATCGAGGGCTCTTTTTAAAATTTGCTAACATGTTAAGTTTGGGTCACTTTTAAGTCTATTTGGACCATTTTTTATTCAAATTAAGTGAGTTTTAGTTATTAACTTTTTTTTAATGATCAAATTTAAATAATTTAAATTTTGTGGTTTAGGATTCTGATTATAATATTGATAGGTTGTAATTGTAGAATCCAAGATTAAACTAGTTCAAAGATATATGTCTATATATAAACTATGTGCACCAATGATTTAGACTCGGTTTGTCATTAAAATTTTTTAGTTAAATATTGCTATTATTTTATTTAAATTATGAAATATAGTTTATGTATTTTGATTTGGTGAGCATAATGATAATTAAATGGTTTTTGCCATTTAGTTCGCAATAACATTTTATTTTTCATCATTATAATCATTTAAAAGTGATTGAATCAAGCTTCTCTTAGTTAGGGGTTAGAAGGAGTCTCCTCTAAAATGACAAAAATTTCATTCATGCTCTTTAAAATTTTAAATTAATAAAGATAAATTTACACTTTGGCCCTAGAGGTGTTCATGGGGCGGATAAAAATGCTAAAACTTAAGCCCGACCCGACCTAGATAAAAATACATTAGAAATGCTAAAAAATTAAAATAAATTTTAAAAAATATGTATACTTAAATAACACTAAGATAGATGCAATTCTAAAATAATAACAAAATTAACAATAAAACAAGTGTTATACAATATCCGAACAATAACGACAAAATAATAGCAACATAATAATGAAATGATAGTAAAATAGAGAGAAAACAACAAGAAAATGGCATTAAAACAACAAAAAAATAGCAGGTCTTTTTTATCCTTTTGTGAATTTAAATCGGGCCTGGACAAAAAATACCTTACTTAAGGCCCAATCTGTTTTTTAAACGGTCCTTATTTTTGTACCTAAACCCATTTTTCAAGCCTATAATTTTGCTTAAATCCTCTCACTTTTTGGGTTGAGCCATGAACAGATCTATTTAACCTTTTTAAAATGATAAAAATTTGATTTTATCTTTTAAAAGTTATAAAGATATAAACTATTCAAATGGTGATATTGTATTTTTACAATCACAAAAATTAAAATTTAATTCTTGTCCCTCTTAAATTTCTTTTTTACCTTCACCCCTAGAAGCAGCTCAATAAACCCGATTCAGATCCGCTGAAAGAAGAATCTAACAAAAGTTACCAAGGGGCGTCGACTCCAATGATTGAGGAAACTTTAGTTTTTTATCCAAAAAGACAGTCGAGTTGACATGGTCAGCGCAAAGTCTTCGCTATTCCATCTTGTCAAATTTAATACATTTTCCCACCATACGTGATATGGAAGGAATGTTAAGTTTTATTATTAATGTTTGTAACAGGTGGATTTATTTTTTTATTTTGATTTCATCATTTTCAGTTTTTATATTTTTAGAATTTTAAAATTTTTGTCTTAAGTAAATGGTAGTTATTAATTTCATTCGGTTAAGGTATTTTCAGAATTTGATGCGACAAATATATTATTATATATATAATGTCATGTCGATTTATTATTTTGATATATTAATAAAAAAGCCAGTTAATAGATCTAATGATTTTCATTTGTGTTAGGATAAAAATTCTGAAATTTAAAAAAAATAATTACTGAAAATAATCCAATTGGAAAATATAAATTAAATCTATAACTTTATGCACAATATAAAACTAATAGCATAATTTAGCCAAAAGATTTAACTATTATAATTTGGTCAGGACTAAAATTGATCGATTTGGAAAGTACGACGACTAAAATTAATTAAATTAAAGTACATATACTAAATCCACAATTTAGACGAAGTAAAAGGTCTAATAAAACAATTTGACCTAGAAATAATTATAAGTAGAAGTATTTATAATAGGAAAAAAAAGAAATGGTAAAATAGCAGGTGCAAATTACTTAAGAGAGTGCACGCCATCATTTGATTAAAACTCTACAAATTTGTTAAATTCAGGGATTAAATTGAAAAAAATATAAATTTAAAGATTAAATGTTATTTTATCCCAAAATAAAATGGAGACTTCAAAGTCAACGGAGGGTTAACCAAATTTACCCTGAGATTTCCAATCCAACGGTCCAAATTACTTAAAAACATTGACATTGCTTAGTTCCATCCATGATCCGTCGGACACTCATCATGCGCAGCTTTGTCTCTTGACTTTAGGGACGAACTCATGAATTTGTTATTTGGGGTGACCTAAAAATTTAGCTAAAAAAGTTTAAATTTAATATTTTATAATTAAAAGAGACTAAAATTGATATTATACCAATTAGTTAGTAGCAAGGTCACTTCTTGTGTTTTAAATAAGGTATTATTTTATGTTCAAGTAATTAGAATTTGATGCTTGATTTTCAAGTTTAGTCATTACAGATTTTGATTGGTTTAGTTTTAAATTATTTTAAAATATTTATTTGAATAACTCAAATTTGAATTAAATTTTATTTTAAATTTAAATCAATAAAATTTAGAATAATTCGAGTTGTTAACTTTTTGTATAAATCAAACATTTAATTTCATATTAATAATAGGAAATAATTTCTTTAAAAAATATTTTAATGTGGCAGTTACTTGCCAAGTTAATCATTAAAATTTGAATAAAGAATTCTAATTTTGACTTTGCTTTTATAATTCTATAGTTCTATTAAAGTAAGTGTGAATGGTGAACGCAATTTTAATTTGAGTTTGATTTATAAGTAATTTACTTTTCTAAGTTGATTTTTATGGATATTATGGTCAATGCAGTAAGATGTGAGTTTTAGTGCGCTGAAGTGCATTATCATCCTATTTATGAGTTGAGGAAGGTTATGGGTAGAGTTGTCTATGGATCGGGCCATTTGGTCTGGTTCAGAAAATGGGAGGGTTTGAATAAAAATATAGGTTAGAAAAATAGGCTTGAGCAAAAAATAAGGGCTGTTTAGAAAATGAGTTGGGCATTGGGTAAATAACTTTGGCCTGAGCTTGACCCATCACGAATTTGCAATAAAAAAATTCTCCGTTGTTTTGCCACCATTGCATTATTATGTTGCTACTATGTTGTTGTTAATGTTTGGATATTGTATAACACTTGTTTTATTGTTTATTTTACTACTATTTTAGAGGTATTTTCTTGTTAAGTTGTACTTATCTTAGTGTTATTTAAGTATAATTTTTTTAAATTTATTTTTAATTTGTTGGGAAACATTTATTTTAATATTTTTAGTATATTATATATTTTTTAAAAAATTATATAAAAATAAAAAGTAAAAAAATTAATACGGGCGAGTCGAACTCAGATTTTAGCCTTTTTATCCGAGCCGGGCTTGGGTAAAAGTTTAAGCCCATTTTTCAACCCAGGCAAGCCCGAGCCTATCGATCAGGCCTAAAGATTTGTTAGGGTCCGACCCATGGACAACTCTAGTTATGAGTGGTTCTAGATATTATGTCAAAAAGAATAGATATGATCAGAACCTATAAATGAGTTAAATAATTTTTTTTGTTAATATTAAACATGCTTTTCCTTGTCGGGTTACCTTTAAAATATCACATTGATCCCTGATGTTTCAACCAAAGTGCAATGTGATATTTGTACAAAGACATACGCTATTTTTGGGTATATTTGTAACGCCCCCTTACCCGAGACCGTCGCTGGAGTCGAGCACGAGGCATTACTAAACTTATTTGAGCACTTAAACAAATTCAGACAATTTATATCATACTTTCCAGACAAGCTATCCAATTGCATTACAGTCGCTAAAAAAAATCATATTTCGAGTTACAAAACTCGAAATCCAAATCCGTAAAGTTTTCCCGAATCTAGACTCATATATCTACTTACAAATTTTTTTCTATAATTTTGGTCAAGCCAATTAGTACAGTTTAATAGTTAAAGTCTCCCCTGCTTCAGGGTTCGGCTACTCTAACCCCTGTGTACTACAAACCAAATTTATCCCTGTACAGAATTTAAATAACCACACCATTTGTTTCTCTTAAAAATAGACTCAATAAGGAATCCATACATATATAGTATAACTCCTAATTATTTTTGTACAATTTTTAATTATTTTTACAAATCAGAACAGGGGAGCTCGAAATCACTCTGACCTTATCTCACAAAAATTCAAATATTTCCTAATATGAAAGTCTTTTACTTACACCGTTTCTTCTATGTGAAACTAGATTCAATAGCTTTAATTTCATATTTTATTCAACCTCTAATTAGATTTTCATGATTTATGGTGAATTTTCAAAGTCAAACTACTGCTACTAACCAAAAACTGTTTTAGTACAAAATATTGTTAACTAGTTTATAACATCTTTACTTCAAGTCATTTAAACTCTATATATGCCATATAAAACTTTAAACATAAAACAAAAGCTACCGGAATTGATCTAGATAGTGTGCCTTGTTGTGTTGATCCGATTTACCAACTTCACTTTAATTCAATCACATAAAAATATCAACCAACACAAGTAAGCTTATTGAAGCTTAGTAAGTTCATAGGTTTAAAAGTAATGCTTACCAAACATAATATTTCCAAACAATACCAAAACATTTACTAAAGTTTCTTGCCATTCACAACCACTGTTATAATACTTCACATAGTTGAGCTCAACATTAACAACTACTCAATCTCTTTCATTTGGTTCACTTCTCTTGTATTTCTTATTATCAAATTAGGAAACGGCTTACGAAATTAAGTACGTCGTTGTTCAGTGCCACGATTCATAACTCAGTATGGTTTTCCTCATTGAAATACCATACCTACATTTTACAACTCGGTATGAGAAATGCCATACCTACATTTCTTAACTCAGTATGGATTTGATAATACCATACCTACATTTCACAACTCAGTATGGATGATACCATACATACATTTTACACTTTTCCATGGAACAACCATGTTCTTATCCGTCAATTCATCACATATCATGATACGAACGTACTCAATCCTGCGTTTTTCCTAATTTGCATTTCCACATTTATTCTTTTATTAACAAAGTTTTCACAATCCCACAACAAATTCATATATAATAACACATTATATCATTCAATCATTCACAAATAAACATTTAAATTCAACCATATGAACTTACCGGGCTAATTTGTAGAAGATATTGAAATTTAGGGACTATTTCACAACTTTTTCTTTTCCTCGTTCTCCTTTGGATTCTTGATCTATAATATAAAATATTTCCATTCATTAGCATTTATTTGATTTCTATTTCACTTCACAATTTATGCTCTTTAACTTTTGAAATTGCACTTTTACCCCAAAATTTTTAGTTTTTATAATTTAGTCCCTACTGAATTCACCCATCAATTGAATTAATTTTTCTCAATTAACAATTTATTTTATCATTATAAAATATTTCAAAACCTTTTATATTCTTAATTTCAACACCAACCTTCAATTCATAACTTTTTCACAATTAGGTCCTAAATACCATTTTCTATCAAAATCACTTAATAAAACCACCTTAATACGAAATTAGAAATTAAATTTCATAATAATTAATCATAAACTTCCCTTACGGATCGAGGGTAACTTCCAATTTCACCCATAAAATAAAAAACTAATGAATTCTATAAGTGGACCTAATTGTAAAAGTCATAAAAACATAAAAATTATCAAGAAAAAGCAAGAATTAAACTCAAATGATATAAAAATATGAAAAACCAGCTTTCTCTAGACTTCTATGACGTTTTGGCTGAGAAAATATGAAGAGATCTCTAGATTTTTCAATTTTGCCCTTATTTTATATGTTAAAATTGTAAAATTTCCAATTTTTCCCTTATTTCCCTTATTTTTCTGCTGATTTCTTGCCCTTGCCGTCCAGCCTATTCACTTTTAGGCTTAACTGTCCTTTAAATCCTCTTTCTTTTAACACTCGAGCTATTTAATCCTTCTAGCAAATTTTATTTTTATTACAATTTAGTCTTTTTTATTTAATTGACTACCCAAACGTTAAAATTTCTCAACCAAACTTTAATACTAACTAAATGACACTCCATAAATATTTATAAAAATATTTATAGCTCGGTTTTCAAATTCGAGGTCTCGATACCTTGTTTTTGACCCATTTGACCTAATAAATTCTTTTAATTCACCAAATTCACAAATACTTCTACTTGAGTCATAAATATTAAATTATTATCTTGTTCAATCTTACTTGTCGGATTTAGTGATATCAAATCACCATTTCCAACACCACTAAAAATTAGGCCGTTAAATATTCAATGTACCCCAAATCCTTAACATTATTTAATTACACGTTGACCTAGTAAAAATGAATAAACGAATGTCAATTGCTGTCATACGATTGGTTTTGGGTTTTTAATCATAATTTTTGCCATTCAATTTTCAACAAATATAATTTTTTTTGTTTAAAGTTTTTCTAAAAAAAATTGTTTATTTCTTAAAAATAAAAAAGTAAAAAATCAAATAATTTAATCAATCGATAAAATATTATATTGAAATGCTAAAATTAATCATATGATGATATGTGTCATTATTTATTTGTTGTTGCCAAGTCAACGTACAAATTAAGTGGTACTATAACTTTGGAGTACATTAATATGCGACAAAATAGTACATGTATCAAATTGGATATTTTATTTATACAAGTAATATATTACACATTAAATAAAAGTTTAAGGACCAATTATTAGATTAACCCTTAAAAAATGAGAGGAAATATAAAGAAAATTTCAAACAAAACGGTATATATTAGGATAAATGTGAAATGCAATTTGCTCCTAATTTTGTTATATACGAGTTTCTCAATATTGATATTGAGTAAATTGGACATTTAAAAAAAAAAAAAAAGAACAATTAATTATAAAGTTATTATTTTTCATCAATTGTATATATTTTTATTAGTATAATAATAAATTTAGCCTCAAATTTTACACATTTTGTTAATTTGGTCTTGATTTAATACATTTAGCTAGCAGCTCTTACATATTCTTTATATAGAATATGTAAACATCGAGGGGTAAATTTGTTATTATACCAATCAAAATTACGTAAAATTGACGTAAAACATTAATGCCATGATTAGCTATTATTAGTTGCTCACTTTCAAAATTGACAGGGATTAAATTACTCTTTTTTTTAAAAAAAAAGGACTAATTTGCTTAATATCAAATTTGAAAAGGGCTAGAGAGTGTTTTTGAATTACACAAGTAGTTATCCAACTATTAGTAAGTTTCTTTTTTTGGTCACACCACAACTTTTAAAAATGGAAAGATAGCAATTTTAACCCTCAACATTTATACATTGAGTAGTTTTTTTTTTTTTTGTAATTTTGCTTTTTTTTGTGACCTTATCACTTAAAAAGCTAAAAAAAATTATAAGCTAAATTTGATTGAAAATATGCCAAAAATAGAAACACTCAAAATTTTAAGATCACAATTTTCATCTTTTCTCATTCTTTTAAAATTAACCCTCAATATCACAAAGAAAAATAAAACTACAAAAATGACCAAATTGCACAATATATAAATGTTGAGTGTTTTTAAATTTTAAAATCAAGACTAAATTAACACATTATATAAATACTAAGGATTAAAGTTGCTATTATGTTAATTTTAAATGCTACTAAGTGACAAGTTATATTCCCATTAATAATGTAACGGCTTTTGACAAAAACAAAAAAGTCGAATAGTTAAGTTGACATTATGTAATTTTTTATAATTGGATGACAAAAAATAAATTGCGGCTAGCAACTTTATAGTAGAAAATAAAAAACGCAGCACACGCCAATATTGAATAACCGCACTTTGACACGCAACACCCCTTAACCACGCGCGTATTATTATATGGATTAATTGCACCCAACATTTATAAATTATGATGCAAATTCAAATTAGTCCTAAATTTTAAAACATTTTAATAATGTAATGGGCTAATGTCCCATGAAACTGTGTCAATTTTTAATTTACATGGTTAAAACGATGTTTTATATATTTTACAACCTAATACCTGATATGAAATTTAAAAAAAAAAATCCAGAGAACTGGGGGTATTGAGTATTTGTACTTGGAATATTAGAGTTTATATCAATTTTTACCCTTTCTGATTCTGGGTTAGATATTCGGATCTACAGTTTTTAACATTTAAAATAAAATTGTTTTAATTCGGCTAATATTGATATTGTTGTCAGTGTAAGAGGATGCAGATTCAAGCGCATTAAAGCACGTTTTTTTTTTCTATTTAAGTGTTGAGGAAAAGTTACGAGTAGCTCTAGACATTGTATAAAAAAACTAACATCTTTTAAACTATATCAATTAAATATTGACACATGATTATGCCACGTAGGCACTATTACTATTTCTGCTAAAAATCAAACAAATTTGTCACGAAATTGAAATGATGAAGGCAAAACTACTCAAAAAAAAGAAGAAGAAGAAGAAGAAGTGCTAATCTGTCAATGTAAGCATTAAGGACCTTTTTGTTATTATTCTAATTTCAATTACATGTCTACCTACTATAACTTGAATTTGATTAAAGAAAACTAGTTCCATTAACATTTACTAAATCCATACACGTGATTAAAATTTGATCTATATGTTAAATTCGAGCTAGGATTTAGTGATTAAGTTTAGAGCTAAGTTAAGCTCATTCGTTTTTAAATTTAATAACCAGTTTAAAATCTGACGTATAGTTTGAGGATTTATGATGAAATTAATCCTTTATTTTATTTAATAGTCTTGGGTGTAAAATATTCAAGTCTTAACCCGAAGCACCCTCCCTCTTTCTTCTTACTTTCATATTAACTTCCTATATGTGTGTATATATATATCCCTTAGGAGCCTTTCTTCTTAACACCATAGCCTCTCAAATTTTCATTAAAAACCCAAAATTTTCTTAGTAACCTTCTTTGATTCTTCTTTGATTTAATTAATTTAATGGAGACCAAGTCTCGCACTCTAGAGATCACGGTTTTATCAGCAGAAGACCTGAGAATCGACAACAAACCGGTGAAAAAGAACGCCTACGTCGTCGTTTCGGTCGACGCTTTCAACAACAAGGCGACCAAGGTCGACGGAGAAGGAGGTAGCTACCCTTCGTGGAACGACAAGCTGGTGATGGAAATGCCGTTACAGACACGGTTTATAACCCTCCTAGTCAAATGCAAGGGGTCCAGAGGGGAAAAAACGGTAGGGTTAGCGAGGATACCGGTGACGGATTTCGTCGGAGGGTATTCGCCGGCGACTTGTTTGCAGTTCTTGAGTTACAGGTTAAGGGATCCCAAGGGGTTGAAGAATGGGATTATTAATGTTTCATTGAGAGTAAAAGAGCCTTTGCAGGGTTGTTCTTCACAGGCTGCGGCTGCTGGTGGTGGTAATGCGGCGACGATAGGGCTGGGAATTCCCATTGATGGACGAAGAGATTATGGTATGGTTACCGGGATTCCAATATGGACTGGTTATCCATCTCATTCTTTGTTTTAGATGATTGATCTTTGTAGTGATTCAATTGAAGTAATTGCAAAAGTTGTACAAAAAATACACAAATATTTATCAACAATTTTGTTTAATCCAATCAATTTGGATTGAGTCATGATATAAAAGGTCCTTTAAGAATGAAAACTGAAAAATCAATTTAACTCTCTCAATTCAGCTCTCACCCAATTAATCATTTTATTAAAAAATTCTATCCATTTATACTATTAAAAGTTGGTCAGTGAGATGCGTATCTCAACATGAGGTACACTATATATCACTATTTGATTATTTCATCAACCACGCAACAATAAATTTGCTCTTTGATCTAACATACAAAGAATAATTTACTCATTTTTTTTAATAAATAAGACATAACGTCTATGATACTTTTACCTCAAAGACGATATTATGTGCTTGAATGTTTTAGACCTAGTTGAATTTAAAACATGCTTATTAATTAAAATCTTAATAAATTATTTTAATATAATCATATTTTATTTATATAAATCATGAATGTCACGTTTAATGTAAATAAAAAATTTTAATTAACCATTCAATAAATATTAATATATATTATTTAGATCGATATAATAGAGATATTAGATTGATTTGAAAATTTACATACATGATAAATATAATACGATTAAATTATTAATATTATTTTAATAAGAAAAAGGAAAGATTTTATAATTAGAAAACTATATGGTATATTATATAATCATTGTTGGACTCATCAAGGGGTGGTTAAAGGTATTTTTATTGTTCCATTAGAGCAATATTTATATTAATGTAAATCCACCAAAAAGAAAAGTAGGTCGTCGTCGGTGATGAAACCAGAATCCACTATCCCCCGCTCAAAATCCTCCATTTGTGAAGGAAGTGTCAATTTTAGATATGTAAATTTTGATTCTTTTAATTTGATTAATTCAAATTTAAATATGATTTAATTTGATTTAATTATAAAAAGTTAAATATTCGAATTTGATCTCAAAATTACTTAAACATAAATTAACTCGAATAAATCAATCGAAACGATATAAACTCAATATGTCCTTAAGGTCGAAGATGGAGTAAGTAGTGGCCTTGCCCTTTTAATCCCAAATGGTTAACTATGAACATGCAAGTTATTATGATGATAAAATTACATTTTGATCTCCCAAAATTTATTATTCACTTCTGATTCTTAAAGCAACTTTTTGACTTCTCCTTTAGCCTTGGCTCCGTATTTGGTTATATTACCATTTAAACCCTTTAAATTTGCAATGTTATAATTAATAACATGATAAATTTTTTATTTTAACTCTCAAAATTTCACAATTTAATTTCGACCATAAGCTTCTTCTCTAGTCTTGCCCACAAAAATTGACAAACAACTTGAATCGAACAAGGCTAACCAAGTTGCTTTTTTAACTTTTTCATTCTTTAGGCAAAAACATGTGAGAGTATATTAAAGGAATAGTTTTATTCACGTTTTAAATTTCAAACATTTGTGGGTAATTTTCTCAACTCAATTACTATTCAAAAAGGGCCTACTCCACCTTTAAAATTTGGTTAAATTTCATTGTCAAGCTGCCGGTTGCCAACTTGTCCATGGAAAAAAAATACAAGTAGTCATATTAATCAATTGTCAAGTGACGATAGTCATGTAGCGGCTCTCCTCTCTTGTTTCTCGTTATCTTCCTTTGAAATAAAGGTTAGTTATATGTATATATATGTTGATATTTCTGAATTTTTGGAAGAAATTTTTGAAGTATCGTTTGTTCGAAGTTAGTAGACCCTTTAACACATTCAATATTATCCTCAGCTATGCACGACCCTTCCACACGAGACGCTCCTACTCAGTGCATTTGATGCTTGGGGATGAATCCAAAAATTTATTTTAGGGGTTAAAGTATAATTCTATCATTATTTTAATATATTATTTAAGAATTTTTAATGAGATTAAACTGAAAATTTACCATTTTAAAGTATCAAAGTGTAATTTTACCATTGTATTAAATTTTAATTTCAAAATTTTTTGAAAGGGCTACAAAGTAATTTTTCCATTTTGAGAGGGGGCAAGGCCCCTACTTACCCCTTGGTGTGATCCCTGCCATTGCTTCTTTAAGCAACCTATTTAGGCACTTGAGCTCTGCGCAGAGTTGAAAGACAAAACTTCAGTTTGACTCTAGGACAATATAGACCTGTTTAGGGATCCATGGCTCCGGACAGATGACACTTTGAAGACTTCTGCAAAAGTAATTAACCTCCCAATCTTTCTTGGTTCTAATATTTTAGTTTGTTGGAAACAATTTAGATCAATAATGGGAAGTTTCCTTGGTTTTTTCCCCTGAGAGAATCATTAATTATAAAAGAAGTTACAAAAGCTCCAATTAAACCATATTGGAGAAAATGTCTTATCTTAAGAAAATAAGGAATCGAAAAGAACGTGAAATATCATGAATACAAACTACAACATTTGACGTCAGCAACAGGAATGGATCTCTCGAACAGATGCGTTGGATTAAAAACCAATGATTTTATCCTTCCATAATAACTTGCTAAACCTTATAACGTTAAATCCTACAATATATTAATCAAAATAAATGTAAAGCAACTTAAACATATACTTACAATTACAATTTAGAGACTATAAATGTTCATATTTGATGTACTGACTATTAAAGCGAAACTTATGTGTCTCAAGAACGAGATAAAAATGATAAATAAACATCCCTTTATCTCTAATTTAAAAGTATTAGGAATTTTTTTTATTTACATTCCCAATTCTTATATTTAATAGTTCTGGGTACAATTGTTTTAAAAGAAAACTAAAATTTAATAAATGTTTTATGTCTAATGATAAAAAAGATAAATTTGAATCCCAAGTGTATGCACCACATTAAAAAAAAAGCTCTAAATTCTCTGTGTGATGACTAAGGAAGGTGGAAGTGATAACTCGACTGATCGGAACACTAAAAAAGTCCGATTCAAGGACTTGGACTCAAATGAGAACTGTGACATGGCAGTAGATCTAACCCCAACACCGGGTTTATCTTGGAGAGATATAGTTATGACCCGAGGGCTACTCAAATCTGGTTGTGATAAGAACCTTAAGTTTATTGAGGGCAACATCACAAAGTCTTCTGTTAATACAATCAATTTATTTGAAAGGGTCTAACAAATTCTTTTAAAAGATATGACAACCATAGTGATGGTTAAATTATTAGGTCAGAATTTATCTTATTCCATCCTGAAAAATAGGATTTAATCTCTTTAGAAACCATCGCAACAGTTTCATATAATGGATGTGGAGAATGGGTACTTCCTAATTAAATTTCAAAGCCATGAGAACAACGAGAAAGTTTTTACCCAGGGTCCATGGATTGAGCTTAGGCATTATCTCACGGTTCAACTATGGACTTTAGAATTTAACCCCCTTTAGGCCTTTCCCAGTAGAATTATGATTTGGGTCTAGTTGCCCTGTAACACCCTCTAGCCCCGTCCCATTGCCGAAACAGGACTAAGGAGCATTACCGGTCATTACAGTGCATTTACATGTAAAATAGAAATAAATATGAAAAGTTGTTCCAAATACGCCTTATTATACCTTTAATGGGATCACGGTACTTAATAAGTACATTTAAATCAAATCGGGGTTCGATTGGAAGCTTAGAAAATTTTTCGTGAAAACTTAAAATTTCCCATTATGAACAGTACCACACGCTCGTGTGCCTGTTTTGACATGCCCGTGTGGGCATTCCATGTCGTTCACACTGCCTGGACATACCCGTGTCCTTTACCCGTGTAACTCTCTGACTTCTTTCATAAGAGCAACCTATTCTCACACGGCCAAGGCACACACCCATGTGCTTAGCCCGTGTGGATTTATTTTCAATATGAATTAAGTGCGGTTTTCACACGACCAAGGCACATGCCCGTGGTGCATGGTCGTGTCCCTCACACAGCTGAGGCACACGGTCGTGTCTCTTGCCCGTGTGGTAATCTGAGCAATCTGTTTTGTAAAATTTTTAGAGGCAGGGGACACATGGCCTAACAACACGCCCATGTGCAAGTCGTGTGTCTCACACGATCTGGTCATGCGCCCATGTGGACTCAAAATGAACCTTTTGTTACAAGTTAACCAACCCTGCAAACTTAAACATCAAGCTAACAATTTTATCGACTTTTGACATGGCTAAAACTTGATTAAACATGCTTAATACCTGTCCAAATTGACAGCATATCATCCAACCACTGTACCCTTAGTGGTACTGCAATTTATATCCAATATAACACTAACATACTAGGTTAATTACCTTGCTTAAACATAACTTCAAAACATGCAAGCTTTACGCCATATTTCAACATTTTCATAGCATTTACTATTACATTCAACATTCACTTAATAGCCTAGGTACATGCCATTTTACCAAAAGAGAAGTACTTCACCACTTTGAGTTCGGGATCGGCTTGGATGTTGAGTCTTTAGCTTCTTTCGTACCTAGTCCTACGCATGGAAACAACCGTACGCTGAGTATGCACTCAGTGGTATTTCTATAAACTAATACTTAACTTTTATAGAAATTATATAAATGTACTTAAACTTTACATTTCTATCACTTTAATCATTCAACTTCCTTTCATAGTCTTAAAAATCTTAATAAACGGTTTTATATTCTTTATCTTTCAATACTTTTCACTTGTCATCAGTCAGAATATTATTTTTCTTTAATAGCAGTCAACAATCAGTAAAACACTCACTTCAGCAATAGTTATTATTCTATAATTTTGGTTACCCCTATTAACATAACTCGGACTTGGACGGATACATGGATCCAACCCACACACCGGGGATATTATACAGTGTTTCATCGGCCGAAACTGGAATACACCGTAAAGGTAACAGTCTCAGTCACGGTACACAAAGTACCTAATCGGAATGAATCAAAAACAGTCATAGTAACAGTCAGGTACAGAGTACCTCTTCGGAACGAATCCGGAACAGTCACAGTAGTCGACACATAAAGTGTCTCATCGACACAGTCGGAATATCCTTGAACACTTCCAATCCTATAGCATGCCACTATATCCGACTAGCCCGACACCGTTAATAGGGATTTCATAATTCAATAATAGTCGTACTTACCTTAATTTTAGCTTTCACACATTCAAGGATCATAATATTAAATATACATTAAGTATAGTTTATAGAAATACAAACCGATTTTTCCCGAATTCACTCGATATCTTCGTCCACTTTCTCTTTCCCCTTCTTCGATGACGTTTCCGGTGCTACGTTAGCTACGGAAAAATTTACATAACATTCAAAATCATTAATAACACATCTTTGTATTTTTCCATGTAACTTTTACATAAATTCCAATTAAGTCCTTCTACCATAACTATTCTCTTTCCTTCAAAATTAATCTATGTTCTCATTTCTATACTTACTTTAAACAAGTTTCAACCCTTAATATTTAACATAAAACATCAATTCTGAATTTCTTTCAATTTAGTCTCTACTTTATCAAAACTTAATTCTCTCTTTACAATTTAATCCTTCTCTCACTTCTAACTTAAATTCCTATCACTCAACTCATAATGCTTCAACTTATTCAACTTAATCATCATCTAAAAATTTACTATCTTTCTAATTTTTGACATAATTCATGTAGAACTCGCCTCTAGGATTCCATAAACATCAAAATTACAAAGAAAGGGACTAAATTGACTTACCAATCAAGCTTGGAACTTCAAAACCCTAAATTTCTCTTTTATTTTTTTCCCTTTTTCTTTCCTTCTTTTCTTGCTGTTTCGTGCCTTATTTGTTTCTTTTTTTCTTCAATTCATTTCTTTTATTTACTTTATTTAATCTTTATTATATTATATTATTATTATAATATATTTTAATTATTATTATTTACCTGTTTAATAAGTAAAATACACATGTATATTACATGTGTACATATTATACTTTTTACACATTTCATTTTTTTCTACCATACATTTGTCACATAATGACATAATTGCTAGATTAGTCCCTTGCCTTTTCTTTATTCTACGATTAAACTTTTATTCTTTATGCAATCTAGTCCTTTCTCCTAATTATTCTTAATTCAAGTTAATTCACTAATTTAAACTCTAATTAATCACTTATCTATCATTTGTAAATATTTCTAATAAATATTTACGAATTTGTTTTACGAGAACAGTGACTTAAACCTTCAGTTTTCGATACTCGTAATTGTCGGTCGTTACAATTCTCCCTCCTTTAATAAATTTCGTCCTTGAAATTTACCTGAAAAGAGATGGGGGTATTGAGACCTCATTGTATCTTCTAGTTCCCATGTAGCCTCTTCAACACTATGACTTCGCCATAACACTTTTATCAAAGGAACCCGTTTATTACGTAATTCTTTTACTTCCTGTGCCAATATCTCAACTGGCTCTTCTTCATACGATAAATCAGGGCGAATCTCTATATCTTTAGTCGATATCACATGAGAAGGATCTGATCTGTACCTTCTTAACATAGAAACATGAAAAACATCGTGAATCTTCTGTAGTTCAGGAGGCAACGCTAAACGATATGTGTAATAGGCCCAATTTGCCCGGGCCTATGAGAATCTAAAAAACCCCCCCAAAAAAAAAACCCAACACAAAAGAATAATTATAAACCAAACAAAAATAAAATAATAAATTAAAATGTTTATGGATCAAAAGTCCATTTACAATTCATTTAGCCCAAAAATAATAGCCTAAACAAACACCCAAAATCCCTTAACCCAATTACATAAAATCCGACCCAACTAAAATAACCCATGACCCAATTGAATAAACCCTAAAACCCGAGGCCCAATACACCCAAAAATCTCAGCAGCCTGAGAATGCCAGAAGCTTCTGGAATAAGCCAGAATGGCACTAGAAGATCGGCCTCACACGAGAGATCCCCATGCTCGACCTCCATGTCACCAGGGTCATCTCCTCCGTACGATCATTTCTGTAAAAGAATACACGAGAAGAAATGGAATAACAGACTATACAGATGATAGCAGGAAAATATTTTTATTTTTTCGCTATTTCTCTGTAAATTCAGGCTATAAAAAGCCTCACTTGTACTCCATGTAATTTTATGCATACACACATACGCAATACACATATTGAAATAGAAAGAAATTCAAAAACAGTCTCTGAAAAGGTGATTTTCTTTAGTCTTTAATTCTCCGGTCATTTTTTTTATTTTTTTATTGCTTTCATCATCAGTGTTTTAAAACAAAGAAGGAAAAAAAGCAAGTCTTACCCTGCGAATCGGCCATTGACCTCTGTTCACTTCGTTGAGATCGAAGTTGGAAGGGGATCCAAAGGTGTTATCCATCAATCCTTGGAACGACGTCGATGAAATCTCGAATGTCTCTGAAATACTGAGATACGGGCGAGGGTCGGATGGTCTATGTGTTTATTTTCAATTTTGGCTTCCTTTTTCTTGAACGAATGATATTAGATCTAAGAGTTTTTAAAAGGAAAAAAGATGAAATAACTCACCAGATTTCCATAAGCGATGCCTTCATCGGCGGAATCTGGCTGCTGCTCATGCATTGTTGGCCACCAAATAAAATAATGGTTCGGCAGTTGCTGGGAATAAGCCTTAACAGATTGATTTCAGGGCTGTGATTTCAAGTTAGAATGGGGGCTGCTTTTGGAAAATGAAATAGGAAAGGAAGGTTTTAAACAACCTATTAACAAAAAAGGCACCGTTTGTAATTATGAAGGCCCGTGCGTCAACCAGTTTAGTGGATCGGGTCTGGGCATTTACTGCTTAAATTGGGGAAATTTCGCGCTGGATCCTTCCTTCTGCGCGAAGCCTTCAATTGCGTCCTGATTGCCTACTTTGTTTTTTTTTAAATTTGGCTCTAGAATTTGTGCATTTTTTCACCTTGGTCCAAAATTCAGTGCAGCGTTTTGGGGCTCGGGTATTTGCAATTCTAGTCCTCGCACATTGGTGCAAATGGCATATTGATCCTATTTCGCAATTATCTTATTTGTAAATTGTTTCTCTTGTTTCAATTTTGTTTCAATTAAGTCTTATTTTTTTTATTTTACTGCACATACATTGTCTTTACATGCTTGATTATTGGTGGTAATATTTCGTGTTGCTTTGATAAATGAATTTTGTTTTAAAAAACATTATTATAATCTTTTCTCTTTTATTCCATCATTTTAATAATTGATGTCTTATTTGTAATATAATTCATTTTAGTTTATGTATGCTATTAATTTCATGTTATTTTGTAATTTCTTTTGATTTCATCCACATACTTTAATGCTTAAGTAGATATTTAGTATTTATGTTTAATCTACATATGTTATTAAATCCATGTTGTTTATATATATATATATAGCTTTTTGGTAAATTTGTACTTAATTGTTTTTTAGTTTTAGTAAATGTATAATATATGATAAAATTAAGTTAATTTTATAATTCATATTTTTTTTCATTTCATGTTATTTTAACATTCAATTATTTCTAAAATTTCTTCACATGTATATTTTATGATAAAGTTAAGTTAATTTTGTAATTCATATTTTAACTCCATGTTGTTTAAATATATAACTATTTCTAAATGTGTCTTCACATGTGTATAACCTATATTAAGTCATTATAGTACATGGTATTAATTTCATATAACTTTATGTAAATATTTTTCTATATATATATTTTCCCTTAAAGTTATTTAGGTATATAATATATTTATTTTTTTAAGGACCACATTTTAAATTGTACAATTTACTTATCGTATATGTTTTTATATTTTATTATCTTTATGTACGCATTATTTGTATGTACCATTAATCCAAATTAATTTGTTGTATGTAAAATTATGTTATATATTATTTGTTTTAAAATTCCCTTTATAAATATAGTTTTATAAATATAAATCACTAAATTTAGGTCTTTTATAAATATAGTTTTTTTACCTCTTTATGTATATGATTATATTTTTTAGAATTTGTTATATGTATCATTTATATATTTACTTAATTTTTCATACATTATTAATTTCATGTTATATTTTTTTCACAAATAATTATTTCCAAATTTATTTATATATACATGTTTTTATGAATTTGTTATGTACATTATATCCTATCAAGTGTTTTATTTTTCCTTATATAATTCAAGCTACCATGCATATTTGTCAATTTTCATAATTTGTGCTTAAAATATTCTGCATATTATTCGATTCAAATGTTTTATTCTACACTATTTATTTCAAATAATTATATATCCCTAGCTTTCATACAAACTTGGCAACTTATGTTATGTGTTAATTAATTCATCATTATTTTGAAAATGTCCTATATTATATTGACTTCTAATTCCATTTTATTTTGTACATATTTTGTGATTGTTTTATATTGTGCCATGTTAATTATTGTTGTATACTATTTTTGTATTGATTGTTCACCATCCGTGATTAAGAATTTGGTTACATACTTAGAATAGTTATACATAATTGTTGGATTTATTAATTGTGACTTGATGTATCCTATTATTTCATGTGCATTAATCCTTTCCTATGCAAATGTTTCAATACAATACATTAAATATTCCATCTATTTTAAAACAAATAAACATGTTTCGAGCGAATTTCTAATTTTCTTTATTATTCAAAAATTCTGAAATAAGGCAATATCCAATATTTGGGAATTCGGAAAATCGTGCTCAATCGTGCTGGGTATGATTTTTTCGGTGAACTAAATATTTGGATAACCTTTTTATAATTTTAGTACGAGTATTCAAAAGTAAAAAATCAATCGTATTTTTAAAGGTATAAAGGATCCTACTCAATCGTGCTGGGTATGATACTGCGTATCTTTGAGACGAGAGAATTTTGACCGCTAATTTGAACTATTCAAATATTTTTTTAAAAAAATCATACTTTGAAAAATCTTTTTGATATAAGGATAGCATCAAATCAATTTGGTACCAAATTTTGGGCGTAATGAGGGTGCTAACCCTTCCTCATGCGTAACCGACTCCCGAACCCATTTTTGATTTTACATGAACCAAAATTATTTTTAATGGAATAAAGCGTTTTAATAGGTAGCCCAATCACACCTAAATCAAGAGATTGGTGGCGACTCCACATTTTTGTTTTCAAAAGTCGATCCCCATTGTTTTCAAAATAAAAAAGGTTTCGACAATATGCTACCGGTCCAACCTTTTTTATAATTTCATATGGTCCAATAAACCGAGGACTTAATTTTCCTTTTCGACCAAATCTCATGATTTTCTTCCAAGGAGAGACTTTCAGAAATACTTTGTCTCCAACTGAGTATTCTATATCCCGTCTTTTCAAATCTGCATAGGATTTCTATCTGTCAAATGCCGCTTTCAGCCTTTCTCAAATCTTCTTAATAGTATTTTCTGTTTCTTGAATCAATCCAGGCCGAATCATCTTTTTCTCATTCAGTTCTGTCCAACATATGGGCGATCTACATCTCCGACCATATAAAGCCTCGTACGGTGCCATTTGTATACTTGATTGAAAACTATTATTATACACTAATTCAGCCAATGGTAGATATCGTTCCCAATTGGATTCAAAGTCGATCATACAAGCTCGGAGCATATCTTCCAGAATCTGTATTACCCGTTCAAATTGTCCCTCTGTTTGTGGATGAAAAGCCGTACTGAAATGAAGTTGAGTACCAAGTGACTCATGTAATTGCTTCCAAAACCTTGATGTAAACCGCGGGTCTCTGTCAGAAATTATAGATTCAAGAATGCCATGTAATCTCACAATTTCCCGAATATACACTTCGACAAGTTTGTTCAATGACCAGTCAGTTCTGACGGCTATAAAATGAGTAGAATTTGTAAGTCGGTCAACTATTACCTAGATAGCATTCTTTTTACTTGCAGACAGTGTAACCTAGTCACGAAATCCATTGTTATTCTGTCCCATTTCCATTCAGGAATATTGATAGCCTGGATCAATTCAGTTTTTTTCATTCCCGGTCACCAATAGGATTCTCGTAAATTACGATACATTTTCATACCTCCAGGATGCAAAGCAAACTGACTATCATGAGCTTCCCGTAAAATTAGTTCTTTTATCTCAGAAGTAGTCGGAATACAAAGCTGATTCTGAAATTTCAGACAACCATTTTCATCAATACTGAAATTTCCTGTTGTACCATTCTGTACCATCTCTCTGTTCTTCATTAACTTGTCATCTTTCAACTGTGTTGTTCTAATCTGATCGAAAATCATTGGTTTCACCCTCAATTCGGCCAAGAGTCCTCCATCATTAGTAATACTGAGTTATGCAAACATTGCCCTTAACTCAATCACAGATTTTCTACTCAATGCATCAGCTACAACATTAGCTTTCCCTGGATGATAATCTATAACACAGTCATAATCTTTCAGAAGCTCTATCCATCGTCTTTGCCTCAAGTTCAATTCCTTTTGAGAAAGCAGATACTTCAAACTTTTATGATCAGTGTAAATATAGCACTTTTCACCGTATAAGTAATGTCTCCAGATCTTTAAAGTAAATATCACCGCTGCTAATTCCAAATCATGTGTCGGATAGTTACGCTCGTGTGGTTTTACTTGCCGTGAAGCATAAACAATTACCTTCCCACTTTGCATCAGTACACACATCACTGTATATGATAAAATTCTTACCTGACTCTAGCAAAGTCAACACTGGTGGTTCGGTCAACATTTGCTTCAATGTTTCAAAACTCTTCTGCCACTTATCATTCCAAACAAATGGAACATTCTTTTGCAATAATTTCATCATCGGTAAAGTTATCTTTGAGAATCCATTTACAAACCTTCGATAGTATCCAGCTAAACCAAGAAAACTTCGTACCTCTGAAACATTTTTAGGGACTTCCACTGGACAATAGCTTCAATCTTCTTTGGATCCACTCTAATTCCATCTGCTAATACCACGTGGCCAAGAAATACAACTTCTGGTAACTAGAACTCACATTTGCTTAATTTTCCATACAATTACTTTTCCCGTAGTGTCTGTAAAATAATCCGGAGATGTTGTTCATGTTCTTCTTCCGATTTGGAGTACACCAAAATGTCGTCAATGAAGACTACTAGAAATTGGTCCAAGTACGGCTGAAAAATTCGATTCATAAGGTCCATAAAAGTGGCTGGAGCATTTTTCAGTCCGAATGGCATTACCAAAAATTCATAATGTCCATATTGTGTACAAAATGCCATCTTCGGTAATCGCTTTCCTTTACTTTTAGCTGGTAATATTCTGGCTTCAAATCAATCTTTGAGAACACGGAAGCTCCCTTTAGCTGATTAAATAAATCATCTATACGGGGGAGTGGATATTTATTCTTGACAGTCACCTTATTTAATTGTCGGTAATCTATACACAGTTGCATTGACCCATCTTTCTTTTTAGCAAATAAAACTAGAGCTCCCCACGGTGATGTACTCGGTCGTATGAAGCCTCGGTCTAATAAGTCTTGTAACTGTATCTTCAATTCTTTCAATTCAGTAGGTGACATATGGTACGGAGGAATCGACACTGAATCTGTACCTGGATACACTTCAATTACAAACTCTACTTCTCGATCAGGGGGTAACCCAGGTAGTTCTTTAAGAAATACATTAGGAAACTTACATACTGTTCAAATTTTGCTACACTTACTTTCAACCGAATCGGAATTAATAACATAAGCTAAGAAAGCTGCACATCCCTGATAAAGAAGCTTACTAGCTTTAACAATAGAAATTATTCGAGCAGAGCCACAACTCCGAATACCCTTTACCTCGATCCGATCACCATTTTTATTCTGAACCGTAAACTTCTTTTTTTTATAACAATCCAATATTACTCCATATTCGGCTTGCCAGTTTATACCCAATATAACATCAAAATCACCAAATGGTATAATCAGTAGATCAACCGAAAACACTCTGTCTTGAATAATTAACAGGCATCTTCGACATAAACTATTCACTGTCATAGTTTGCCCTGGAGGACTAGACACTTCTATTGTTATTCTAGACAATTCAGATTTTAAATTTCCCATCTTAACTAATTTTGTATTAACATATAAATGGGAAGACCCTAGATCTATTAAAGCATAAACAGGCATCGGATACAATAAAAATATACCTGTCACCACATCGTGAGCATCTCCCTCTTCAAGAGTCTTTACAACATATGCTTGGGTTGGAGCCTTTGCCTTTGACTGTTGTGTAACACTTTCACTAGTTCTTCTAGCTCTACCTCTAGCAACTGAACCACTTCAGCTTGAACCTCAACCATTGGAAGTAGATTCAGATTTCTGAAAAACTGTAAGTGTTGTTTTAGTGATCTTCGGGCAATCCTTTACAAAATGATCAGTAGGTCCACATCGAAAACAGCCCCCAGACAACTTTCTACATTCTTCCCTATGTCTTTTACCACAGTACTCACATTCTGAAATTTTTGAATTCCAAGCTGGACTTTTAATGCTACCAGTGGACACAGTGGTTTGCCTCTTTCAACTTCTGTCTCATTTATCTGACCTTGAACTGAATCTCCAATTACTTCGAGATTCCTTTGAACCTTTAGACTGTGAACCTGTACTAACAGTTCTAGGGCGTTTTCTAGTTGAACGGGTAGTTTCAGATTTTCTATTCTGTCCCAATACCAGTTCAATCATTTTTGCTCTCTCTATTAAATCCGCAAATTTTGTAATTCGTAGGGGCATCAATTGTAGATGGAATTCATCTCGCAGTCCTCTTAAAAATCGCTTACATCAGTTAGTTTCAGTCGGTACAAACTCAGGTGCATACCTGCTCAATCTTAAAAATTCTCGTTCATAATCTACTACCGACATATCCCTTTGTTTCAACATTAAAAATTCTTATTTTCGGTTTTCCATATATGTCTCTCCCAAATACTTTTTCTAAAATTCCCGTTGAAAGAATTCCCAGTTTACCTGTTCTTCTGGTACATTCTGAATTACTAATTCCCACCATATGTAGGCTTCTTCTTGTAACAGAGAAATAACACATACTAAACTTTCCTGTGGTGTACATTCCAGTTGCTTCAGAATTCTCTTTGTAGTCTCTAACCAATTCTCAGCTGTTGTTGAATTAGTTCCCTTTGAACCCAGAAATTCTGTAGCTCTGTATTTTCACAGTTCATTGATAGGAGCTCGTCGGGTAGTAGGGGTGGAAGTAGTAGTTGGCATAATTCCCACTGTTCTTTGAAGAGCTTCTACAATCATTCTAAATATTTTTGTATTATCCCTTCCAGTGTTCGGTAGTTGGTTACCTACCGGGTTTACACTCGGAGTTGCAAATTCTGATTTATTTACATTACGTGGCCCATCTCCACTATACATTTCTTGATCAGTATCATCATTAGACATTTTTCACACTATAAAACAAAATTTATTAATCAGTATATATAAATCAGCATCCGATCCTGACTCAAAGTTAACTTTAAAATAGTATGTACCTCTAGACTCAGTTTAGTAATCGATTTAATCCTAGAACTGACTAAACCTGATTAGCTCAAATACCACTAATTGTAACACCCCCTAGCCCCGTCCCGTTACCGAAATAGGACTAAGGAGCATTACCAGTCATTACAGTGCATTTACATGTAAAATAGAAATAAATATGAAAAGTTGTTCAAAATACGTATTATTATACCATTAATAGGCCCACGGTACTTAATAAGTACATTTAAATCCAATCGGGGTTCGATTGGAAGCTTAAATTCTTTTTTTGTGAAAACTTAAAATTTCCCATTATGAACAGTACCACACGCCAATGTGGCCTAGAGGACATGCCCGTGTGCCTCTTTTGACATGCCTGTGTGGGCATTCCGTGTTGTTCACGCGGCTTGGACATGCCGTGTCTTCTACCCGTGTAACTCTCTGACTTCTTTTTTAAGAGCAACCTATTCTCACACGGCCAAGGCACATGCCCGTGTGGATTTATTTTCAACTCGAATTAAGTGCAGTTTTCACACGGCCAAGGCAAATGCCCGTGGTGTATGGCCGTGTCCCTCACATAGCTGAGACACACGGCAGTGTCTCTTGCCCGTGTGGCAATCTGAGCAATCTATTTTGTAAAATTTTTAGAGGTAAGAGACACACGGCCTAAGGACATGCCCATGTGCAAGCCGTGTGTCTCACACGGTCTGGTCACACGCCCATGTGACCTGACCATATGGACTCAAAATGAGCCTTTTGTTACAAGTTAACCAACCCTACAAACTTAAACATCAAGCTAACAGTTTTATCGACTTTTGACATGGCTAAAACTTGATTAAACATGCTTAATACCTGTCTAAATTGACAGCATATCATCTAACCACTGTACCCTCAATGGTACTGCAATTTATATCCAATATAACACTAACATACTAGGTTAGTTAACTTACTTAAACATAACTTCAAAACATGCAAGCTTTACACCATATTTCAACATTTTCATAGCATTTACTATTACATTCAACATTCACTTAATACCCTAGGTGCATGCCATTTTACCAAAAGAGAAGTACTTTACCATTTTGAGTCCGGGATCGGCTTGGATGTTAAGTCTTTAGCTTTTTTCGTACCTAGTCCTGCGCACGGAAAGTATCGTACGCTGAGTATGCACTCAGTGGTATTTCTATAAACTAATGCTTAACTTTTATAGAAATTATATAAATGTACTTAAACTTTACATTTCTATCACTTTAATCATTCAACTTTCTTTCATAGTCTTAAAAATCTTAATAAATGGTTTTATATTCTCTATCTTTCAATACTTTTCACTTGTCATCAGTCAGAATATTATTTTTCTTTAATAGCAGTAAACATTCAGTAAAACAATCACTTCAATAACAGTTATTATTTTATACTTTTGGTTACCCCTATTAACATAACTCAGACTTGGACGAATACACGGATCCAACCTATACACTGGGGATATTATGAAGTGTTTCATCGGCTGAAACTGGAATACACCGTAATGGTAACAGTCTCAGTCACGATACATAAAGTACCTAATCGGAATGAATCAGAAACAGTCATAGTAACAGTCAGGTATAAAGTACCTCTTCAGAACGAATCCGAAACAGTCACAGTAGTCGACACATAAAGTCTCTCATCGATACAAAGTCGGAATATCCCTTAATACTTCCAATCCTATGGCATGCCAACTATATCCGACTAGCCCGACACCATTAATAGGGATTTCATAATTCAATAATAGTCGTTCTTACCTTAATTTTAGCTTTCACACATTCAAGGATCATAATATTAAATATACATTAAGTATAGTTTATAGAAATACAAACTGATTTTTCCCGAATTCACTCGATATCTTTGTCCACTTTCTCTTTCCCCTTCTTCGATGACGTTTCTAGTGCTACGTTAGCTACGAAAAAATTTACATAACATTCAAAATCATTAATAACACATCTTTGTATTTTTCCATGTAACTTTTACATAAATTCCAATTAAGTCCTTCCACCATAACCATTTTCTTTCCTTCAAAATTAATCTATGTTCTTATTTCTATACTTACTTTAAAAAAGTTTCAACCCTTAATATTTAACATAAAACATCAATTATGAATTTTTGTCAATTTAGTCCCTACTATATAAAAACTTAATTCTCTCTTTACAATTTAATCCTTCTCCCATTTCTAACTAAAATTTCTATCACTTAACTCATAATTCTTCAATTTATTCAACTTAATCATCATCTAAAAATTTACTACCTTTCTAATTTTTGACATAATTCATGTAGAACTCTTCTCTAGGATTCCATAAACATCAAAATTACAAAGAAAGGGACTAAATTGGCTTATGAATCAAGCTTAGAACTTCAAAACCCTAAATTTCCCTTTTATTTTTCTTTCCTTTTTTTTTTTCCTTCTTTTCCTGCTGTTTCGTGCCTTCTTTGTTTCTTTTTTTCTTCAATTCATTTCTTTTATTTACTTTATTTAATCTTTATTATATTATATTATTATAATAATATATTTTAATTATTACTATTTACTTGTTTAATAAGTAAAACACACATGTATATTACATGTGTACATATTATACTTATTACATATTTCATTTATTTCTACCATACATTTGTCACATAATGGCATAATTGCTAGATTAGTCCCTTCCCTTTTCTTTATTCTACAATTAAACTTTTATTCTTTATGCAATCTAGTCCTTTCTCTTAGTTATTCTTAATTCAAGCTAATTCACTAATTTAAACTCTAATTAATCACTCATCTATCATTCGTAAATATTTTTAATAAATATTTACGAATTCTTTTTACAAGAACAGTGACTTAAACCTTCAGTTTTCGATACCCGTAATTGTCGGTCGTTACATGCCTGGTCTTCCTGGTTATCTTTACAAATGGCTTGTTCTGGAGAAAATAAGGGGATTGATAGGTAAGGTCACTAAGCTTGATTTCCAGACAGAAAAATGGTTTGGGGGGAAATTTTGCCCGGATGGTAGTGTTCATTGATCTGGGAAAACCCCTGATATCCTAGATCTTGGTTAACGATATGGTTCAGAAGGTTGAATTTGAATATCTTCCATTAGTGTGTTTCTCTTATGGCAGGTTTGGTCACATGCAAAGCTCCTACTCTAACTCTGGACCAGCGAATGACGCAGCAAAGGGTATGGGCTCGACGACTAAAAAGCCATCAAAAAAGGAAAAAATGATGGAACCTACGGAGGCCTTTGGACCATGGATGTTGGTTGAATGGAAATCCAAGCATAATCTAAGGAACCATCAAAGCTATGATAAGGAAATAGCTGAAGATGGTGCCTTGAGTTCGTTGGAAATCAAAACCTCCAAAAATGGCACAGTGATGACTGATTTGTTGGGAATGCATTTTAAAAAGAGAAATTTCTTAAAGGAGAAAAGGTAAGGAACATTCTTTAAGGTTAATAATATAGTTGAGCCCTTGACCAAAATGATAAACGGGTTTAACGTGTTGGGTAAATTAACTTTAGATGGGCTAGATGTCTCAAATAGAAGTGACAACATGGTGGACTTAGGGCCTGGAAAAAATAATTTGAATTCTTTAAAGGGTGCATTAATGAAAGGGCCAGCTTTGGGGCATGTGAGTCAGATGGAAAGGTTTACTTTGGGTATTAACAAAATAGGGGGAACAACATTTAAGACTGGGCTGGCTAGCAGGCCTTCACATAACCCAATTAAACTAGAAAACGTTGGAAACGGACTAGTCTAGAAATCTTTGGAGAAGCAGATTGAACCGTTAGTTATCCCAGGCCCTTCGACCAACCTTGATTCGGTCCATGACATTAACAAATAGGTTCATCCTAGATCTTGTTCTCATTCTACTTGCCATGATTTTCTATTTCTTTTTCTATTGCAGGTGAAATTTCATTAGGATTTGAGACACTTATACAGGACAAGAAAAATGACAGAATCATCGCACATATTAACCTAGCCTTCGAAGGCCCCGAAAAGGTTGAGATTTCTCTGACGGAAGGTGTACTTGATCCTAGGAAGCACACTGTTGTAATATTCAAGGATAACCAGCACCTAAATTCCAAAAATTATGTTGGAAAGTGAAACGCAGTAGTACCGGGAGCGAAAAATCCAGGAAATAAGGATAGGAAGAATGGTGGTAAATTTATTACTGGACGATAAAGTGAGAAATAAAGTAATACTTTAAAAGGACGTGGAAGCCGTTTCAAATCTTCTGGAAGTTGCTTAAAATGATGTTAAAAAGATCCTTGGATTCCAAACATAAGGCATTTGATTCAGTTTATTCCAGCTAATATTAATTTTGATGTTGATTGTTTGCTTAGTGATATGGTCATGAAGGAAGGTACATGGAACCTTGATCTTTTGCAGGTTTGGTTACCAGAAGATGTTATTCAACATATTGTGGGCATTCCTCCTCCACATCCATATAAAGGTCCTGATAGACTTTCTTGGCGTCACATTTTGACAAGAGTTTTCTCTATTAAAAGTGCCTATAAAATGATGAAGGAAGATTCTTGGGACACAGATATAAGAAATTTGAAAAGGCATGGAAGCTACCAGGACCGCAAAGAGTCCGCTTCTTCATATGGACTGTTCTTAAGTAGAGACAACTCACCAATGTGGAAAAAGTTAAACGCCATTTAGTGGTTGATCTTTCTTGCCTAATCTATGATTACAGATCAAAAGATATATTGCATATTATTAGAGATTTCACAACAGCTAAAGAAGTTTGGAAATAGGTTGTTTCGGGTAATCAACTTTTAAAATTTTTTCTTTAACAATTTGCACGAGTGGGTATCTTCTAATTTGCAGGACACCACAAAGCTTCTAGTTGGGCTTGTCTCTTTGGTTTACTAGCTTGGCACATATGGAAGAATCATAGCCTCTTCATCTTTCAAGGAAGATCTAGGACTTCAAGCGAGATAATCAAATTATTGACTAGTTGGGCCACCCAATTTTCTTTGGTCCTTAGAGATGAGGAGATTGGATGCCATGAAGTCCCTTATGGTGATCAACTGAGAAGAGACTAGTTTATTCTTAATACTGATGGTGCTGTTATTCTATATTCAGGGAGTGTAGCTGCTGAAAGAGTATTGCGTGATGAGAAAGAAGATTGGGTCTTAGGATACAATAGATTTATAGGGAATTGCTCAGTTTTTGACAAAAAAAACTTTGGGGCATTTTTGATGGCCTTAAGCTCACCCAAGGAAGAGGGAATGACAAGGTGATTATACAGTCAGATAGTTTAGATGCTGCTAAGGCCATACATGAAAGCGATTTGTGTACTTCAACCTCTGTACTAATGAGGCGGATTCATTACATATTGTCTCAAAAAGGCCAGTAAATTTTAAGATACATACCTAGGGAACATAATTAAGGTGCAGATTGCTTAGACAAATTGGCCTTCGTAAAAAAAAGGAGGACTTGTATTTGTTTGAATTCCCTTCTAATGAAGCATTAGATTTTTTTAAAATAGATAAGGATAGGGGTGCTGTAACACCCCTAACCCATATCCGTCGTTAGATCAGGGTTATAGAGGGTTACTATACAATTCAGAGCACTTAACAAGCATTTCATATATAAACATACACATATTATAATCCATTCAATTACATACATATTGTCCCTGTAATCAACCCAATTTGCCCGGGCTCAATAAAAAATAATTAGACAGTTCAAAGCCTAAATACTAATGTCCATTTACATATCAGGCCCAAATCAAAATTAAACCCAGATTACAAGCCCTAAAAAAAAATAAACAAAAAAACAAAACCCTAGCTGTTGGTTGTCACTGCTCCTCCTCCCACGTCAGCACCTCCGTACCTTCCACGCTCCCTCTGCCACCACAATATGCGTCCTTGCCCCGTAGCTACCGACCAAACAAAAGAGAGCACAATAGCAGAGAAGCAAACGAGTAACAAACCAAAAAACATTATATTTTCGGCTATAAAAGCCACGAATCATCAATATAAATTTTTTTTATGAACACACAAAAATATCAAATAGAAATCAGATTAGAGATTTTCAAAGGTGATTTTTTTTTCTTTCTTTTATTTTCGTATGGATTCATTTTTGTAAATCGAACAAAGAAGTAAAAAAAAAAGGTTTAGAGAAAACAAACCTTCGCGCTCCATCGCCGGGAACGACCGAGGTATTCACTTCCGATGAAAAGTGGTCGGAAACCAAATGTTTTCTCTACTTTTGGGTCGTTTTTGTGAGGATTTCAGAAAATTTGGACTCGAATCTAGATTTAAGAGTGTCGAAATAGCAAAAATGGGGTTTTTTTATTTTTTTGACCACCGCGAATGGCGCGCGCGATGCCACACTGTGTGGTTTACTCGGCACCGATGGCGGGACCCTTACCAAAACGGAGGGAAGGGAGAGAGGTTGAGAGAGTCTGAATTTTTTTTTTTTTTTGGAAAGGCTAGGAAGAATAAATTTTTTTCAAAATTTTTTAACCTATATAGGCTTACCAAACGACGTTGTTTTGGGCAGGCCATAATAGCCCTAAAACGGCGTCATTTCGCCCCAGGATCCGCGCGTCAACTCGACCCACCAGTAGGATCCGCGTGTTCTATTTTTTGGTCTATTTGCGCAATTGGCCCCTTCGCTTTTCTGCCCTGTTTCAATTAAATCCGATTCCTTTTTTTTTTGCTTTTTAATTTTGCCCCGTAACTTTTGCGTCTGTTTCATTTTGGTTCATATTGAAACTGTGCGTTTTGGAGGACAATGAATATTGCCCATTTGATCACTCCTTGTTATTCGCGCGTTACAACTGGGTCATTCACCTTACTTTCATTCTCGATTTTTACCCAAATTTCTGATTAAACTTCAACTTAGTCCTTTTTGTGTTTATTTTATTATAATTTAAGCCCCTATTTTTATTTAGATTTCAATTAAACCCTTATCTAATTACAACATTTCCTCTTTATTATTATTATTATTCGTATACTTATTTATTTATCTATAATTAATGTTTTTTTTATTGTTTCCATTTTGTTCATATTTTGTACATATGGTTATACTTGCATCTCAATTTTTTATTTCCTTTTGTGATTTTGTTATTCCTTGTTTATTTTAAGCTACATCTTTAAATCGTATATTATTTTTCATTTATTTTATTTAAAGTCATTTCACCCATTTACTTAAAGTATTATTTAAACATGTCTTTATTGATTTTATATTTCATTGTTCCAATACTTTGTCTATATAAATCATTTTTACATTAATTTACCATTACAACATCATGCAATATGTTTAGAAATGATTAATTATTTTTATGCTCCAAATAAAATAAATACACGTCGTTTTAAACATTATATTTGTTATTATTCAAAAAAAGAAAAATTTCAAAATAAGGCAATATTCCATATTTAGAGATTCAAGAAGTCGTACCCTAATTTACAGGGTTTCGATTTCCTCTTTGAACCTAAATGGCCAAATATCCTCTAAAATTAAAATATACAAGTTTTTTTTTTTAAAAAAAAATCATCAAAAGGCAAGCTTATTCTCGAGGGTTCAAAATGTCGTATCCTAACTTACGGGATGTGACATTTGGTTATTTCGAGGCGAGAGAGTCTTTAACGTTCGTTTCAATTTATTTAAGCATTTTTCTAATAAAATTAACGTTAAAAAAGAGGGATCGTATTTTAATTTTTTTTTCAAGTTTTCAACTTTTTGACATTAAGACATTAATTAATCAATTACGTACCAATTTTCAACGTTACGAGGGTGCTAATCTTTCCTCATAAGTAACCGACTCCCGAACCCGTTTTCTTAAATTTCGTAGACCCAAAAAATTATCATCATTTTAGTAAATTTAGACTTTTATTAAAATGATTAAATTACAAGGTGATCCGATCACACCTAATAAAAAGGATTAGTGGCGACTCCCATTTTCGTTTTCTTAAAATAAAAGTCGATAAAAAATGGTTTCGACAATCCCTAAATTGAGCCTTCGTGGCCTTAAAAATACCTTAGAAACCATTTGGGACCAAATTGAAAATGTTTAGAAAATTTAAGAAAAAGTTGCAAAATTTTGACTACAGGGGTCACATGGCCATGTCCTAGCTCGTGTCCTTTACCTGTGTAACTCTTTGAGTAAGGTCACATGGTCACGCCACACACCTGTGTACCAGGCCGTGTAACCTTCGAAATGGCCTCACATGCCCGTGTGCCAAGCCGTGTGCTAGGCCGTATAACTGTCTGACTTGCATGCAAAGGAACTTACAGGGGACACATGGCCGCGTCGCCAGGCCGTGTGTCACACACAGCTGAGACACACACCCGTGTCTTAGGCCGTGTGGACAAAAATTCACCTAGAAACAAGCTCTTCCAAAACCATTACAAGCCTAACCATTCAACCTAGCAGATTGCACCTTAAAAATGACTTAAACAACATCAAGCCACATTAAAATGAGCTTAAAACATATCAAAACACATTCATTAAGTGCTTAACCAATGTGCCCTCATTGACACCACATTTAAATTATCTATTCACATCCAATATACCATTCATAGGTATCTCAAATAAAGTTCAAGCAATCAAATAATTGAATATGGTAAAAACATAACCTATGCTCATCTTTCTCAAAATAACCACTTTCATTGAACATTATCACATGACATAAACATATAGGCAAATCCAACCATTACCAAACATGCCATATAACATATATCTATATATACAAACTTATAATCACATATTCAAAAGATTCAACTTCAAGGACATAATCACACCCTAGGTACATGCCAAAATTTACAAAAGAAAACATCACCAAAATTGAGTACGGGATTCTTGTAGGATGCTGAGTCCAAGTCTACTATTTATCTAACTTGCAAACATGGAAATCAATTCACATTTAATAGTTTTCATTTATATAATTAACTAGAAGAATAACCAAATCATAAGAGTCTATTCCTTAACCAAAGAGAAATTACAATTCTTTTTTAATAATACCTATAGCCAACTCTTTTCGATGAATCTAATACCTTAGTATATGGTCCATTAGTTACATGACACTCAGTGCCTAGCAGATAAATCACAGAAGAGTTTGCGCCTAGCGCTAGTCAGATTAATCAATGATATTAGATGTGAGCCCAACTCTAGTTGGACAAACCAACGATGTTTGCGCCCAGCGCTAGTCAGTTATATCGACGATTGTGTGCCCAGCACTAGTCAGACAAGCTGAAAAAAGTTGCGCCCAGCGCTAATTGGATATACCAACAAAATCAATAGTGAGCCCAACTCTAGTTGGAAAAACCAATGATGTTTGCGCATAGCGCTAGTCGGATAAACCGACGAATGTGTGCCCAGCACTAGTCAGATGAGTTGACGAAAGTCGCACTCAGCACTAGTCGAACAAATCGATGATATCAATTACTCATTTGCTAGTCCAAATATTACTTTTCATTAGTCAATATCACATTTCGTAATTTAATAATTCTTCTACTCCAATTATCTACTAATACATTAAATTATTTCATCATGTCACATTCCATAAACTTCCATTCAATTGGTTTAACATATACATTAAAGATATAATAAGATATCAAGTAGTAGCTAATTTAAATAAGACAATTTATGAAGTTCGAGTTCTGAACTACGAACTTACCGAAACTATGCTTGCAGACAATTATTCCTTAGCCTTCTCCTTTCTGCGACTAGCAACGGGATCTCTTGTATCTCAATCTAGAATTAATAATTTAATTTAATCAATTACTCAATAACTAACCTCACACATTTAACCATTAACATTTGATATTCACTCAACTTAGTCCTTGTCATAAAATACAATTAATCAATCCCATGTTTATACTAATTTCCTCCACCCACTGAATGTATGAGTATAGCTATCTATATAATTCCAAAACAATCCCTGTAACACCCTAAACCCGGCCTAGAAGTTTTCAAATCCCAGATGCTACATCGATCATCGAAGTGATCGTAGATAAATTTTTTTTTTAGAAGTCAATTTATATGTTGGTTCATAATACTTAACCATTTAAAAGCAGTCAGTAAAATTACAATTAAGATGGTATATATGTATACAAGCGAAATAAAAACGTTTAAACTTAACTTGAAACATGTACCATAGCTTTATAAAAATTTTACAGTTCAAAACCAGATAATCAAATAGATACTGAAAATGCAAATTGATAATAATTCATTTTTACCGAGACTGTCCGAGACCTCTGCACACCGAGTCCAGCGTCAGAATTCAGGAAAGGGTACCTCAAAGGGAAACACTAAGAGGGGGTGAGCTACTCGAGCTCAGTGTGAGACCGAAACAAGATTAAAAACACATTTTCAAAATTGAAATCAGTATAGCATCAGATTTACAGATAAACACCGCATCAGAAAGAAACTTGGAACTAACGTCCCAGCAGAACAAAAATCGCACTCACATCAATTCACAAACAGATAGATAGAGTTCAGTCAAACAGTCAAGCACCCAGAACATACACATGGGCATGGATGAAATGCAGTCAAATAAAACCCACCCATCCAGCCAACACACCTCTCCGTCCATCGATCACACCCCATAAGAGCTGTTTAAGCTCATCCAGCCAAAACACACCACATAGGACCTCGAGGGTCCATCCAACCTGCACACCACATATGTGGACTAAGCCACTCAGATAACAATACGCAGCAAAGCTGGCGTATGTGTCGTACAGTGAAATGCAGTAATCCGCTGTATAGGTAAGTTGCAGTCTTAACTACCAGAACAAATAATAGATAATGATGCGTAGTAAAAGGCGCACATGCACATGCAAGGCGGTCGCGATAAATTCTTTATCTGAGTAAATTGCGATAAGAACTGCCATATCAAATCAGAATCAGACTCCCTTTTCTTCATTAACCCACCCAAAATCCTTAAATTTATGCAAGTGTATGTATGCACACAATTTTAGAGAACAAAGACATTTACACAGTCAGTCAGACGGAATGGATATACAACACACTCTACAGACCAGATTCAAAATCACACATCACATGTAATCATTACAGATATCGAGTCTAGAACACCCTCCCTAAACTTGGTTAAGGGTTGGAGCACCTACACAAACATATATTTAGATCAGAAATACACACAGAACCAATATAAGGGTCTTAAAATAGCACGCCCGTGTACTCTAGCCGTGTGAGAGGTCAAAAGCCCGTGCAAAAAAGGGCACACGATCGTGTGGCAGCGGCACACGCTCATGTGAAGAGAAGCACATGGTCGTGTGACTAAGGCACATGCCCGTGTGGACTAGGGACATGGCTGTGGGGACAGGTCGTGTAACTCTCTGTCCATTTACACTAAATCTGAGTACAAGGTTGATACGACCGCGTGGGATCCCTAAATCACCAAATTAGCCACACGGTCATGTGGCACCAAAGCCTTCAAACCCTAATTCCCAAACTCACACGCCCGTGTGCCCAAAGGACACGGCCGTGTGAAAATTGACTATTTTCCCCGAGTCGGCCACACGGCCATGTGGCACTAAATCTTGCCCGAAAACCCTAATCCCTAATTCCACACGGCAGTGTGAACAAGTACACGCCCATGTGGCCGCCCCTGTGGTCACGAAACGACCCTAAAATAGCCTACAAATCTTGAATTTCACCCTTAAACACTCCCTAACCCCCATTAAGGTCAACACATATTATAGTAACCCGAATTTGATGCAATTTAGTATCCAATCCACATTACAATTACCCCATAATTGAAACCCACACATGAATTTTCCCGAAAATAAACAATTCACAAATAGAGTTGAAGAGTTCCGAACCCATACCTATTTTTATAATCAAAAACGTCCTGATGCTGACTCGATGACAAGGAAAAACGAAGCTCTGCTGAAACCACCACACCATCGATTCAAAAAGAAAGAAGCCAATGAAAGAAAACAAAAGCCAAAAAGAAGGGAGGAAAATAAAATGTGAAGAAGAAAAGAAAAATAATAAAAATAAAAATAAGAACAAAACAAAAATAACAAAAATAATTAAAAATATTCACTTAAAACAAAAAAAAATAAATTGCCTCTCTAAAAATGCACCCTCAAATATTCAAACCCAAATCCTTAAGGCAAACTAACACACAACCAACCACCAGGCTAGCAGGCCCATTCTGACATTTAAACGTGCCACTAAACTCAATAGCACCACCAACTCATTAACTCTAACCACAAAATCCAAAACTTCTAGCACCAAAATTCATGGCGTTACAATCCCTATACTCATGAATTTCATCAATTAATACCATGCCATTATAGTTTTAATATAAGCTATATTCCTAAGAATTAATTTCTCTATATTCCTAAGAATTAATTTCTACTAAACCCATGACATAATTTAACTAAATTGACTAATGAAAGAAATTTATAAATTATCATAATTTCTTAACAACTCATTCCATAAAATGCCTATATATAAGGGTTCACCATTATATTCCAAAACCTTAAAACATCAACAATGGCATTGTCTACTATTTCTAACAAATTTATACGTTAGCTCATGAATTAGCTAAATTAAACTATTTCCAACACAAAAATATAATCAACATGAAAAATCAATTTGAGTAACACTTACATGCAAGTCCTTCAAATTAAATATTCAAGCTTTATCAATGGCTTCCTTTCCCCTTTACTTTTCTTTTATTTCGGCAAGAAGAAGAAAAATAATAGCCATCTCTTTTAGTGGACTCTTTTGTGCTTTATTAAATTTGTTTTTATTATTTATTTTCTTTTATAACCTTTAATGATTATTATACTAACTTAATATATATATTTATAATACTATAACACCCTTCCCTATAATTATTGGCTTATTTATTTAATAAGTCCTTTAAGCTAGTTCCATCTTAAAATTTAATAGAAATTCCTACTTTTATCCCTTATTCAATTTAATCCCTTTTACTTTAATTAACACATAATACTTTAAAGATATTTAACTATTATTCAATTCCCCTCTAAGATAACTCCATATATATTTAATGACAACATTTATAAACCCTATTCACAAAAATGAGATCTTGAAAATACAATTTTCGACGCCCTTAACTTTCAAGTCGTTACAGGAGCTTTTAACCCTCAATTAATCCTATGTAATTCATTAGGTTAGTTTTTATTCACCAAAAAAACTAAAATTTAATAATATATGTTAAGCATTAAAACCAATGGCTTTAACTTAAGCGTTGTTTAATAAACTGTTAAAAATTAAATTCATTAAAACTTAATATTTTTAATAATTTAATTCTTTTGTGCAAGTTTGATAATCCAAAATTAAAATAACCTAATAAATTTTTGTCTTAAAAAAATGTGAAAATAATAAATAAATAAGAGATATTTATCACTAGAATATTTTCAATTTTATTCAATTAAGTCAATTGGGTTTCTTACTTTTAAATCTAAAACTATCAACGCTGCTTTCGCCTCTTTCGACACTGCTTTCGCTGCCATGGGTTCTGGAGGAGCAAGACTTCATTCTTTTCCAGAACCACACCTCTCCATTTCACTGTTAGGTTTCGGCTCTTGACCATTCTTATAGTTCTATATTTTATGAATTTCTACTAAATTCTTTTTAGGGTTAACTATACAATTAGTCACCTAAATATATTTGCATTCCTCTTTTAGTCATCCAACTTTAAAAATTTTCAATTTAGGCACTAAGCTTTGTATTCATTCATGTTTTGGTCACTAGTCGTTAAATTGAGAACTGAAAGTTTTTTTCTAACAGGTATAATAACACATTTAGTCTTCAATATTTATATATTCTATCAATTTGATCTTAATTCTAAATAATTCAATAAATTTAACCCTTCATACTTACAAATTCAATCAATTTGATCTTCAAACTTCCTAACTAAAGCTTTTAGCTTTTAAAACAGAGGCATTCCATAATTATAGTAAAACTGAAAAAAGAAAAAAAAAAACTTTTTCAGTTGTGCAAATAGAACATACTTTACGGGGTTTCTTGAGAATTGAACTATATGGGAATTTTTGTTTTTGGGTCATTTAAATTTCTACTTTTTCTTGTATTTAATGGCTACCCAATTTAATCCATGGCTCAAAGATAGGTTCTTTTCTGCTGGAAAAACTGAAAAAGAAATTTAATCTGATTGTTTGGTTTTTAAGAAATAATATATTTGCACGTATTATTTATTACAAGTATGTTATATTTGTATAATTGGAGAAGTTTTTTTTTTCTTTTTTTTTTTTTATAAATTTATAAATGTGAGAAGCCTTTGTTTTAAAAGCTGAAAGCTTTAGTTAATAAATTTGATGATGAAATTAAATGTAGCACTTTGAAATCAAGAAACTGAATGAGAAGAAGGATGCAGTGGCTGCACAATTTGCTGCGGAAGCAACTCTTAGAAGGGTGCATGCAAACCAGAAGGATGATGATGATGTTTCTATCGAATGGAGATTGTTGCAGTAATAATTGTAGTAATACTTTAAATTTCAATGGACTTTTATATTGTGGATTTTATTTTATGTTTATTATTAAATAATTAATTTTAAGAATTTGTATTATTAGATTTAAATTTGGAATAATACTTTATTAAATAAAAATTAATTAATATTTTGAGAAATATGCCATGAAACCTTTAGGGATGAAATTCATTCTTAATTATGAATTTGGGGACGATATTCATCCTTAAAGTTTTGGAGACAACATTTGTCCTTTATTATGAAAACCAATTTAAGGACAATTTTCAACCATCGTCCCTGAAACCTTTTAGAAACATAGTTTTAAAGCATGCATATTGAGGACGACTTAAGTTTTTAAAGCTATTAGAGATGTTTTTCAAATTTTTAGGGACATTTTTAGTCGTCCTCAAAGCTTCTAAATTTTATAGTCAACATATTAATTCTATGCACTATCAATCACCAAATGATGTCACGTCACTATTGGTGCACAAAATTGTACATCATTAGACAAAATTTGCCACGCTATTGGTAATCTAAATCAGTATAGGGTCAATTTTATTGTCGTTGATTAATTAAGCAAATTCCATTCATTGGTAAGAAGCTGTATTATTTTCCTCTCAAGCACATGAGGCTATTGAGTATTGTTGAACATTTGTGGAAGTTCAACACAATATTAACTCATTGAATGTTTTGATCATATCTTTTTTTTTTCATAAGGTCTAAAATTATTCATAGTCTCTCCCAAATCCATAAACATAAGGATAATACGCTTCAGTACATTGAAACTCACGTTTTTCTACATTGATAATAATATTAATACCAATCGAACTCAAACTTAATCAACATATACATATATATATATATATATAATTACAATATTAACAATGATATTCTCGTAATTCATGCATGGTCGGCAATGCAAGGAGGAGTTTGAGCATGCAAAACATTTTCTTTAACTAAAATAATATAATATGTAAAAAAAGAAGAAGCAAAGTTCTGTATAAGGATTGATACATCCTACCAACTTTTGGGTTTGATGTGGTCGGCAGCTATGAACTTTATTATTTCTACATTAATGAAGTTCACACCGCCAAGATTTTTGGTAATGATACTTTTATTATTGGATTCAACACTAAAGGTTGAGATGATTTAATTTTTGACGATTTATATTTTTTTTTATTTATAATATTTGTGCTATTGTCATCATTATTATCAGTTAATTATTAAAAAATTAAAAAATTATTTTATAACTTATTATAATTTAAAAAATTCATTTAACAATAATGAAAATTTCTGCGAACGATTTCGGTTCATTTAACATAATTTAATGAGAAATCATACCTTTAATGCAGTAAAGAAATAAAAAAAATAATAATAAGAGTCATTTAACTCTATTTTAAAATTATTAAAACGTTGAAAAACAAATATTTTTTATTAACTTTTGGAAAAGTCAGAAAAGTAGCAGCAGACCAGCCTCCCATTGCTGCAAAACATGTTCTTAAATGCCGACTAGATGTCCACTAATTTTCCTTTATAAATTGATAATTTGTAATTTACAAAATTTTAAAAAGATTATTATAAAAATATTTATATTAAAAGTTGAATTTTATTTTGTTTTAAATGTACTTTTTGATGATGTTATTGGTTGGACCATGCCAAGAAAAGGAATGGTGTAATCCGTTTACTTTTATTCTTTATCTATAAAAAATAGCAAATTGATTCTTCTGTTTAAATTTCATTCAATTTTACTGTTTAAATTTGGTATTTGTACACTAGTATGAGATAAATATGGTACTTCACGTGTCACTATTTAATTATTCCGTCAATTGTGTCAGTTTTTAATAGAAAAAATCAATTCACTCTTTGATTTAATGTACAATAACTGATTTATTCACTTTTTACTATAGGGAACAAAATGCAATTTGATTCAATCGTATAAGGGTCTCCATGATATTTTTACCAATAAATTATCAATTTCATACTCGCACATATTACTTTATACTATATAAAGGATTTTTTATTTACTTAAAAATTAATCTTTTTTAGAAACATTATGAGAAAAACTTCTGAAAAATTTATCAAATAATGTCTAAAGGTTATAAAACAAAGTTCATTTTGTTAAAATAAGTCCGAAAATTCAGAACCGAAATTAATATGGAAAAAATAAGAATTGAACCGAATTTTCATAAATAATTCAAAAAATTTTAGATTGAACCAAATCAAATATCAAAAGATAAATAAATTGATAATATGTAAGCCATTAAATCTATTACAACATTACAAGAGGCCCAAAACATTCCAAACTTGTTTGTTGGTCCAACCCCAAACTCAGCCCAATGGTCATACATTCTTAAACCTAAAGGATCAAAGTTTACAAAGGATTTGTTGGGGGTTAAACATTGCTCACTGGACCAACCTCCATGGTGTTGTTAACCCAATGCTTCAACTCCAAAATTGTTAGAGAACCATAACTCCATCAACGATAATAATGACTAATTTTTTTGTTGAAGATGTATTTATTTTTCTTAAATTTTATAAAAATAATATATCTTAGTCTAAAAACTCTATACACAATAGAGTGATGAAAGATTCGTATTTAAATTTTTAGTTAACATTAATTTCAAATTTCACGCTTTAAAGAAAATCTAAAAACTAAGTAAAATTGTAAATTTTAATGAAATAAATTTTTTTCTTAGTTGCCAAATTGCTCATTAGTACAGAAATATTTGTACCAATATTTGGCCTTTTATGGTGACATCAATAGATGTATTTGTAGTAGACATGCAATGCTGCTGCATGTGAATTATTGTACGATTGAGTGGAAGGGGAAAATAATAGTAACAGGCTTTTTGGCCCCCACCAAATGAACATATGATCTGATTTTTGGCTTCTCACCTCTCATAATTTGGCCACTAGATTGCTCAAATTTCTTCCACATTTTCTAAATTATCCTGTTAATTAAACTCAAAATTTGATCTAAAATTTGGACAAAAATATTAAACTTGAAAAATGAGATTAGATTAAAAAAATTAAACTTGTTTGAATATGGGCTAAGCTTGAACTCCAATATGCAAAACTCAAACCTGATTCATTTTTAAGTTTACAATATATTATTTTTTTTCTTTATTTATTTATATTTTTATAATTCATATCATATGAAAAATTAAATAAACTATCTATAAGGTAAATATTTAAAAAATAAATTTAGTTGTTTAGGTTGATAAATTGAATTATATATAATAGTAGTATAAGGAATATATATGGCTTTTTTACCCACAATAATACAAAAAAAAAAATAATTTCAAATGGTATGCTCATGAAATTATTTATCAAAATAGTATGTTTACTACAGTGTTCTGTCGGTACTGCCAAACAAATTGGCGGCACCAGATTGAAATGTAATGACCTAAAATATATAGGGACTTGATATGAAATTTCCCATTTTGATTAGCTGTTGAGAAAAAGCTTTTAGGGTGCGCATGTGGCAAACTTTAAGTAAGGTAAATTGTTTCATAAACCCTCCTTATTTATTAATTTTCTTTTATTTCCCTTCAACACCAAAAATAGAGAGGCTTCTTACCAATTAGTCTAAAAAGTATTTTTTGTAAAAAAGTCAATTCCAATTGGAAATAAATTTTATTTATATTTTGAAAAAAAACAATTTTGTTCAAATTATTTTATTTTTTCTAGTTGCAATCGGTTTATTTCAAAATACTTCTTAGTAGAATTTTTTTTTTGGACTAATTAGTAAGAGGCCTTTCTATTTTTTATGTTGGAGGGAAATAAAAAGAAATAATAAACAAGAAGGGTTTATAAAGGAATTTACCCTATTTAAAGTTTGGTGCCACCACACTGTCAGGCGATACCCTTAAAGCTTTTCAATCAAAATGGAAAATTTACATATAGGTCCCAGAATATTTTAGGTCATCACATTTCAATCTAGTACCGCCAATTTGTCAAGCGACACCAGCAAAACACTATAGCAAACGTACAATTTTGGTAAATAATCTCATGGGGATACCATTTGAGTTATTAATTTTTTTTTTTGTATTATTGGGGTAAAAAAACCCTATATATATATAATACTTTTACTTAACTATTTTACTGAGTAGGTGTTACCCTTAACGGGTCATTAACTCAATTATGAAATTATAAAATACCACTTCTTTTAAATTAAAATTTATATTACTATGGTGGTACGTGTCTTTTCATACTTTTATATCATATTTAAATAAAAAAATTACAAATTACAAATTCAATAATTGAATAGGTGTTCAATTATATTAAAATACAATTTCATTACTAAACCACCTATATTTATTATTAAATAAATTTTAAAAGAAAATATTTTGAACATAAAATATTTTTTCACCCACGACAAATATTTAATAAAAATAATCATTTTTAAAAGTAAAAAAATAATATGAGTAAGCTTAAATAATTGTTTCTAAGTTTCAACTTTTATCATTTTGTTGAAGTTTCATTAGTTTAAATATAAATATATTTTGGGCTAAGATGATAATTATTGTTAGCAATAAATATATTAAAATTATATATATATATATATTTAGTATAATTTATACTTTTACGAATATATTAAAACTCGAATCTACGATGTGGATTATGGAAGTTCAATTGACGTTTGATTAAATTTATTTCGATTATCAATTTATTTGTGCATTATAATGATTTGATTATTGTTATAATTTATTCAAAAGTGTAACGATTGATTTTATTAGAACCAATATAATTTTAAAAAAGAAAAGGTAAACTATACAAATGGTCACCCAATTATGCTCGCGTTCCTATTTTGGTCACCCAATTTTAAATTTGTTTTAATTTAGGCATTAATGTTTGAATTCATTCCTATTTTGGTTAACCGCAATTAAATTGATAATGAAAGGTCTTTTTCTAACTGGTAAAATAACACATTTAGTACTCAATACTTACATATTTTATTAACTTGATTCTAATTCTAAATAATTCAATAACTTTAACTCTTCACATTTACAATTTTTATCACTTTGAACCTTTTTTTGTGTTGAAAGGGGAGTATTTTCAAGAAAAATCCATATCAACATTCTAATTAGGAAATAAGAAAGATAAAATTGAAAAACATGTGTTTAATTTATAATTTTACATATAATACAGGACTAATTGTAAATTTTAACCAAATATATTTAACTAAATTTTAAAAAAAATAACTAAAATATAGAAACCAAATTCACAACTTATGCTTAGTATAATATTAATAATTCAGTCAAAATCTATTGGATGTCCCTTATGAAATACTTTAGTTAAACATTGGGTTGATTTACTTCATTGTGTATTTGGATAAAGTTTTAAATCATGTAATGACCATTGTTGGAAGAGTTTATCTTAAATATTATCTTCAGTTTGAGTAAGATTACTTTTAGATAGTAAAATTATAAGGTTTAATATAATATTTGATACCTGAACTTGATAACATTTTTATCTAATTTGTTACTTAAATTTTGCTGGTCCAATTTGGTACATAAACTTAACAATTTTTCCTAATTTGGTACTTAAACTTGACACTTTTTTTTTCTTAATTTGGCACTTCATCTTTTTTGGGATCCAATTTAGTACCTGAACTTGACTCTTTTTGTTTTCTAATTTGGTACGTAATCTTTTTTTTTTCGAGATTTGATACATGAACTTGTAAAACGTTATACAAATTACTCCAATATATTAACAATTTTTTTTTTGATGTAGCAAAAATAATCAATTTATGATCTATATGTGGCAAATAACATGGTATTTTTTATTTTAAATGTTCAATTACCTTCAGTTTTATTAATTCAAAATAATAATAAAAATTTATTTTGGGTTTTTAAAACTATTGTTTTCTTATTCAATATTAATTTGTTAAGTATAACTGAAGCACAATTTTTTAACATGAATTTCCTCTAATAATGATACTATTTTTGTAGCATAAACGAATTTTTTAATATCGTTAGTGTTTTGGGTAATTTATATAACACTTAACAAGTTTAGGTACCAAATTGAACCTAAAAAAAAAACTTAGAAACCAAATTAAAAATAAGTGTCGAAATCAAATACCAAATTAGACCCAAAAAACACTTAAATACCAATTTTTTTTAAAAAAAATGTGAAATTCAAATATCAAATATTATATTAAACTAAATTCGGATGAATCATATTAAAATTCATGAATTTTTAGAGGCTGATGATTTGACACATTTTATTTGCAAATGCAAGAGAGTTTTTAATGGTCTCTCACAGTCAAGATTGGCTTTGGTGAAGTGTAGCAATCTAAAGCTTTCATGTTGACATTTAATGCAATACCACTCTCTTTTCATATTTATTAATTGTATTGAATTTCAAACAGCATTAAATGGTTTGATAAGAATTAAGACTGAATTTGTAGTCTAATGGTCCTCACTGCCAACACACACAAAAAATGAAAAGAACAAAATATTTTGAGTCACAATTAGTTAACATTTTAAATGAATTAAACTAATACTTTTCAGAATTCATGTAATAGCTTGATGGTCAATGATATTTACCGTTTCAGGTGTGGTCTAAAGTAGATAGATTAAATTTCGAAAAAGTAAAAATAGAAAGACTAAATCCAAAATGTATAAAAAGTACAAGGACTTGGAATATATTTTTAGCCTTAAAAATGATTAAATAAACTAAACCCATCTATGAGTTTGATGGCTCACTTAGCTCGATCAATTTGGTTTGGACTTGGACAAAAAAAAAAATTACTTTTAAGCTCATCCAATTTGAATCGAATTTAAATTAAATTAAATTTTAAATATTTTTATTTAAATTTTGTTATAAGTAATATAACATTATATATTTACATTTTTTAAATAGTAAAATGGACTATTTGAGTATAATGGATTAGGCAGAGCTTGGGCCTTCAAACTATAATCTGATCCAATTCAATCTATGGACCTTCTAAATCTATGTAAAATACTTCTCCCGCCTTTTCGAATGTCGATATTGAGCAAATTGATCCCTCTAAAAAAATCGAAATAATTTAATCCCTATAAATTTTAAAAGTGGGCAACTAAAGACAACTAATCATGGCAATTAATGTTTTCCACCAACTATACATAATTTTGATTAATATAATAACAAATTAAGATCTCAATGTTTATATATTCTAAAAAAACAAAAAATTTATAAAGTTTTCAAAATTCTAAAAAATTAAAAAAAAGTATATAAAAAAATTTAGCTTAAAAAATATATAAAAAATGGGTAGAATATGTAAACATTAATAGCTAAATTTTTAAATATATTTATTATTCTTTAAAAATTTGTATAATCTTTAAATTATTTATTGACATGGTATATATATATGAAAAATAGTATCATGCCAGCATGAAGTTTACGTGAATTGCCACAATAACATCATTAAAAGATTAATGTTTTAGTCAGTATTTCCATATTTTTTTAAAAAAATGATTTGACTCTTTTTAGAAGGTTAATGACCAAATTTAGCTTAAAAAAGAATAAGGACCAAATTGGAAAGAATGTAAATATTAAGGATTAAATATAATATTATGGCTTTTTTTATTAAAATACTTAAATCATAAACTCTCAAATCCTTAAAATGAAGAATACTACGTGCTTAAAGATGTTTGAGCTCACGTCTTATTGATTGTTGCTATAATAATAATGTCAATCGAGCTAAGATTCAGTCAACCATCAAGTTAGTGTGTGGTAGAGCCGAGCGAGGCCCAAGTCCAAAAAAAGTTTAGGCCTAATCCAACTCAGCCTACCTAGACGACTCGTTTTATTATTTTAAAAAAATTAAATTTAATTATAAAAATATTAATATAAAATTATTTTTAAAATTTATTTTTGTAATCAATAAAATAAGTTAGATTGAACTGATCCAATATTAAAATTACTAAGTTTAAATCTGATTCTAAAACAAACCCAACTTGAGTGATTGAATCATTAATAACTTTAGTGTTAGGTATTATTTTCAAAGGATAGGGTGGAACCCGCGTGCATGTGAAGTAGAAAGTCCTAAAAGGTTCCTATAAGCCATTATGGCCAACTACAATTTCCTCTTTCAAAGACGTTAGGCATTCTTTGGATCGACACTGAGATTAAAACAATAATGGTGACGACATCAATTATTGTAATTGTTAGATTATGGGTGAGTTTAGATGGGCGGTGTGTTTATATATGGTTAGTGCAAAAATAGCAGAGATAATGAGGTTAGATACAGTATTTGTATTTGTATTTGTTTACAAGTTATAAATTTTTAAAATATTATATATTCATATTTATTATGAATATCTTATTAAGTGGATGTCCATTATGATTAAGATAAAATTTTGATGTACGTTAAATTCTAATAGTTATTAGAATTAGATATTTACTTCTTTTATATTTCTTATGCCTATAAATAGAGACTCTGATGAAGCATTGTAAATCACCCTTTTTTATCAATAAAGTACATTCTCTATTGCTTTCATATTTTCTTTGTTCTTTATTCTCTCTATCTCTCTTTATTTTATAACACGTTATCAGTACGATGATTCTTTATTTTTTCAAAATCTTTTGAAGTCATCCCACAAATCAAATTTCTTTTCACCTTAAACTTTCTCCCTTAAAACTTCATATTCAGGATGTTGAAAGATTCTCAGAATGGATTGTGGTTCTTATTCCCGATCTTTGATTTATAATTGTACAAGCACGAGTAAAGAATAAATTTGTCAAGGTGAGCACAATGATGTTAAAGATCTTCAGGTATATTTTACTATATTTTATTTATTATATCATGTTTATTATAATTGGAGACTAATCATGACAACATGAATAGATAGATTCTAATTTAAAATCCACGAATGTTTGCAATGATGATTATTAAATAAAGAATTTATTGGGATGTTTATAAGTCTATCTTATTAGATTTGTTGCATTCCCCGAAGGGAATGTAAACATAAAGAAAATAAAAGATATTATCATGGACCACTAAAAATGGGAACATAGTAATAAATAAGAGAACAATGAGAGTTCTCAAGATAACTTTTCAAAGGGTAAAGATACCTTATGTTATCAATGTAATATGAAAGATTATTAGCCACATATATGACATATGCTTAAATATTTTGTTTCTGTTAATATTCTTTGAGGAATGATATGATAATGTTGTAATAAATTCTATCATTATAGATAGAAAGTATTTATCTTATTTGGTACTAAAACAAACAAATATTATTTCAATATTTGATAGTAAAAAATTAGTCGAAAGCTTTAAAAGAGCTAATATATTAATATTTGGTGATGGTTAATCCATTGGTTTTAAAAATATTTATAATGGATCTTATATTGAGATTGTGAATGAGGAAAATATTATATTTCATATGAATCAGTATTGTTATAAACATTTATTTTGAAAGGATGAAAAAAAGAGGATTGGATTATTAATTTATATTTATTTTATAATATTTGTTATCTTCTTTTGTCATCATCCCCATTAAGGGGTTGGAAGTCAAATATTTGACTGTGAAAGATCTATTTATGAGCAATAAAATATGATAATTCTATCTAAAGCTTGTTACGGTTGGATGCATCTAAAGTTGCAATTTTTTTTTTAGATATTTGAAGATTTTGGCATATTCCTTGAAGCGAATATTGTATATAATTATTTGGAAATTATATTTATTTTGTTGACTTAGTGACATTATAATATTCACATTGATTTAGACATTTCCAATAGTAAATGTCACAATAGCACTTATATGTGGATAAAAAGTAAAAAGAATAATAGTAAAATTATCAATTTGTTACAATTTAGTACAGTTAAAACACATGTTAAAGTAAACCAGAAGTTTACTAATACAAATGTGTTTACTACTTGACGTGACTAGTTAGACCGTCTTAGATTGTATATGATGCGAAAATTAATGGAGAATTCATATGGACATCCATTAAAGAACCAGAAGATTTTTTTAATTTAAAGATTTCTCATTTGTTGCTTGTTCTAAAAAAAAAATTGATTCTTAAAAACTCGCTAGCTAAAGTTAAGATTTAATGTCTTGCATTTTTCAAATGAATATGGGCTCATTCATCCACCATGTGGATGGTTTTGATATTATATGATTTTGGTAGCTGCATCTACAAAATAATCACATGCGTTATCAACTCGCAACCTGTCGTTTGCGAGATAGCTTGTTTAAATGATCAAATTCAGATTATGCAACTAAAACAATTCATCTTGCTAATGTTCGTGAGTTTACATCCCAAGTTTTCAATGATTATTGCATGTCAACTGAGATAAAAGTTGAACATCCTGTAGCTTATGTTCATACACAAAATGATTTAGCTGAATTGTTTATCAAATGCCTCCAACTAAAAGCTAAATCATTACTTGTAAGAAAAAAAACTTTCTATTTCAGCATGAGATTGTATTGATTTATATGTTGTACGCATCAAGTCAATAAATTATAAATACTCTTCATTACGATTGATTTTTTGTCAAGAGCCAAATATTTCCCATATTACAATTTTTTGAATGTGCGGTATATGTTCCAACTACTCCACCACAACGCACAAATATGGGTCATTATAAGAGATTGGGAATCTATATTTATACGAGTCTTCTTATAATATTTTTGAGCTATTAATTCGATATTTAGTTATAACAAGAGTTGTCAGTTTTCCCAACATTAGGGAGAGAGAATAAAAAGCTGGATTAATAAAGTATTTGAAATGAATTATCAATGTCTAAGATCCTCGTACAAAGCAATGCAATCCAGAAGTTCAACAGATAATTCATTTTATAAATTAACTGCCAGATTCATTAAATCTCACATACTAGCTGAAAATGCTCCAATACGAATTGATGTCCTAATAGGGCAAATTGTTAATGCAAAAGAAAGTAATCCATGCATGAAGCGTGGAAGACCGGTCGGTTCCAAAGATAAAAATCCTCATAAAAGTAAAGGAGCAAACAATCAAGATGGTTATATAGTGGAAGCGGGGTTCCTGAAGAGACCCATAACATAACTAATTATAAAACTCAAGAAAGGGTTCAGGTACCTAAAAGTGAAAATGGAAATGATGAAAATAAATAGGTCTCGATAAGTTATGTCAATACAAGAAAAAGATGGAACCGGAAAAAAAAGTAGTTGAAAATAATTTTACTTATAATATTCCTATTAAAATAATAAAAGAAAATGAGGATCTTGAGCCTAAATCTACTGAGGAATGTAAAAATAGAAAAGATTAGCCAAAATGAAAAGATGCAATTCAAGTAGAACTGAGTTCACTTTCTAAACATAAAGTTTTTGGACCTGTAGTCCAAACACCTAAAGGTATAAAAGTTGGTAGGATATAAATGAATATTTGTGTGAAAACAAAATAAAATTGATGAAGTCGTAAGATATAAAGCTTGCCTTGTAGCACAAGGATTTTCGCAAAGGCCCATAATTGATTATGAAGATGTCGAAACCATTTTTTTATTTTTAAAAAAAATGGGAATCGACTTTTCAAAACGAAGTGTGGAGTCGCCACCAATCTTTTTTCCTAGGTGTGATTGGATCATCTAATAAAACATTTTATTACATTTAAATCAATTTTGGTCTACGCAAACTTGAAAATGAGTTCGGGAGCCGGTTACGTATGAGGAAGGGCTAGCACTCACACTACGCCCAAAAATTGGTACCAAATTGATTAAGTGCTGCCCTTATGTCTAGATTTTAGAAAAAATTTGAAATATGGTTCCCTTTTTAAACATTTGTGTGGTTCAAGTTGGTCGTCAAAATTCTCTCGTTTCAGAGGTATATAGTATCACATCCAGCACGATTGGACACAATTATTTATACCTTTGAAAATACGATTGATTTTTGACCCCCAAAAGCTTGAACGTTGAAAATTACAAAAGGATGTCCCATGATTTAGTCCAACGAAGAGTCGAAACCCAGCATGGTAGGGCACGATTCTTCGAATTTCTAAATATTGAACATTGCCTTATTTGAAAACCTTTAAATAAACCATTATAAACTAGCTTAAAATGCTTTAATTTTACTTGAAATAAAATGGAACGATTGCTTTTAAAAAGTTGAAAATTATAATGCAACATTTGTATATTAAAAGGAAAAATAAAAACATGGAATAATATGCACACATAAAATACAATACTTGGTGCAGGAATATAATATGGTCTTATTTAACCAATTAACAAAACCAATTATTAAGTATGACTAATCTAAGAAAAATGTAATTAAACTTCTAAGCATGGATGGAGAACAATTGATACAACAATACAAAAAATATACATGAAATAATATAAAAAAATTAAACCATGAGATACCAAACAACATAAAATTAGTATGATACAAAACAACTTCTAAAGAATGATGCATTGCTGAGCAAACAACACATGTTAGAATTTAAGATAATTTATAAAAACTAAGAATACATAAATAATTTTTAAAATATATGTTACAAAATGAAGACATTTGAATCAAATAACATGCAAAATGATTAGAAAAATACATTTATTTACAATTGACAATATGTACAAATAAAGATAAATTCAATAATGTATGAAATATAAAAAGGCATGCAAAGGTATATAATAAAATATAATTTTAGGAAATAAGCTATATACATAATAGATTTAAGAAAGCATATATATAAATAATTTAAAAGCAATTATATGACAAAAAAATATGGAATTTAGTATGTATATAGGATCAAACTAATTTTACTATGAATCATATATGTACGTACATATATAAAACATTTGAATGAAATATTACATAAAATGCTAAAATAATATAATAAAGAACTTAAAAATGATGATTTTATAAAAACAAAATAAAGTTATTAAAATAGCTCAAACACATATACACATATATAAAAATGTTATGAACTTTAAAATAATAAGCACTACAAGTCAAAAATTCAATTAAAATAATACATGTACAAATATATAGAGATTATCTAAAGGAATATTGTACAAAATGTTAAAGTAATCTAATGAAAAAAAACTTCAAAATAATTGTACAAATAAAAACAAGTAAAATTATTAAAACGGACTAACATATATATAAATATTAAATGTATTAAAATGGTAAGTTATACCAATAGAAAACTAAATTAAAATTGAATTAAAATAAGAGGAATAGCTTAAAAATAAAATAAACTGTTGGGATTAAAATAGGGACCCATGTGCGACGCGTGCAAATTCACAGGGACTAAAGTTAAAAATATCCCCGTTCCCGAAACGCTGCGTTGAGGTGCAGGTTAAATTGCAACAGCACACAAATTTTAGGAAAAATTTAAAAAACAACCAAAGCACTAATTGGAACTAATTGAACTGCAGCGCAAAGGGGAAGGACTTATAGCGCAAATGTCCCTCAATGACCAAACATGCGGATCTTTGATCATGTGCGGGTCGAATCATTGGGTTGCAGCTCCTTGAATGATGCCATTTTGAGGCCATTAATATTGGCCTAAAACAGTGACGTCTAAGGGTCCTTATAATCACAAAACTAACCCTAAAAATGAAGTTTGCAGCCATTTTAAAAAATGAAACCCTATGTTGCTCTCTCAAACTTTCAGCCGACTTAAGCACTTGGCCCTGACTCCATCGCAGCCAACAACAGGCATGTTCGCCCTTTGAAAACAATTTACAGCCTAAGATTTCTCCTTCGCCTTCGATTTCGACGAAGCAAAGAGGAATCAATGGCAGATTCGCAAGGTAAGACCTCGCTTTTCTTTTGCTCTTTTATTTTTTAAAAACAACAGCGAATCATTGAAAAAGAAATGAGATGCTTCAATAGAAAACTAAAGCGACTAGAAAATAAAAAAAATTCAACTTAAAAATTTTCTTTCAAAATGCTCTTTTCTGATATTCAGTGTGCGTAATCCTCGATAGTACAAATGATGGCTTTTTATAGCCGAAAAAAATAAGAATAAAAATACAAAAAATCTATTTTCTTTTTTGCTATTTTTTCATTGTATTTTGGCTACTACTTCTAGTGTATTCTATTGCTGTGTTTGTTTTTCCTTCTCGCAGGTTCCATTGACGTGGATGTACAGACTGTACAAGGGTGCACCTAGGGTGTACGGAAGAAGAGGCCGCGGAGGCCGTGCGTAGGAACCATTCGTGGGAGCCCAATTTGCTATGGTGCTAGCATACTCTGGAATCTTCTAGGGTTTCGGCATTCTCAATTTTTTTGGGGCCGTTTGGGATTATTTTTGGGCTATTTTATGAATTGGCGGTTAGGTATCAAGTGGGTGGTTTGGGTTTTAGTTTAATTTAGGCCCGAAATTTTGTAACTGGACATTGAACCCATAAATAATTTGGTTTATTTTATTTCTGTTTGATATACTTTTTTTGGTTTTCTGGTTTATTATAGGCCCGGGCAAATTGGGCCTATTACAACTGCCCTGCTTTGCTCATTGACGTGTAACGAGAATAGGGCAAAAACTTTAAAAGGATCGATTTTGCCCGGTCTTGCTAAACTTTGGCTTCTTGGTGCTCCTCTTCTTCAAGCACCTTTAGGAAGATAAGGTTGGTGAGTTAAATCTGCTCCATTGCCGATAAATGGAGATAAGACTCGCCATATTCGATTTGCTCCGCTACTGCTTAGGGCGATAAGATTTTCAATCTTCAGTCTGCTTCCTTGCTACCTTAGGAAGATAAGACTACCATCTTCAACCTGCTCTCTTGCCACCTCAGAGAGATAAGGCCAGTAGCTAAAATCTACTCCATTGCCTGTACATGGAGATAAGATTCGCCATCTTCGATCCGCTCCGCTACTGCTTAGGGAGATAAGATCTTCAATCTTCAGTCTGCTTCCTTGCTACCTCAGGAAGATAAGACTACCATCTTCAACCTACTCTCTTGCTACCTCAGAGAGATAAGGCCAGTGGCTAAAATCTGTTCCATTGCCTGTACATGGAGATAAGATTTGCCATCTTTGATCTGCTCAACTACTGCTTAGGGAGATAAGATCTTCAATCTTCAGTCTGTTTCCTTGCTACCTCAGGAAGATAAGACTACCATCTTTAGCCTACTCTCTTGCTACCTCAGAGAGATAAGGCTAGTGGCTAAAATTTGCTCCATTGCCTATACATAGAGATAAGATTCGCCATCTTCGATCTGCTCTGCTACTGTTTAGGGAGATAAGATCTTCAATCTTCAGTCTGCTCCACTACAACCTCAGGGAGATAAGACTTGTATACTGAGCCTGCCCCACTGCAACTTCAGAGAGATAGGGCTGGTGACTTAAATCTGCTCCATTGCCTGTACATGGAGATAAGATTCGTCGTCTTTGGTCTGTTCCACTACTGCTTAGGGGAATAAGACGTGCAATCTTCAGTCTACTCCACTGCAACCTTAGGGAGATAAGATCTGACTTTACTGTTGTCACTATACTATCTTTTGGGACATGTCCTATAGACTCGATTTCATGTGTCTATACTTATGCCAAATAATTAGGATGCTATGATCAAAATGAATCAAATGCTCCTAACTAGATGATATGCTCATGTCAAACAATTATGATGTTATGATCGAAATGAGTCAAATACTCCTAACTAAATGTGATGCTTATGTCAAGTAATGAGGATGGTATGATTGAAATGAATCAAATGCTCCTAACTAGATGTGATGTGTAGCAACGTAAAAATTTTGGTTTCGGTCGCTAATTGTGGTGATTTATTAAGCATTTGATTTTGAAACGAAAGGGAGTCGCCATTGATCCTTTTTCCTAGGTGTGATCGGACACCTAATAAATAATCTTTTTTTTTAAAAGACATTTACTAAAAAAAATGAAGGCCAAATTTAGGTCTACGTAAAATCCGAGAGAGAAAATTAGGGTTCGGAGTCGGTTCTGCGTGAGAGGAGGTATTAGCACCCTCGCGACGCCCAAAATTGGTATCTTATAAACACGTGTTGTCTTAATTTTCAAAAATACGAATTCAATTTGACATTTAACCGTGATCCGATTGAAAAATGAAAATTTTTAATTTTTGGTTTTTTAGAAGGGTGTTCCGTCTTTAACACGAGCTGACAAATCCCATCCAACATAGCGATGAAATTCGATGACTTAATGTTCAATCGGTACATTGCCTTGATTATTGAAATTAATTAGAAAATACGAATGAGATTTTCGCAGTAATGCAAAAAACAAAATTGAGATGAACTAAAAATAAATAAATGAAAGAATTAAAACATATTGAAGCAAATAACCAGTGTGGTAATAATGTTAAAGAAGAAAACTAACAATGCATACAAGATTAAACATAATGATAGTATCAATTACGAGAACACGACGAATATACATATGTAAAAATGACATTAAGAGTATGTACGCAATAATATATAAAAGTATGGTATTAAAAGCATATATAACGTATATAAAAGATACATGTAATATGATACATAAGTATATTAAATGCACATACATAGACATAATATGGAATATTAAAATAAAGTAGAAAGTGATACTCTGTACAAATAATATATGTATACATATATAATAAAAATACACACTAATATCATTTAACAATAATACTAAAAATGATGATGTAATATAAAAAAATGAATATAATATAATAATATTAAAATAAAGTAATTAAGACAATATTACATATATACATACATAATATAACAAAAACACACATACATACATATATAGGGTAAAAAATGCATATAATAGTTATTAGAAATATATACATGACATGATATTAAAAAGAATTATATAAGTATAATGGTATTTAGGAATATATACAAAAGATAATATAGAGTATGGACATGGAATGGTATAAAAAAAATAACTAATAATATTGAAAACATGTACGTAATATATCTAGAACATATACAATATATACATAATATATAAGAATACATATATAATAAAGTATTAAAAATTTATACATGATGTATATAAAAATAAGGTGTTTAAAATACATACATAACATAGTATTTAATATGTACGTATAAGATAATACAATAACATAATTAATATGGTATTAAAATATATACATGGAAGATTATAAGGAAATATAACTAATAATATTGAAAATATATACATAATATATATATATATAACATAATATTTAAAACACATATATATAATAAAAAATTTATATATATAATACACCATATAAGTATATTACATACGCATAGATATATATAAGATTATACATTAAGGCATATAATAAATACATTAAATATAATAAAAATAAATATTATAATTAATGCATAACAGGAAATGAAAACAAGTAAATTGAAAATAAAGCAGTAAAAGGACTAAATCGAACATGAAATATAAAACATGGGATAAATTCTAAAATGAAAACAAAAGAGAATGACTTATTTGAAAGCGCATAAAACTGTGGGGGGTCAAAAGGGTAATTTGTCCATGTCTTTAAAACGCAATGCATTTAGTAGGACTAAATTGTAAAGCGGGTAGAATTTCAAGGCCAAATTATAAATAAATATAAACCTGATTTAAAACACCAAAAATGCGGAAGGACGATTGCGCAAATATGCCATTGAGTTAAAAACACGCGGATCCTGAAGCGGGTTCAGGTCGAACGGGTCGGATATGGTGAAACGACGTCGTTTTGGGGCTTAAGTACCGCCCCCAAAACGACGTCGTTTCGGAGGGCTATGAATAGGCCCCATTTCAGAAAAAAAACCATTTGTGAAGGGAGAAAGGAAAAAAAGAAAGAGAAGAAGAGAGGGAAAGAGAGAAGAGGGAGAAGGGGAGATTCCGGCCAGGGGGTACCGGTCCGATCACCGGAGTCTCGTCGGCTCCGCACGCCCATCGTTGTACTGCAGTGGCGGAGAGGTAAAAATTTTAGATTTTTTCTTTTATTTTTTTATTTTAAAATGTTATTTTTATTTTATATTTATGTATTTAGAAAGGAGAAAAAAATAAAAAAATCAACAGAAAATAAAAAATAGTGGGTTCACCTTAGGGTTTGGTCTGATTCGATGATATTGCACTGATATGATACTTTGGAATTGTTTTTGTTGTTTGGATATATGCTTTTGTCGAATGTTTCTTTGTATTTTCAAAAGAGAAAAAAAAAATTCGTTTTCAACATTTCATCCGGGTTTTATACCCTTTTACATCTGTTTTTTATATTGCTTCTGTCTTGTCTGATTGCAGGGAATGGGCAAACGGTGGAGGTGACCGGTGGTGCAGGGAGTGGTGCTGTCAGAGGGTTGGTGGCGCAAGTGAGGGGTAGGTTCGGCTAAACTTAGGGGACTAAGGTTTGGTGGGATTTTGGTTTGGTACTGGGCTTTAGGATAGTTGGGCTGGTGAGCTGATGGGTTAGTTGGGTTTAATTTATAAGTGGGTTTAGGGGTAATTGAGTTAATGGGTTTTGGGTAAAGGTTAGCTAATGTATTTGGGTAGTGGTTGGTTTAGGTTTTAAATGGGCCAACTGGGTTTGGGTTTAAAAATAGGTTAGGTTTACCTAATGGGTTATTGTGGTTTAATGTTTGTTGTAAATGGGTTAAATGGGTTAGGGGTATTTTGTAAAGGGCCCAAAATTGGCCTACAACAGGAATAGAGCAAAGACACAAAGAAAGGCCAATTTTGCCCAGTCTTGCCGAGTCTTGACTTCTTTGGTGCTCTTCTTGTTTAGGTAGTCTCCTTCTAGTCCACCGTATCTTGTAGCTTTGAGTTCAATCCACTGCATCTTCTGATATATGCCTTGTATCTTCAATATACTCTAATGTAACTTCAAGGATATGAGATTTGTGGCTTCGATCTGCTTCCATGTAGCTTCATAAAGATCAGGTCTACAACTTCAATCATGTTCTTCTGTCGCTTCAGTGAGATAAAATTTGTGGTCTTCTCTTCTGCTCTTTAGAAAGGTAAGATTTGATATCCTTGATCAACTTTACTGCAACTTCAGGGAGACAAGACTTGCAACTTTTGACCTGCTCCACTGCAGCTTCAGGGAGACCAAGTCTGGTGTCTTTCATCAGCTTCAATCTTTATTCTTGCTCGGCATGTGATCCTGAGCTCAACTCATTTCTCGCAATATGAATTGACTCTTTAAAAACAGACATTAAAAACAGAAATTGAAAATAACTCATCTCTCACAACATGAGTTGGTCTTTTTGAAAAATAGGAATTAAAAGGCTTAACTCACCTCTCGCAATATGAGTTGATTTTTGAACAACATAAATTGAAAACAGAAATTAAAAGCCTCAACTCACCTCTCGCAATATGAGTTGATTTTTGAAAAATAGAAATTAAAAGGCTCAACTCACCTCTCACAATATGAGTTGATTTTTGAAAAACAGAAATTAAAAGGCTCAACTCACCTCTCGCAATATGGGTTGATTTTTGAAAAACAGAAATTAAAAATACCTCAGCGTGTCCTGAGGCTCAACTCACCTCTCGCAATATGAGTCGATTTTTGAAAAGCGAAAATTGAAAAATAGAAATTAAAAATACCTTAGCGTGTTCTGAGGCTCAACTCACCTCTCGCAATATGAGTTGATTTTGGAAAAGTAAAAATTAATAACAGAATTTGAACAACAGAATTTGAGAATACCTTGGCATGTGACCCGAGGCTTAACTCACCTCTCGCAATATGAGTTGATTTTTGAAAAACAAAATTGGAAAATAGAAATTGAAATTACCTCAGCGTGTCCTGAGGCTTAACTCACCTCTCGCAATATGAGTTGATTTTTTAGAACAGAAATTAAACATCAAAAATACCAAAACCTGTCATTTGGTAGAACTCAGGAGTCTTTTTCTTTGATTCAATACAACTATCATCACGTCCTTTTGCTCTACTGGACTACCTGTATATGCCATGCATGATGTTATCATGATATGCACATGTTTGTCTTAAATGCCTTTATGCCTACATGATTATGTAGTGCTCCTTAAGCATGTTTGTCGTATGTCCTTTTCGCCACGATTTTTGAGGATCTGCGTTCATTGCTTTGATTCTCGACTTTCTCTTCAGGCCTCGTACCCGTCTTCAAACTTCACGAGTAATCGACGTTTCTCAGATATCACTCTTTTGCCCGTGGTTAAACTTTGTTCTTGCTTTGAGGCTCTTGCGCTTATCAAATTTTCATCCAGGTAATGCTTAACATTTCTTTTGTTTAGAGTATGTCATTTCACTATTTATCATGTAAATAAACACATAATGAGATGCATGATATCTCACATTCATCTATTTCAAATGTGGCAAACAAAGAAAGTTAACCAAAGAGAGTAAAAAATGTCAAAAAGAAAGAAGGGATCGTATTCAATAGATACAAATGCTCTAGATATTCAACGCATAAACTCTTCCACGTTCCTCAATCAAGAATCTTTTCGAGCATGGCTTCTTGCATAGAAGATTTCGAGCTTTTAGAAATGCTTCAAATACTGTAGTCTCACCGTTTGACCCATCGTTCGACCGCCTTGTTCTTTAAGCCCAAGTTTACTTCATTAGGACGCCTTCTCAGGTTTTCATCCTAATCTTTTGTGTTTAATCAAGATGCCCATTTTGGGTTTTCGCCTTGATCCCCCCTCTTTTTTTAGATGCCCTTTTCGGTTTTTCATCTTGATTTTCTTTTTTTAGGCATAATATTTCTTTACAGCATCTGAGTTTACTAGATTCGGTAACTCCTTCCCATCCATCTCGGTAAGGATCAAAGCTCCACCTGAGAATGCCTTCTTTACAACGTATGGTCCTTCCCAATTTGGAGCCCATTTTCCTCGCAGATCATTTTGTATTGGGAGAATCTTTCTCAGCACGAGTTCTCCCTCATGGAATTCTCTTGGTCGTACCTTCTTGTCATGGGCCGCGATCATTTTCTTCTGGTACATCTGTCCATGACAGATTGCCTTTAAGCGTTTTTCTTCGATGAGGTTTAATTGGTCATATCGAGCTCGAACCCATTCTGCTTCCTCTAGTTTTGACTCCATTAAGACTCGTAGAGAAGGGATCTCAACTTCGATAGGTAACACAGCTTCCATTCCATAAACCAGAGAGAAAAGAGTTGCTCCCGTAGATGTCTGCACAGATGAGCGATATGCATACAAAGCAAATGGTAGCTTTTCGTGCCAATCTTTGTATGTCTCGGTCATTTCCCAATAATCTTGTTAATGTTCTTATTGTCCACTTCAACAGCTCCATTCATTTTCGGGGGATAGGGTGATGAGTTATGATGATTTATTTGAAATTGCTCACACACTTCCTTCATCATCTTATTGTTCAGATTCATAGCGTTATCTGAAATGATTCTTTCAGGAAAACCATATCGACAAATGATTTCCTTTTTCAAAAAACCTGCAAACTGCAGTCTTCGTTACATTGGCAAATGAAGCAGCTGCTATCCATTTTGTGAAGTAATCAATGACCACAAAAATAAATCGGTGTCTATTAGAAGCCTTTGGAGAAATTGGCCCTATAACATCCATGCCACAAATAGAAAAAGGCCACGGAGAAGTCATGACATGAAGAGGAGAAGGGGCTACATGAATTTTATTACCATAAATTTGACATTTGTGGCATTTTCGTGCAAAATTAATGCAGTCACTTTCCATCGTCAGCCAATAATAACCAAGTCTCATAATATTTCTAGCCATACTGAAACCATTGGAATGTGTTCCACAGATTCCTTCATGGACATCTTCAAGTATTTTTTTGGCTTCCACATTATCCACGCATCTCAAGAGTGCCTGATCTTTTCCTCTTTTATACAGGATGTCCCCATCAAGAATAAATCCAGCTGCCATTCTTCTGATTGTTCTTTTGTCGTTTTCATTCGCTTGTTCGGGATACCTTTGATTATTGACATATTCTAAGATATCATGGAACCATGGCCGTCCGTCTGCCTCTTTCTCAATGCTACAACAGTGTGCAGGTACCTCGTATATGCTTATTTTGAGGGGCATTATTTCTGCTTCTCTACTTGCTTTGAACATTGAAGCCAAAGTGGTTAGGGCATTAGCCAATTGGTTTTCTTCTCGTGGGAAGTAATGAAAAGTTATTTCTTTGAACTCCTTGATCAATTTAGCCACTAAATCACTGTACTTAATCAATTTCGGGTCTCTCACTTCCCAATTTCCACGGATCTAGTAAACCACTAGGGCTGAGTCCCCGTACACCTCTAAGATTTCGATGTTTCGTTCAATAGCTGCGCGAAGTCCCATGATACAGGCCTCATATTCTGCTATGTTATTAGTATAGAAGAAGTTCAGTCTTGCCATGAACGGATAATGATTCCCGTCTGGTGATACCAGGATTGCTCCAATTCCATGTCCCAAGGCGTTTGACGCACCATCAAAGCTCATCCTCCATGACTTTTCTTTTGATGACTCGGATTCCTTTTCTGTGATGCACATTAAGTCTTCATCTGGGAAATCAAACCCCAATGGCTCGTATTCCTCCGTTGTTCGAGTTGCTAAGAAGTCAGCTATTGCGCTTCCTTTTATCGACTTTTGGCTCACATAGACAATGTCGTACTCCGATAGTAAGATCTACCATCGTGCCATTCTTCCTAAGAGTGCCGGTGATTCCATCATGTATTTTATTAGGTCCAGCTTTGAAATTGGCCATGTCGTGTGATACAACATATATTGTCTAGTCTCCGAGTTATCCAAACCAGAGCGCAACGGTATTTCTCAATAGACAAATACTTTACCTCATATTCAGTGAACTTTTTGCTGAGGTAGTAGATCGCCTTTTTTTTCTTTCTTGACTCGTCATGTTGCCTCAGTACGCAACCCATTGAATTTTTGAACACAGTCAAATACAATATCAAAGGTCTTCCCGGAGTTGGCGGTACTAGCACTGGAGGACTAGGCAAATATTGTTTTATCTTATCAAAGGCCGCCTAAACAAATATTCTCCCGGGTTATGTTTTCGAAGAAGCCGAAAGATTGGGTCGCATTGGTTGGTAAGCTGAGCGATGAATCGGGCGATGTAATTTAACCTCCTTAAAAATCCTCTGACTTCCTTTTGCGTGTGCGGAGGTGGTAACTCTTCGATAGCTTTTATTTTATCTGGATCAACCTCAATACCTCTTTCACTAACAATGAAGCCTAGCAAATTTCCTGAGGTAGCCCCAAACGTACATTTGGCTGGATTAAGCTTTAGCTGAAACTTTCTCAGCCTTTCGAACAACTTCTTGAGGTTCACTACATGCTCTTCTTCTCCTCGGGATTTAGTAATCATATCGTCGACGTAGATCTCTATTTCTTTATGCATCATGTCATGGAATAACGTCACCATAGCCCTCTGATGTGTTGCCCCAGCATTCTTTAACCCAAATGGCATCACCTTGTAGCAGAATGTTCCTCACATTGTTACAAAGGTAGTTTTCTCCATATCCTCAGGGACCATCTTGATCTGATTATACCTCGAGAATCCATCCATGAAAGAAAACAATGAATGTTTTGCTGTGTTGTCCACCAACGTATCAATATATGGTAAGGAAAAATTATCTTTAGGGCTTGCTCGGTTCAAGTCATGGTAATCCACGCACATTCGTACTTTGTCATCTTTCTTTGGTACCGGGACTATGTTAGCAGCCCATTCTGGATATTTGGAGGCTTGTAGGAAGCCAGCATCAAATTACTTCTTGACTTCCTCTTTTATTTTCAACAGCATTTTGGGTCTCATCCGTCTTAGCTTTTGCTGAATGAGTTTGCATTCTGGCTTTAACGGGAGCTTATGGACCACTACATCTTCATCTAATCCTGGCATGTCCTGGTATGACCATGCGAATACATCTTTGTACTCGCGGAGCAAAACGATTAAATTATGCCTGGTGCTCTCTGAAATAGAAGTCCCAATCTTCACTTCTTGCTTCCTTTCTTCAGTGCCCAAATTTATTGTTTCAACAGATTCTTCATGAGGTAAAATCTGTTTATCCTCTTGTTCCACCATTTTTAACAAGTCAGGAGACGAGACGTAATCTTCAGCATTTTCTTTGGCTTCGAATTCTCCTAAACAAACAGCCTTCTCAAAATCAATTTCAAGACTCGTAACGGGTTTGTTCATGTCGTCGATATCTGAGCACTTGAAAGTTGAATGGAAAAGGAAACTATAGAGAGGCATCCGAGTATTGGAACCAACAAACGAAATGTTATGTCATGACATGAGGCAAATGTAAGGATAGGCTATGAAATGAGAAAATGGTTATGAAATTAGTGATAATGCGAAAAATCGTGACAAAATACATCTTCATTGATATTCATTTGAATGATAAAGAGCGAATGCAAGCTCTTACAAAAGAATTCTATTATATCTAAGGACACAATAAAGGGTTAATGTTTGAGCATTACTCTGAAGACTTATAAACTACAAGAAGGTCCTCGGCAGTCCAATTGTTCAACATGAAACCTGGGGGACAAAGGCGTATCCTTGAGACATCTTTATTTGCACCAGCCCTTTTGTCAATGATATTTATACTGACATTCTGAAAACCCTTCTCGATTAATACTAGCGTGCTCCATGAATTATCATGCCCCAGGTATATCATTCCTGCAGATGTAAATGTTCTTGACAAAGGAGGGTACTCCATGGGTTCCCATTCTGGTTCTCGTCCCAAAGTTCTCGCAATCCTTCTTTCCTGATCTTTCTTCCACTGTCTTGTTCTTTGACGTGCATCTGGCTGGAAACCTAAACCGTATCGAGCCTTATGATGCACTAGCCTCAGAGCCCTGACTATTCCTTGCTGAAATTTTCCAAGACCTTTCCTCGCTCGGGCTCCTCTCCCCACAGTTAGCTTGATACCCATCTTGGTATTTCTCGACAACTTAGGCACGGGAATTTTATTTCCCTCAGCGATAAAAGTGGCATTGACAAACTCCAAGGATCGGAAGGAACATTCTATTGCATCTTTGCTCACTTCCAAGTACGGTGCATCGGCAGAGATAGATACGACAATGTCTTCTTCTCCATCGACTGTGACCAAACAGCCATCCATGATAAATTTCACTTTTTGGTGGAAGGATGATGGGACTGTTCCGGCGGAATGGATCCAAGGTCTTCCCAAGAGGCAATTGTATGATGGTGTAATGTCCATGACTTGAAATTCAACCTCGTATATATAAGGGTCCACTTCCAGAGGGATCTCAATCTTTCCCATGACTTCACGCCTTGTCCCGTCGAATGCCCTTACTGTGGAATGACAGGGCCTTAAATAGGACAGATCTATCGAAATTCTAAAAAGTGTGGCCAACGGCATGACGTTGAGCGCCTTCCCATTATCGATGAGCACGTTCGGTATTATGCAGCCCTTGCAGCGAGTCGTAATATGCAGCGCTTTCACCGAGCCTCTACCATTTGGCAGTATCTCATCATCACTAAAAGAGATGAAATTGTCCGCATTCAGATTGTTTACCCATCTATCAAGCTTCTCAACAGATAAGTTGTTTGCTACATAAGCTTGATTTAACATCTTCAATAAAGCATTCTGGTGTGGCTCTGAATTTAACAGTAGAGATAAAACTGAGATTCGTGCTGGCTGCTTACTCAATTGTTCCACCACATTGTATTCACTGTGTTTGATAAATTTCAAGAACTCTTATGCTTCCTCCTCATCCACAGGCTTTTTAGTTTCTTGCACGGATGGAGTCTCCTGCTCGACTTTGGCCTCATACATCACTGTTTTTCCTTTTTGTTTCAAGTCATTATTCTTCTTTGCTGGCTCAGTTTCTTTAGAATAACAACGCCCACTGCGGGTAAAATGGCCTACTTCCCCAATATTTCTAGTTGTGGCTTCGCGCTTTTCACCTTCAGGTGTGATGATGTTGACATCGTACCTCCACGGTACTATTTTATTGTCCTTATAAGGGAAAGGAGATGGTACTTCGATTATCACTTTTGGTTTCACCGGCTCCTTCTTCGCGTCGTAATAAATTATTAACAGTCGGTCGGCGCTATACGGGAAACCTATTGATTGATTGTTAGAGGCGCATATTTCTCCTCTATCGGCCTCTTCGCCTTTATAAAAGATCCCAATCTCCTTATTATCCATCATACTTTGCAGTAAACTCCTGAACTCCTCGCAGGACTGAATGTCGTGCCCCCCACTACCATGGAGCTCGCATGGAGCTCGCAAAAACTGTGACCTTTTGCATTTCTTCCTTCGAATACTCCGTTAAGACGATAGAGCAACCCTTTTTCAACTAGTACCTCCCAGATTTTCTGTAGAGGTGTTCTTATTTCAGAAACCCATCTTCTACTTTGTCGTTTGTCCTCCTCTCCTACTGCGCTCACATTTCCTTCGGTGTGGTTTGGGAATGGATTCCCAGCTGTACCGCCAGTACCATCAAATAGCAAAATGCCCGCATCGATGAGTCCTTGAACTCTCCTTTTGAAGGTAAGACAGTTCTCCGTAGAATACCCCTAGTTCCCGACATGATATGCACAACTAGCGTTTGGATCGTACCATTTCGGGTATGGAGGTTTAAGGGGTGCCATGTAATGGGGAGATATTAGTTGCTTCTGCAAGAGTTTCGGGTACAATTCCCCATATGACACAGGAATATGAGTAAATTGTGGTTTCTTGGGATTGGGCCTTGCTGGTATTGGTTCGTTTCTGGGTTGGCTTTGAACGGGTACATCGTTTTGTGGGAATGTAGAAACAGGTCTTTGGTTGTTCGTGGCGTATACGGGGTAGGAAGGAGGTGGTGTTTGGTAGTAAGGGGTTTGAGGAGGATAATAGAAATTTGGAGGTGGATAATTTCGAGGTTGGGGATGATTTGGGTATGGATTAGGGATATAACGGTTTCCCACTCCCACCATATGGGCTTCTGGTTCTTTCTTCTTCACGGGCACTACCCTTTTTGAACTTTCTTGACCTTCCATCCTCCCACTTTTGATGGCATTCTCGATGAGTTCTCCGGATATTACGATATCTGAAAAATCTTTCGTAGCACTTCCCACCAGCTTGTCATAGAATGGTGCTCTCAGAGTATTGATGAAAAGAACCGTTATCTCAGTCTTAGTCAGTGGAGGCTTTACTTGGGCCGAGATATCTATCCATCTTTGAGCGTACTATCTGAAGGTCTCCGTTGGTTTCTTTTCCATCATTTGCAGAGTCATTCGGTCAAGCACCATATCTGACACATGCTTGTACTGCTCACAGAATGCTGACGCCAAGTCCTTCCAGGATCGGATCTTTTCCCTACTAAGTTGGTTGTACCACCGAAGAGCTGATCCTGCTAGACTATCCTGAAAACAATGTATGAATAGCTTATCTTCGTTCACATAACTGGTCATCTTCCGGTAAAACATGATGAGATGTGCTTTTGGACATATTGTCCCATCGTACTTTTTAAAATCTGGTACTTTAAACTTGGGAGGCAAAACTAAATCGGGTACCAAACTGAGCTCCTTAGCGCCCAGTGCTGAGAAGACTTCAGTGCCTTCTATCGCCTTGAGCCTTTCCTCTAGGCTCCTATTTTTCTCTTTTGTTTCGTGATCATTTAATTTTAACCTGGCTATCTCTGCTGGATCATCCAAATCTGGAATGAATGGATCAGCCGGACTAGCCCCTGGGTTTGATACAAACACTCCTTGCCCCAAATTAGCAGGTGGTGCAAGCCGTTGTTCTAGGCCTGTGGGTTCCCATTGAACGTACCTTCTTTGTGTTGCGTGGGCGTGTGGTGGAGTAAATCCTGGAGGATAGGGCGGATCCTAATCAACGTTAACCCTTGACTGTGGTTCCACAACGTCAGGGTTCATAGGTCCCTTTCCTTTTATTAGAGCTGACATCATTTCCATCATTTTGGCCATTTGGTCTTTTGTTCGAGTGATTCTTCTCGAGATCTCACCATTAAGTCTCTTGTCTCTTACTGCGGCTTGGCCAACTGCTCTTGTAATTCCCTTTAAACTCTTTCCATCCTTTCAATTCTTTCATTGAATTCAGCCTCCATTGCCCTAACTTGTCGACGCGTTCTATACGAATGACGTGATTCCAGTCTTGAAGTGTCACAACTGCGAATTATACGGTTTTAGCCTTAGTGGATGATTATGGTGACATGTATATGCAATGAATGAATAAATGAATGATAAATGAATGTTAATCATGCAAAAATTTTGGTGTTGATTTCAAGATAGCCCCGTACTTAGGCATTTCATTTATCAAAAGAGTCTATTACAAAAAGTATCACCATTTTTCTTGATTCAACAATTACACAAATTTCCTAGCCACATCACCTTGTTTCTTCACTCGCTCTAAGAACTCTAACATGTTCGATCTTCGACTCGGAGGGAATTGGCAACTGGGAGCTTCGGCTTCATCGGATAACTGCACAACTTGCATAGCCGCCTTGCAAATTTCATTGATTAAGAAATTGAGTTACATTTCTTTTTCTTGGAGACCCTCTTTGCAAGCATGATGTCCCTATTATACTGACTATTCTTTTCTTCCAGAGCCTCCAAGAGAGTATCTAACTGTTGTTGACGATCTTGCAGCATGTCTTCTAAATCCTGTATCCTTTCTTTTAGTTCTTGATATTTAGCTTGACTATTCATTACCTCGGTAGACATAACTTTATATTCGATATTCTTCTTCCTTAACTCTATCATCGTACGCGCAGCTTTTTCTTTCTCTTTCTTAGCTTTCCCTTTCCAGAATTCCATCCCTCTTTTGATATTGCTAATTTCTTCCTTCCATTCTGCTGACGACTTGCCCAACCCACTGTTCTTTATTGTGCTTCTTAACTTTTTATTCTCCAGATGGAGGTCCCTTAAGTCATTTCTTACGACTTAAACTTCTTTTTGCACTTTCTCGGTTCTGGATCTTTCAATCTGAACATCGATCTTCAACTGGTAGTTTTCCTCTTGAAGAGCACTAAGGTCCCGAGATATCTTGGCCTTTTCTCATTCAAATTCTTGTCTTGCCATTTCTAGCTCAGATGGTACTTCTTCCGAGAAAGGATTTCGGACGGTGTAGTTTGTCGACGAGATTTGCTGACTATTCACCCGTTGCTTCCTCCATATGTCGTAATCTTGGGTGAGGGTATCAGCATATAGAGCCAATTCCATCAGATGAATTTTTTTCCAAGACTTTGCAGTGTCTCGAACCCTTCTCATATAACCTTCACCCGCGAAAGTAAACTCGGACTGTGCTAATCCTCTGGTGACGGGTATGAATTATCGTGAAGAAAATTGCCTTTGGACCATTAACGGGGCATAACCAACTCCTCCCCACAATCCAAGCAGTAGCACCCAATCTTGGTTTCCCACCTTGTATAACAGAACTGAAGGGCGTATCCACGGTGCTCTCCAGGTTACATCTTCAGCATGAAGATTCTAAAAAACTGAAACCCAATGCTGTTCCGTGACTTCCTTTGGCCATTGTTTCTCGAGATAAGCTTCTAACGGGGAGAATGTTTTAGAAAACATGTGGAATGGCGTGCGATCTACTTTCCAGAAGTGGCTCAAAATCCAAACATTGAGTAACTACGCACATCCGATGAAACGACCTTCCCCTTTTCTCCTATAGATGCTTAGCGATCTGAAGGTTTCGGCCAGGATAGTTGGGATAGGGTTGATTCCTTATTTTAACTTTTCAAAGAAATGTACTACTGCAACTTCTATGTGCCCAAGAACTCTTGGGAAAATGATCAGACCATAAATGGCCAAAGCGAACAGGTTTACCCTCTTCAACACGTCGGGGTGGTTCAGAACCAAATCTCGTAGGGAAAACCATGGAATACAGCTGGTTTCATTCTTCTTCTTTATCTGTTTCTCGGCCCATATGTCGGTCATGTCTGTCAATCTCATTAACTTTTTCTTGAAGGTCATCAGCTTGGGCTCTTTCACATATATTTTGTAGAATTGCACATTATTGATACGAAGCAAAGTAGCGTATTCTTCTATAGTTGGGGTCATGTCTTCTTGATTGAAGGTGAAACACTGGTAAGCTGGATCCCAGAATCTAACCATGGCTTGAATCAATTGTTCGTCAACGTTGATAGCAATCAGGCTGGCTATATCCCCGTATCTTTCAGTGAAGATTCCCCTAGTGTCCGAGTCCCACTGATTCTAGATTCGAACCAAGTCTTTCAGATTATTCTGACGAACATTTACAGTTACGTGCTCAGGTAGATTAGAAACACATCCTTCCATTAAACTATCCCTTTTTTCTTTCTGGGTTTTCAAAGACCAATCCCGGACCACAGCATTTTTCTCGGTTGTTTGTATAATCAACTCTTCCATCAGAAACCCGTTTTTTGGCAACCGATCTTTAGTCAACACTTTTCTAATATGATGCCTATAATGCATGATGAAAAATAAAGCAAAGACGAACAATCACGGTTAGTAGTCAAATATAGGCAGAAAAATCATGGAAAATTTGTCAAATTACGCTATCCGATCTAGTTTATTAAACCAATCCAATCCCCTTGCATACAAAGTGAAAGTACAAAAGGTAAGAGGCGTTTCTCCCGTGTACTTATTTTGGTGACTACTAAACGAGCGGAGGTTCGGCATGGCTCTAGTTAGGGGTCGTACGGTTCACTATACGCGGTTTTGGTTCTAGGTGGGTACTCAAATTGTTCATACTATCGTCTACTAAGACTAGTACGAAGCCTCGGTCGTAGCCCATCACAGGCTCACGAGATCAATTCGAGGGGTTACATTTACTTATGCTTATGCAGAGAGACAAGTTACTCACGAAAGCATAAGTCATATGTAACCCGAAAGTATTCACTAGCTTGTACGGAGGGACGAGTTAACTCACGAAGGCGTAGCGTTTACTTTCAGTTAAACGGACGGAGCCCGGGTATAGAGCTCATGTTATGCAAAGATGCACGTGTACGGTATGTAAGGAGAAACTCACAAACCTTTCTTTTTATTTAAAAAAAAAACTACAAAACTAAAACCATAAAACTTAAAGCTGAAAAACAAAAAGGACAAAACGAGTTAGAAAAACATTTACAACATAATGGGAATCCATGACTTTTTGAAAACAAAAAATTTGAGGATCACGACTAAATGTTAATTTGAACAAGGAACTTTGAAAATTTTGATAACGCGAGTTTAATTCCAGACATGACCCTCAAAAATGCATCCCCAGTGGAGTCGCCAGCTGTAGCGACGTAAAAATTTTGGTTTCGATCGCTAATTATGGTGATTTATTAAGCATTTGATTTTGAAATGAGAGGGAGTCGCCACTGATCCTTTTTCCTAGGTGTGATCGGACACCTAATAAATAATCTTTTTTTTTAAAAGACATTTACTAAAAAAAATGAAGGCCAAATTTAGGTCTACGTAAAAATCCAGAGAAAAATTAGGGTTCGGGAGTCGGTTACGCGTGAGGAAGGTATTAGCACCCTCGCGACGCCCAAAATTGGTATCTTATAAACACGTGTTGTCTTAATTTTTAAAAATACGAATTCAATTTGACACTTAACCGTGATCTGATTGAAAAACGAAAATTTTTAATTTTTGGTTTTTTAGAAGGGTGTTCCGTCTTTAACACGAGCCGACAAATCCCATCCAACATAGCGATGAAATTCGATGACTTAATGTTCAATCGGTACATTGCCTTGATTATTGAAATTAATTAGAAAATACGAATGGGATTTTCGCAATAATGCAAAAAACAAAATTGAGATGAACTAAAAATAAATAAATGAAAGAATTAAAACATATTGAAGCAAATAACCAGTGTGGTAATAATGTTAAAAAAGAAAACTAACAATGCATACAAGATTAAACATAATGATGGTATCAATTACGAGAACACAACGAATATAAATATGTAAAAATGACATTAAGAGTATGTACGCAATAATATATAAAAGTATGGTATTAAAAGCATATATAACATATATAAAAGATACATGTAATATGATACATAAGTATATTAAATGCACATACATAGACATAATATGGAATATTAAAATAAAGTAGAAAGTGATACTCTGTACAAATAATATATGTATACATATATAATAAAAATACACACTAATATCATTTAACAATAATACTAAAAATGATGATGTAATATAAAAAAATGAATATAATATAATAATATTAAAATAAAGTAATTAAGACAATATTACATATATACATACATAATATAACAAAAACACACATACATACATATATAGGGTAAAAAATGCATATAATAGTTATTAGAAATATATACATGACATGATATTAAAAAGAATTATATAAGTATAATGGTATTTAGGAATATATACAAAAGATAATATAGAGTATGGACATGGAATGGTATAAAAAAAATAACTAATAATATTGAAAACATGTACGTAATATATCTAGAACATATACAATATATACATAATATATAAGAATACATATATAATAAAGTATTAAAAATTTATACATGATGTATATAAAAATAAGGTGTTTAAAATACATACATAACATAGTATTTAATATATACGTATAAGATAATACAATAACATAATTAATATGGTATTAAAATATATACATGGAAGATTATAAGGAAATATAACTAATAATATTGAAAATATATACATAATATATATATATATATATAACATAATATTTAAAACACATATATATAATAAAAAATTTATATATATAATACACCATATAAGTATATTACATACGCATAGATATATATAAGATTATACATTAAGGCATATAATAAATACATTAAATATAATAAAAATAAATATTATAATTAATACATAACAGGAAATGAAAACAAGTAAATTGAAAATAAAGCAGTAAAAGGACTAAATCGAACATGAAATATAAAACATGGGATAAATTCTAAAATGAAAACAAAAGAGAAGGACTTATTTGAAAGCGCATAAACTGTGGGGGGTCAAAAGGGTAATTTGTCCATGTCTTTAAAACGCAACGCATTTAGTAGGACTAAATTGTAAAGCGGGTAGAATTTCAAGGCCAAATTATAAATAAATATAAACCTGATTTAAAACACCAAAAATGCGGAAGGACGATTGCGCAAATATACCATTGAGTTAAAAACACGCAGATCCTGAAGCGGGTTCGGGTCGAACGGGTCGGGTATGGTGAAACGACGTCGTTTTGGGGCTTAAGTACCGCCCCCAAAACGGCGTCGTTTCGGAGGGCTATAAATAGGCCCCATTTCAGAAAAAAAACCATTTGTGAAGGGAGAAAGGAAAAAAAAGAAAGAGAAGAAGAGAGGGAAAGAGAGAAGAGGGAGAAGGGGAGATTCCGGCCAGGGGGTACCGGTCCGATCACCGGAGTCTCGCCGGCGCCGGCGCCGGCCACCATGCACGGTGGCCGGAGAGGTAGAAGTTTTAGATTTTTTTCTTTTATTTTTTTATTTTAAAATGTTATTTTTATTTTATATTTATGTATTTAGAAAGGAGAAAAAATCAAAAAATCAACAGAAAATAAAAAATAGTGGGTTCACCTTAGGGTTTGGTCTGATTCGATGATATTGCACTGATATGATACTTTGGAATTGTTTTTGTTGTTTGGATATATGCTTTTGTGGAATGTTTCTTTGTATTTTCAAAAGAGAAAAAAAAAAATCTCGTTTTCAACATTTCATCCGGGTTTTATACTTTTTTACATCTATTTTTTATATTACTTCTGTCTTGTCTGATTGTAGGGAATGGGCAAACGGTGGAGGTGATCGGTGGTGCAGGGAGTGGTGCTGTCAGTGGTTGGTGGCACAAGTGAGGGGTAGGTTCGGCTAAACTTAGCGGACTAGGGTTTGGTGGGATTTGGGTTTGGTACTAGGCTTTAGGATAGTTGGGCTAGTGAGCTGATGGGTTAGTTGGGTTTAATTTATAAGTGGGTTTAGGGGTAATTGGGTTAATGGGTTTTGGGTAAGGGTTAGCTAATGTATTTGGGTAGTGGTTGGTTTAGGTTTTAAATGGGCCAACCGGGTTTGGGTTTAAAAATAGGTTAGGTTTACCTAATGGGTTATTGTGGTTTAATGTTTGTTGTAAATGGGTTAAATGGGTTAGGGGTATTTTGTAAAGGGCCCAAAATTGGCCTAAAACATGATGTTTATGTCAAATAATTAGGATGCTATGATCGAAATGAATCAAATGCACCTAACTAGATGTGATGCTTATGTCAAATAATTAGGATGCTATGATCGAAATGAATCAAATGCTTCTAACTAGATGTGTTATGAATGATATATGAATGCAAAAATGAGAATGATTCTTTTTTTTAAATAAAACTTTTGGTATCATCACTTCTTGTTCACCAGGGCATTATCACTGATTTATTATACCACAATCTCGTTCAGCTGGTATTCTTGACAGAAAACCCAAAGAAACAATCACATTCTGCTCAGCAAGCTTGCCCCGCTGTAATTCCAATGTCCCTTCCTCTATTCTTTCCGAGACAAAAACATTGTAACTCATAATTGAATTTTCTAGAAACTTTCTAGAGTAATATGTGAAACTTCTATTGTGAAAACATTACTAGTTCATCCATCATTATTTCGATGCAACATTCTTGCAATCAAATCATAGTAACAGATAAGAATGGAATTGAATTTGAACTCAAAGTTAATATATCATCAAAAGAATAAGAATGGCAATATATCTTGAAAAGGAAAGACTATTTCAAAGATAGCTTAACCTATTAGGGATAAAATGAAGACTAGATACCCTTGATATCGCAAACTAAGTTAATCTGCACAAACTTCTTGAAGACCAATTTAAACTTGACATGTGTTTAGGAGATTAGAAGCACTTTGTCAATGCCCCAAGATGCAACATACCCTTTTCTTGTTAATTCAAGTATAGCAAGATCATCGCCTTTCCCTTTTTAGGTCAATATTTGAGCTGCCCTTTTCGGGTTTTCAACTCAAATCCCCTTTGGTCTCAAGGCGCCCTTTGCGGGTTTTCACCTTGGTCTCTCCTTTTTTTTTATTGAGTCTCAAAGTGCCCTTTGCGGGTTTTCACTTTGGCTCTATATATATCTATTTTTTTATTGAGTCTCAAAGCGCCCTTTGCGGGTTTTTACTTTGGCCCCTTTTTTTTTTTAAGAAAGTCTCAAAGTGCCATTTGCGAGTTTTCACTTTGACTTCTTCTCCTTATTAGGTGTAGTACTTTTTGACTGAATCCGAGTACACTGGATTAGACAAATTTCTTCCATCCATTTCGGCCAGGATTATTGCACCGCCGGAGAAAGCTTTCTTTACGACATAAGGCCCTCCCAATTTGGAATCCATTTCCCTCTGAAATCCTTTTGTATAGGAAGGATCTTTTTCAAAACCAAATCTCCCTCATGAAACTCTCTTGGGCGAACCTTTTTGTCATAAGCTCGCATCATTGTTTTTGATACATCTGACCATGTTGAATAGCCTTTAGCCTCTTTTCCTCAATCAAATTCAACTGATCATATCGAGACTGTATCCATTCTACTGCATCTAACTTCAATTCTGACAAAACTCGAAGAGAAGGTATCTCCACTTCAATGGGTAGAACTGCTTCCATTCCATAGACCAATGAGAAAGGCGCTGCCCCAGTAGAAGTTCTAACAGACGTTCGATAAGCATAGAGAGCAAATGACAACTTCTCATGCCAATCCCTGTAAGTTTCGGTCATTTTTCCCACAATTTTCTTAATATTTTTATTGGTGCTTCCACTGCCCCATTCATTTTTGGGCGATATGGTGATAAATTATGGTGTCTGATCTTGAACGGACTGCAGACCTCTGCTATTGTGCTATTGTTCAAATTTAATGCATTATCAGATATGATCCTCTCATGCATCCCGTATTGACATATGATTTCCTTCTTTAAAAATCTGCTGGCCGCTGATTTAGTTACATTAGCATATGAAGCAGCCTCCACCCACTTAGTAAAGTAATCAATGACCACAAAGATGAAACGATGTCCATTTGAAGCCTTCGGTGAAATTGGCCCTATGACATCCATGCCCCACATGGAAAATGGCCGTGGGGAAGTCATAACATGCAAAGGCGAGGGAGGTACATGAATCTTATCACCACAAATTTGACATTTGTGACATTTCTTAGCATAATTGATGCAGTCTCCTTCTTTGGTTGACCTATAATATCCAAACCTCATAATTTGCCTGGCCATTGTAAACCCATTAGCATGCGTTCCATAAACCCCTTCATGAACTTCTTCCATGATTTTCTTGGACTCCACAGCATCCACACATCTCAAAAGTACCTGATAATTTATTCTTTTGTATAGGATCTCCCCATCTAAGACATAATCACAGGCTAGTTTCTTGGCGTCCTTTTATCATTCTCCGTTGCTTGATCCGGATATTCACGATTTCTTATATACCGTAATATATCCTGAGACCAAAGGTGATCATCTCTTTCTTCTTTCTCTATATTGTAATAATAAGATGGGGCCTCACAGATACTAATCTGAATGAGTTTCACATCTTTTTGAATGTTCACTTTGATCATGGAAGCCAAAGTAGTCAAAGCATATGCCATCTGGTTTTCATCACGCGGGAGAAAATTGAAGGAAATATCATCAAACTCTTCGACTAACCCCAACACTAACCTTCTATAATTTACTAATTTGGAATCTCTTGTCTCTCATTCACCTCGAAGTTGGTAAATCACTAATGCAGAATCTCCATATACTTCCAGTGACTTGATCTTGCGTTCTATAGCTGCATGGAGTCCCATGATACATGCCTCGTACTCTGCCATATTATTTGTGCAATCAAAATCCAATTTACATGTGAATGGATAATGGTCTCCACTTAGAGATACCAAGATTGCTCCAATTTCATTACCCACAGCATTTGAGGCTCTATTAAAATTCAATTTCCAAGAGTGATCTTTTGTAGTGTCCTCTTCAGTAGCTGCCACATACACTATCTCCTCATTGGGGAAATCAAAATTCAGGGGCTCATAATCTTCAAAAGCTCGACTGGCCAGAAAATCTGCTATTGCGCTCCCTTTCACGGTTTTTTGACTCATGTAGATTATGTCAAATTCGGAAAGCAAAATTTGCCACCTAGCCATCCTTCCATTCAAGGTATTTTACTCCATCATATACTTTAGAGGATCCAACTTTGAGATTAACTAAGTCGTATGGTACAACATGTATTGCCTCAACCTCCGAGCTGTCCAAATCAGAGCACAACACAGTTTTTCAATTGGCAAATATCTCAATTCACACTCAGTGAATTTCTTACTGAGGTAATATATCGCCCTTTATTTTCTTCCTAATTCATCATATTGACCAAGCACACATCCCATAGAATTATCAAACACTGCTAAATACAGTATCAATAGCCTGTCTGAGCTTGGAGGTGATAACACTAGAGGACTTGCAAAATATTTCTTAACTTTATCAAAAGCTATCTGGCATTCATCATCCCATTTCCTAGATTATACTTTTGAAGAAGAAAAAATATGGGATTTCATTTCTCTGTTAATTGTGAAATAAACCGAGAAATGTAATTTAGTCTTCCCAGAAAACCTCGAACCTCTTTTTGAGTACGTGGTGGAGACAACTCTTGTATAGCCCGAACTTTGTCTGAATCAACCTCAATTCCTCTTTCACTGACTACAAAGCCCAATAACTTTCCTGACCTAGCCCCAAAGGTACACTTGGTTGGATTAAGCTTTAACTAAAATCTTCTCAATCTCCTGAACAACTTTCTCAACACTTGGATGTGTTCCTTTTCAGTTCGAGATTTGGCTATCATATCATCAACATAAACTTCGATCTCTTTATGCATCATGTCATGAAATAAGGTCACCATGGCCCTTTGATATGTCGCTCCAGCATTCTTTAGCAAACGACATCACTTTATAACAGAACGTGCCCTATAAAGTTATGAAAGTAGTCTTTCCCATGTCTTCAAGATGCATATTGATTTGATTATACCCCGATAAGCCATCCACTAGCGTATCAATATGAGGCAAAGGGAAATTATCATTTGGACTAGCCTTATTTAGATCTCTATAGTCCACACACATTCACACATTTCCATCTTTCTTAGGAATAGGCACAATATTAGCTACCCATTCTGAGTATTTAATCACCTGAAGGAATCCAGCATCAAATTGTTTTTTGACTTCCTCCTTTATTTTCAAGACAATATCTGGCCTCATTCTTCGAAATTTCTGCTGAACTGGCTTGCAATCTTCTTTTGTGGGAAGGCGATGTACTATAATATCAGTGCTTAAACTAGGCATATCCTGATATGACCATGCAAAAACATCTTTGTACTCCTGAAGCAACTCAACAAGATCTCATTTTGCTTCTTCAGTTATGCATGTTCCGATTTTTACAACTTTCCTCTCTTCTAAAGTCACCATGTCCACCACTTCTTTATGAGGTGAAATCTGTTTTTCCTCTTGTTCTACCATCCTTAACAAGTCCGGAGATAAATCACAGTCTTTGTCATCTTCAAAGTCTTGAAATCTCTCTAAACACATGTCTTGCTCAAATAGTGATTCTGAGTCTGTAACAGCGTCACTCATGATATTGATATCAATGGACCTATTACGGGTACAAAAAATATACAAAGAATGAATGAATTTGATAATTATTGTTTTGTATGGTATATTTATGAATGAAATAAAAGAATGATCAAAGAAAATCCAAAAAAGAATCAGAGTAATTATTTAAATGGAAAGAATAACACAATTGCTTGTGAAAAAAATAAAATAATGTTTGCAAAAAATGTACTTCATTGAAATAATGATGTTTGAACATGAGCCCATTTCACAAAGAAGTCCTTATTACCTCTAGGCTTAAAACAACAAGTTTGTTTCGAACATTACTCTGAATTAGCTCTAAAAACTATAGAAAGGTCTTCTATAGTCCAATTGTCTAGAACACTTTCAGGCTCATATGGACGAATATCTAACGACATCCCCTCTTCAATTGTCTCATCAAATATGACATTTATGTACACATTTTCCAACTCTCCTTCCACGCTTTCTTTTTCTGGCATCCCTCGTTCAGGATAAATAATCCCTCCTGATACAAAAGACTTGGAAATGTGAGGAATTATCATGGGCTCCCATTTAACTTCTCCACCACTCACACGTGCTCTTCTTCTTTTCTGCCTTCTTTCCAATTCTCTTTTCCTTTATCTTGCATTTGGCTTGAACCACCAAAGCGATTATGCTTGTCTTTCAGCATTGGAACTTCAATCCTTCCTTGGAGACATCTCCCAAGTCTTTTTCCTGGCAAAGCTCCACGTCCTACCATTAATTGTAGGCCCATCATCGTAGTTTTAGACATTTTTGGCTCCAGAATTCTACTTCCCTCAATAATGAATGTTGCATTTACAAACTCCAAAGACCGAAAAAAACATTCAATAGCTTTGTCATTTGTCTCTAAATATGGTGCATCACTGCTTACAGTTACAATAATGTCCTCTTCAGCATTTATTTTTTACCAACCGTCCTTTCGATACTAACTTTACCTTCTGATGTAATGATGAAGGAACTGCCCCTGCCGAATGTATCCAAGGCCTTCCTAACAAGTAGTTGTAAGAGGGCTTAATATCCATCACTAAGAAATCTACCTCATACGTAGTTAGGCCAATCAACAAAGGTATTTCTATTCTCCCCATGACTCTCCTCTCTGTGCCATCAAATGCTCGTACTATGTTTTGAAATCCTTTCATGTGTGAGCTATCCACAGGTAACCTATTTAGTGTGGACAAGAATAATACATTCACTGCTGACCCATTATCTACCAAGACCCCTAGCAGCATGTATCCTTTACATCTGGTGGTTATATGCAAAGCTTTGGTGTATCCCGTTCCTCCTGGTGGTATCTCATCATCATTGAAGAAGATGAAGTATCAGCACTTGTATTATTCACCAACCGATCTAACTTGTTAATGGAAATATCACTGGTCACATATGTCTCATTCAGCACTTTCATTAATACACTTCAGTGAACTTCTTAGCTTAGGAGCAAAGCCAATATAGATATGCGGGCTGGTTGTTTATGCAACTATTCCACCATACTGTACTCACTATGTTTCAGAAATTTCAGGAACTCTTTAGCTTCTTCTTCTTTCACTGGTTCATTAACAGGTAACCTAGGTTCGACCGATTTTTCCTTCTTTTGTTTAACCATCACATCTCTTCCTCTTGCGGGCTCCGTTTGGGCATTTGTCAAATTATATCATCTTTCACTACGTGTGTGAGAACCTATATTTTGATCCTCCTTTAACGGGTTAACTGAACTCTCTTTTCTCAGAATTGTCACATTACAATCGTAATTCCAGGGGACCCTTTTACAATCCTTGTAAGAGAAAATCGCTGGCTTCTGAATTATGATCTTTAGCTTCTTCTGAATTCCTGCTTCATTCTTAGGACGAGAAATAATAACCACATGATAATTGACTTTTGGAACACTTCTGATGCGCATACATATTCTTCATCTGTAATCTCTTCATAAAATTCTATTTCCTTATTGTCCATCAGGCCCTAGACAATAGCTCTGAATTTTTCACATTCTTAAATTTCGTGTCCCTCTTCATGATGGAACTCACAATAATTCTCTATCCCATCATCATTTCCTTCTGTATTTGAAGTAACTAACCCCCTTCTTGTGATCTCCTTCTATACTCGTTTCAAAGAAATCTTGACTTCTGAAACATCCATCTTGGTTCTTTTTCCAATACCTCTATCTACTGCATTTACCCCATTATCAGTATGACTAGGTAGTGGATTTTCTGTACTGGGTGCATTATCAAACTTCACAATACCCATCTGAATAAATCTCTCAACTAGCTTCTTAAAAGTAGTGCAATTTTCTATCGAATGTCCTACAATTCCCGCGTGATACTCACATTGAGCATTGGCGTTGTACCATTTAGGGAACGGAGGTTGTAACGGCTTTAAATAAAAAGGTACCACCAATGTGCATCGAACAAACTTTGATATAACTCTTTAGACATCATGGGGATTGACGTAAATTGAATCTTCTCATTGTTCTATCTTGTTCCAGATTCCGGCCTTGATAAACCCTGACCAACAGTTACTGCTTTTGGTTGACTTACAGTAGCAGACTTTGAATATCCCACGTTTGTATTGTTCACCTCATTCTCTTTTTTTCATGGCACAGACCTTTTAGCAATATCTCTTGCATCTATCCTTCCATTTCTTATGGCATTCTCAATCATTTCTTCTGTCATGATTACATCCGCAAAGCTCCTCGTGGCACTTCCCAACATGTGAGTTATGAATGGAGCTTTTAAGGTGTTAATAAAGAGCATTGTAGTTTCCTTCTCTAAGAGCGTTGGTTGAACTTGAATGGCCATTTCCCTCCATCTTTGTGCATACTGCTTAAAACTTTCGTTTGGTTTCTTCTCCATATTCTGCAGAGTAATCCTATCAGGAGTTATATCTGTTACATGATTATACTGCTTCATGAACGCCTGTGCTAGATCTCTCCATGAACTAATTCTGTTTCGACTCAACTGATTGTACTATTTAGCAGCTACTCCCACCAAACTGTCTTGGAAACAATGAATCAATAATTGATCATTATTAACATACCCAGTCATTCTTCTGCAAAACATGGTAATGTGAGCTTCAGGACAGCTCGTTCCATTGTACTTCTCGAATTTCGGCATCTTGAACTTGTATGGAAGTACTAAGTCTGGAACCAAACTCAAATCCTTTGCATCAATTCCAGGATGTCTATCAACGCTTTCCATTGCCCTGACCTTTTCCTCCAGCCATTTACACCGCTCTTCTAATTTTTTTTGTGATTCTGCCCTTGCTCTTTCCACTTTCGCAACTTCATCCAAATCAGGGACCATTGGATTATTCGAGTTGTTACCAGGATTAAAACCTGAACCAGCTTGGAAATTCATTGGTATTGACACTCCAGCTTGAAACTGTTGGGGCCTGATCGTAACAGATGACTTCTGTAGATTGATCTCTGGTTGTGTTTGTACATGTGTTGGGGTAAAACCAGGGGGATATTGAGGATCTTCATCATTTTTCCTAAAATTGTCTATAGGGTCTTTCCCCTTATCCATTCTTCCTGCCAGCAGTCGGGTCAACTGAGTTATCATGTCTCTTTGAGATTTCATCATTTGATCTTTCATCTCTTGCTGAATCTTAGCTAACTACTCTTGCATCTGTGCCTGCATTTGTTCTTACATATCCCTTTGCATTTGCTTCAATTTTTCAAGTCTTTTGTCCATTTACTTGGTCTTTTTCCTTGTACCGTAGGGATGCGTATTTGGCGTGTTTTTGTTGGTTTCCAGGTTACTGAAATAATTTTTAATTAATTAGAATCTTGTTATGGCCTTTAATGCATATGATGTAATGTAATGCAAATGCATGAATGCAAAAAAGGCATCAATTCTGATTCAATTCCGTTTAGAAAATTTTACTAGAAAACAAAATTCTTTACATAAAACTGAGTTACAAATAAGACTTCGCCCTAATGCTCAGAGCCTTAATTTTCCTAAGCAATGAAGCTAGCTCTTGTCCCCTATCTGACTCCAACTCATACTTCACACTTAATACGTCCGCTTGTACCGCTAAAGACTGTAAGTAGTCAGCTACTTCTCGAATCTGTGTTATAGCTTCTCCCATGATGTAATCCCTGTTTCTGACTTGGTCTTGAGAGTGGTGAAGCTGACTCTTCCATTGTTCCTCATTTGCCTCTAAGAACTCGATCATCATTTCACAACTTTGCAATGTCGTCTCTAATTCTTCTATTTTCCTTTTCATCTCTTCAATCTTGCTTAAACTTGCTCTCAACTCTATCACAGAATTGCGATTCCAGTACAGAGATAGAGATCTCTCAAGTTCTACTACTCTAGCCCTTAATTCGTCTTTTTCATTCTTACTCTCTGACAGAGTTTTTTCTAAGGCTTCATTCCGAGCTTGAGCCTCTTGAAATCGCTTCTCCCATTGATCAGCCTCAGTCTTTCTTCTCGAACTTCTTGACGTCATTGTTCTGCAGTTTTTCCTAGCCCGACAATTCTCATCAACAACCGTAGCTTTTTATAATCTGTCTTCAAATTTCCAAGTTCTCCTCAACCTCTTTCTTTCTTTTCCTCAATTGCTCTGCCTCTGACTTCTGAACCTCCACATCTAATCTTAAGTGCATCTTTTCTTCATCCAACTGTTCAATCTTTTTCCTAAGCTCAGAACTCTTCTTCTCAAAATCTTATTTTATAATCTCTAACTCTGACGGGGCAACTTGTAACTGTTCCTCCACTAGTCGAGTATCTTCTTCCCCTGGCCTCGAAACACTATCATTGACCCTCCTACTAAACCAACCCATGTATTCCGGTGTCATCATAGAACCAACAGTCAACCTTTTCATCCAGCAAGTTTGCTTCCAAGCATCAGATATTTCCCAGACCTTCTTCTTATAATGGTCACCTTTATATAGGAATTCACACTGAGCAAGCCCGTAAGTTGTGGGTATAAACTGCCTCGATTTATACTGCCTTAATGCAAGCAAAGGAGTATATCCAGTAGCTCCCCAAATTCCTGATAATGGCACCCAATCAAAGTTCCCACATCGATACAGGATTTCATCAGGAACCATCCAAAAAGCTCTCCACTCTATATCCTCCTCCTCAAGATTTTGAAGAATTTCCATCCACTTTTCCTCTGAAATATCATCTCTCCTTTGCATAGCTATCTCCTCCTTTAATGAGGAATAACTTTCAGAGAAGACCCGGTAAAAAACCTTGTTCACTTTCCAAAAATGCCCGTGAAACCATACCATCAACAGCTGTGCACATCCAATAAACCGACCCTCGCCTGCCCTCTGGCACAAGCTCAAGGATCTGAACGTCTCGGCCAGTATTGCAGGTACGGGTGTGATTCCCTTCTCAAGACGATCGAACAGATTAGTGACTGCCTCATCCACATGCCTTAAAGCCTTAGGAAAAATCACCAATCCATAGATGCTTAAGGCAAAGATATTGACCATTTTCCTTTCATCCGGATGTGTCAAAGCCAAATCTCTCAAATTCTCCCAAGGAATACATTTACTATCCCTCTTTTGTTGAATTCGAGTAGTGACCCAAGGCTCGCTCATCTCTAAAATATTCATCAATTTCTTCGCAAAATTTTGACCATTAAAAACCTTAGCATAAGCTTTTCTGACTTGAACTTTTGGACTCCTCAGTAGGGTAGTATATTCCTCCAAGGGAGGCACCAAATCCACTTCCCCAAAAGTGAAACAGTTATAAGCAGAATTCCAAAATTGAGCCATACCTCGGAACAGATGCTTGTCCACCTTAACATCGAGCAAATAAGGTATATCACCATAGCTCTGATAGAACAGCTGTTTGATTCTCTCATCCCAACGAGCCTATATATCTCTCAACTCTTGCAACTCATTCTGGGCTGCATTGATGCGAGTAAATTTCTATAACTCTGATGTATATCCTTCTGCCAGGCTATTCCCTTTCTCCGATTGTAGCTTATCTGACCATGCGCTAATGGCCGCATTATCCTCAACTTTATTAAAAAATTCGTTCTCCATGTTAAATCTTCTAACTTAGTAATCGAATACGAACCAACACCTTCTTTAGGATGCAATGTTATGCAAAACACAATCAAAACAAAACAATACAAGTTAGTATCAAATATAAATGATAAAATACAAGCACAACAAAGATAATCAAAACATATATATGGGCAATTACTAAGGCTTAACACGGCTCTACCTAAGGATAGCTCTTAAGGTTCACTATATGTGGCTCAGTTCTAAAGAGAAGGTACCTGAACCAGCAGATTCCTCAATCCTCACCCATTATAGGCTCATATGGATCGAGTTCGGTTCAGGGGAATACATTTCCCTATGACCATGCGGAGATGAAAATCTCACGAAATCCTAGATACGGATGTATCCTGGAAGCAATCCACTAGCCCATGCGGAGGTGAAAACCTCACGAAAGCATAGTTTCTTACTCCCACTTAAAACATGTGACCACAGCGATCACGCAATGAAATGCAATATTATTCTACAAGACCCGAACCGCAACAATCATACAAACAAATGCAATCAAAAGAATCATGATTTTCAAAACAAATTTTTAATTCTCTGACAAAAGGACAGCAAATAATCAATTTTATGGCTTGACTCTCTTGTTAGTATCCCTAGTGGAGTCGCCAAGCTGTCGAAACTATTTTTTTAATTTTGAAAAAAACGAGAATCGACTTTTCAAAACGAAGTGTGGAGTCATCACTAATCTTTTTGCCTAGGTGTGATTGGATCACCTAATAAAACATTTTATTACATTTAAATCAACTTTGGTCTACGCAAACTTGAAAATGGGTTCGGGAGCCGGTTACGTATGAGGAAGGGCTAGCACCCTCACTACGCCCAAAAATTGGTACCAAATTGATTAAGTGCTGCCCTTATGTCTAGATTTTAGAAAAAATTTGAAATATGGTTCCCTTTTTAAACATTTGTGTGGTTCAAGTTGGTCGTCAAAATTCTCTCGTTTCAGAGGTATATAGTATCACATCCAGCACGATTGAACACGATTCTTTATCCCTTTGAAAATACGATTGATTTTTGACCTCCAAAAGCCTGTACGTTGAAACTTACAAAAGGATGTCCCATGATTTAGTCCAATGAAGAATCGAAACCCAGCACGGTAGGGCACGATTCTTCGAATTTCCAAATATTTAACATTGCCTTATTTGAAAACCTTTAAATAAACCATTATAAACTAGCTCAAAACGCTTTAGTTTTACTTGAAATAAAATGGAACGATTGCTTTTAAAAATTTGAAAATTATAATGCAACATTTGTATATTAAAAGGAAAAATAAAAACATGGAATAATATGCACACATAAAATACAATACTTGGTGCAAGAATATAATATAGTCTTATTTAACCAATTAACAAAACCAATAACTAAGTATGACTAATCTAAGAAAAATGTAATCAAACTTCTAAGCATGGAATAGAGAACAATTGATACAACAATACAACAAATATACATGAAATAATATAAAAAAAAATTAAACCATGAGATACCAAACAACATAAAATTAGTATGATACAAAACAACTTCTAAAGAATGATGCATTGCTGAGCAAACAACACATGTTAGAATTTAAGATAATTTATAAAAACTAAGAATACATAAATAATTTTTAAAATATATGTTACAAAATGAAGACATTTGAATCAAATAACATGCAAAATGATTAGAAAAATACATTTATTTACAATTGACAATATGTACAAATAAAGATAAATTCAATAATGTATGAAATATAAAAAAGCATGCAAAGGTATATAATAAAATATAATTTTAGGAAATAAGCTATATACATAATAGATTTAAGAAAGCATATATATAAATAATTTAAAAGCAATTATATGACAAAAAAATATGGAATTTAGTATGTATATAGGATCAAACTAATTTTACTATGAATCATATATGTACGTACATATATAAAACATTTGAATGAAATATTACATAAAATGCTAAAATAATATAATAAAGAACTTAAAAATGATGATTTTATAAAAACAAAATAAAGTTATTAAAATAGCTCAAACACATATACACATATATAAAAATGTTATGAACTTTAAAATAATAAGCACTACAAGTCAAAAATTCAATTAAAATAATACATGTACAAATATATAGAGATTATCTAAAGGAATATTGTACAAAATGTTAAAGTAATCTAATGAAAAAAAACTTCAAAATAATTGTACAAATAAAAACAAGTAAAATTATTAAAACGGATTAACATATATATAAATATTAAATGTATTAAAATGGTAAGTTATACCAATAGAAAACTAAATTAAAATTGAATTAAAATAAGAGGAATAGATTAAAAATAAAATAAACTGCTGGGATTAAAATAGGGACCCATGTGCGACGCGTGTGAATTCACAGGGACTAAAGTTAAAAATATCCCCGATCCCGAAACGCTGCGTTGAGGTGCGGGTTAAATTGTAACAGCACATAAATTTTAGGAAAAATTTAAAAAACAACCAAAGTACTAATTGGAACTAATTGAACCACAGCGCAAAAGGGAATGACTTATAGCATAAATGTCCCTCAATGACCAAACATGCGGATCTTTGATCATGTGCTGGTCGAATCATTGGGTTGCAGCTCCTTGAATGATGCCATTTTAAGGCCATTAATATTGGCCTAAAACTGTGACGTCTAAGGGTCCTTATAATCACAAAACTAACCCTAAAAAAGAAGTTTGCAACCATTTAAAAAAATGAAACCCTATGTTGCTCTCTCAAACTTTCAGCCGACTCAAGCACTTGGCCCTGACTCCATCGCAGCCAACAACAGGTATGTTCGCCCTTTGAAAATGATTTACAGCCTCAGATATCTCCTTCGCCTTCGATTTCGACAAAGCAAAGAGGAATCAATGGCAGATTCGCAAGGTAAGACCCCGCTTTTCTTTTGCTCTTTTATTTTTTAAAAACAACAGCGAATCATTGAAAAAGAAATGAGATGCTTCAATAGAAAACTAAAGCGACTAGAAAAAAAAATCACCTTAAAAATTTTCTTTTGAAATGCTCTTTTCTGATATTCAGTGTGCGTAATCCTCGATAGTACAAATGATGGCTTTTTATAGCCGAAAAAAATAAAAATAAAAATACAAAAAATCTATTTTCTTTTTTGCTATTTTTCCATTGTATTTTGGCTACTGCTTCTAGTGTATTTTGTTGCTGTGTTTGTTTTTCCTTCTCGCAGGTTCCATTGACGTGGATGTACAGACTGTACAAGGGCGCACCTAGGGTGTACGGAGGAAGAGGCCGTGGAGGCCGTGCGTGGGAACCATTCGTGGGAGCCCGATCTGCTATGGCGCTAGCATACTCTGGAATGTTCTAGGGTTTTCGGCATTCTCAATTTTTTGGGGGCCATTTGGGATTATTTTTGGGCTATTTTATGAATTGGGCTAGGTATTAAGTGAGTCGTTTGGGTTTTAGTTTAATTTAGGCCCAAAATTTTGTAACTGGACATTGAACCCATAAATAATTTGGTTTATTTTATTTCTGTTTGATATACTTTTTTTGGTTTTCTGGTTTATTATAGGCCCGAGCAAATTGGGCCTATTATAGGAGAGACATATTCTCTTGTGGTGGATGTAATCATATTTAGATATCTTATTAGTCTAGCAGTACATGAAAAACTTGACAGGTATCTAATGGATGTTGTTACATCCTATTTATATGATACACTTGATAGTGAAATTTATATGAAAATCACTGAAGAATTTAAAATCCCGAAAAGATATAAAGTTTCTTGAGAAAATTGATCGATCAGATTAAAGAAAAGTTTATATGGAATAAAACAATCTAGACGTATGTAGTACAATCTTCTTAATGAATACTTGTTAAAAGAAGATTACAAAAACGATCCAATTTGTCCATGTGTCTTTATAAAACGGTTTAAATCAGATTTTGTGATAATCGTTGTTTATATTGATGGTCTAAATATTATTAGAACTCCTAAATAGCTTCAAAATACAATAAATTGTTTAAAGAAAGAATTTGAGATAAAAGATCTTGGAAAAACAAATTTTTATCTTGGATTACAAATCGAGCATTTAAAAGATGAAATTCATGTTCATTAATCAACTTATATAGAAAAGATATTAAAGAAATTTTACATGGATAAAGCACACCCATTAAGTACTCCAATGATTGTATAATCGTTAGATGTGAATAAAAATCAATTTCGTTCTTGCGAGAATGATGAAGAGTTTCTTGGTCCTAAAGTGCCATATCTAAGTGCTATAAGGGCATCGATGTATCTTGCAAACAACACAAGACCTAATATAGCTTTCGTTGTAAACTTGTTAGCAAGATTTAGTTATTCTCCAACATGTAGACATTGGAATGGAATTAAACATGTATTTAGATATTTCAGAGGGACCATTGATATGGGGTTATTTTATTCAAATGACTTAAAATCCCTATTAGTTGGCTATGCTGATGTTGGATACTTATTAGATCCACATAAAGGTTGATCTCAAACAGGATATTTATTTACATGTCGGGGTACTGCTATATCATGCAAAAATAATTGCAATGTATGATGCAAGTCGAGAGTGTGTTTGGCTAAGGTTATTGACCCAACATATCCAGAAGATATGTAATTTGCCTTTACAGGAAAAGATGTCAACTATCTTATATGAAGATAATGCAACATGTGTAGTTCAACTAAAGGTTGTTACATCAAAGGTGATAGAACGAAACATATTTCACTAAAATTATTATTGACCCATGATCTTGAGAAAAGAGGTGATATAAATGTTCAACAAATTTGTTCTAGTGATAATTTAGCAGATATTTTTACTAAGGCATTGTCAACTTCAACATTTGAAAGACTACTACACAAGATTGGAATGCGTCGACTCAAAGATGTAAAGTAATGTTGCCATCAGGGGGAGTCTTAAAACAAGTTGTACTATTTTCCTTTAACCAATGTTTTGTCCCATTGGGTTTTCTTGGTAAAGGTTTTTAACAAGGCAGCTTGTAATAGAAGATTGTATACTCTTTTTCCTTTATTAGGTTTTTTATCCAATAGGGTTTTTCCTAATAAGGTTTTAACGAGGCACATTATCTACTAGTGGACATCCAAGGGGGAGTGTTATGAATATCTTATTAAGTGGATGTCCATCATGATCAAGATAAAACTTTGATGTACTTTAAATTCTAATAGTTATTAGAATGAGATATCTACTTATTTTATATTTCTTATGCCTATAAATAGAGACTCTGATGAAGTATTGTAAATCACACTTTTTTATCAATAAAATATATTCTCTATTGCTTTCATATTCCTTTGTTCTTTATTCTCTCCAGCTTTCTTTATTTTATAACAATATTGTTTTTTTTAAAAGTATCAATATTATATATTATATAATTATTTATATATTTAAATCATAATTATTTTATATATTTTATTTGTTTATATTAAATCTAGAATGATACATCAAGTGTGTATATTTTTATACGTCGTCAATGAAATGAATTATATATATCATAACAATTGAAGTTAATTATATTTATTTTTAAAAACTTTTAATTATGCATCATCGTGATTCACTGATAATGTATACATTACCAGTGCATCAGGCGCAAGTGGATCCAAGAGAGTATGACACTATATATGGAGAATTGTGGGGTTAATTGATCCAAATTTTTTCGAAAATAAACTTTTTTTTATGACAAACTACTTTTGTTAAAGAAATATTTTCAAAAAAATCATTAATCTTTTTGTTTTTATTAGGAATTCATCCCTTTTCTCCTCTCACACTCTCCACAATTTTGTTACCAGCTTACTTGGATACACGTAATGGTGACTCTCAGGTATCGTGTACGTGCATGCATGAAATCAATTTCGTAAAGAAAAAAAAAAGGGTAAAATAAAATAACTCAATAATATATATATATATATATATATATATCGAATCTCATCTTCCCAAATGACAAAATACTACGTTAATGGTATTGATTCTTTTCTTTTAGTATGGTAAACTACTCGAGGTTACTGAACTATTAATAAATTTACGTTTTAGTCATCCAACTTCAAAAAGTTATAAAATAGTTATTGAACTATTTGTAAGTTTTCATTTAAGTTAGTGGGTTGGTTTTTTTTTTTTAAAGTCTGATTAGTGAACTCCAAGTGATGATTCAATGATCGATATAGTAGATCAATACCCATCAACGAATAAAAAAACATCATTAGATTCAAGTTGATCTGACGGTCAGTGTTGGAGATCGGAGAAGAAAACCATTTGGATTTTTGTTTGTATATTCATGACATTGAAAGTTTTCATGAAAAAATTGAACTATAGAAAAGAAGGCAGAGAGCTTCCAATTGGTACAGGTGGTGCGAACAGAGAATGCTATACAATAACGATTTTAATAACCCAATGACTTAAAAGGAAAACTTTCGAATAATTTAATGGCCTTTTTGTAACTTTTTGAAATTAAAGAACCAAAACGTAAACTTACTAATAATTTAGCGACCTTAGGTGCATAGTTTACCTTAAATATCCAAAATGTAAATTTTTGGACAAATTAAAAGATAATTGTATTATCATATTAAATTTAAACTTTTAACCTTAATTTTTGAATGCCAACTTAAGTTGATATTAAGTGTACAAATTTACATGTTAATCTTGGTTAAATTAAGGAAAAACTGTCATAATTATTATAAGACGATTAAGATATTTTAAATTAATTTTTTTCCAAAAATGGGATATTTATCTGGTTTAGGTAATTACATGTAACCATTTATTAGTGGGTCATGCATTCATGATTTTTCCACAATTTTTCCCCTTCTTTCATGGCGGCTTAAACCCGGCAGCTGAAATTCAAAACAAAAAAGGTTAATTGCATTTGATATTTTTCAAATTATGGGCCATATTTTAAAGTGTTATGATCAATAAGTACTTAAAATATCGATATTGAGTCAATAAAGTTTTTTTAGCTATTAGCTTAGCCATTAAAGTGTTAAATGTTAGTTCAAGTTTAATGTGAAATATATTTAATACTCGTGAATTAAATTTTAAACATGTGCATCTATTACGTCAACATTTTAAATCTGATTTGTTAAAAGATTTAATGACACTATGTTTTTCTAGCACATAAGATAAAAAGAAATTTATACAGTAGGTAAAAAGGTATTTGAAATACGATGCAAACATTTAAAGGTGAAGCCTGAGATTTTACATTGAAGTAATTATGATTGAATTATAAATTTTTGAGGATTCAAATACAATTTTACCATAATATTAACTTACAACTTTACAATTTTATTATATTTGAAAGGTAAAAGTACTATGGAGGTCCTTATGCTAAGAGACGGATTGCATTTTGCCTCTTCTACTCAAAAAATGGACAAACTAGTTCCTATACATTAGATTAAAGAGCAAATTGGTCCTTGCAGTTAAAAGTTTCATCAATTTGTATTGTTAAAAACTAGTGTGGTTGATGGAATAACCAAACAGTGACATTTGAAATGTGGCATGTGATATGCCACATTAATCTCATGTTGACGTATATAGACTCATTTTTAACAATAGAAATGGATTAAATTTTTAACAGAATGACTAACTTACTCTTTGATCTAACGCACAAAGACTAATTTCCCATTTTTTAAGTAAATGGGATAAAATACAATTTGACTCCTAATACGAAAACTTCCATAATATTTTTACCTATTTGAAAAGAGGAAGGCTCCCGGCCGATTGCAAAAAATCTCATTAAGCCCTTTAATTAGACCCTTTAAAGTTTTTGAAATTGCTCATTATACTGTTTAAAAGTTTTGAAAATTTTAATTAGACTTCCCGATTTTTAAAAAATTCCCATTGATCCTTTTAATTTAAAAAAAAAAACTCTCATTAAAACCCTAATTTTTTTAAAATAAAAATTTAATTGAACTCTCTAATACCATTCTTGCATGTGTTTAATTTTAAATATGGTAAAGTTAAATTCAAACAAAAATTTAATGTCCAAATTAACAAATAATTTAAAATTTAAATACAATGAAGACAATATATTTTTTTTGAACTACAAGAGAAAGGTAAAGTCTTAACAGTAATACAACTAATGCGATTCAAACCGAACCCAAGCCACTCTAGAGCAATGAACACTCTGACTATTGTACCAACACATTGAGTTCAAAGACAAGATAAAATTTACAAGATATCTTTTGGGGACAGTTATAAATCTATGTCTGTTTTTATCATCCACAAACAAGTTGGGGGATTGAGATAATAAAAAGACAAATCTGACTCCGTATTGTGGATTCCTGCAAATGATATTATTACATAAAGACGAAAACCACACACAATCATAAAACCTCATATTCATCGGTGCTAACGTGATCTGGTTTGCTTTTTTTAACCTACAATATCATCTTGGTCAAATTCTGCTAATAGACCCTGTACTTTGTGTAATTTATGAATTTAATATTTATACTGTAATTTGATCAATTTTAGTTTTTGAAATGGTCAATACTAGCCCATGTACTTTTTTTTTTAAAAAAAAATAGTCCTAGTTAACTTCTGCTATTAGTCTGTGAATAAAGTTGTAGATTTTAGTTCATGTTCTCTAACTAGAGTATTCTTAGTGGCTATATTTTTCGAATTTTTAAATTTTAATCTTAATGCAAATGATAATCATTAAATCTATTAACTGAGTTTTTTTGTAACATGTGAAAATAATAAGTTGATGTGGCATTACACTGGTTTGGCTCCACTCCATTACTTTTTCATCTATTAATATGCAATGCATGTTTAATAAATGAATCCTACATGAGTTCTATATATTTGAGTGGTGATGATCATTGTATTAGATATTAATGAATGAAAAAGTAATAGAATGGATCTTAACCCGCGTTACACATGTAATAATTTGTTTCTTGTCTCAATTTTTTGAAAATAGCATAATTTAACATAATAAATTTAATAGTTATCATTTGATCAGAACTAAAATTTTAAAGTTCTAAGAGTACAAGAACTCAAAACAATCAAATTAAAGTATAGGGACTAAATCCACAATTTACGCATAGTACAAATACTAATAAATGAATTTAATCAGTAAAAATACTATAGAGGCCCTTATATAGGAGTTAGATTGTATTTTATCTCTTCTACTCAAAAAATGGTAAATTAGTCCCTATATGTTAAATTAAAGAGCAAATTGGTCCTTACCATTAAAAATTTCATCTGCTTGTATTGTTAAAAACTGATGTGATTGATGGAATAATTAGACATTGACATGTGGTATGTCGTGTGTATCTCATACTGATGCATAGGGATCAATTTTTACAGTAGAAATAGATAAAAATTTAACAAAAAAATTAATTTACTCTTTAATCTAACATATAAAAACTAATTTATTAATAAAAAGTCTGTACTACTTTTACCTAATTCCACCATTTCATTATCGTCACCATCAAAGCTAGCAAAGCAAAAAGCTAAGAAAAAGCTGTCCAAAACCAAAACCAAACCAAAACCAAAATCAAAACCAAACCATTACCATTCCATACATATCCATTCATCTCCTCATCCATACACGATCCAAAAAACGCCGTTACTGTCAGACCGTGTTTCATGTCTGAAAAAATACGTGTAATGAAACGTGGCTTCATTTCATTGGTTGTTTCCACGTAATCCTTTTGAGACAATGCCAAACCCTTTGCATTTAATGAAAACAACACCTTTCTTCTCCCCCAACAGCTTCTGTGCCCTCATTAATGCCCCCCTTTTGCAAGTTTTTTTCAACTTTATAGCCCCCACTCACCCCTTGGTCTTTGTATTATCTGAGTTGCATCGGTGGCGCGTTTGTTTCACTTCCTCACCTACCATCGACTGTGCTTTTAACTCAGGTTAAATCACTATTTAGAGTTTAATCTTGACAATTATTCTTATATTGGAGATTGAACTTTTATTTATTCAAGTGTTAAATTTGATAATTGTTCTCGCATTAGAATCAACAAAAATTGCGAAAACTTCAAAATTAAAATTTTTAAAACATCTATTTTTACATTATATTCTTTTTTTTTACTGTAAGTTACGTAGTAGGTTTTATGTGTCATTTAACATTTTAAATAAGATTTTAAAAACATTTCGATAGCTTATGAACGCAATTAAAATGATTTGAAATTTAGGAGTCAAATGAATTTAATTAGTTGCACTGTTTCCTACAATGGTAAAATTATGTTTGTTTTAAAAAAAATTGTAAATTCATCAAGATTATCTTTGGAAGAATGATTGCAGGTTGGTGACAATATACAATGTTGAAGAGGTTTTTTTTTTGAACAATCTCATTGTTCTGATCATATCTGTTCTTTTTGACATAATATATAGAATTACCCATAGCCTCTCCTTAACCCGTCAATAGGAGGATAATGCGCTTCACGTACTTGAACCCATATCCTCTTTCATGACAACAATGTTCATATCAATTAAACTAAGACTCAATCGACTAAGTTGAAGAAATTATTATAACAGTCAAACTCATCGGAAATAAGAGTGAGGATCCTCTCCTACTGAAAAACGTCAGTAGTGGCGCGTCAAATGCTTCTATTACTTTTTCATGCCCTTAATTTTTATTCCTTTGCCATGGAATAAAAAAAAAGTTTATATAACAGTAAAATTACATTTACCCCATAAAAAATATAATTTGATTTTGCACCCACAAAAAGATATTTAACTTCACACCATTGCCATGTTAAAATGAAGTGATTGGTTTTCATTTTAAATTATTTGATCACACAACAAGATATGGTAGAAAAATTATTGAGATTCTTGTATTAGGAGTTGGATTATATTTTATCTCATTTATTCAAAAAAAAAGGGTAAATTAGTCATTGTATGTCAGATGCAAATTGATCCTTCCACTAAAAATTTCATCCGTTTTTACTGTTTGTTAAAACTAACGTCGATAATGACAAATATAGAACTATCGCAAAGCAATAAAAAACAAAAATATAACACAGATTTTACGTGAAAATCTTTTCGGGAAAAAATCACGAACAAAGAGAAGAAAATTCACTAATATTGAAAATTGAATTATATAAGAAGAGTTACAATTACATTTATTTAAAGGTTGAAAAACCTTTTTCTAATCAAAGTCAAATAGACAAAGTGTAGTTATATACAAATTCGGCCCTCGACCTTAAGCCCTCTACAGATCCCTTAGTTTTACCATGCATTATTTCTTTAACAAGAATTTGGGTCAACTCTAACACTGGTAACATGAGGTACACTTGGATGAAATTTACCAACCACGCTAGTTTTTAATAGTAAAAATGAAATGAATTTTTAATAAAAAAGATCAATTTACTCCCTAATCAAACATAAAAATATTATTTCGTTCATTTTTTGAGTAAAAAAATAAAATACAAACTAACTCCTAATACAATAACTTCCATACATGAAATCTTAAAAATAAAAAGATCAATTTATTTTCTAAATTAATTAGAGGGACTCAATGGTGAGTTTTAACATAATAAAAGGACTAAAACCAAAATTAAACCGTGAATAAATTGAAGTGTGAAGTAAATATATTAAATTAGTAAGTTTCCAAAAGCCAAACCCCTAAAAAGAAAGTGACAACTCAATACAATAATGTTCATTGACATCAAATCCCTAGGAAAAGAGAAATTGGATTAGTACACCAAATACGACGCTGTTTGAGTTGACTTTCTTTTCTGGTCCCGGCGAGCCAACTCAAAGGGTCGACCTGAGTCAATACCCGAACCACCACCCTTGTCCCTTTGATCATCACCATACAATGATTCTCCACGCGCGGTTCGTTCTTGACTCAATACCCCCACTCGTCCCAACTTACTGAGTCGCACACTCTCTAACCACAACCAAAACCTATATTAATAACTAAAATTACCCAACTCACTGAGTCATCAACTTTCGCATTGAAGGGCAGCTTTGATCTTTTGGACAGTACACGAAATCAGATTATTAACCGTTTCAACCGATTCGACGGTCAGTTTAGCCGTTGGTAAACTGTTTACCAATATTTGAAAAGCTACCGTGAGAAGCGATCCACCGACTCTCGACGACCCTCCGCCGGTGTTTCCGTTAACATGTCCGTTAGAGATAGGTCCATGAGACCCAGGACCGTCCGGGACAATGGCGAATCCCGAAGGTAAAAGTGCGACGTAAGCGGAATCACCACCGTTCATGACAACGTGCATGGCTGGAATATCAACTGGCGCGTACACTACAAGCGACCCGGCTGCGTCTATGCATGTTTCCTGCAATATCAGCATGCTGCTCTGATTTGCGTTCATGGCCTGCAAAAAAAATAAAATTTGGATTAGAAAATAGAGAGAAAGGTTAAAATCGTCCAATTGTTTGACTTTTTTTTTTTTTTTTTTGTTAAAGCAATAATCTGTCATCATGGATACTTCCAGAATTACAGACTGTGTTGTCTTTTCAGATTTTAACTTTTTAAAACTATTCATTTTAGTCCTTGGTTTAATTATGATTTTAGTCCTTATACTATGTTGGAATTTTATTTACACTGGCACGAAGGAGGGAAACGCAATTGCCATGATCTTGGCCTTTGGCAATGTGTGCCATCTCTTGCATAGGTCCGCCATTCGACAATATGTCCCACTCACTCCTCAACCGTTCGTCGCGTAGGAAATCAAAAAGCCGTTGTGGTGACACCGGCAACCAAACCGAAGTGGCGGCGCTTAGTACAATCCCTGGCGGTTCGCCGGGGTCGTCAATGCTTTTCCTAGTCATAACCCTAACGTCTTCGTCTACATTCCCGGCGTTAAGCTTGTTCCATTTATGAACCGTTGATGCACAAACCCCAGTACAGAAGTTATCCGTCATCCGTTGAGCTAGCTTCAACATGCTCCGTCTCCCACTCACAGTTATAGCTAAAAACGAAACAAAATGATCATCCATGGTTGTACATTTTCACTAATAGTGTAATTGATTAATAAATTTACCGGTGTGGTCTCTAGTGGGATCGGTGGAGGACATGAGTATGGCAAGGCATTCGCATTGCCGTTGAAGGGTCGCCACCCACCGTTGGGCACCAAAGCCCATGCCGGAACTTAGTAAAGGCCGGTATAGTTGATGAACTTGGCTCTCATCATATTCAGCATGTTCAACCCATATAACCTGCAATTTTCTCATAGGCATTAGACATATGTATGCGGACTAAATTAAAATATAAACCGAAGTTTTGATATGTGTGATGCAATTAACCCATTAAACAATATCGAAAAAAAAAAAAATAAGCAAAATCTTGGAAATGGATGAAAAGGTTGGGCTCAATGAAAGAAATGGTTTCATCGAGATGTGTATTAATGTCACCTCAAATATCAGATACAAACAAAAGAGAGCTATAGCTATGGCTATGGCCTTTTGACTAAAAAAAAAAAAAAAACACAGATTATAATGGCTTAAATTGTAGTTTAAATGGTACAAATCGAGGAAACTCAGTGTCCCAATGCATTTTGTGTGGATATATTTATGAAATTAATTTTTTTTTAAATAGCTAAAAAACAGCAATAGAGGCTTCTATTCATACAAAAAACAATGGTAGCAGCAGCCTTGATTTGCGGTATTATTTTATTGTAATAAAGCAAACCCAGATTTTGAAACTTGAAACACACTCCATAAGTGTATTGTGTAGGGAACTACGAAGGTTCAGATTCTTTTTGGTGACAGTGTGGGGTTTGCATTTAGTAATCACTAGACAAAACAAAATCCTCATATATGTATGTATGCATATATGTATGTATGTATGTATGAGTACCTTGGAGTAACCATTAGGCATATCTTGAACAACACAACCAGAAGGAAGTCTCCTACAGGTAACAAATGTAGTACTTTCTTTGATAGTATCAATGGATACATCAACCACAGCCCAAACACCTTCAGCATGTTGTTTACAGAACCTTAAGAAACTTACTTCACGAACAGGAACTAAAGGTGAAAGGATTTGAAGCTCAGCATTCATCTGAAAGAACAACAAATAGGGCTCACATGATTTAAGATGATGAGGGAATATAAGGAAGAAATTGATTATATATATACATACAAGTTGAAGTGCACCATTTCTGGTTCCTCCCATGCCATTAGATATCACATCAGTTGTTGATGTTCTAGCAATCATACAATGAAACATCTCTGCCCAACGATTCTATTAAAAAAATGGGTTTTTAGAGACAAATCTAATGAAACAAACCACTACTAAAATGGTTAAAAAAATGAAGTCAAAATCAATGATTTACCGAGTCCATTAATGTTTCAACAAGGGCTAGACTGTTGATAATCACTACACCAGTCTCCCTTGACGCTTCAGTGACAAAACCATTTGGTTTTAAACCAATACAAGGTGTAAATGTCCTTAAATACTCATCATGGTTCAACATTTCTCTTCCACCTTCTATGTTCTTAATCCATAATGGCTCATCAGTTTGTGCCATCTTAACAAGTTCATCCATGGCAGCCAAAGCAAGTTCCAAAAACATCGATCGATCGAGTGTCGTTGCCGGTCTATTACTAGGAACAACCATTGTTGGTAAAGCATCATGTCCTAAAGGCAATGTTGTAGTAGTAGCCATAGTGGTTCCAAAAGTACCATTGGTGCCAACACCAAGCTCTAAACTTGAGTTTGGTAATGCAGGTCCTGTAATTGGACGACCTAAAAACTTACCGGCAAGTGCACAAACACGATCTAATTCATCTTTTAAACGAGCATTTTCGATTCTAAGATGTTGTTCTTCAAGTGACATATCACCAATAATAGCCGGACCACCACAATTAGTACATATGGGATTCCTCATTGCATCTCTTATAGACATGTTTTCAGCTCTAAGCTTATCATTCTCCTGTCTCAACAATGAGTTCTCATGTCGCTCTAATTGTGTCTGAAAAAAATAAACAAAGACCCCAAGTTTTAAAATGGATAAACGCCATTAAGGGTAGGTTCTTGCAAAACACATACATACCTTCATTTGAGTACGCCTGTTTTGGAACCAAAACTTAACTTGTCTGGTTTCTAAACAAAGCCTTTTACTAAGCTCTAATCTCTGCTTTTCATCTGGATGAGGACACTCCTTAAAGAGACTACAGCCGAAAAGACACTTGTTAAGGCCATGTTCCATGGGGGGTTTAAAGAAAGTGAAAAAAAGACATGAAATCATACGCTTCAAGCTCTTGGATTTGTTGAGGTGTATGACGGTGGTATCTCTTTTTCCTCGGTGGTTTATCACCGGCCGCGGTGGTGGGGTCATGATCATCACCGGAACCACCATCCATATTATCACTACCAGATCTACTTTCATGTTCTTCTTCTCTGCTTCTTCTCCCAATACTTCCTTCAAAATTCTCACCTAATCTAGTCTCATCTCCTTGATTATCTATATTGGGTTGCTGCTAAAAACACCAAAAGAAAACATCAAAAAACAAAACCAAGATCAGTTATTTAAAGACAAAAGCTAAAAAAACAAGGGTTTTTTTTTTTTAAATCATTACAAGAGCAAGAGAAAGGCCTGGTGAGTTGAACATGTTCTTAGGAATTGAAGAAGAAACAAGGCGGGGTTGAGAGAAAACACCAGTAGGCATGGTGGTGGTGTTATAAGGTATGTCTGCAACTATTCTTGCACCACCAAGACCTTCATTAGTACCAGAACTATCATCTATAAACCCCCCAAAATTCATCAAAAATTTTAAAAAAAAAGTCCCTTTTTTTAAAATGTAAAAAAAATTATTTATTATTATTTATGTATCTATCAAAGTATCAAATTTTCAAAACCACTCTTAACTTTTTTTTCTCTTCTACAACTTTACAAACACTTTCTCTACACTTACTATCAAAAAACCCAATTTTGCAAACTGACATATACATTTAAAAAAAAAACACAAAATTTGAACAAAATCAAGTAATTTTTAATGGAGAGAAAGAAAGAGAAACAAGGCAAGCCAAAAAAAAAAACCCTCTTTTTTTTTTGGTGGTTTGATGCTTAGCCCTTAATTCTCAATCCCTCTCTCTTTCTCTTTCAAAAAAAAAAACCCAAACTTTTAAAGGAAAAAAAAACCAGTTGGGTTGTGGGGGATTTTTCAAAGAAGAAAGCTTTAAATGAAAGAACCCTAGTTTTAGCAAAGGAGTTTTGTGATGATGATATCATGTGTTTATCTTTTGCTCGTTTTCTTTGCATGCTTCACTATATTACTATAAACCAAAAAAAAGAAAAAAAACTTTTTTAAAAAATTGGAAAAAAAATGAAGATAAAATGCAATATGTGGACTACTCGAAGCCTTACATATACAAACCGACGGGAAAAAAAAGGTAGGTTGACTCTCTCTCTCTTTTTTGTGATTGACAGTGAAATATATTTTTTTCTTTCTTTTTGTTTTGGGGTTTCTCGTTTTGGCTCTTGAGTTGAGTTTTTCAACCTGGTTTTAAGACAGGGTAAATTTCTGTTGTTAGTCACTGTAGTTTTTATGAAAGCTGTGGATTTAATTTTTATATTTCTTAAAATTCAATGCGTTAAATATATTATTATATATGTAATATTTGTCAGTTTATTATTTTTATGTATTATTCACTAAAATTTTAGTTAATAGATTAATATTTGTCGTTTGTATTAAGATTAAAAATTTAAAAGCTTTGAATGATCTAATTAAAAAATATAGACTAATTTTATAGGAATTTTAATTGAATCTAAACAAATAGATTTAGTAATTACAATTTGGGTCAGGATTAAAATATTAAAATTTAAAAAGTATAGGGCTAAAATTGATAAATTTAAAAAGTAATAAAGTCTAAATTCATTAGTTGTGCAAAGTACAGGGACTTATAGCAGAATTTAACCTGTAAGACACAGTAAGTTGAGAAAAACAGCAAGAGAGAGAAAGTGCTTCAACTCAAATTTTTTTCTTACATAGACATTGATGGGACAGAGTTTCAGATTTGCTGCCCCTATTTTTCCCTTTCTCTTTCTCTGTAAAAAAAATATTGATACATAGGGATTTGTAAAAAAAAAAAAAAAAAAAACAAAGTTATGGACAAACCAAACAAACACAAATTAGGTTTTTTTCCATCAATTTTTTATTTTTCCTTTTGTTAAATTCATCCACAATTACAAAATCATATCTTAAATTCAAATTAATAATGGTTAATGTTAAAAATAGAAAATAAAATTTTGAATTTTAGTTCATATATAGGACTCGTAAAAAAACTCAAATTTGATAGGTTCTGATTCAATCCGATTTATTAAGGTTAGAATTTTTTTTTAAAATCAAGTTTAAGTCAAATTGAATGAAATTAGAAAAAAGAATCAGGTTGAGATTGGGATGGGTTGGGTTTGAGGTAAATCTATCTTGCCTCATCCCGAGATATTTAAAAAATACTCCTAATATATATACATATACTAAGTTTTGCTTTCAATTAAAAAAATATAAATAAAAAATAAATATATTAAGTTTTAAGTCTAAACTCAAAAAAATTAATCTTATTTGCTTCAAAATAAAAAATAAAACAATTAAATTAAATTCAGATCGGGTCTTCTATTTAATTTCAGGTTCGAGGTAGATTAGTCAAGCTTAAGGTCGAGGTCGAGGTCGAGGTCGGGACAAAAAGAACCCGCCCCACCCCGCCCCGTTGATATCCTTATTTGTAGATTTGTGACGTTCAAAGTTGTTTTTTGAAAAAAAAATTAAATTGTAGAAGAGATGGGGAAAAAGAACTTTTGATTGGTGTAAAAGAGCAACGATTTTAATAATCCAATAATTTAAATGAAATTTTTTGTATAAGTTAGTGACCATTTTGTAACTTACTGATTTATTTTATGTTGTGTTTGATTTCATAGATATAATTAGAATTTTAGTGAATTTGGCATGTATGGCTAATTATGGACCGAATTGAATTTATATGTGATTATTGGTTAATATGTAATAGTACAAGGTACAAAGGTGAAAGTTGATTGATTACAAGACATGTAAATGAATTATGTGATCAGGTACAAGGATTGGTAATGTCATTTATATGGAAATGATGCCCATGTGAACTTAGTAAGATGTTAGGATACATTTGGCATTCCAATAAGGTTATATGCGTGATTAATCAGGGATTTTACAGGTTATAATGAGGGCTAGAATTTATTGCATATTCTTGCGTTATATGTGATTTAGGTTTAGTTTGGATGGATAACCTAATATAAGTCAGCTTGTGTGAGCAACCTTGATATAAATTTTAGCTTGTGTGAGCAACGCTGATATAATGTCAACTTGTGTAAGCAACTTAATCAAATTTATGCATGTTTTGGTATTGTGTGATGCTAGCATGTGTAATAATTTTTTTTAACAGTCTGATTATAAGTTTTGATCATATCTGCTCTTTTTGATACAATGCCTAAAACTACCCATAGCCCTTCCCTAACCCATAAATAGGAGGATAATGCGCTTCAGCGCACTCGAACCCACATCCTCTTGTATTGGCAACAATGCCCATGCCAATTGAGCTAAAACTCAATCGACAACTTATAGTTTTAGTAAGAGTAAATCATTGCGACAAATATATTAGAACTCGAACCTACGATGTGGATTATGGGATGAATAACCATGGCCAATACACCATATATTGTAGATTATAAGTGTAATATCTTAGATTTTGGGGATAGAAATTGTAGGCTTTGTAGTTAGTGGCAGTGAGTAGGTTGATCTATTGTGTTCATTTTCGCATTCTAGTGTCAAAATGGGCTTGTTGGTCTGGTGGTTGGGAGTGTGTTAATGTGCCTTTGGGTCCTGGGTTCGAGTCCTTAGAAGTGTATTGAGGGACCATTTTTGTTTTGTTTTAAGGATTTAGATAATTATTTCATTTATTTAGTGCTATTATTTTATTATTATTAGTTATTTTACTTAATGTTTATTTTTGTTTTATTTTTTGGTTTTTCTTTTCTTTTACACGTTCTCCATTGTTTTTTTTCTTCTTTGCATTTCTTTTTCTTTTTGGCTTTCTTGCTTCTTTTGAAAAGGAAGAGAAGAGAAATATTTTGTTTTTGGTTTCAAAAAGCTCCGGGTTCGTATTAAGGTCGTCAATGTGTGTCGATTGGTTTCTAACATCTGGATTACGAATCAGGTGTGGGTTTCGAACCTTTGTTATTCTATTTTTGATTTGTTAATTCAATTTTGTGGTAATTGATAATTTCGAGTGTGTGTTCTGAACTGTGTAATTTAGTACTGCTTTGCTGTGGAATTCGATAGTTTTTTTCAAGCTTCGGTAATTGAGCAATTGGGTCTTGTGTCGTGTCAATTATCTGTAATTTAGTGTATTGTGGTTGGTTTCTAAGATACTTTGATTAGGGGTCATTTTAGTGACCGGGAAACGAGACTTTCAGTCAATTTTAGAGTGGTTTCGTGACCACATGGGTGGCCACACGGGCGTATGGCTGATTTGGAGAAATTAGTCAATTTTCACTCGGCCATGTCCCTTGGGTACATAGGCGTGTACAATTAGGAATTTAGGGTTTTCGATGATTTTTGGTACCACATGGCCTAGCCACACGGGTATGTGTTCCACACGAGCGTGTGGATCTTCACACGGTGGTGTCTCATCTGCTCTTAATTTTTTTAGCATTTTTGGATAGTGAGTTACACGGGCGTGTGACCCCTTCACACGGACGTGTGTAGCCTTCACATGGGCATGTGTAGCCTTTACATAAACGTGTAGACCCCTACACAGCCTGGACATTTTCCATACGGCCAGGGCACACAGCCGTGTGGCCTTATGTTGCTAATTTTTGTATTGTGTCTGTTTTTTATCCGATTATGATTCTGTGTGTTTCGACCCTTGGCTAGGTCTTTGTAAGGGTGGTTGGAACTTTGTTTCGACATAGATTTATACGTAATTCATAATCATAGCTCTAATTAAGCGATTTAGATAAGTGCTAATTGATATTATGTTATATCTGATTCTAATTTCGGGCAATTGAGTATGTGCATTTCTGATTCCATCTGATTGTCTGCGATGTGTTCATCATTTCTGTAAGATCATTTGCATACATGCACTTGCATAAATGTTTTGGTTGGGATATGAAGAGAAGAAATTCTTATTTGATTTGACAGTTTTAATTGCAACACGTTTATATAGCGGTTTATCGTACAACACGATACTTCTGGCAGCTTAGCTGCATACTATTATTTGCGTGGCTTAATTCCACATACGTGGTATGTAGGGTTGGATAAGCCTTTCGAGGTCCGATGTGGTGTACTTGGTTGGTTGAGCTTCTTATAGCTTATTTGTGGTATGAATGGGGGACGGAGAGGTGTTTGGCTGGATAGGTGGGATTGTTCTTTTGTTTGTGCATACATATCACATTTGATCTGTCCATAGGATTGCATGATTAATTGCGTAAAGGTTGTATGCTCGATGTGTTCTGTATCTGTGTGTAATGGATGATTACTTTGTAATACGTCCTACCTTTTAATTTGTTGCTGAAATGGGTTGTCTTGTACACCGATTGAGATCTAGGATAGATAAGTATTTATTTTGAAACACTGCCCTTGATTTAGATTCCGCTATTGAACTGTTACTTGGAATAATGTTTTGTAACTCTGTCTTTTATTAAGTTTTGAACTCACACTGAGCTCGTGTAGCTCACACCCCCTTAGTTTCCCTTTTTCAGGTGCTTCAGTTCTCTATAGCTGAATTCGGCTCGCCGGAGGTCTCGGACAACCACGATTTAGAACAAGCTATAAAAGTAATTTCATAAATTCTAAGTTAATAAATAAACAGTTTTGAATTGTGAGTACTATTTGGAATACTGTGGTACGGATTTTTTTGTAATATTAGGATTTTATATTTAGGAGTTTTTACGTAACTTAAATACAGTCTTATTTTTCAGTTTGTTAAACTAATAATTATATCAAATCACTTCGAAGACCAATGCGACCTCTGAAATTCTGTCTAAACTCTTAGGCCGGGTTTTAGGGTGTTACATTTAATGGTATCAGAGCCAGGTTTACAAAATCTCAGCCTGTGTCTTTAAGTATCCGTGTGTGTACTTATTTGTTTTTTTAAAAAAAAAGGGGTTTTGATAAATCGTACCATAATATTTTAAAATTATGTGTGTTCCACTAAATTTGAGGAGATAAAATGTCTAAGACTCTAATGCTGGTCCATGGTGGAAATTCAAAATTGTAAGAAATGTTGATTTCGTATTTATTTTGTACTCGCTTTCTGAAAGTATAGATACTCAAAGTTAGTCACAAAACCGATATGGATTCTGATGGTAAGCATGATCGTGAGGGTCAATTTGGTGAGACTCTCGAAGATTCATTGGCTTCTCCAAGACGTGACTTTATTCAGGAGTTAGAAGTTAATACGGTTCTGCCAGCATTGAGTAGCGATAACTCTGAGGTTGGTACTGAAACGTTGACTCGGGTGGTGAGAGAGGTGTTAGAGAAGTCTTTCAGGCTAGTTTAGGGAGGAATAGAGAGCTAGTTTAAGGTAGGTGTGTGGATTATGGGAAGAAAAAGGGATCGTAGTCCTTTGAGTTTGGAGCCCCAGTCTGCGAACCATATAAAAACGCAGTTGGGTTTTAGGAAAGGTTGTGCGAATGGTTCTGGTGATGGGGCGAGCGTATTGGTTTGTGGGCACTGTAAGAAGCGTTATTCGGGTGACTGTTGGAAGAAGTTGGGAGCGCGTCTTAGATGCGAGTCCATAGAGCATCGAATTAGGGAGTGTCCACAACGGCATTGAGACAGGTATGGTTGTAGGTTGTTGTGATTCTGTATGTTGGTTATTTAAATGACATTGATGGTTATTCATTGGATAACGTTTGTGCGTGTAATAGGATAAATAAGTATCTGCTTCAGTGGCTAAGTATTTTGGATGTATGTTTGAGGTTTGTGTTCGAGTGTCTGTGTATGTAAGTATGTTGATCTGGTTTATGGGATAGATGTTTGGGTTAGGTGTGTGAGGTATCGAAGTATCGTATGGTAGTGCTGGGGTTTAGAGTGTGCAGCGGGAGTGTAGTGGTAGAGTTTGTGTTAAACAACTGTTCTGTTAGTGGAAATTTGGGGGATAAAATTTCTTTAAGGAGGGGTAAGTTGTGATACCCTGAATTTTGGGGTTAGAAATTTTGAGCTTTGTGGCTAGGCAGTGAGTAGGTTGATCTATTTTGTTTATTTTCACATTCTAATGTCAGAATGGGCTTGTTGGTCTGGTGGATGGGAGTGTATTAATGTGCCTTTGGGTCCCGGGTTCGAGTCATTAGGAGTGTTTTGAGGGAGCATTTTTGTTTTGTTTTAAGGATTTAGATAATTATTTCCTTTATTTAGTGCTATTATTTTATTATTATTAGTTATTTTACTTAATGTTTATTTTTATTTTATTTTTTGGTTTTTCTTTTCTTCTACACGTTATCCATAATTTTTTTCTTCTCTGCTTTTCTTTTTATTTTTGGCTTTCTTGTTTCTTTTGAAAAGTAAGAGAAGAGAAAGTTTTGTTTTGGTTTCGAAAAGCTTCGGGTTCATATTGAGGTCGTCAACGTGTATCGATTGGTTTCTAGCGTCTTGATTGCGAATCAGGTGTGGGTTTCAGACCTTTGCTTCTTCTATTTTTGATTTGTTAATTCAATTGTGGTTATTGATAATTTAGAGTGTGTGTTCTGAACTGTGTAATTTACTACTGATTTGCTGTGGAATTCGATAGTTTTTTTCAGGCTTCGGTAACTGAGAATTGGGGCTTGTGTCGTGTCAATTATCTGTAATTTAGTGTGTTATGGTTGGTTTTTGGGATACTTTAATTAGGGGTCATTTAGTGATCGAAAAATGAGACAATCAATTTCGGAGTGGTTTCGTGATCACATAGATGGCCACACGGACGTGTACCTGTTTACACGGCTGTGTGGAATTGGGAATTAGGGTTTTCGAACACGATTAGATGCCATACGGCCTGGCCACAGGACCGTGTGGCTGGTTTCGGGAAATTAATCAATTTTCACACGGCCATATCCCTTGGGTACACGGGCATATGCAATTGGAAAAATAGGGTTTTCGATGATTTTTGGTACCATACAGGCATGTGTTCCACACAGGCGTATGAGATCTCCACACGGTCGTGTCTCCTCTACTCTTAATTTTTTAGCATTTTTGGACGGTGAGTTACACGGGCTGCTCACACGGGCGTGTGTGGCCTCTACATAGGCATGTAGACCCCCACACGGCCTGGGCATTTTCCACACCGTCGGGGCATACGGCCGTGTGGCCTTATGTTGCCAATTTTTATACTGTGTCTGTTTTTTATCCGATTATGATTCTCTGTGTTCCGACCCTTAGCTAGGTCTTGGTAAGGGTGGTCAGGACTTTGTTTCGACCTAGATTTATGCATAATTTGTAATCATAGCTCTAATCAAGCGATTCGAATGAGTATTAATTGATATTATGTTATATCTGATTCTGATTTCAGGCAATTGAGTATGTGTATTTCTGATTCCATCTGGCTATCGGCGACGTTTTCATCATTTCTGTAAGATCATTTGCATATATGCACTTGCATAAATGTTTGGGTTGGGATATGAAGAGAAAGAAGTCTGATCTGATTTGGCAGTTTTAACTGCAACACTTCTGTATAACGGTTTATCGCACAACACGATACTTCTGGCAGCTTAGTTGCATACTATAATTTTCGTGGCTTAATTCTACATATGTGGTATGTAGGGTTGGATGGGTCTTTCGAGGTCCTATGTGGTGTGCATGGTTGGTTGAGCTTATTATAGCTCATTCGTGGTATGAATAGGGGACGGGGAGGTGTTTGGCTGGATGGGCGGGATTGTTCTTCTATTTGTGCATATATATCACATTTGATCTATCCATAGGATTGCATGATTAATTGCGTAAAGGTTGTATGCTCGATGTGTTCTGTATCTGTGTGTAATGGATGATTACTTTGTAATACATCCTGCCTTTTAATCAGTTGCTGAAATGGGTTACCTCATACACTGATTGAGATTTGGGATAGATAAGTATCTGTTTTGAAACTCCGCCCTTGATTTAGATTCCGCTATTGAACTGTTACTTGGAATAATGTTTTGTAACTCTGTCTTTTGTTAAGTTTTGAACTCATACTGAGCTTGTGTAGCTCATACCCCTTAGTTTCCCTTTTTCAGGTGCTTCAGTTTTCTATAGCTGGATTCGGCTCGCCGAAGGTCTCAGACAGCCACGATTTAGAACAGGCTATAAAAGTAATTTCATAAATTCTAAGTTAATAAATAAACAGTTTTGAATTATGAGTACTATTCAAAATACTGTGGTACGAATTTTTTTGTAATATCGAGATTTTATATCTGGGTGTTTTTACGTAACTTAAATACAGTCTTATTTTTCAGTTTGTTAAACTAATAATTATATCAGATCACTTCGGAGACCAATGCGATCTCCGAAATTCGATCTAAACTCCTAGACCGAGTTTTGGGGCGTTACAATAAGTATGATGGTTGGACTAGCCAAGTTAATAAATGGCTTGAGAAATGGTAGATTTGATTATTAAGTATAATATGAAATTGAATGTATGCTTATATGATTCATATTTGAGCCATTTAAGTGATAAGCTTTAAGTTGTACAAATATGGCATGTTTAAGTTGGTTAATACTGTATTTTGATTATAGATAGTTGGATTGAATTTGAAAATGCCCTCTAGTTGATTGATTGAATTGTACAAGTTTGAATGGTTGGTCTAAATGAATTCATACTTGAGCTGGTTAAAATGGACATGTGTAATAGTATTATTGTAACAGCCTAATTTTCAATAGTATTGGAAAAGGTGATTTCAGAACCCCGTTTCCATAAACCAGGTTCGTAAATATTAAATATAAATATTTATGGAGTTGGTATAAAAGTTTATTAAAGTTTGCTCTTTTAATTTTGTTTATTAATTGTTTAATTAGTACATGGACTAAATTGTAAAAGTCTTATCTCTATAGGTTTTTAATTTGCCAAGGACTTAAGGACTTAAATTGAAATTAGTCAAAGGTTGAAAATGACAATTAAATCATTTTCTAATATAGATTAGTGGATGATGAAGTAAGACTCCACTAAGGTTGATTAAAAGTAGATTAAGCTAATTTAAGTATAATTAGGTTAGTTAATTTGGGTAATTAAGGATTTAACTATGATATATAAAGCTAAGTTAGTGGAATTTATCATCTTCTTCATCTTCCTAAACCGTACCAACCTAGAAACATAAAGAAGAGAACCCTTTAAACTCTTTGTACATTTCGCAACTAATTGGGAAATGTTTCTAGGCCATTTTCTTGTAATTTTTATGTTTTTGAGGTTATAAGAGATTGATTTAGCTAGCCCATGTACCAATTTGCAAAATTTTTAAAGTTTTTGAAAGTTTCCACTGTTGATTTCTTGAAGAAATCGGTGTTAAATTGATAGATTTTATGCTTAGATGTGAAAAAGGACTAGACTGTTATGTTTAATTGTTAGTTTTGATCATAAGGCCTAAAGTGAATAAATTATGGAATTGATGTGAAATCTCAGTAATAATAGAAAGTAGAGAGTCCCTAAGGGATGTAATTGAAGTAATTTTTTAAACCAAAGCTTAAAATGGAAAGTTACAGTTATTTCTGTTTCAGTAACTAAATTGAATAAAATGCAAAAATTTAGGGGTGTCAAACAAACAAAAATTTATAGGTACATACATATCATGTTACAACATGAAAATGTTTGATATTTATAAATTGTCTAAAATAATTGTTTAGATCGAGAATTGGATCAAACCGGAGATAATCGATGAAAAGTAAAAATTATCGATTAATCTTTGAGGATTCAATTTGTTTGCTGTCTTGACCAGTTAAGTTCATATGAAGCTTACTACTTGGTTTTATGTTATGTTGATTGTGATCTATTTTATTTATGTATTAGATTGAAATGAATTTGTGAATTTGACATTTATAACACAAAAAGGATCGGATTGCAAATTCATGAGAATATTGGTTATATGAAATTGGAACGAAATGTAAATGAGAATGTTGATTGAATATATGTCTTATATGAGATATGAACTGATGTACAAGAAATGATAATGTTATTTATACAGAATTGGTGTTCGAGAGAACTTAGTAAAAGGTGTGGATACGTATGACATGCTATTAGGGTTATACGCGCAATTAATCAGGGATTTACATGTTGTTACGAGATCTAGAATTTTTTGTCGATTCTCGGATTATACGTATCGTTGGTTTAGCCTGGACGAGGAACCTCGATATGATGTCAGCTTGTGTGAGTAACTCTAAAATTCTGTCAGCTTGTATGAGTATTACATTCCCGTATTTTCAAGTCCGTTTTACTATAGTTCCATCGGGTGATGTTCAATTGATTGAAAATGAAATTTAAATCATGAATTGAAAATTAAATTGTATTGATGATACTTAACATGTTGATTGTCTCGCGATAAGTTTTATATTTATGATTTACCGTACTTGAAAGCTAACTATTATCACGATGAAGGCAAGCGTACCTATCGAACAGTAGTATAGTTTTTAGCAAGACCGGATGTCGAACCCACAGGAACTAAAAGTACTAGTAGTAACCTTCTTTTTATTATCTAGCCTAAAAATAAGGGGATTTTTTTTGTCTAACCTAATTAATTAAACTAAGAATACACAAAAAGTAAATTGGGGAAATACTTTTAGGAAAACTGATTGATTTAGACAATACCCAAGGAAAAATCCACCTAGACTTCACTTGTTATTTGACTCTGAACTAGACGATTTATTCACTTGACTTGATCTGTAGAAATCCCTAATTTATATTATTATCTCTCTCGAGACTAATAACGTCTAACCCTATCTTGATTAATTGAAATCTCTTTCTAATTAAAACCCCTAGTGTTGCATTAACTCGATTTATGGATTCCCTTATTAGGTTTCACCCTAATCCGACAAAATTATGTCGCCCTATGTCTAGGGGTGCAATCAACTCCACTTAATTATGCTAGATCTACTCTTAGATAGGGACTTTTGCTCCTCTGAATAAGCACATCAATACTTGAATCAATATCCTGGAATATTAAAACAAGAATTAAGAACAAATCAAGTATTTATCATATAATTCAGAAAATATTAACAAGATCCGTCTTAGGTTTCATCCCCTTTAGGTATTTAGAGGATTTAGTTCATAATTGTAAAAGAAAACATCTCAGAAGAATAATAATAACAAAACATAAAGAAAACTCAAAAACCCCTGAAGGAAATTAAAAGGAGATATTCAATCTTGAAAGAGAATCCGGCTTCTGAGATGGATCAATCAGCTTTCTTCGAGTAATCCTTGCTTCCTACTCTATTTGTCTTTTTAATCCTCCTCTAGGGTGTTTTAAATAGGCTTTAGAATGCTTCCAAACCCTCAAAATTGCCTTTTTTCAAATAGAGCTAGGCTTGGGCTCGACAGGGACACTGCTGTGTGCCACTCCCGTGTGTAAGTGCTTCAAACCGTGTTCAAGACTGTTAAATAGACACGCCTGTGTAGGATGGCTTTAGGCCGTGTTGAAGTCTGCTAAAAGGACATGGGCGTGTGGTCTACCCGTGTGAGGAAGTTCAGGCCATGTTGATTTTCCATGTTGAACCATTTTCTCCGTTTTTGGCCCGTTTCTTGCTCTTTTCACTTTCCTATGCTCACCTAAGTATAAGATATGAAATTAAAGGATTAGGAGCATCAAATTCCACAAATCTAATGATAATTCATACAAAAATGTGCTAAGCATGGGATAAAAATATGTATAAATTACGATTTATCACATATAAATGACTATGTGATTACGTTTTAGATGTTGGCTGTATTACAATTCAAGAAAGTAACTGACATATTCGAATAGTGATGTTGTTGCATGTATAGATATGTATTCAAGTGCCAAAGAAAGTTAAATTGGTCGCTAACAGAATAATTGTTTATGCTTAAATGATCAAGGTGAGCTTTAATTTTTGTATGAGCTTACTAAGCATTCTATATGCTTACCTCATATATCATTTTCCGTTCTCCTTATAGATCGTCACCTTGCAGAACACGTCAAGCCAGATCGACTCGAAGCTCACACTATCCTATCACTGAATCAATATCTTTTTGGTCACTTTGAGTCTTGGATTGGGACATGTAAATATAAGGTGTCTTGATGTTACCTTATTGTATATAAGTGTCTTTGGTAACCTGTGATGACTTGTTGTTAGTGGATATGTACGTGTACTTTTATGCTTAATGGTGTGATGATTTATATCTAAATGTTAGGCTATGGAATGGTATGAAATGAGGAAGAAATGGTAGCTTGTTTGAAGATGAACGAGATGGAATTGTAATTGAACATTATTAACTTAAAGTATGCTTGTAAATGTGGCCAAAAGTTGATAGTTGATAGTTATGTTTAATGCCTATGAGTTATGGATATGTTTATGTGTTCATAAATGGTCATAGCGAAATTGGAATGACATATTTCAAGATGATTTGGCTTAGGTAAGGTTTGATGATCTCATGACTTGATTTTTAGTTGCAATGACATTGAATTGTTTAGATTTAATGGTGCATAAGCAGTGATAAACTTGTTAAGCACTTGAACAAAGTGTTGGGAAATATTTGTTTTGAAAAAGGTTTTCTTGCACAGCGAAAATTTAAAAATTTTTAAAATTGACCCGATTTGTGATATTTATAGCAAAAAGCCTAAAAATAAAAATTATACATCTATTTTCAGATAAGTGGATCCCTGATGTTTTCCACCTGTCAACCAAACAATCTTCTTCGCTATTCTTTTACAACGAACTGGTTCGAGTGTAGGCTCGAATAAATTAAATCAAAACACAGAACTAGAAATAGTTTTATTTTCTTTTAGGTGAAAACGAAAATTCTCTCTTATCAAATAGAAACCAATAGAATTGCTATTCCGAAAAAATATATATTTAATAGATGAGAATAAATTATCTTTATTTTTCCACAGAATAACAATATCTTTAAGGTTGTCTGTATAGCTCTACCGGTGCCATCTATTTATAGGAAAAGAAGGTAAAACCCTTGTTGAATTGTAGAAGTTTATTTCAACTAGAAAGATGAAATCCTTATCTAATTAGGAGTATAGGTGGTAGCAACCGTAGTTAATATTAACTAAGGTTAACTGTCCACCCTATTAACATAAGGGGCTTTTAGGCCTCTTTCATATCGGGTCCAATTATAAGTACTTCTCGAGCTTTTAATCCAATACTTTATAATTTTATCCAACCCAATATTTGTTTTTCTATTTTCCAAAATAAACTTAATAAAAATATATCGAATAATTTTCTCATCCCAATTTTACCAGGACAATTTTACCCCTAGTAAAATTTAAAGAAAATATATTTAATATTCAACCATTCAACTTGTTTACTATGATTGAATGATTTATTTTCATTTTTAGATTTTAAAAAACATAAACTCATTCTTCCGATCATTTTTGAGTAATCCATATAAATTTGCAAATGAATCATTTCTCATTTTCAATTTCATTTCTATTTTTCGAAAACCATATTCATTAAGCTTTGTCTCTATGGGCTGTATCCCTTCTGGTAAGTCTACAAGTTCCCACACTGAGTTACTCCATAGAATCCATTTCAACTTTTATAGCTATTTCCCAGAGCTTGGAATCAACACTCTGCATCATTTCATCATACGTGAGTGGGTCTTCATCTTCATGTTTGGTAGACTCAGTGTTAAAAATACTTTTGTTGGATTGGAAGAACCTAGGCCTATGAGAGACCTTCCCACTACGATGAAGCACCCTATGTTGTTGACCGTTTGTAGGTTTACTATTAGGAGTTGGTTTTGGAATCATTTCAGTAGGGTTTTGGATATTTCTCAGAAGTTACTCGAGTACCTTTTTACTCCGAGGTTTGAAGTCATTCATATAGCTTTTTTCAAGGAAAGTAGCATGAGTTGGGACTATAACGGTTTGCTCTTTCTGGTTATAAAACAAACCACCATTTGTTCCTTTTGGATATTCTGCAAACATGCATAATTTTGTCCGTGAGTCCAACCTCATTGCATCTTTATCCAATACATAGGTCGGGCATCCCCAAATCCTCAAATGATTTAGACTTGGCTTTCTGCTATGCCACAATTCGTATGGAGTTTTCGATGTTGCCTTAGTTGGCATATCATTCAGAATATAGTAAGCCCTTTGTATCTCATATCCTCAAAAAGAGATTGACAGCTTCGGATAACTTAACAATGAACCTACCCTGTCTAACAATGTTCGATTCATTCTTTTTGCTATGCCATTCTGTTGTGGAGTACTCGACGCGGTTAATTGGGGTAAAATCTCATTCTCTATGATGTACCCTAAGAACTCACTAGATAAATATTTCTCACCTCAATCAGATCGAAATGTCTTTATGGTTAAACCTAGTTGTTTCTCCACTTCCACATGAAAATCTTTGAATTTATCAAAGGTTTCACTCTTGTGGTGCATAAGGTATACATACCTATATCTGGAATAATCATCAATAAAAGTTACATAATATTCATAATTACCTCTTGCACTGACACTCATAGGGCCACATACGCCAGTGTGCACAAGTTCTAGGAGTTTTACAGCCCTCATTCATTTTCTATTAAATGATTGTTTGGTCATCTTACCTTCCAAGCAAGATTCACATTGTGGAAGATTGATTTTTTTAAGTGAACTTAAGATGTCGTCTTTCACAAGTCTAGCGATTCTTTCAAATGCCAAAGGTACAACTCATTAGAGTGAGAAGTTTTAAGTTTATTATTCAATATTTTAGTCTCAAGCAATGTGTACATATTACGTTGGATAAAATATATATTATTTGACATCCACCCATTATAGATAAGATTGCGATTTCTAAATATTGCAATCCCACTATTAAAAATCACGATTAAGTCGTCTTTATATAAATGCAGTTGAAATTAAGTTTTTTTTGAAATTTGGTACACAAAAAACGTCTTTCAAAATAATATTCCTAAAATTATCAAAATAAATATCTACATTTCCCATTGCTTCAGCTGCCAAAGTTGTCTCGTTTTCAATCTGCAACGATAGATTCTTATCTTTAAAATCTTTCATCTCCTCGAACCCCTGTTGTGAAACACAAGCGTAATTAGTTGCTCCCAAATCAATGACCCTGTGATCTATTGAATCCTCCACTAAACAAGCTTCTACCATAAATAGTTTCACACCTTTGCTTTTGGTGGCCAGCTATTCCTTCCACTTCCTACAGTTTTCCTTGAATTGCCCTTTTTATTGTAGAAGAAGCATTTAAACTTGGATAAGTCTTTAGGATTTTTTATTCTTTTCCTTTCCACTTATAATGGCCTAAAGACCTTAGCGTTACCTTTTTTAGCACGATTTCCCTTCCCTTTTGAGGAAGAAGTGACAAATAATTAGGAGTATAGGTGGTAGCAACCCTAGTTAATATTAACTAGGGTTAGCCATCTACCCTATCAACATAAAGGGCTTTTAAGCCTCTTCAATATCGGGTCCAATGTAAAACCCTGTACTCGACCCAATCGATAGGTCTAGGTATCGAATGTCTCAAACAATCTGAATATCTTAACCAAATTTTGTCTAATTTTACTACGTACTTAGACAACTTAATTTTCCAATAACTAACTACTGCTAAGACTCATTTCATACTAAAAAAATTTTTCTTATAACTTTGGTTCCTTAAATAAACATGGTAGTTATTTACAAGTTTTAAATTACTGATCAAATTACAAACACAAACATTTTAGACCTTAAGGCGTGGCCTTTAATGGTGCCCCTCTATATACATGAGCCAGCTGTCATGCCTAACTTTTAACTCTAATAGAGACTAGCTTTGTCCATCTACTTGATTCCCAAGTCTTTATCTACCCTGCATTCTAGCAGAAATTTCTGTCAGTTCAAAGAAACTTAGTAAGGTTTATTCATTCAAATTTATGAAAGACTACTTAAAATCTAAGAAAAAAGAGATTTTGTGCATAGAGTTAAACTCCCTAGGTATTGTAAGGGAAATCTGTGAACTTAGCTAGCGTAGCCAATACTACCACTACTCTGAGCTGAATGCTGGCGGTATAAATATTGATTTGATCATATCCATGTTCTATTTAGATATATTCTGTTCAAGGTCTTACCCCTAATATTCCTTATTTCCGCTTTCATTGTACCCTTCCTGATATGCTTCAATATTGTCCCTAACCATAGTGTGTGACCGAATAGAATTATCTTTTCCTTGGTGAACTCGTGCCCCCAATGTAACCCTATAACACTTATTCCTTTACTCCATTCCTTTAAGATACTTTAATAGATAGGTAGTTCCCAACGAACTATCTCTTACTCAGGTATCTCTTCGCAGTTTCCACCCCTGGTAGACTTACAAGATCTTTCTAGTGCTTCATGGCCCTGATGGGCTTTCGCCTTTTAATGTTTTCTTGTGAAATTTATTAATCATTTAGCCTTAAGCTGACATTTCCTCCCATGAATAGCCTTTTCGTCTACTCATTTTTTTAGCTACCTTTTTGCCGATTTCAAACTTAAGACTTTATCCTATTATAGCCTATTTTGTATTTGCTTAAACAATGCGGGATTCGTGACTTCTCTAGTGGAATATTATTAGCAGACATCATGTTTTCCATCTTGTCTAAGGAATCAGTCCCTCATTTTTCGCATAACTAGGTTAAGACACTTCCTAGGGTTCATTCACCATTGTATTTAGTGAATCCCCTAGTTGTCCCATTAGCCTATGTCCCCAAATACACCAAGTTCATTTTGTCTTATGACTTGTCGTGTAAGTCACAATGAGACTTCTCCTTTATACCTTGGCGAATCTCTTGGTTTACTGATCTATAGACTTCACATGCTGCTATAACTAAACCATGGTCTTACAAATGTAACCCCATGTTTAATGTCATGGTGAACTACCCTGTGTTTACTATCACTGTATATTCTACATGTTGCCATAGTCGAGATAAGGCGTTACACAAGTAACCCCATGTTTAATGTCTTGGTGAACTACCCCGTGTTTACTATCCTAACGAACTCCACATGTTTTCATAGCCAAACTAAGGTCTTACACATGTAATCCTATGTTTAATGTCCTGGCGAACTCTCTTGATTGCCATAGTCGAGCTTGATCTTACACCTTGAACTGTTTCTATAGTGTCATCTGAAAGACTTTACCGTTATCACGGTGTCACTCCATAGAGTCAATAGACTATCGTCACAGTGTCGCTTTAGTGAGCAAGTCGATAACATTCCACGACGTAACCAAACTCCCTTAAATTCCCTTAACAATCCACTCGTTCTTTCATTCCGCCACTTATTCCTAACTTCATTTACCTCGTCAAAGTAAAGTTATTATCATAAACAATACGTCATCCATCTATTTTTCAAGTACTCACTCCCAATATTATTCATACACCAATTACTCATTTTCCATAACCATACACAACCGTGATTCTAGTCATAACTTAGAACAGGCATAAATATAGTTCAAGCAATTGACATACCATCATCAATCACCATAAGTGGAGTGCAGGAACTCACCTTAAATCATTTTTCCTTATCAGCTCAACTTGTCCCTAAGCTCAAATGAAGCTTTTTTCCTATTAATTATAAACTCATTTAGTCATGTAGTCATTCCACTATAGTATTGTGACTCTTCTCAATGACATACCATTACAGAAGCAACTTGCTCAATGCTCATCCAATGGCCTTGTCATAAGTGTGTTACCCTCATAGGATATCCTTAATCTCTTTGGGATAATATTTGTTCTCCCAATATGATCATATTTTATCTCATGGTAACCATTACATCTTCCTTCATGAAAAGTCAATCACTATCAACTAGTGATCAAGTCATCCATCACAAAGACGAACGACTCATTGCCACGTTTACTTTTCATCAACCATGTAATGCCAACGAAAGGATATCATTTACCCATATTTCAGGCTATGAATTCCACTATGTGAATGACGTTACATATTGTAGAAGTCGTACACCCAACACATCATCTTTCAGTTCATTATCTATTCGAAGTCAGGCTTTTACTTACATCAAAGTGTATGAGTCACACAAACATAGTCCATCATCCACTCAAGACTTAGGTATGACACACTATGAATGTCACAAGTGAATAAATCCATAAATAGAATTAGGATTATTCTTCTTGGGTCTAGTTTGATGTACTGTCAGTTCAGTCAGTCACATATATGTTTTTATCTTCTAGGAGCCATTCGCTCCGATGCCCAAGACAAAGCATCTCCCCAATTGGATTTAATAGACAACATATTAGTCTTTCAATCAATTTGGTCATTTCCAATTAGACTAATGACATGTTTAAGTTTGTCTACTAATATAAGTTATCTTTCTGTATTACGATCTGTCTAAGTAATACCGCTTAGTATTAGTTACACATTAGACAACCAGTGAGCAATACTTCCATTTTGCTTCACATGTGAAAATCATGTGAGAGCATTATTAATGTAATTCATTAATAATTTTATTAACTAATCTGTTTGAAAAATTACAAGTTTACTTAGACAAAAATATTACACCTAGGGCACCAGATCCAACATATAGATGCTTGAATTATTTGGCATGTCTTTGGTATTATTTTGATTCAAAGAAAATTGATATTTGGTGCAAATTTTGTAATTTTTGGTTAAACTTGAAATAGGTACCAAAAGGGTTCATTTTTACTAAAAATAGGGGCCATGTCATGATTTTGAATTTTAAACGTTGTAATGTTTCCATTACAGTGAGTGACGTCATGATGAGCTAGGGCTTGTCGTCATGATGTGACATTTTGAGATGGCTACATCGTAACAAGAACTAGAGGAAGTCGTGACGTCGATCCATACATTTTAAAAACTTTGCATTTGGTCCTATTTCAAGTTCGGGTTTATAAAAGAGCTTTTGTAAGCTCAAATAAGACTCGTAAATGATTTATTAATGTAATTTTGATGATTTTTTTATGTTTGACTATGTATGTAAGCGATTATTTACTGTAAGTTTTGACCGTAATTGCTTCGACAATGAATGTGACATATTGTAGCTCGGATCTGGTGATCTGGTCGGGTGAGGGGTGTTACAATTGCTCTTGTAAATGATTAAGAATATAATGTTGATTTTTGTTTTAAAGTAAATGAATAGGTACCAAAGTGCAGATTTGCCAAAAAAAGGGGCAATGTTGCGACCATCAGATCCCTAACATTGCAACTTAGTTCGATAATGAGTGGTGTTGCGTTGAAGAGATACTTGGTGTCGCGACATAACTCACTGAGTTGCGTAGTCGCAATTAGGGGTGTTCAAAATTTGGTTAAATCCGAATTAACTGACCGAACCAATCTAATTTGGTTAATCAATCGGTTAACTAATCTAATTCGGTCAGAGGTCGGTTAATTATTTTTAGAAGTTTGTTTATTGGTATAGAGTAATTAACCGAACTTAATAATTAGTAATACAAATTATATGTACTTTTAATTCGGATAATTCAATCAAATGAACAATATTGTAACACCCTAACCCGTCTTCATCACCATATTAGGGTTATTGAGCGTTACTGAACAAACAAAACGTTTAACTTCAAAATAGAATAATAATTCAACTTACAAATTAATTTCTAATTACTCAATTTAATCATGGCAATAATACACATTTGGGTCTTAAATCGAGCATTCGGGACCCTAAAAATAAAATGAAAACAATCAGGGGTCGATTTAAAACAAATTAGAAAATTGTAGGAAAACATGAAAAATTTGAAAATAGAGGTTACACGGCCGTCTGACATAGCCTAGACTGTGTGGACAATCAAAGTAGGGTCACACAGTCGTGTCCTAGCCCGTGTGTCCACTCGTGTGTATATTCGAAATAAGGCCACACGGTTGTGTCTCAGACCATGTGGCAAACCTTTTGAAACTTGTACCTTAAATAAAAAGTGACACACGGCCATGTGGCTAGGTCGTGTGAAAGCCCATGTCCCAGGCCATGTGATTCATAATTAGCCCCTAAAACAAACTATTTCAAGGCCAAGCCTTGCCCAACAAGCTACTTCATTTATGCATTCATTCAATGGACCTAAGCACATTTCAAACACTCATAAACATACCAATTCAATCAACCTAATTCTCCTAACCAATATGCCATTTAGAGGCACCTCATTTATTCCAAAACAACATCAATCAAAACAAAGCTATAATGCCACTTCTCACTCATAAAACAAAGATAAGATAGCTACTTAGTATCAACCATTATCAAGCCATTTCATCATTCAAAATACTCACATCAAAACGACCATTTGCATATAGCCTTTAACATAAACAAACTAACTATAATATAGGCATACAACCATTTAGAAAAGTAACCAAACATACAAAAAAAAGTATAAATGACATTATACCCTATACATTAAGCCTTATACATGTCATTTATAACCAAATCAAAATATTCAAAAACTACCGAGGCGACTTCAGGATAGTGTGATAAGACTCCAAAAAGGTTCCAAGCAATCGAACTTCTGATAAACAACAAAACAGAAGAAATACAACTATGTAAGCATTAGTTACTTAGTAAGATCACATAAGATTAACTTCAACTTATTGAACATCAATTGATAAACCATTCAACCAAATTCATTTCAATATTTAAACATTATAACTTCTTATCCACCATGATCCACATGCTTAATAACCAACATATAAACATAACATTTATGTGATATAGCATATACTAGGAAAATGAATTTCCATAATTCATCATTTCCATCACATGATAAAAACTCACCATTAACATTTCATAAAGTCATGAACAACAATTAATTGTAAACAAGCCTTTTTTCAACTTTTAAACTTTTACTTACCCATTGAGCTTAATAGAATCAAAACGGTTATCTGATTCACTACACTTGCACGAAGCCTGCTAGGCTCATGGCTTGATTTCATACACCGGCACGAAGCCTACTAGGTGTAAAACCCGATATATGTTTCTAATATAACTCAATTTCTATCAACCAACAAAATTGTAATCAAAACCACCATGACTAATTAAATAGAACAATTAGCTAAGAATTTAATATAACAATTTGTATAATACAAGCTTACCTCGATAACTATGGTTTCAAAAACAGAGTCGAATGCTAGTCCAAAGCTTTAGCTTTTCTCCGATTTCAGTCTGGTTGCTGCATATCTTGATCTAAGTAATATTTTCATTCAATTAAGTACTTCAAATAACTTCAAACATTCAATTCAACGTATAATTCAAAATAATCAAAAATTACAAAACTACCCCTAATATTTTAACCTTTATACAATTTAGTCCCGTAGTGTACAACTTGTAAATTCACTATTCTTAATTGAAACACATATTAACCGTTTTTCCTCTAGGCTTATATTAACCTACATTCTTCCTCAATGCACAAAATATACATGGAAATTTACCATTTTAACAAATAAACCCTTAAACCCTAATTTTACTAAAAATCATTTAACAAAACATGTTCATTTAACAACTAGCTTTAATTACCTATCAATAACTTCAAAACTCATCAATTTCATTCATGGCATATCCCTCAATCTTTAATAATTTTACAAATTAACCCTGGGCTAAGTAGTTTAAGCTAAAATGAGTTCAAAAACATAAAAATCATTAAAAAAAGGCTTGAAAACATACCATGCATGGAAAAGATACCATGACTTAAAGCTTTCTCTTCCTTTAACAATGGTGAACGGTTTTGGGATAGAAAAATGAGAAAGATGATAAAATTTTTACCTTTTCTTTTGTTTAACACTTTGTTTAATTATTAATTTACAAAGTAACCTTTAAAATCCATTTAAATTTCATTAAAACCTATCAATAAGCATCCAATAACATATAACATGGTATAAATACCTCCTAAGTCCATTAGTCTTCCTTTTCATAACCATTTAATCCTTTTTAACTAATAGAATCCAACTTTTGTACCTTTTTCTATTTAATCCTTTTCACCTAATTAGCTATTTAAACTTTAAAATTTCTTAACAAAAATTTAATATGACCTTAATATAAACATATAAACAATAAAATATTGAACCACTCGTTGGAATTGTGGTCTTGAGACCATTGTTTTTGACGCCACTGAAAATGGGTTGTTGCAATTATAATTTTTTATATGTTTTGTACTTGTTTTAACAAAAAAAAAAAAAATTCAGTTAATTCAGTTAACTGACCGAATTAATAAAAATATGTCGGTTCGGTTATTTTTTTTAAATTTCAATTCGGTTAATAGTTAAAGAATTAAAAAGTTTCGTTAATTCGGTTAATACTAGTTTAGTTTGGTTAACCGAACGATTAATCATTTTAACACCCTTAGTCGCGATGAGGGAACCTTGAAATCACAACGTTGATCTGAATCTTTGAAAACTTTACAATTTGGTCCTAAACCATCATCAGGTTAACAAAAGAGCTTCCGTGAGCTCATGTAAAGTCTGAAAATGATTAAATAGAGTAATGCAAATGTGATTTATATTTAATTTCATATATTAATGATTGTTGATGTTAGTTTCATATGTAATGGTTGTGACATTCCATAACCCGGACTCGGCGATTGGGTTAGGTATGAGGTGCTACAAAATCAAAGTTTTTTTCCCTTCTCTTTCACCATTATGGTTTAAATTTTCTTGAAATGGTCTAACACTCTATTGATTTAAACTTGAATCCCTAATAAAGAAGCTCTTTAATCTTTGTCCATTGTCGTTTGTAATAGCCCAATTTTCAGTGGTACTGCAAAAGCGATTTCGTAACTCCAGTTCCGTGAACCGGGTCTGTAAAAATTAAATATGAATTTTTACAGAGTTGGTATAACAATTTCTTAAAGTTTGGTCTAATAATTTTGTTGAATTAATTGTTAATTTAAGTATAAGGACTAAATTGTAAAAGTCCAATCGCTATAGGTTTTTAATTTGTTAAAGACTTTGGGACTTAAATTACAAATAGCAAAAGGTCCAAAATGATAATTAAAACATTTTTAACATGAATTGTGGCTTTGATAACATCTTCCACTTTTGTTGATTAATTTTAGTTTAATGTTAATTAAACCATAATTTTGTTAATTAACTTAGCTTATTTAAATACTAATTAGACTATAAATATTAAGTTAGTGGGAAAACATGAAGCCATTATTTCATCTTCTTCGTCTAGCTGAATTTGAAAGAAAGAAAAACCTTTTTTAAGCTTCAAGTATTCGATCCTTCAATTGGTAAGCATTTTCAAGTCCTTTTATTGTAATTTTTATTTTTTTAAGGTCATGAGAGCTTGATTTGTAAAATTGTTGAAATTTTTGAAAGTTTTCATTGTTGATTTCTTGAAGTTATTGGTGTTAAATTGATATACTTTAAGATTAGATTATGAAAAATGACTAGATTGTAAAGTTTAATTATTAGCTTTATACATAAGAAATGAAGTGAATAAAATGTAAAAATATTGTGGAAATTTGATATAAATAGATAGTAGAGGGTCTCTAATAAAGGTAACTGAATTTGATTTTTAAACCGGCTCAAAATTGAAAAATATGGTTATTTCAATTTTAAGAACTAAATTGAATTAAATGTAAAACTTTAGGAGTATCAAAAAAATAAAATTATTTAGGTTCATACATATCATGTCATAATGTATAAATGTTTGTTATTAATGAATTGAATGAAATAACTGTATAGATCAAGAATTGGATCAAACTAGTGATAATTGAAGAAAAGCCAAAATTGTCGATTAGTCCCTAAATATTCAACTTGTTTGCTGTTTTGATCAGGTAAGTTGACATGATATTTGTTTACATAGGTTGTTGTATATTTTATTTGTAATTATATATGTATTTGGTTGTGAGTTAGTTTAAAAGGAAAGGAAATGTTTACATGTGTTATAGATGCCCGTGTGAACTTAGTAAAGGTTATGATACGATTGAAATGCCAATAGGATCATGTACGCACTTGTACAGGATTGATTACAAATGTTACTAAGATCTAGCATTTGCAGCAAACTCACAACTACATGTGACACAGGTTTAGCTCAGATGAGTAACCTAACATGTATATATATTTAGCTCAGGCAAAGAACTGGTGTGGTGTAGGTACCTGTGTATCCGAGTCTGTTTACTAGGGTTCATTAGGCAAAAGATTTTATATGAAACTAGAAATTAAAATGATGAAATGACATGAAATATGTAACACCCCAGTTTTTAGGGTTAGAAGATTTGAGATTTGTAGGTAGGGCCAGTGGCTAGATTGAGCAATTGGGTTAGTTTCCTCATTTTGATGTCAAAATCGACCTGCTGGTTTGGTGGTTGGTTGTGCGTTAGTTTAGCTTGAGGCCTCGGGTTTGAATCATCATGTGTGTTCAGAGAAATTTTATTTTGTTTTTGTTCTTTTTAAGTTTAAAGTATTCATATTTTTAGTTATTTATTTTGATTTTAAACTTATTTTATTTTTGGAAAAAAATGGGAAAGATCCCAAAAATTAATTTTTTTCACGTTCTTGCCTCTTCCACGTTTATCTCTTCCTTTTTCTTTTTCCTCTTACGATTGATTTTAAATTTCTTTTCCTTTCTTTCATTGGGAAATTCTACTTTTGTTTTTGGTTTTGGAAAGCTTCGGTTTCCTTGTCATCAGGTCAGTGTTTGGTTTGTTTACATTTTTAGTCGACAAAAGCTTCAGGTTCGTATTGGGGTCGTCAATGTGTGTCGATTAATTTCGGGGGCGTTTTGATCGCAAATCAAGTGTGGGATTCGAACCTCTTTAAATTTATTTACAAATTGTTGATTCAATTTTGTGACATTCAGTAATTTCGCGTGTGTTCTAAACTATGAAATTTGGTACTGGTTTGCGGTGGAATTCGACAATCTTTTTGTGTGTTTTGGTAATTGAGCAATTAAGGCTTGTGTTGTGTATAATTACCTGAAATTTAGTGTGTTATGTTGGTTTCTAAAATGCCTCGATTGGGGTTTGATTTAGTGATCGAAAAACTCAATTTTTAGGCTATTTGTGGGTGGTTTCGTGACCACATGAGTGGCCACATGGGCGTGTGCCGATTCACACGGCAGTGTGGAATTAAGGATTAGGGTTTTTGGGATGATTTTGGTGCCACACGGCCTGGCCACACGCCCTGTAACACCTCAAACCCGGCCCAGACGTTACGACCGAATCTGGCGTGTCACATTGAAGCATTACTAGAAAAGTCAGGTTTTATCTAAAGTCTTTCTTAGTGTTTAAAGAATACCCTCGTTATAGATTAAAGTGAATGGAAGCTGTGCACCAGGTAGGATGCCAGAAAAGAGGAGGTGAGTCAATTAGACTGCTTAAGTATCCAGCTCTCCACGGATCCAATCCTAGACATGCACACAGCCATTGCCACACTTTAACTGAGTGGTTGTTCAGGGAAAACCAATTCGTTTAAAACCATTTGAAAAGGTTATTAATTTTGAAAATGTTTTCGTTGGGAAGCCTTGCTTTGTTATCACGATATTTTGAAATCAAGTAACCTTTTTAAAACGCGCCCTAGAGCTATTCAATTTCAAACAATTAAAATAATATCATATCTAAGCTAACAAAACATACTAAAAACAATTAAAAATAATTAAGCGGCCTTGTTACAACTTAAAACCCAAAACAATTAAAGTAAGTAAATGCTGATCAAAACACATGAAGAAAACCGAATTTGCAGAACATGTGGCCACTCTGAACCCCTCCAGCTCCAAGTCCATCGATCTAAGGCTCATCTACAAAGATGGGAAAAATGGGGTGACTTAGGAAAACTCAGTGTGTAAAGTATCCCAACCAAAGCCCAAATCAGTTCAAGCTTCCTGGGCCTAAGCCCAATTCAAAAATCAGAGTTAACTAGGCCTTAGCCCATATCAATATCAATCTGGGCCGTAGCCCTATAACAAGTCGAGGTATATTAGGCCTTGCCCATATCAACACAGTTGGGCCCATTTCCAAACAGTCTCATATGATTAACGCATGATAACCCCATCCAACCCTGCACTTGCCTCCGTTCATCCCTACACTTCCTGTGGGGAATAGATCACCCACGCCATCCCTTCACTTACAGTGTTAGCACCGGTTGTGGCACTAACTATAATTCGCAGCAAAGCTACTTATATCAGAATATGTGGCACAGCCACCAGAACGGGTTCTTCCTCCATAACAAAACCCAACCCCATGCAATATGACATGTATACAAAATATATATAATTAACAAGGCATGCTTCAGAAAGGCAGTCAGATTATAGCGTAAGAACAGTTATTTACCCTCGAGGGGGTAATCGTAACTTACCCCTTTAAGGGTATTACGGTAATTCTACCTTACAGAGGTATTTTAGTAATTTTATCAGTCTTTTTAGGGTTTCATGCTCATTATAGTTATTAACGTGTCTTCAGAATACTTACCGGACGTTTTTACCGAAATGAGCCCGTTAGCCCATTACCCAATTTTGGCCCATCGAAGCCCAAATTCACCGAGGTGCACGAAATTACGCACTTTGCAATCTTACCGTTGAAGTTACCAAAATTATCAATACAAACAATCCCACGAGAGCTCGCACGCTCGCAAGTTCTCGAAATGCTAGCTTTTCGGCATTTCGGCTTTTCGGCTTTTGCCGATCTAGTCTACTAGTGGGTGTCGTTTACACACCTGCTTTACGATGAAACATTGAAAAGATCCACACACGAGCAGCCTTTATTGATCTCCAACTACCAGATCTAGATTCTCCAACAGTGTCAACCCTCTATGCTCCTTGATTGCTTATCCTTAAATCCACACTAAATACAAATGAAACCAAAAGAAGAGGCTATTAAAGCCTTTAGTCTAAAACGACAGTCTCCCTAAGTGATTAAGGACTTGTCGGCTTTTCATAATAAACCTAAAATAACAAATGGACAGAAGGATCTGAGCACTTACCGAGGATCTACTTACTAAAAACGTTCCGAAGTACCTTCCTATTCCAGATTTGTTGTAGATCAAATCCCCAAAATACAAGGAGAGAACAAATCTAGTGACTCAGCTTTTAAAACTTATTCTTAGGTATGCTTATTTCGGTTTAAGAAAAAAATAGAAGAATAACGAAGAAAAAGAATAAAGGATTCAGCTAAGGAGTAAAGTCGGCTATCACGTAGTGTGGTTCGGCTTTTCGAAGGGTAATCAGTTAGCAATGGTTTGAGAGAGATCGGTGGAAGAAAAAATAAAAGGGAAAGAATTTTAAGAATAGCAATAGAAGATTTAGGCTTCGGCGAAGAAAAGAAAAATGGATCAAAAGGAATGAAAGTTGATAAAATAAAATAAAAAAAATATGATAAGAGAATTTGAGCTGAAAAAAAATAAACAAACAATTCATCCAAGCCAAAATTTGAGAGCTATTTCGGCATCTAATTGCCCAAAGCCGAATGAGTTCTATTTCGGCACCACCATCCTTCCCATATCCAAATTCCTTATTTTTCTTCTTAATTTTAACCCTTAGTACAGTTTGAATTTCATTCAAACCCCTTCCCACCGTTTAGCAGCCTTATCTACCCCTTGCACCGCTTCAGCACGCTGTTAAGAGAGTCTTGATCAGACTCCAACTCCTTCCCCACGCGAGCAGCAAAAACCAACCTTCCATGCACGAAGTGAGGCTCGAACCCCAGACCTTCGTCCGCCCTTGCGCCTTCGACCGTGCTGCTGACCACTTCACCACGCTTCTCTCTTTACTAATATAGGGTCACAATTAATTACAACCTTTACCTGCTTCAGTTCTGGCCCACTTTAAAAAAATAAAACAGAATTCGCCCACGCAAGGACTCGAACCTGCGCCCTCTCCGCATGCCCAGCACGCTGCTGCCACTGCGCCACGGTACTCCTTGTGCTAGATTATGCTTGCAACTCATCTTAACCCCTATTTTAACCGCAACCTGAATACTAAAAAAAAACAACCATTTGCGCGCCGTGCCTTGAACCCAGGCACTTCCCACGCTTTCCTAGCGTACTTAGCCACTGGGCCAGATGCTCCTTTATGCCCAGTTTCTGCCCAACTTATTTTTAAGGCCTTATGCCCAGATTTCTTTAAGAGGCAAAATTTAAGAATTTTGCTAAATCTATGGGCCGAGCCCCAGACTTTTACCCACACCATAAACCATTCTCAATTTATTTAATTACTAAACTAATCACACTAAATAATAATAACAATTAAATCATCCCATTTATTCGGGCCTTCTCCTACCCGAACCCAAACTCAAGGCCCAATATTTCGAGGCTCAAAAATCAGGACGTTACACGCCCGTATGGCTAATTTTGGGGATTTTGGGGTTTCTAATCATTTTTCACACAGGCTTGTGTTCTAGACACACGACCGTGTCTGTCCTGCACTATATTTTAGCACAAATGGATGGAGAGTTACACGGACTGTCCACACGACCATGTTCCCTGAACACATGGGCGTGTGTCACCTACACACGACCGTGTGCCTCTCTTATACGGGCGTATGCTTCTCTCACATGAGCGTGTTGATCCTCACAGGACCGTGTGGCCCTGTTTTGTAAATTTTTGCTTAGTAGCATAACTTAATCCATTCTATTTCTTGTGCCGTCCAACGATTATTGGGGCCTCTGTAAAAGTATTAGGGACTCCTATATGACATAGAGTCATGTTTTTATTCGTAAATGTAGGGCTAAACTTTTGATTCGTTCAAGCGTGTTCGTAATATGCTTGTGAAATGAAACATTGTCAGATGATAGAACTTGAGGTAATTTGTTTTTAAGCCTGTGTATTTGTAAGAGCATTTCTGATTCTGTACTTTGTTTCTGTGTGTCTGATTCTAAATGGTGTGCATTTTGCTTTCGCAAGAAAAATTTGTAGATGACCGTCTGAATGTGAGTTTCTGTAGCTATGAGACTGATGGTGCTTGATATGCATTCATTCACATGTATAAAATTGGAGTTTTGGTTGTGAAGAGAAGGAAGTCTATTCTAATTTGTCATTTTCAACTACAACACGTCTGTATAGCGATTTACTGCACAGTATGATACATATGGCAGCTCAGCTGCATACTATTTTTTACGTGGCTAAGTTCCACATTTGTGGCGTATAGGGTTGGATGGGCCTTTCAATGTTCTATGCGGTGTGCATTGTTGGTTGGGCTTTCTCTAGCTTATTTGTGGTGTGATTTGGGGATGAAGAGGTGTTCGGTTGGTGGGTTGGGTTGTTTTTTTAATCTGTTTTGCATCATCACATACTTCTGGTTGCGCGAGTGATAAATCGTAATTTATACGTATTATTATCCCATGCTTAGCACATTTATGAATGATTTCTCCTTAGATTTGGTGTATTTGATGCTCCTAATCCTTTAATTTCATGTGTTATACTTAGGTGAGCACAGGAGAGCAAAAAGAACAAGAAACGGGCAGAAAATAGAGAAAATAGGCTGACGTGGGAAATCAACATGGCCTGGACTTCCTCACACGGGTAGCAGACATGCCCGTGCTATTCTAGCAGGCTCAAACACGGCTTAAATTAACCTCAACATGGACGTGTCTATCTCTCAGCCTTGACCCTGGCCTGAAGTAATCGCACACGGGTGTGTCATACGGACGTTCGATCCCAAGATGAGTTCTATTCGGAAAAAAAGTAATTTGGAGGGCTTTTAGGCATTCTAAAGCCTATTTAAACACCCTAGAGGAGGATTAAAGAGGACACAGAGAGTAGGAAGCAAGGAATTACTCGAAGAAAGCCGATTGATCCATCTCGGAAGCGGATTCACCTCAAAGATTGAAGATCTCCCTTCAATTTCCTTCAGGGGTTTTGGGTTTTCTTTATGTTTTGTTACCATTCTTCTAAGATGTTTTCTTTTATAGTTATGAACAAAATCCCCTAAATACCTAAGAGGGATGAAACCTAAGACGGATCTTGTTAATATTTTCTAAACTATATGATAAATACTTGATTTGTTCTTAATTATGACTTTAACTCTTGTTTGAATATTCAGGATATTGATTCAAATATTTACGTGCTTACTCGGAGGATGAATAGTCCCTGTCTAAGAGTAGATCATTCATAATTAAGCGGAGCTGCATGCAATCCTAGAGATAGGATGACATGAATCTGTCGGATTAGAGTCAAATCTAATAAGGGAATCCATAGATCGAGTTAATGTAAAACTAGGGGTTTTGATAAGAAAGAGCTTTCAATTAATCAACCTAGGGTTAGACGTTATTAGTCTTGAATAGGGATAATAACATAACTTAATGATTTCTACGGATCAAGTCAAATGAATAAATTGTCTGATTCAAAGTCAACTAACAAGACAAGTCTAGGTGGAATCTTCCTTGGGTGTTGTCTAAAATCAATCAGTTTTCCCAAAAAGTATTTCCCCAACTTATTTTCTATGCATTCTTAGATTAGTTGATTAGTTAAATAAAACAACCTTCATTATCCTTAGGCTAAATAATAAGGAGAAAGTTAATACTAGTACTTTTAGTTCCTTTGGGTTCGACATCCGGTCTTGCTAAAACTATACTACTGTTCGATAGGTGCGCTTGCCTTCATCGTGATAATAGTTAGTTCAAGTACGATCAATTATAAATTTTAAAACTTATCGCTAGAGACAATCAAGTTTTTGGCACCGTTGCCGAGGAACTAAGATATTAGGAACACTCGATTTTTATTACTTTAGCCATTTACTTTTACTGTAATTTAACTTTGTTTTTATTTTTATTTACTAAACTTTATTTTATTCTCTTCTGACAGGTTTTCATAGTTTATGACTAGAAGAAACCCGTCAGGACCATGACTATTTGATAGTGAGATTGAGAACACAGGTCGCAGAAACAGAATAGAAATTAAGAGAAGCTTACAAAACATAGAGAAAGGGCAACAGAAAGATACTCCAACTACAAATAAGGAGATGGCTGAAAATCAGGAAAATCCGCTACCTCCTGCGATTGCTGCTGACCCAGTAAATCAGAATCCTACTCCTCGTACTATATATGATTATGCTAAACCTATGTTAACAGGAACTAAATCGAGTATAGTTAGGCCTGCTATTTCTGTAAATAATTCTGAACTGAAACCTAACACAATTCAAATGATACAACAGTTTGTTCAGTATGATGGTTTGCAGGGCGAAAACCCAAATACTCATTTGGCCAATTTTTTGGAACTTTGCGACACATTCAACATCAATGGCGTTTCTGATGATGCCATTCACCTTCGGTTATTTCCCTTTTTACTAAGGAACTGGGCTAAACAGTGGTTGAACTCGTTACTACGAGGATCAATCACTACTTGGGAACAATTGCCTGAAAAGTTCTTACTTAAATATTTTTCACCCGCTAAAACAACTAAACTAAGGAATGATATTTCTTCTTTTGTGCAGATGGATTTAGAAACACTTTACGATGCATAGGAGAGATACAAGGACCTACTGCGAAGGTGCCCTTACCATGGGTTACCTCTTTGGCTGCAAGTTCAAATGTTTTACAATAGTGTGAACCCCTCGACAAGACAGATGATTGATGCGGCCGCTGGTGGAACCATCAAAAACAAAACACCTGAAGTAGCTTACGAATTTATTAGGGAGATGTCACTGAATAACTATCAGTGGCAAGTCATGAGGACTAAGCCAACCAAAACAGCAGGCATTTATAACGTCGATGTGGTTAATATGTTATCAAATTAGGTAGAGCTTCTAAATAAAAAGATTGATGGTTTACTTGGTTCTACGCAGGTACATCTAGTGATGAGGTGTGATTCAAGTGGAGGAGGCATACACACAGAATATCAACCCTTCTACCCTACAACCGAAGAGGAACAAGTCCACTAGGTAATAATAACTCTAGATCTCAAAATAACCCATACAGTAACACCTATAATGCAGGTTGGAGGAACCACCCAAATTTTTCGTGGGGTGGTCAAGGAAATCAAAGGCTACAAAATCCTTCGGGTTTTCAACAACCACCTTATCAACAGGAAAAAAAATTGAACCTTAAGGAGATGTTAACAAAATTCATCTCGATGTTAGAAACTCGTTTCCAGAATACCGAGACAGCACTTAAAAATCAATAAGCGTCGATCCAAGGGCTCGAAACTCAGATAAGCCAGCTGTCCAAATTAATCTTTGAACGACCACAAGGTAGCTTACCAAGTAATATTGAACCTAACCCAAAAGAATAGCTTAATGCGATTAACATTAGAAATGAAGAACGGTTAGTGGCATCTGAACCAAAGCCAAAGCAAGAAAATGTGGAAAGCAAAGGTAAGGGTGAAGTAGGCCACAATGAGCAGAAACCAGTAAGTGTAGAACATAAACCTCATGTACCATACCCTAATGCGACAAGGAAAGACCGCTCAGACGAACAATTTGGTAAATTCCTTAAACTTTTATAGAAATTACATATCAACTTACCGTTTATTGAAGCTCTTTCGCAGATGCCGAACGCAATGAAGTTTTTAAATGAGCTTTTAGCAAATAAGCAGAAGTTGGATGAGGCATCGCATGTGGAGTTAAATGCAGTTTGCTCGACTATTCTACAAAATAAGCTACCAACTAAATTAAAAGACCCAGGGAGTTTTACAATTCCTTGTTTAATTGGTAGTTTAGATGTGAACAATGCTTTGGCTGATTTAGGGGCTAGTATCAATGTCATGCCTCACAAAATGTTTAAGCAACTAGGTCTTGGGAAACCCAAACAAACTAGGATGAGCATTCAATTAGCAGATAAAACTATCAGATTTCCTAGGGGTATTATTGAAGATGTACTTGTTAAAATTGACAAATTTATATTCCCAGTGGATTTCGTTGTTCTAAACATAGAAGAGGATAGTAACATTCCATTAACTTTAGGAAGTCCCTTTTTAGCAACTGCTAGAACAATTATTGATGTTGGCATAGACGAACTTACACTTCGTATGGGAGACGAAACAATTACCCTTCAAGCTTGCAATTCGAGCAACACATCAAAAATTGAAGGTGGTTGTATAAAACATTCTACTACGACTGACCATATGTCGCAACCTGCTTTGTAGGAAATATGTTCGAAGGACATATATGAGCCATGTTCAAGTAACAACAAAGGACCTATCCATGAGGAACGAAGGCTACAAATCGAGGAGCTAGATGAATGGCGGATAAATAAACTGAAAACGCGCCATGATGAGCTAAATTTTTCCCCAAATCAAATTAAGGTTAGAGATAAAGTATTTTTAGATCCAGTAGATCCTCGTATTACCACTTCTGAACCAAATGGAGCAATCCCTCTTACGGTACTTAACATCTTCCCATACGGTACAGTCGAGGTAAATCATTCCAAATTCGGCACTTTTAAGGTAAATATTACTCGCTTAAAACCTTATTTTGATAAAACTGGTAGCAGGAATGAGGAGTGTAAACTCCTCAAACCACTATGACCGCGTGAAATCAAGGTAAGTCGAGCTTAGACTATAAATAAGCGCTTCTCGGGAGGCAACCCGAGCACTAACGGTATTAACTTCTTTAAATTCTAATGTTTAACACCTAACTGAGCTCTTGAATATAGGTTTTCCAAACCCACACGGCCAGGCACACGGGCGTGCTTTAGATTGTGTGAAAACAGGGCAAAATTTCTCCTTAACACGGGATGCGACAAGTTGCTATGGCCGTGCGATATGGCTGTGGGCGATCCTACCAAAACAACACGGGCGTGCTATACACCCGTGTCTTAGAACCGTCATTGAACCTGAGAAAGTAGCACGGGCGTACGACATGCCCGTGCCTAGCACCCGTGGTCGACACTGTCAAACTAACACGGGCGTGGACTGAATGCCAGATACACCAAAATTTGAAAAAAGGTGAAACACACGAGCTAAAATTAGGGCACACGGGCTTGTCCCACGGCCGTGTGCCCCAAAATCTATAAAAACCCCTCACTATTCATCATCCCCTTCCCCCAAAATCCCTAACCCTAGCCGCTGCAAGTCCACACGCCCTCCAGCCATGCCCGTGCGCCACCCTCAACTTCATTTTCGACTCCCAAGCTCTTCCCTCTTGCGTTTGTTTACTCTTTTCTCTTCTATTTTACTTACTTTTAATGCTCATTATCATAATAATCTTCACATTTTTACTATATTATTTTCATTTTTCTACTCATTACTCTATCATTTAAATTTCATTCTTAGGATAGTTATCATCTATTCCATGTTGAATCAAGAGGTTAAGAAGGCCTCATGCTATTATCATTCTCATACCCATGCCATTTCCATGCTCATACTCATGCTATTACCATGCTAATTGCCACAAAATCTATATCATCGAATTGATTGTTTTGGTTGAGTTTTTGTTAGTGTTAGTAGTTTCGGTTGAATTTGTGAGTTTAAATGCATGGTTTATTCCATTTTGAGTTCGTTTAGATATTATCTTTTCCATTCATTAAGACGAAATAATGGTTCTTCTTGCAGGTATACAATGTCGACTTCACGTGGTAAAAAGGCCGCGGTCCCCTTTTCGAAGAAAAGGAAATGAGCAACATCATCCTCGGGTCCTACCGCAGAGATTCGCCACCCCTTCCTTCAGTTTCCCCTGGGATCCCAAAAAGAACTCTTTCAGATACTTCGGGCCCGACCTTTAAGTGCGGGCCACTACATTGACTGGGCTACACTTGAAAAAGTCCAACTGGCTGACGCGATCAGAGCTCTTCTGTCAACCGATCCATGAGAACTCTTCTTTGCGATTATCAAGTCGACATACCTTAATCTTACACTCGAACTTTGTTCGACCTTCCATCTTCAAGACGTCATGACCAATTTTGATGATCCCGACATGGTTCAATTTCGCCTCGGCGGTTTAGTTTGCCAGTTGAGCATCCTAAAGTTCGGTAATGCACTGGGCCTATACACGGAGGAGTTCATGGGGAAGAACGACCTCGACACTCTCAACCGTCACATCTATCATTCTCCTTCATGGTGCTAGAACGCTTTAGTACCTGTCTTGGCCACCTATGACCCTAGCCATTCCAAGGCATTGGCTCTCGCCCCATCCTTGAAGTATCTTCATGCTATTTTAGCTCACGCTTTGATAGGACGGCGAGAGAGCACCGGCGTCGTCAACACTCACGACGCCTACTTTCTATGGTGTATGACACATGGGCACATCTTCGACCTCGCCTATTTCATCGCCCTCGCCATTCGCCATCAGACGGAGCGGCATCGGAAGGGGGTCATCTCCATTGGCCCCTATATGACTCGACTGGCTCGGCACTTCAGACTCCTCAACACAGCAGCACAACCATCCTCACTTACTCTCATTGGTCAGATATCTCCACAAGGCATCTCGAGCATGCTACACATGAGGATGATCGAAAAATGACATAAAACTTGCCTCCTCAGTACCACCTTGCCCAACCAACCGAGGAGGAGGCCCCCGAGGACATTACTGATGATGTCCCTCCACGACATGAGGACCCACCGTCTCAGCCACCACCCATCCATCGTCCAATTCATGCGGCAGCTTCATATTCTGAAATCTCTGAGCACCTCACTCGATTCGAGCAGCAGTATTTTCAGCGCTTTGATAACATTGATGCTACTCTACAGTAGATTTGTCAGCACCTGCACATTTCATTGCCACCACCACCTCGCGAACCATCCGGCAATGATGATGTTTAGAGATTTTCTTTTCTTTTATTTTTATTTTTATCTATCGTTTTTCTTATTATTTTCACTTTTAACTTTTCATTTTTGATACTATTTTATTTTTAGTTTTTTTAAACAATTTTTAATTTCGGCTATTTTATTATGAGTAATTATTCTTCTTTATATTCCCTAAAAAGTTCCTGATTTTATCACAGTTATAAAGAGCTCCAAAGCTCACTATTACTTAGGAACTTGAAACTCCACTGGAAAAGTTCTCCACGACTGCCATGCCCTGCTCGACCACAATCATAGCCACCACAAGACATAATATTCTTTTGGAACAGCACTTGTGGAACCAAACCTCTACTACCACCGGAGTATTCGCCTCCACTCTACATAACTCCAAACTAAGAATTTCATCCATTTAACATTCAGAAAGTTTCACTTCTCTCCCTATCTTATGATGTTATATCTATTAATTACTACGAACTTTATCTTTGTACATTGAAGGCAATGTACATCTTAAGTTTGGGGGGGTTAATGATATCACTATCAGAAAAATCCCTGAATTTTGTCTTGTTCTCCTGTAAATTCTTCATATCATTATTAGAATGAATTTGGATTAATCTATGATTTTTATTGATATATCTTGAAATAAAACGTAGGCATTCATGTATTGATTATTTAAACTTCAAGACATTGGAGAATCAAGCATGATAAGTTGATTTTTGAGAATTTAAATTTTTAGGTTGCTTTCCCCAAGTTTAGGTATTATCTTGAATTGAAATCCACAGGTTTAAACATCAAAAAGCCACAATTTTTGTGAGAATTTGAGCCTATAGAGCATCTATTATTTCTTTTATACTCATTTTTACTGTTGCTTTGAGTGCGTCAATATCGAATTGTTATTCTAGAACTTGCTTGATGATGCATGTTAAGACCACACCATTTGATTTGATATGTCAAGATGATAGAGGCACTTAGGTTTAACCCACTCACTCCATCAAAGCCCACTTTCACGATTAACCCTTAGTAAACCCTTTTGAGCCTAACATCTCATTCATTGATTTACCCTCAATATTAACCCATAACTTATTATTGTTGAAATCCCCTTAATTAATTGTATCCCTATTTTTGTCGAGATTTGATTTGAATAAATTGCTTAGCTATGTTTTATTTTTGATAGTTAGTCTATGTTATTTGATTTGTTCTTAATTAAAAAAAATACATACATATCTATATATTAGCAGTAAGTCGTATTTTTTTGAAGCTTGAGTGTTTAATTCCATATTCTGAGAAGAAGCTCTTTTGTACGCAATTGATGATTAAATATTTTTCTTGTTAAGTAATTCTTCAATTCAATCTCGATTCTAACTTTCTGTTTCAGCTTGTGACCACACCCCCTAACCAAAGCCTCATTACAACCCTCTAAAGACCTTTTGATTGATGTATCATCTCAATTTATAGTGGTAGAGATTTGATTTTCATGCAAGCCTATGGTAATAAATTTTCATATTGAATATTGAGTGCTAAATTCATTATCCTTAAACATCTCGAGTGATTTGAGTGAATCTTTAGTGAGGCTGTTAAACTCTGTGAAATTTTGAATCAAAGGTGATTACTTAGATAAAGGGAGATGCCTATGTTTTTCGTGATTAAATGCTCAACTTGGAATATCTAAAACTTTAATGTTCTTCAAGTTGAATTCTCAATGTATGATTACTTATGGATTAGTTTGAGATATTATTGATAGGAATTATAAGTTGAGAAAAAGGAATTCTTAATTATGAATTGAGGATTTTGCTTGAGGACAAACAAACACTTAAGTGTGGGGGTATTTGATAAACCATAACTTATACAAATTATTATCTTAACACATTTATGAATGATTTCTCCTTAGATTTGGTGAATTTGATGCTCCTAATCATTTAATTTCATGTTTTATACTTAGGTGAGCACAGGAGAGCAAAAAGAACAAGAAACGGGCCGAAAATGAAAAAAATGGGCCGATGTGGGAAATCAACACGACCTGGACTTCCTCACACGGGTAGCAGACACGCCCGCGCCATTCTAGCCGGCTCAAACACGGCTTAAAACAACCTCAACATGGGCGTGTCTATCTCTCAGCCTTAACCATGGCCTGAAGTAATCGCACACGGGCTTATCCCTGTCGAGCCCAAGATGAGTTCTATTCGAAAAAGGGCAATTTGGAGGGCTTTTGGGCATTTTAAAGCCTATTTAAACACCCTAGAGGTGGATTAAAGAGGACACAGAGAGTAGGAAGCAAGGAATTACTCGAAGAAAGCCGATTGATCTATCTCGGAAGCCGGATTCACCTCCAAGACTAAAGATCTCCCTTCAATTTCCTTCAGGGGTTTTGGGTTTTCTTTATGTTTTGTTATCATTCTTCTGAGATGTTTTCTTTTATAGTTATAAACTAAATCCCCTAAATACCTAAGGGGGATGAAACCTAAGACTTGTCTTGTAAATATTTTCTGAACTGTATGATAAATACTTAATTTGTTCTTAATTATGACTTTAACTCTTATTTGAATATTCCAGGATATTGATTCAAGTATTGATGTGCTTATTCGGAGGATGAATAGTCCCTGTCTAAGAGTAGATCATTTATAATTAAGCAGAGTTGCATGCAATCTTAGAGATAGGACGACATAAATCTGTTGGATTAGAGTCAAATCTATAAGGGAATCCATAGGTCGAGTTAATGCAAAACTAGGGGTTTTAATTAGAAATAGATTTCAATTAATCAACCTAGGGTTACTCGTTATTAGTCTTGAATAGGGATAATAACATAACTTAGGGATTTATACGGATCAAGTCAAGTGAATAAATCGTCTGGTTCAGAGTCAATTAACAAGAGAAGTCTAGGTGGATTCTTCCTTGGGTGTTATCTAAAATCAATTAGTTTTCCCAAAAAGTATTTCCCCAACTTATTTTCTGTGCATTCCTAGATTAGTTGATTAGCTAAATAAAACAACCTTCATTATTCTTAGGCTAGATAATAAGGAAAACGTTAATACTAGTACTTTTAGTTCCTTTGGGTTCGACATCCGATCTTGCTAAAACTATACTACTGTTCGATAGGTGTGCTTGCCTTTATCGTGATAATAGTTAGTTCAAGTACGATCAATTATAAATTTTAAAACTTATCGTGAGAGACAATCAGCGAGCAACTATTTTTCTAAAAGATGCATTTACAATGATACGATGTACTTTAATTGTTAGTTATGATTGGGACATTGATTCCATGTGTGCATTTTGATTTGTAGTCGCGTTGTAAGTACGTTTCGCTATTGAACCGCTATTTGAAATTCTATTTGTAACTTGGTCGCTTGTTACGTATCGAAATCACACTGAGCTCGTATAGTTTACCCCTTAGTTTCCTCCCATCAGGTACTCTCATAATCTGAAGCTGGACTCAGCATACTAGAGGTTTCAAAGTGACATGTTTTAAAATGAGCTAATTGGTTCTTTTCTCAGTTCTTATTTTGTTAAGCCATTTTTTATTGTAAACAATTATCAAAACTGTGGTATGAGTTTTGTTTTAGGTTTTTTGTGAACTTTATTTTGGACTGAATTTTAGAGACCGTGGATTTATGTTCTCAAATAATTTAAAAATAACCTAAATTATCCGATAAAAGTTTTAAATGATTAAATGTTCTTATTAGAATTTGGCAAAGTGTGTTTGTAACTATACTTTTGGATAATACGTTTTGTAAAATTTTTCTACGATCACTTCAGTGATCAATGTGAGCTCCGAGATCCAGTCAAAACTTCTAGGCCGGGTTTTGGATCATTACAAAATAAATTGAACTTGAAATTGAAATTGAAAACTTGTGTTATTATATGTGGTTTGATTTTAAGCTAATGTTCACCTTGTTGATGTTGTGATTTGGCATGTTTAGCCAAACTATGCCAAATTGTGGTTGGTTATTGTATTTAATTGAAAGATAATGTAAGTTTTGTTTAATGCCTATGAACTTACTAAGCATTTTATTTGCTTACCTAGTTTGTTTTCCCTTTTCCTTGTAGATTCGTCACCTTGAGAAACACGTCGAATTGGATTATCTTGAAGCTCACACTACACTATCATTGAATCGGTAAATTTTTTATAATTTGATTCAAGGATTGTGGCATGTATATAGGGTTAAGGTGTTAAAGAAATGGTCACTTTCTTGTTCATATGGTATGTTTAATGTTTCTGGAAAAAGTTGAGTTGTAGGAAAAGTTTGGTTTGTAACAAATGGTGTATGGATTAGCTATGCTTGATGCGATTTAATTGATGATTTTAAACTTGAACATGTCATTTAGATATGCTAAGAATTGCATATAGAAGAAAAGGGTAAGTTGAATGAGTAGATGGATTGTACATGTTTTAGTTTAGACTATATATGTTACGGCATTTGAATGGCCACATACTTGATGACTTATTGACTCGTTTTAGGTTGAATATACATGTTTTAGTATAGGTGATTATAATATATGAATATGTATATTGATAAGTTTTGGTCAAAACTTTTGAATATGTACCAAAAAGGAAATTTTTGCCAAAAACAGGGTCAATGTCTCGATGACTAGCTTACATCATCGCAACATCAATTGACAGTAAGTGACGTCATGAAGTCAAGTGCTCTGAAGTCGCGACGTGACATATTATTTTGGCGACATGGAGGAGATGATGTTATGAAGTCGACCTTAAATTGTAAAACTTTGCAATTTGGTCATGTTTCGTGCTCCGGTTGACAATTGAGCTTTCGTAAGCTCGATTGAGACTCAGAATTGATTGTTTAACATAATTTTGAATGTGACTAAATCTTGATTACATTTGTAAATGATTATATGTTGTCTGTTTGACTATGGTTGCTTTGACAACGAATGTAACCCTCCATAGCTCGAATTCGATGATCGGGGCGGCCAAGGGGTGTTACATCGTCAATTGGTCACCTAAATCTAATATGCTATTCTTCTCAACGGAATTCTCTCCTTGACCTTTTGGATTGAACCATCGTCACTTGGAACTCTTTTACTAACTCCTGTTTAAATCTAGTACGTTTAGGTCTCATTTTTTTAAATTCTATTTTCATTGATTTTTATTTTTTTTCCTTTTACTTTTGTAGGTCATGTTTGGGACTCACTAGAACACAAGACTATCTTCCATTTTTTATTTGCTTTTATTTGTAATACCCTTTACCCGAGCCGATCATCGGGTTTAAGCAAAAGGATGCCACATACGTTGTCAGAGTAACTACAATCAAACACAGTAAAATGATTATTCAAACATTTGTTTGCATGTTAAACACATTTACATTACACTATAAAATCGAATTCGAGCCTTAATCAAGCTCATGAAGGCTCTTTTGTTGACCCGAGCATGAAATAGGACCAAATTACAAAGTTTTCAAAATTTCAGATCAGCTATCAATACCCTTACTTGGTACTAATACTAATTTGAGCTTCGAAGTTTCATAAAAGTTGAATTAAAATAAAAGGTATTGATACTTACCATAAGGTATTAGAACCTTTTTCCAAGTATCAATACCATTTTAAGGTATTTAAGAAAAATTGTTTAAGTATCGATACCTCAGAGCAAAAGCTACATTTTGGAGCCTATTTCATGCCATTTTCCAATTTTACTATTTAGTGAAATTCTCCCAACATTTTTCCTACACAAAATATGTCAAACTCACACCAACATCTCACCATATCATCATAGTTCAACCAATTCAAGATATCTCCAATTGAACATCAAATATATCAATTTATCTTATTCAATTCAACTTAATCATTCATATCTTTCACCATTCATTACCATCATCTTAACTATGATAATTCAACCAAAAACATGCTACTTTAAGCTACCAAACATAGTTCAAGCTCAATTTCCAAAGCCAACCAATGCAATGAGGCATTTATATTGTCATTTCAAACGTATTATCGATTTCAATCATTCTAGCATTCAAGATTAAAAAAAAGCATATCACCTATATACATGCCACAAAAATTGAGCATCAAAATGATTAAAAGACTAACGAATCAATAACATGATAGTGTAAGCTTCTCGACGATCCACTTGACACGTACCAGAAGTTGATAATCTGCAGGGAAAGGGAAAAATAATGGCGGTAAGCATATCGAATGCTTAGTAAGTTCATAAGCATTAAACAACAACTTACCTCAATTTATGATTTAATACGATAAAATACTAACTTCTCAATTTTTCCTAACATGATAACTATATATCAACAAGGTGAGTTCAACATTTATCATATCATATAATAATTCAAACATATAACAATTCAGTTCATTTATTCAATCAACATTTAACCAATTCACTATCATATTCATATCATTCCACCTATTTATCCGCAATACATCCAAGTTCAATTTAATGTTAATCATAATTTTTTTTCATTATTCAAGTTCTGAGTCGAATTCATTGATTCATCACATTTCTATATCGACCCTTTAGGCTTGTATAATAGGTTCGCATGATCTTTCACATGCTATGGATATTCGTATATCGCAGTATGTATTTGTATCATCAAATCACAATATCAACTCAAATCGAATATCATTTATCCAATTTACATTTTATACCCCTATTAACCTGAATCAGACTTGAACTGTAACAGCCTAATTTCAGTGGTGTCGGAACAATGATTCGAGATCACTAAATCCGACAAATGAGTAGGAAATATTATTAATTTAGTGAGTATAAGTTAAATGTGAAGTTAGGAAAAATTTTGAAATAGTGAATAGTGTACAAAAAATATATATATATTAAAATAATTACAATCGAAAACGAGGTATCGAGACCTCGAGAATTTTAAATATTTATGGAGTGTTAATAAGTTAGTATTAAAGTTTCACAAGAAATTTTAAAGTACTGATAGCTAATTAAATAAAAAGGACTAAATTGAAAAAGGTGTAAAAGTTGCTAAAATGATTAAATAGCTTAATTGTCAAATGAGGAAGGACCTAAAGTGCAAATAAACCCAAAGGAGATATTTTGGGCGGCAATAGCTGAGAAAAATCAGAAAATGGGTGAAATAAGGGCAAAATTGGAAAATTGCCAAAATTAACTAAATAAAAATGGGACTAAATTGGAATATCTAGAATTCTCTTCATTTCTCTTCATATTCATCAGCTGAAAAATAGCCATGGAGGAGGATTCAAGCTGGTTTTCATAATCTAGCTTCATGTAAGTTTAATTCTTTCTTTCTCCTTGAAATTTTTATGTTTTTGTGACTTTTACAACTAGGTCCACTTGTTGAATTCATTAGTTTTTGATTCTATGAAAGAAATTGAAAGTTTATATGAATATGTACTGGAAGTATATGATGATTTGGCATGGAATTAGAGCTTTAAATTATTTATATGCTGATTTTATTGAAAGAATTGAATAGAAAGTGAATGTTTGGGACCTAATTGTAAAAGAGTTTGAAGTTAGAGTTCCATATGGAAATTATGAATTTCAATAGTTATGAAATAACTTATAATGTCTATAAAAGTATTAATTTAGAAAATTATCTTAATTGAGGGGTTAATTGAGCAAGGACTGAATTGTATGAATTGTGGAATTTGGGGCTAAATGGAAATCAATATTTTCACTAAAACTGTTTTGGGCAGCAGCAGTAGCCTAAATTTGAAAAATCACCAAAAATTGTATAAATTGAATTAGAGGATGAATAAAATATGAAATTAAAGCTTATTGAGTCTAGTTTCTTATAAAAGAAATTATGTAAGCAATGGAATTGTAAATCATGAGATATAATAACTTTTGTGAGACAAGGTCAGAATGATTTCGAGTTCCCTGTTCTGACTTTGGAAAATCATCAAAAATTGGATAAAAATAATTAGGCGCTTAAATTTATATTTTTAGAATCCTGAATGAGTCTATTTTCAAGAGAAACAAATGAGGACATCAATCGAATCCTGTACAAGAAGATAATTAATTTTTAGTGAAGAAGGGTCGGAACTGTCAGACGGCAGAACAGGGAGACTTTAATGAATAAACTGTATTAATTGGCCCAACAAAAATTATGAAATTTTTTGGTAAGAAGATATATGAGTCTAGTTTCAGAGAAAATTAGCGGATCTTAATTTGGAGTTCTTTAGCTCAAGATAAAAATAATTTAGTGACTATGACACAGATGGACAGCTTGAATATTCACATAAGTAGATAGTGAAAATTATGGATAATGTTACCTACAAGTGTGTTGTTTATACTAAGGATGTGGAATGGAGAGGAGGAGGAGGAAAATATGTATGAATATTCATCTAGCATGGCTAATTTGCATGTTTTAGGCTCAGGACTAAATTGAATAAAAGTAAAAAATTATGGGCAATTTTGTAAAAATGTCGAAATGACCAAATTGTATGAAATGAATTATTTTATTATTTAAAATTTCAAAATTGAATGATATTTATCATGACATGTAAATAGGTGATTATTTTTATACGTTGATACAAGGAAATTAATTAAATTGAGACAAGTAATAAATTCAAGTAAAACATATCGAGAAAAATAAGTACGTTAAGGGACAATATGTTTGATTTTAATTGGTTCCAAATATGAACGTTAGATAAAATGAAATATCTGATAAATAAATCGGTAACTCCGTAATGCTCCATAACTCTATTTCGGTGACGGATTCGGGTTAGGGCGTTACATTTAGTGGTATCGAGCTAAGGTTTAGTCGGTTCTCGGACCGAATGTAGTACATGTGAAGTATGATTATATGTGAATATCTCAAATATGTATTGGTATTGAATTGTATACTTGATTAGAAAGTGGAAAAGTGAATTTGAATTGAATTGAATGGAATGGAATGGAATTATGATTAATTGAAGTGTGTATTACTATAATTCAAATTTTAATTATTATTGATTGTTGAATTTTTAATTGTTATGTATGGTAAGTAAGAATTATTGTGTTTTGCAATTGAAATGGATTGATATAGTATGTGATGAATTTATTGAATTTATATTGATTGAAATTATTTTGATTGAATTTATATTGATTGAATTATGAATTTATGTGAATAATTGAAATATATTTGTTGAATTAAATGAAAATGTATGAAATTATGAAAATGTGTGAATATATGTGAATATTAGATTGGTATATTGATAAAGGAATTATTAAATTTAGAAAGTGAATCAAATACCCTATTAACAGTATCGGACTAGATTGGATACAAATGGCATGCCATTGGATTTGTGATGTGATGAGGAGATTTGTAGTTCGGCGAGAAGATGTTTCTGTTATTATAACTTCGGTTTATCCGAAGAGGCATTAAATGCCTTTCTGGTGTGTTATGGAGGATTTATAATATTCCGGGTGTGTTTGGGTTGGACATTCTGGTGTGTTTGGGAGGATATGATATACTGGTGTGTTTGGGAGGCTATATTATACTCGTGTGTGTTATGGAGGATTTATAATATTCCGGGTGTGTTTGGGTTGGATATTCGTGTGTTAGGGTGAAATCATATATCCACCAAAGTCCGAGTCTTGTTAATAGGGGTAAATGTGAATATTAAGTAAAATTGAAATAAGAATTAAATTCCTATTAACTTGTCGGGCTTGTCGGATATAATTGGCATGCCATAGGATTGGAAGAGTACGGGATTATCGGCTTTACCGATCGTGCACTTATGTGCTAGTTATCGTTACCTTTAACGATTCGGCACTTTGTGTGTCGGATATTGTTACCGCATCATATCAAGTATTCGTTCCGGATTTGTTCCGATGAGGTACTCGTGTACCGCATCGCTCATTATCGCTTCGCTTTTTTTGCCGACCGATGAGGCACTATGTGCCGTCATCGGTGTGTTTGGGTTGGAATCCGTGTATCCGTCAAAGTCCGAATTGTTAATAGCGTGAATAATCGAAATGAGAAAATTAAATAAATTTGGTTGCTCGTATTATTAAAAATATATATATATATATGAGAAAGAAATTATGAGTTGAATTCTCAATTGAAATGAAATGTGAGATTTGGAAAGATTCATGAATTTGGTAAAATATTGAATTATTGATATTGAAATCAGTTGAATAAATGAAATGAGAAAATCAAATGAATTTGATCGATTGAACTTTTGAAAGTATGAAAAAAAGAAAAAAAGAAAAGTGGAATTAAAAATTGAAATGTGAATTGAAATTGAGATATGAGATTGAAAGCTTGAACCAAAGGTTCATGAATTGATTAAAGATAGCGTAGATGATATATGATGCTATTTGATGAAAGACTATTGTCGAGATATGAAATTAAAGCATAATTAACACATATGACTTATATTGTTACATGTTTGATGTTTATTATTTATTATAGTATTTATAATTTGAATTATGGCAATACCACTGAGTATAAATGTACTCAATGTATGGTTGTATTACTATAATTCAAATTTTTTATTATTAAATGTTAAATTTAAATTATGTATATGGTAAGAGAAGTATGAGTTAGTGATATTGAGATAATTGAAATGTGTTTATGATGAGAAGGAACTTAGAAAGGTATGAATAGAAGTTCATAATATGTATGTGATAATGTACGAAATGAGATAATCAAAAGTTGAGAAATGATGAAACGTGAATGAAATGAAAGTTTAAATTGTGATAAGTTTATCTATGTTTGTATGGCATTCATATGATATTATGTGTCTGACTTGTTTGGTTAAGTAAATGCTATGAGTAAATTTACTCAAAATTCATGAAATGTATGTTTAATTACACTAGTTTGAAATGGATAACTGAAAAGTTCGTGTAACATAATTTTGTATGTTAATTTCTTTGAAGTGAATTATGTAATTGTGATGATATGATGTTGATGATAAATGCTAAGTTATATGTGTGTATTTATGAGAGCTCAGCTAGAGGCCTTACGACCTCACCCTCTTACCAATGTAGTATTTTATAACGAAAATTTATAATAAAAAAATGTTGAATAAGTTCACAAATATGAAACTAAAGAGTACAAAGAAGAATGGAATAATTAATAATGTAGTCGGAGTTAAAAATAGTTTGACAAGTAAATACAATTTTGAAAAAAGATATCGATTACTCTAAAGATCATTCAGATTACGTAATGACACGGTTAAAGAAAAAGTTAACCTCGGCTTAGTCGACTTATTCGGATATGATATCCAAGTATGTGTTTGCTGAAATTTTTCCCGAATTGGTTTCGTTAGTGAATGGAATGATGCGGGGTTCATGATGACGCAATTAATCGTAAAAATGATAATTGAGTAGTAAAGATGATTGTGGGTGATAGTTACAGTTGAAACGAATATGATCATCTTTTCTGGGTATTCTATATATTCTTTTATCCTCAGATATATGTGTGTGGTTATTCAGTCTCTGGTGGAGTTCTGATGTTTTGAGAATGCTAGTTAATTATGATGTTAGACGAAAGCTCTATTGGTCTTGTTTGTTTATGATCGTCATTTCTTCATCTTTTTAGAATTCTATTTTAATATGTTGGAAATGAAGTTAATGGTAAAAATTTATGTGAGAAATTTATGTGAGACTATTCTTATGTTTCTACTGATCATGATTTTGTTTTATACATGCGGGGAATATATTATCTCTGTTATGATGGAAGTCCAGAGTCGGTAAGCAATGTTTTTCTTTTGGCTTTCTTTGAGAAATTATCAAGATTTTTATTATCTTTTTGTGAGTTAGATGTACTAGTGATTGTATGAGTGTTACATAATATTTTTGAGTTCATATTCAGATGCCTATTTGTTAGCAAGTAAGCCAAACATTAAGAACATTTAGGATTATTGCAGTCAGTGATAATACTAGTGTGTTATGAGATAGAATGACTATAGATTTCGAATTGGGATTGTCATTAACATCGGAAAGGAAAATGTTATTTAGTTTATGGTTGTTCATTTGACAAAGAAAGATCTGTATGATCATTTCAGTAAGTACAGAGTTTTCATTTGATGATCAAATGAGTATATGTGTCCCCTCGAGAGGGTAATTTAGAATTTTGACAGTATGTTCCAACATTGTGTTCTAGAGTTCAAAGGTGACAGGAAAAAGATATTCGAGGTTAAATCAAATTGTGATTCTGAGAAGTTAGTAAAAGTGTTTATGAGTGTTGAAAGTAACTTCTTCTGGTAAGATTTTCGGGGACGAAAATCCCTTAAAGGGGGGAGAGTTGTAACAGTCTAATTTCAGTGGTGTCAGAACAATGATTCGAGATCACTAAATCCGACAAATGAGTAGGAAATATTATTAATTTAGTGAGTATAAGTTAAATGTGAAGTTAGGAAAAATTTTGAAATAGTGAATAGTGTACAAAAATATATATATATTAAAATAATTACAATCGAAAACGAGGTATCGAGACCTCGAGAATTTTAAATATTTATGGAGTGTTAATAAGTTAGTATTAAAGTTTCACAAGAAATTTTAAAGTCTTGATAGCTAATTAAATAAAAAGGACTAAATTGAAAAGGTGTAAAAGTTGCTAAAATGATTAAATAGCTTAATTGTCAAATGAGGAAGGACCTAAAGTGCAAATAAACCCAAAGGAGATATTTTGGGCGGCAATAGCTGAGAAAAATCAGAAAATGGGTGAAATAAGGGCAAAATTGGAAAATTGCCAAAATTAACTAAATAAAATGGGACTAAATTGGAATATCTAGAATTCTCTTCATTTCTCTTCATATTCATCAGCTGAAAAATAGCCATGGAGGAGGATTCAAGCTGGTTTTCATAATCTAGCTTCATGTAAGTTTAATTCTTTCTTTCTCCTTGAAATTTTTATGTTTTTGTGACTTTTACAACTAGGTCCACTTGTTGAATTCATTAGTTTTTGATTCTATGAAAGAAATTGAAAGTTTATATGAATATGTACTGGAAGTATATGATGATTTGGCATGGAATTAGAGCTTTAAATTATTTATATGCTGATTTTATTGAAAGAATTGAATAGAAAGTGAATGTTTGGGACCTAATTGTAAAAGAGTTTGAAGTTAGAGTTCCATATGGAAATTATGAATTTCAATAGTTATGAAATAACTTATAATGTCTATAAAAAGTATTAATTTAGAAAATTATCTTAATTGAGGGGTTAATTGAGCAAGGACTGAATTGTATGAATTGTGGAATTTGGGGCTAAATGGAAATCAATATTTTCACTAAAACTGTTTTGGGCAGCAGCAGTAGCCTAAATTTGAAAAATCACCAAAAATTGTATAAATTGAATTAGAGGATGAATAAAATATGAAATTAAAGCTTATTGAGTCTAGTTTCTTATAAAAGAAATTATGTAAGCAATGGAATTGTAAATCATGAGATATAATAACTTTTGTGAGACAAGGTCAGAATGATTTCGAGTTCCCCTGTTCTGAATTTGGAAAATCATCAAAAATTGGATAAAAATAATTAGGCGCTTAAATTTATATTTTTAGAATCCTGAATGAGTCTATTTTCAAGAGAAACAAATGAGGACATCAATCGAATCCTGTACAAGAAGATAATTAATTTTTAGTGAAGAAGGGTCGGAACTGTCAGACGGCAGAACAGGGGAGATTTTAATGAATAAACTGTATTAATTGGCCCAACAAAAAATTATGAAATTTTTTTGGTAAGAAGGTATATGAGTCTAGTTTCAGAGAAAATTAGCGGATCTTAATTTGGAGTTCTTTAGCTCAAGATAAAAATAATTTAGTGACTATGACACAGATGGACAGCTTGAATATTCACATAAGTAGATAGTGAAAATTATGGATAATGTTACCTACAAGTGTGTTGTTTATACTAAGGATGTGGAATGGAGAGGAGGAGGAGGAAAAATATGTATGAATATTCATCTAGCATGGCTAATTTGCATGTTTTAGGCTCAGGGACTAAATTGAATAAAAGTAAAAAAATTATGGGCAATTTTGTAAAATGTCGAAATGACCAAATTGTATGAAATGAATTATTTTATTATTTAAAATTTCAAAATTGAATGATATTTATCATGACATGTAAATAGGTGATTATTTTTTATACGTTGATACAAGGAAATTAATTAAATTGAGACAAGTAATAAATTCAAGTAAAACATATCGAGAAAAATAAGTACGTTAAGGGACAATATGTTTGATTTTAATTGGTTCCAAATATGAACGTTAGATAAAATGAAATATCTGATAAATAAATCGGTAACTCCGGTAATGCTCCATAACTCTATTTCGGTGACAAATTCGGGTTAGGGGCGTTACATGAACAGATACACGGATCCCACCAACACACGAATTTGGCACCCAGTGCCTCATCGGACAATGACGAAGTAAATAGTTTGTGCCCAACGCTCATCGGTATGACCAGAGTAAAAGTTGTGCCCAACACTTATCGACACATAGGCAAAGTAACCCGTACACTATCTATCCTATGGCAGGCCAACTACATCCTACTCTGTCCAAACAGTTAATAAGGTAATCTGTAACAGCCCATTTTCAGTAAAATCGGAATAGTGGTTTCAGGACCACAAATCCGAATCAGAAAGAAAAATTATTTTTATATTTTTGCATGATTTGTATTTAGATAGAAATATCATGTAAAAATTCTGATAAGAAAATCTTATCGATTTAGTGCTTAATTATGGGAAGGACCAAATCGCATAAAATGCAAAAGTTAAATTTTGGTAGTTAGAAAGATCAAATAGCTCCTTATATGGTAATTAAATCGTTAATCAAAATTTAGTAGATATTTTTAACGATTCATCCATGGAAAAATTAGAAAAGGCTAAGGACTAAATTGGAAAGTGATAAAATTAAAGATGATAATTAAATTAAATAGAAATATCATCTTATTTTATATCATCTTCCCAAAAACTTGCATGGAAACCCTAAGAGAGAGAGAAGAAGCTAATCAAGCTTAATTGGGTAAGTTTTATTGTCCTGTTTCTAGTAATTTTTATATTTTTGAAACCGAGATAGTTTAATCTATTTATTTGGAGAATTAATTTGAAAAGTTATCAAAGTATAGAAATTATTCCATGGATGAATATGTTGAAAATTTAAAATTTATGGTACAAAATGAAAGGTTGTTGATAAATAAACATCTTTTACAAAGTGATTTTTCATGAAAACATGATTTAGGGACTAATTTGTAAAGTTGTAAAAATTGAAGAAAATTCTAGAATTTATGGAATACATGTTCTGTAAATTGTATATTGAAATTTTGGTTAGGCTTGGAATAGGGAGTAAATTACACGAATTTCATTTTCCGAGCCTAGGGATGAAATTGAAAATTATAAAAAGTTTAAGGGCAAAATGGTAATATTTCCTAGGATGTAAATTGAGTCCAATTGAATATGAAATGTGATAAATTGATGATTAAATTCATTTATATAGATTCAGATAACTCATATTCAAAGTTAGATCGAGGAAAGGAGAAAGTTTCGGATTAGTAGATCTATATAGGTGAACAAGTGTCGAGGTAAGTTCATGTAACTTAATTAAGCATGTAAATATGTTGAATTGAATGTTGTATTTGTATAAAATATGATTTATATTTATGTGAATTAATTGGATGTTATAATATAAGAATTGAATACATGCTTGATATTGTTTGAAAAAGGTTAAGTTCCGTTTGAATATTGGATTTCGATGGACAAATGTGATTTTCCCTATTGAATAAGGTCCTGCATTTGTTGCTAACGGGATTTAGCTTGGATGAGTAATCCTATTGATCTCATTACATAAAGGATTTAGCCTGAACTGGTAATCTTGATATAAGCCCTCTTGAGCATATGTTATAGATAGGATTTAGCCCAGACGGGTAATCCTGATTAAGCTCTTATAAGCATATGTTGGAAACAGGATTTAGCTTGGACAAATAATCCTGTTATATGATCTGTGGCTTGAGAGTGTGCTTTCTGTTTAAGTACCTTAATGGGTACTCTTGAATATAAATTGACGGATTTTTGAATTGTACACCTTGAGTGTACTATTTTAGTATCCATCGAAATTTCAGTGATTCAACGGACAAAATACTTGACATGATATGAGAATTATGAGATGAAATGAATAATGTCTTGAAAGAATAAAGCATGATGAGCTCATCTATGTTTACTTGATGTGTATGAGAATTTTGTGACTAACATGTTTGATTGAATGCATGTGTTTAGGCAATTTTGCCAAGTTGATGGAAACATGTTATTATATGCTTAATTTTAATAAATGAGATTGGTAAGTTTAATTCCAGTTATACGAACTTTCTAAGCATAATATGCTTACTAGGTTTACTTTTCTCTGTTTTATAGTTCTCGGAAGCTCGCAAAGGTTAGTGAATGGTTGAAGCATCATCTCACTATCCATAAGCTTATTTTGGTATAAATAGTAAATTTATTTTGGTATAATGGCATGTATAAGTTAACTTGACTATAGATGACTTGAATATGTTATTTGTAACTTAGCCATTGAAATGGCTAGTAATGGTTTGTTTTGGTACTTATAAAGCATTATGTCATGATAAATACATATATGTTAAGTATGGATGATCCAATGATGTTTAATGTTTAGGTTAAACTAAAGTAAGATTATAAACATAATTATATATGCAATGATATATCATATTAGATAATAGAATTTGTTTGAAATCAATGCTTGAATTGGTTGGTATTTGGATGTAAGTTCTGGTGCAAGATATTGGTAAAATTTTGGGTGAGAAATGAAGCTAGAAATGGCTTTATTTTGTCCACACGGGCGTGTGTCTAGACTGTGTGTACATGGACATGTGGTTAGGTCGTGTATCCCCTGCATCTTAAATTCAAGAAACAGAATGCTCAGTATTAAGCACACGGGTAGAGACACGGGCGTGAGTCTCAGCCGTGTGTGCTACACAGCTTGGAACACGAGCGTGTGTCTTGGCCGTGTGAACCCTGCACTTAATTTTGAAAATTAAATTGATCACACGGCCTACTCACACGGGCATGTGGCTGGCCGTATGACACAAGTCAGAGAGTTACATGGGGTCGAACCCGGCCTGTAACACCCCAAACCCGGCCTAGATGTTAGGACCAGATCCGACGTGCCACATCAAAACGTTCAAAACATTTTATGTTTTTAATCCAAAAACTTACTTAGTACTTAGAGGATGATTTCATTATAGGTTAAAGTGAATAGAAGCTGTGCACCAGGTAGGAAACCGGAAAAGAGGAGGTGAGTCCATCGGACTGCTTAAGTACCAAGCTCCCTTCGGATCCAATCCTAGACATGCACACCACCATTCTCACACCTTAACTTAGGGTATTTTAAGAAAAGTGCTTAATTTTGGAAAATGTTTTCATAGCGAAAGTTTTGCTTATATCGTGTTATTTGGAAATCAATGACCGTTCTTTTTAAAACGCGCCTTAAAGCTAATCAGTTTCAATAGTTAAAAATAAAACAGACCTATTCTAACAAAACATATCCAAACCTTTAAAAATAATTAAAAGTGGCCTTATTACAACTTAAAACCCCAAATCATAAAAGTAAATAAATAAAAAGTCCAATTTACCAGAAGAAAACCGAAATTTGCAGAACGTGTGGCCACTCTGAATCCCTCTCAGCTCCAAGCCCACTATGGTTGGGGATTACCTGCGTGGATGAAAACTAAGGGGTGAGTTTGGGGAAACTCAGTGTGTAAATTAACCCAACCATAGCCTATATCAGCTCAACCCACAGAAATAGATCAAGTTGGCCTTAGCCTGCAGCATGTATTTCGAATAAAGCCTATAGGCCCATAACAATGCAAGCAATATGATATATCACATGTATATGCAGAAACCCAACCCAAATCCAACCATATGCACCGCCGTCCAACCTTACACCATGTGGGAGACTACTCGACCCACCCAACTGCACGCACGCCACGTAAATTTACAAAGATGGCTGCCAGATACAGATAATGTGACAGAGTCACCAGATACAGATATTTGTGGCAGTGCCACCAGAACAGATAAATGTGGTAGAGCCACTAGATCAGATAATGGTGGCATAGCCACCAGGACGCTTCCTCCATAAATATAACCCATGTCCCCATGCAACAGATATACAATCATGGTATACATCATACAGAATCAGATCATCATGCTTTTCAGTCAAAATTAACCCTAGGGGTATAATGGTCATTTTTCACCTAGGGGTATAATGGTTATTTTTCATGCATAGGGGTATTCTAGTAATTCCACTATTCTTAAGGTTTCCATGCATATCATAACCACTTACGTACTAACAGGAACACTTACCGAGCATACCTACCATGTTGGGCTCGTTGGCTCATTAACCCGATTTTGGCCCATTAAGCCCAAAATATCGAAATGCACGAAATCGTGCACTCTGCAGTCTTATCATTTTTAGATTACCAAAAATGTTAATCGTTCCATCTCACGAGCATTCACACACTCGCAAGTTCACAAAATACCGGCTTTTCGATATTTCGGCTTTTGCCGAACTAGTCCATGAGAGGGTGTCAGTTACACACTTGCTTGCGACGATACGCTGACGAGTTCCACACACGAGTTGCCTACAGTCAATCACTAATATGTTAACTATGAATCCAAACGCACTTATATACAGAATCCCTTACCAAAAATTCAGCCATTAACACCTTAGGCACTAGCGATCCTACCTTTGCCGAAATTAGCGACTAGGTCTATATCCAGTCGTTCCACTTGTCCAAGCCTTTGATCAGCAACCTCTAGATCACATTATTATCACAATACAATAGTTGTCACAACCCTTAGAGCCACAGAGCCCAAATCGATAGCCTCCCTAAACCTTTAGGGGTTTCGGCTTTTCTAAAATCTAAAATAAAGAATAGGTTCAAAAACTTACCACCGATTCCTTCGATCAATGATTCCAGTTAATTGCTACTTGATTCTGATGCAGATCTAACTCTCAAACCTGAGCAGAAGTTGATCCTTTACTGGTCTAATGATTCAGCTATGCCCCTAAGACTATAGGGTTTTTCGGCTTTTTGTACTATGCAAAGAAAGATAAAATAGGAGGGTTTGGCAAAGGGGTCTGCATTGTAAAAATTTGGGATTCAGAGGATGAGAGAATCGACCAACAATATGGAGAAAAATAAGAGGGTTTGTCCAGAAGAAATCGGCACAACAAGAAATATAGGCTTTCGGGATTTCGGCTTTTAAGATCTTCGGCTATGATCCTTAAAAACGATGGTAAGAAAGTGGTGTTGAGTTGAATGGTAGAGGGATTCGTCTATGAAGGAAAAGAAGAAGAAGAGAAAGTAGATGGAGAAAAAGAAAAGAAAGGAAGAGAAGGAAGGATGGTCAAAAAACGACACAACTTACCTCAAATGCCGAATTTATACTTGGCATTTGACCTAGCCGAAATTAACCCCCAAAGAAACCCTTGGCCAGCCAACTCTTGCTCCTCAAGAGTCCACCATTTGGCCAACACTGCTCTCCCTAATCAGCTCCTAAATCCTCTCCCTTATCCCCTCCTTACTCAATCTCTTAAGCAACTCAAACTCTTCCTGACAGACTTTTACTTGAGTTCCATTACTTACCATTCCTAAGCATAAAAATAATTCCCTTAATATGCTCTCATCGTGACTTGAACCTCAGTTCTCCCTAGCCATCCACACGCCACTTTCATAGCCTTCCTAGTGGCGTCACATGCCACTTTGCCTTATGCTTCCTTGTGGCTTGTTTTACCAATTAATTTCTTAAAAGCCTAATATACCAAAATCCCTTTTTCTTGTAAAATTAAAATTAGTTAATTCTACCGATTTTTAACTTAGACTTGGGCCTTCTAAAGGCCCACTATCATACTTAGACTTACATCAAGCAGTCAAAACACAAAAATCCTAAAATTTGCTGAAAATCACAGAAATCCTTAAAATCCCAAAAATTGGGGTGTTACACGGCCTGCAGCACGGGCGTGTCCCTGGACCACACGGGCGTGTGTGCCCTGTATCTAAGAAAATTTTAGAAATTTTGTGAAAAATTCTCTGAGTTCCCGATTTAGTCCCGACTCAAATCTAATACTAATATTGGGCCTCGAGGGTCCATTTAGGAGACGTTTTGAATAATCTTGGAAAAATGAATAGCAAATGTTATGAATTATCCAGTAATGCTCCGTAATCCTGTTCCGACAACGGACATGGGTTAGGGGTGTTACTTAATCAGTAATCCAATTTCATTATAGATTCGACTCCCATTCTATTGACTTCAATATCATCAATTCATTAATCAAATTATCATTTCATATATATATAATATAGTTCATCTCAATTTCAATCCAATTTCACAATTTTGACCAAGTTCTATTATTTTTAATTTTATTCAGTTTAGTCCTCTTTCTCGATAATCATTCACAAACATACCAATACGATTTGATCAGCCATAATCAACTATCAATTCATTAAATAACTCAATTTATTAGTCAATTTATCATTTCTTTACGATTTAGTTCATATCTTACCTTTTGTACCAAATTGTAAATAATTTAAATTACAATCAAACATACACAAAAAATTCATAATTAAAGTATATAATAATTTAAATACAATCAAACCATATGAACTTAGCTAGTCAAAATAACAAACAACCAAATATTCAAGGACTAATCAACAATTTTGCATTTTCCTAGATTATCCCCAATTTGGTTCAATTCTCAATCTATATAATAATTCAGTTCAATTATCAGTTCCAACCCTCTTATTTCATCCTATTATAAACATATATCAACTAAATTTCATTATTCAAATGCCCCTAAAGTTTTGAATTTTATTCAATTTTGTAACACCCCAAACCTGGCCCAGACGTTATAGCCAACTCTGGCAATGTCACATGGAATGGATTTTGAAAGCGGGGTTATCTCGGTAGAAACCAATTTTGATTTTTTATCTCCTATTTGTTTATATTTATTCCAAAATGTTTATTTAATTAGTCAAAATGTGTTAAAACATACCTCTTTTTAGCAGAAGCTTATAAAATCATTAAGTTTAGGAAAAATCGTCTGATACTTTTAGAAAGCCTTTGTTTTTTGTAACGTTAAAAGCATAATACTCAGTCAAACCCAAATTAATCCAACAATTCGAAAAGTCCACATTTTACAAAAATACCCAGAAAAGAATAAAAAATTTAAAGTAAAACCAAATTGGAAATAGTACCTGACTGGTGGTCACCGTCAAGTCCCCCACTGCACCGATCTGCCTAGCTCTGTGGATTTCCTGTACGGATCAAACAAAAAAGAATGAGTTTATGTAAACTTAGTGTGTAAACCCACATAATTAAGCGTGCACTCACATACAGTAAAACAGATCCGGTCAAATACAAATTTGGGCCTAAGCCCATTATAGATACAGATACGCAAATCAAAATCAGAATCCTACCCCATCCTCTACACACCATCTTCGACCATCCCTACACACAATGTGGGGTTTAAAACACCCACCCATCCCTACATACCATATAGTACCGATGCGGCACATAACAGATGTAATGCAGCCATGCTGCCAGATAATAGGCACAAATTGCCTTTCAGAACACTTCCTCCAATATACATCATCCCAACATCAATATCAGATTCAGAAAAGCAATCTAATAGGCTTATATGCTTATAATCGTATATAGATAACAGATAATAGTGCAAGTAGACATGCATCATAATTCTAATCAGATCATAATATGAAACAGACAGTTCATACAGTTTAGGGTTTAATTAGCCCTTACCGACCCTACAGTAGGCCCACAGTTGTTTGGGAAAACCCGTGCAACCCTAGGGAAAAATTTAGATAAATGGGCCCATATGCCTGTGTAGTTTTTTCATGTAGGTCCACACGCCCATATTGACCTTGCCCGTATGGATCACACGGCTTGGCCCAAATACCACACGCCCGTGTGGCGTGCCCGTGTGGGCCCGCACGCTCATATGGCCCACACGCACAGATTGGCCTTGCCCGTGTGGCTCACACGCTCATGTGGCCCACACGCACGGCCTGGACTTTATCAATCACACGACCCTGTTGTGGCACACGGCCTACCACACGGCCGTGTGGCATCAACAGCGGTGTTTTTTGGCTTTTACCGAATCTCATTTTTTGCGTTTTGGGTACACACCTGATATCGATTTGATACTAAAGTAATCCCGAGCCTTCTGAAACATAAAATTAGAATACCCAATACCAATTTAGAGGGTTTAGTAACGACCTCAATAACAAGGAAACGATGCGAAATTCATTTACCGCCAACGACAACCACTGCTAACATGTTTTAAACCGTTGGAGCTCTAACGTAAGGTTCCCCGTCAATTCCTGCACATAACGTTCTTAAAGAGTTATTATTCTTTCAAAAAAGAAAACCCCACTAAAAAAAAGCTCCACCATTCGAACAAACTTTACCCAAATCGAAACTCCACTTACCAAACGCGCGATGACCATAAACCAACGCATCACAAATTATCATGACAAAAAGAAGGAATCGAACGTTGGAAGGGAAGAAGGAAAAGGAAAGAAAAGCATTACAGAGAAAACGATATTATTTTTATTTTTTTCCTAGAAGGGAGAGAAAAATAAAGCTAATCAGATATTCCCAAAATCCCCTAATTCACTCCACTACCTCACTACTAATAACTTCTTGAGAATTTTAACCCAATTGGAACTCTCTCAGATAATTGAACAAAAATATAACACCCTAGCTAACGCAAGGATTCAAACACGGCACCCCAACACTCTAACTCCCTTACCACTTGAACTAGTAGGCTCATTCTAATATAAAATTAAAGGCAATTAAATATAAGCCCACTAAACAAGGATAAGCCTTAATACCAAAAATAACCAAAATAGCTAAAGATAAGGCTTGAACTTGGAACCTTTCACACACACCCGAAGCACTTAACCACTAAAGCAAATACAAATTTATGTCAAATATTTATAGAATCAAAAATGTAAAAATTTTAGGGCGTTACAAATTTAGTCTTTAAAACCAAAATTGCCATAACCTTCAAATTTGAGCTTCGATTTCAAAATTGATCTCAATTACATCCTTATCTTCTACTATCCATAATTACATAAATTTCATACCAATTTTGAATTATTTACATTTTAATCCCTATGTTCAAAATTAACAATTTTCACTTTACAAATTAGTCATTTTTAATATCTAAACTTAAAATCTAACCATTTAACACCAATTTCATCAAGAATCATTAATGATAAATTTTAGAAGCTTTAACATTTTTGCAAATTGGTACACGAGTTAGCTAGATCAAGCTCTTGAGACCTTAAAAACATAAAAAATACAATAAACGAACTTGAAATTACTTACCAATTGATGGATTAAAGCTTGAAACTCCAAACCCTTATTTTTCTCTTCAAGGTTCAGCTGTGGAGAGAAAAAAATATGATGAAATATGTCATATTTTATTTTGTTTTTTTTTTCTTTTATATTTTGTTTAAAATTAATTAACCTTATTTAGATTACTCTTTAATTAACTTAAATTAATTATAATTAACCTATTTAGTGGATGAAATTAAGCTTCCACTACCAAATATCCATTTAAAAATGGACCAATTGCCTAATTTGTCCTCCAATTAATTAAATATCCATAGAAATTAACTTTTACCACTTTTACAATTTAGTCCTTATAACTTAGTTAACTATCCGATTAAGAAAATTAATGGATCAAAACTTAATTAAACTTTATACTAACCTCATTAAATAACAATATTTATGGACTCAAACATAAAAAATGGGGTTCCAAAACTTCATTTTTGGACACCACTGACTTTCGGGTCGTTACATTATTTGTAATTTTGTTTGCTTTTATTGAGTGAGTAAAGAATGAAGGGTTGTTGAGTTGGTTAGATCAAATGTGATGCATGGGGTTGACAATAGATTTGCGAGGTTTTGAGCCTTGAGTTGTTATTTATACTATTCAGATTATCATGTCAATGAGTAACGGTGCAAAGATTGAGTGACCAAAGTCTAAGCTTATAAACTTACTAATAGTTCAATGTCCAACTTTTAACTTTTTTAATTCGAATAACCAAATTGTAAACTTACTAATAGTTGAGTGACCAAATTATAAATTTACTCGTCCTACATTTGATGCCCGTTACAAAATTAATGGGCTACTAGCACTTGTGACTTTCGAATTATTTAGTGATCAACTTATAACTTTTTAAAATTGAATGACCAAAGTGTAAATTTACTAATAATTGAATTATGTTAGGTGTAGTCTACTGTAAATTAAACATATAATAATATGAAAAATGTTGATTATTTAAGGTGAGTTTAATACTATTTTTAGTCCTTTAAAAAATTGACAGTAACAATAGTGATAAATAAAACACTGTTGTAAATCATTTGATAAAATGGATGTCCATAACCCCCAATTCCATCCTATTGTAACCCCTTAAAGAATGAATTTCCATAACCCCATAAATATATTTGTTGTAACCCCTAAATCATTTATAAGGTACCTTAAATAATTTTCCTTAATGCCATGTAACTTATTGTTCTTAAAGCCCTATAAATAGAGGGCATGTACAAGCTTATATACATCCTAAGTGCAAGTTTAATAATCTTTTATTCATTTGTCTTTCTTTCTTTCTTAATATTTGTATTCTTTTTAGTTCTATAATACATTATCAGCACACACTTACTCAAAGTGATAGTTCCTTTTATCAATGATGAAATTTATTTTGCATCATATGAGATGGATGCATGATCCCACATCATCATCACCAATTCGAAATAAGTTGTCGAAGCAATTGATCTTCAACCACTAGCAAACCTCAAACCGAAGGTATGTTTTTCGTATTCCAAACCAAATTTAGTTGAAATATGTATATAGACATTTGCTAGTTATTATGCTAGTCAATTTGCCATTAACTTTGACAAATATGCACCTAACTATCCTAGAGTTATCCGGATAAGAATGAAAATCATATATATCTTAAACATAGTTATAATTTATGATCAAGAACTTAGTGTCACATTTCAAAAAGCGTCTTTATTAAATCTAGATTTTTGGTACTTGTTTTTATTTTTAAAAAGGGGGTTTATTTTAAAATAACATTTTGATACAATTTTCAAGTTATTTTAAATTTTCCTAATAGACATACAAGTCGGTGTATATTTTTAGAAGTTTAATTATATTACCAAAAGTTTTTTTATTTTTAAATTGTTAAAATAAGCTATTCAATTTTAAAACTTTTCATGGTGTTAAATTTTGAATTGTTTTTAATGAAATTTTGTTGTTGGTGAACATTATTTTCAAAAGCTAAATTAATATTTAAGTTTTAATTTTGATATGTTTATTTAAATATTTTGATGATCTAATAAGAACAAGAGGTCTTAATTTACTTAAATTTATTGTATTGTTTACAATACTTTAAATGGTGATATGTTGGTTAGATTTTGTTTAAAAAAATAAATTTGGTCCTCATTTTTTTTTATCTTTACATATCCCAACTTAAATATGCCATGGCTTATATAGAGCAATTAGGCAATAACTATTTTTAAATGTATTCAATGGCATGTCCATTTGAATCAACCGAAAATTTCACCAATTCCCTTGGCAAAGTGCTTACTAGTACTGGATTGGATTTAAGTGGACACAGTAAGGATCAATTTACGAGCATCAATATTGGTTTCGTTTCATTGCCTATGCTAATTTTTCATTTTATCATGATTATTTTCCTCTAAATATATTATCATATCTTGTTTTCTCTGAACTGCCTACTTTGAGAATATCTATATAATATTTTTTTAATACATATACATACCCTGTATTGATCTGTAGTTCTGGCTCGTGCATGGCACTTTGTTATTCATTGTGTTTAAGGTTGTAGTTCATTTACAAGTTGTTGAAGATATTGATAGAAGTGGTGTAACACCCCCTAACCCCAAGCCGTTATCGGAATAAGGCTACGATGTATTACCGGACTTATACACTAACATTTATACAAAACCGAGTCGTAAGCTTTACATTCTAAATAAATATTCATCAAACTTCATCATAAAGTCCCTAATATGGGCCTACGGGGCCCAATACATGCTTTAGAAGTAATTCGGGATTAAACCGGCAACTTTGGAAACTTTACCTTGAAGATAGGGGCACACGCCCGTGTGGCCTGGAACATGCCCGTGTGGCCTGCCCATGGGGCTCAACATGGCCGTGTGGCCTGGGACATGGCCGTAGGGCCAGGCCATGGGCAGATTCTGCCAAATTCACACGGCCTGGGCACATGCCCATGTGACTTGGCCGTGTGAAAACATGGTTTTTGACCATTTTTGGGCTATTTTCACTTGCTAAACATATCTATTTCATGTCCAACTATTTACTAATAGTTCTTAAATCAAATATCATTCATTATGCCCTTCAAACTTAGCAAATACTCATTCATTCACTTAAATACCTCTTAAGAATTATGTACCACAATTCATATCAAAGTTATACAACATTATCATACTAGTCAAACTCATGTAAGTTTAACTTCCAAAATATGCATATTTCATACCATGCTTCAAAAACTTTCATGTTTATACACTATTATAAACAAAATAACACCTTAACAACCTAGGTACATGCCATTTTACCAAAAGAAAAGTATTCACCACTTTGAGCCCGGAATTGGCTTGGATGCTGAGTCCTTAACTTTCTTTTGTACCTAACCTGCGCACGGAAATAACCATACGCTGAGTATGCACTCAGTGGTATTTCTATAAACTGAATACTTAAAAGTATAAGGAAATTAGCATTTACTTAAGTCATATAACAATCATAGTAAACTCATAAATCGTTAAAATAACAATATGCATCATTCATACTTGCGTTCGAGCTTTAAACTTCTAACTTCATGATTTTTATAATTCAGTCACTCAATTTTATTTCATAACTTATGAATCTTACCATTTAATTCGATTTACATTCACTGTCTATTAGTACCCTTCACTTCAACAGTCCACAGTCAATATAACATTCAGTAACAGTCAATATTCAATAAATCATAACTTAATGACAGTCATTCTTTAATAATTTTGGTTACCCCTATTAACATAACTCGGACCTGACGGATACACGGACCCAAATCCAACCCACACACCAGGGATATAATACAGTGTTTCATCGGCTGAATGCCAGAATACACCGTAAGGGTAATAGTCTCAGTCACAGTACACATAGTACCTTATCGGAACAAATTCGAAACAGTCACAGTCATAGTTAGGTACAGAGTACCTCTTCGAAACGAATCCGGAATAGTCACAGTCTGGCAACACATAAAGTGTCTCATCGACACAGAGTCAGAATATCCCTAACTCCACTGAACCTATGGCATGCCAACTATATCCGACTAGCCCAACATTGTTAATAGGGATTTCAATCAACATTCAAATTTTTAAATTTCCATTCTTAATTTAATTTTACTTCTTTTCAATACTTTTCCATAATAATTCACATGTAATTCAATTTTAATACAATAGTAGTAACAGATTCCATCATATTATTCATATACATTCTAACTATAAAAATAACAATTACATTGTATTAAAAAATTAAGCATAGTTTATAGAAATACAAACTAAATTTCTCGAGTTTACTCGATATCCTCGTTCACTTTCTCCTTTCCCTTTTTCAATGATGTTTCCGGTGCTACGTTGGCTACATAAAATTTAACATTTAAAATTATCAATATATATTATTTAACAACACATTCTCTAATTTCCATATATCTTTTACTTAAATTCCAATTTAGTCCTTCCACCATAACCATTCTTTTTCTTCAAAATAAATCCTATATTTTCATTCAATTATCATTTTAAACTATTCCAACTCTTAAATTTCAGCATAAAAAACTAATTATAACATCTTCTCAATTCAATCCCTATTATTACAAGACCTATATTTTCTTTCACAACTTAATCCTTCTCCCACTTCTAACTTGAATTTCCATCAAATTAACATTTAATTCTTCCATTGATTCAACTTAATCAACATTTAAAAATTTAATAACTTTTTAAATTTCGACATAACTCAAGTAGTATTCTTTCCTAGGATTCCATAGACATCAAAATTACAAGAAAAGGGATCAAATTGACTTACCAATCAAGTTTGGAACTCCAAAACCTTAAATTTTCCTTTTCCCTTTTCTTTCCCTTTTTCTTTCTTTCTTTCCCTGCTTTGTTTCGTTTTCATTCTTTCTTTTTCTTTTATTTCTTTCTTTTATTTAATTACTTTATTATATTATAACTATTATATTATATTTTAAATTATAATTATTATTTCTTAAATATTAAGTAAATACATATATATTCATACATTTGTACCAATTAAAATAATACACATGTATTTATACTTACCACACACTTGTCACATAAAGCTTATTTGCTAATTTAATCCCTTAATTTTTCTATAATTTATAATTAAACCTTCACACTTTATTCAATCTAGTCCTTTTACTAAATTAGCCTTAATTCAAGCTAATTCACTTAACCAAAGTCTAATTAACTACACTACTAGCTTCGTAAATATTTCTAATAAATATTTACAAATTTATTTTACGAAAATTATAACCCGGAACTCAATTTCCGATGACCTTAAAATTTGGGTCGTTACAAGTGGTATCAACCGTGAGAAGAGATATATCCTCCTAAGGATGGTATAATTTTAAAAATTTCGGATTATTAGACTAGTAAAGTAATCACCATTTAATTTAATTGTTATATACATGATCATATATATATATATATATATATATATTATTTTTTTTCTGAATAATTTATCCACCAACCATATAATTTTTCTACCATTCAAAGTTATCTTGCACTAATCAGTATCTCATGATTACTCTATTTCAAGTAGATTTTAATTAATGTTAGTGTTGATAAAATTTTACATATTATGTTGAACTCAAGTTTCATTCTTTCCAACTTCATCTATTGTGTGGTTTGATTTTGTAAATGTCTTCTTATAGCTAAACAGAATAATGAAAATATTCGTTTTTCATTGGTTCTGCTCATTCCTTGAAGTAAATATAAGCAATACATAATAATTATAAAAATGGAACTTATCGTCATTATTGACAAGTAGATAAAAAAGAAGATGGATGATTCGAAATGTTGCTACACGTTCATTCTTAGAACATAATGATCAGTGATTTATAATAATTAATCATTTATTGAAGCGGATGATATCTATATAATCTTATTGGTAAAGAATATGATATACACTTGCATTATTGTCTGAATTATATTTTGCACATTTCATGAAGTGAATGTCTGCAATAAATATAACAAAATTTATAATCACTTTTAGTTGGGCATTTAAATTTTTTGGCATATTCCTTGAAGTAAATATTGCAAATCCAACCCTGCTATTTCATTTTGGCAACCCCCTCCACATGGTTGGTTAAAGTTTAATGTGTGTGGGATTGCAAAAAAAGATTGAGCAGGATGTGGAGGTGTTTTGAGAGATAAGAAGGGTGTAGCAAGAGCATTATTTTCTGGTTCAATAGCTGCATATGATGCCGAGGTGGCTGAGATTGGTGCGATGAAGGTTGCTCTGAAAGTATTTTTAGCTATGAAATAGAAGATTAATGATTCTTTATTTATTGAACTTGGTTCATTGGTGGTGTTTTCTTGGTGTGCTAACAAGGTAATGAGACATTGGTCTCTTCAAGTGATTTTTGCAGGTATTGAAAATGATATGTCAAAGGCTGGAACTGTTGTATTCTCATTGGTGGAAAAGAAAGGTAACGAAATGACATCTTCCTTGGCGATTGCAGGTTGTAATAGGGTGAAAATGTTTAAAACTTGGTGGTGAGTTTTTGTTTGTTGTATTAGCAAGTTTTTTAGAGATGGAACGTGTTTTAATTTTGTTTGCTATAATTTTAAAATTCTTGTTGCTGCTCTGTTTGTCTTTGACAACAGTCCAATTTGAATGAAGCAAATATATATATATTTCTTTCATTGAGTTAATGCCATTGTGGATTTCACATTGATGTAGACATTTTCGGAAGTAAATATCACAATATTGGTTATATGTAGATACAAAGTAAAAGGAATGATAATAAAATTATCAATTATCAAATTTTATATTGACATTATTAGTACAATTGAAAAACATGTTAAAGTAAACTAGAAGTTTACTAATACATTTACTACTTGGCATCACTACTTAAACCATCCTAGATCATAGATGATGTGGAAATTAATTGAGAATTCATATGGACATTCATTAAAGAACCAAAAGTTTCTTTAATTTAAATAATTCTCATATGTTGCTTGTTCTTAATGATAATTGATTATTACAAACTCACTAGCTAAAGTTGATATTTAATGTCTTGCATTTCTAAAATGAATATGAGTCCATTCATCCACCATGTGGATGGTTTTTGATATTATATAATTTTGGTAGATGCATATACAAAATAATCCCATATGTACTATCAACTCGCAACTTGTCATTTGCGAGATTGCTTATTTAAATGATTAATTTCAGATTATGCAATTAAAATAATTCACCTTGCTAATGTTGGTGAGTTTATGTCCCAAGCTTTTAATAATTATTGTATGTCAATTGGGATAAAAGTTGAACATCCTGTAACTCATGTTCACACATAAAAAAATTTAGCTAAATCGTTTATCAACTGCCTCTAACTAATAGCTAAATCATTACTTATGATAACAAAGCTTCCTATTTTAACATGAGATTGTATTGATTTACATGTATGCATCAAACCAATAAATTATAAATACTCACCATTACAATTGATTTTTGGTCAAGAGCCAGATATTTCCTATCTCAGAATTCTTGGATCTGCGATATATGTTCCAATTGCTCCACCACAACGCACAAAGATCAGTCATAATAAGAGGTTGGAAATGTATATTGATATGAGTCTCCTTATATTATTAAATATTTTTTAGCTATTAATTCAAGATTTAGTTATGACATGAGTTGTCAGTTTTCCCAACATTAGGGGGAGAGAATAAAAAGCTAAATTAATAAAGTACCTGAAATGAATTATCAATATCTAAGATCCTCGTACAAAGCAATGTGAACCAGAAGTTCAATAGATAATTCATTTTACAAATCAACTACTAGATTCATTAAATCTCACATACAAGCTGAAAATGCTCCAATACGAATTAATATCCTAATAGGGTAAACTGTTAGTACAAAAGAAAATAATCTACGCTTGAAGTGTAAAAGACCAGTCGATTCTAAAGATAAAAATTCTCATAAAAGGAAAGGAGGAAACATTCAAGATGGTCTTATAGTGGAGGCGAGGGTTCCTGAAGAAAGTCATAACTAATTATAAAACTCAAGAAGAGATTTAGGTACCTGAAAGTGAAAATGAAAATGATTAAACTAAAAAGATTTCGGTAAGTTATGTCAATACAAGAAAAAGATGGAAACGAGAAAAAAAATAGTTGTTGACAACAACAATTTTGCTTATAATATTGCTATTGAAATAGTAGAAGAAAATGAGGATTTTAAGTCTAAATTTATTAAGGAATGTAAAAATAGAAAATAATGACCAAAAATGAAAAGATGCAATTCAAGCATAATTGAATTCACTTTCTAAACGCGAGGTTTTTGGACCTATAGTTCAAACAACTAAAGGTGTAAAACAGGTAGGATATAAATGGGCATTTGTACAAAAACAAAATGAGAAAAATAAAGTCGTAAGGTCTAAAGCACGACTTGTTGCACAAGGATTTTTGCCAAGGCCTGACATTGATTATGAATAGACATATTCTCCTGTGGTGGATGCAATCACATTTAGATATCTTATTAGTCTATCAGTACGTGAAAAACTTAATATGTGTCTAATGGATGTTGTTACACTTGATAGTGAAAGTTATATGAAAATCCTTGAAGGATTTAAAATCTCAAAAGGATATAGAGTTTCTCGAGAAAATTGCTTGATCAGATTAAAGAGAAGTTTATATGGATTAAAACAATCTGGACATATGTGGTACAATCGCCTTAGTGAATACTTGTTAAATGAAGGTTATAAAAATGATCCAATTTGTCCATGTATCTTTATAAAAAGTTCGAGATCAGATTTTGTGATATTTGCTATTTATATTGATGATTTAAATATTATTGGAACTCCTGGAGAGCTCCAAAAAGCAATAAATTGTTTAAAGAAAGAATTTGAAATAAAAGATCTTGAAAAATCAAAGTTTTTTCTTCGCCTACAGATCAAACATTTAAAAAACAGAATTCATGTTCATCAATCAAATTATATGGAAAAGATATTAAAGAAATTTTACATGGATAAAGCACATCCATTGAGTATCCCGATGGTCGTACGATATTTAGATGTGAATAAAGATCAATCTCGTCTTTGCGAGAATGATGAAGAGTTTTTTGCTCCTGAAGTACCATATCTAAGTGTCATAAGAGCATTGATGTATCTTGCAAACAATACAAAACCTGATATAGCTTTCGTTGTAAACTTGTTGTAAGATTTAGTTATTCTCTAACACGTAGACATTAGAATGAAATTAAACATGTATTTAGATATCTTAGAGGGATCATTGATATGGGGTTATTTTATTCAAATGATTCAAAATCCCTATAAGTTGGCTATGTTGATGTTGGATATATATTAAATCCACATAAAGGTCAATCTCAAATGGGATATTTATTTACATGTGGAGGTATTGCCATATCACGACGTTCAATAAAACAGATATTCGTTGTCGCCTCTTAAAATCATGTAGAAATAATTACAATACATGAGGAAAGCCGAGAGTGTGTTGGTTAAGGTTATTGACCCAACATATTCAGAAGATATGTATTTTTCATTTACAGGAAAAGATGTCAACTATCTTATACAAAGATACACAACATGTATAGCTCAATTGAAAGGTGATTATATCAAAAGTGATAGAACGAAACATATTTCACCAAAATTATTCTTCACTCATGATCTTGAGAAGAAAGGTGATATAGAAGTTCAACAAATTTGTTCTTATGATAATTTAGCAAATCTTTTTACCAAGGCATTGCCAACTTCAACATTTGAAAGGTTACTATTCAAGATTGGAATGCGTCGACTTAAAGATGTAATGTGACGAAACCAGTAGGGGGAGTCAAAAACACATTTCACTCTTTTTCTTTAACTAAGGTTTTGTGCCACTGGGTTTTCCTGGTTAAGGTTTTTAACGAGGCAACTTGTAATAGGAGATTGTGTACTCTTTTTCATTCATTAGGTTTTTTATCTCACATGGTTTTTCCTAATAAGGTTTTAACGATGCACATTTTCGTTAATGGACAAACAAGGGGGAGTGTTGTAAATCATTTGATAAAATGGATGTCCATAACCCCCAATTTCCATCATATTGTAACCCCTAAAGAATGAATATCTATAACCCCATAAATTTATTATGTTGTAACCCCTAAATCATTTATAGGGTACCTTAAATAATGGTCTTTAATGTCTTGTAACTTATAGTTCTTAAAGCCATATAAATAGAAGGCATGTACAAGCTTATATACGTCCTAAGCGAAAGTTTAATCATATTTTATTCCTTTGTTTTTCTTTCTTTCTTAATATTTGTATTATTTTTAGTTTTATAATAAACACTTGTTTATTACAAGTATTTTTAATAAAGTTAAAATATACTTTAAGTCTTATATTATTCATATATTTGGAATTTAATCTTTTTATTTTTAATTCTTGGAATTTAATCCATTTACTTTTTGGATTTAAAAAAACAAATGTAGTTATTAAAAGCATTAAAATTCATCTGTTAAAACTTAGGTCCATTACAATAATAATTTTTTTGCTAAATAGCCATCAAATGAATTTTTTTTATTTCATTTTAAAGTGTCACACAAGTAATTTAATAGAAGCTTAATAGTGGTAATAATTAAACTTAAAAAATTTAATTTGAAAAATAAAAATACTAAATTCTTAAAAAAAATTTGCTATAAGGTGCATTTCGATTTTGTCAAATCTGGTTTGGAAAAGAATTATTAAAATATCTTCATTTATTGATATAATTTCTTCATAGCTTGCAAAGTAATGAATTTACTTTAAATCATAAATATTAAGTATATGTATTTTCTATAATATTTAGTTTAGATATAAAATTATATAAACAAATTTTATAAGCAATTTGTATTAAATTATTAAAAAATAGTAAAATTGACAATTTAACAATTTATATACAATAAATTAATAATTTATTAACTGCTCCTTTTTTGTAAAGTATGTGTATCAAATTTTGATAAATTAAAATAAAGAAACTAGCTTTCTAATTTTCATAAAATAAATGGATTTAATTTATAATTAGATATTTATATTTGATACATTTATTAATAGTTGTATACCTTATCAATGAAACATATGACGCCACACCCACTGTGTGGGTGAAATTTTGTTTCTAAAAAAATAAATATATTTATAAAGTTATCTTTAATTTCCTATCAACTATTAAAACACATAAATATCATTGTTATAATATTCGTGTTTAGTGATAAATGTAGTTACTAACGTTTGTATCTTTTGTTAAAATGGTCCTAATTATATTTTTTTAGCTTTTTTTGGCCATCAACCTTTGATTTTGTTTTCAAACTGCATTTTCTAACAAATTTAATGAATAAATTCAAGGTTTCAATCTTTCATATGTTTGTTTATTAGAAAGTTTTTCTACTGAGTTAATTTTTTTGGATAATTACGTTTATTTTCTTTAAATTAAGAGTTTTTTTGGATAATTACGTTTATTTTCTTTAAATTAAGAGTTATTTTTTAATTTAATGTATTATTTATTTATTTTATTATTTTCCACAAGCAATTATCTTATTGGGTTCTCTAAGTAATAAATTGTATCTCATTAAAAATATTCCACATCATACCCATTAACTTTTTTAAGGTACTTTCATTAAATTTGTTAGAAAAAATAGATTTAAAAAAAAAAAAAGGAACAAAGGTTTATGGTAAAAAAAGGGCTCAAAAATACAATTAAGGTCATTTTGACAAAACATGAAAATGCTAGAGACCAAATTTGTCATTAAACCTTAAAAAAATATTTTAAACTTTTCTCAATTAAATTGGTATTAAGTTTACTCGTGACACAAAAATTATCAAGATTTTTATACATAGTATAGATTCTCATATGATTACTAACCGTACATGAAATCAATATTTTAAAAATAAGATTGGTGGTTAAACCGGTCAAAACAATAAATGAATAAATAATTAAAAATTCATAAAAATTAATATATATATATATATATATATATATAAATTGGTTCAATTATTGATTTTTAATCTTGAGTTCCGATTTACTCGTGACACAAATTTAATCAAAAATTTTATATATAATATAGATTACCATTTAATAACTAACCGTACATAAAATCAATGTTCTAAAAATCAGACCAATGATCGAATTGACTAGATTTCTGATTCAACAATAATTGAATAAATAATTAAAATTTTAAAAATATATAAATTAATTCAATTGTTGATTTTTTATCCCGATTTTTACCAATTCACAAATAAATTGATCTATATTCAACTTTGTGTCCTCAAACAAAACAAATCAATTAGATTACCAATTTTCAATTCAACTATTCTAATATAAATCGAAATTATGAATTATATACATGCAATGGCTTAGTTCAAGAAATTAGAAAAGGGAGGGCACATGCTGTGTTTTGCCGACACAAAGCAATCGTAACAATGACTGTTGCACTTGCACCGGGAAACACATCATCTTCCATCACCTATTTAAGATTCTCTCATCATCTTCTTCTTCCTAAATCCTCTCAAATTGGACCCATTTTTTCAACTCGCAATTTCATGCTCATCATTCATTTTTTTATTGGATAAATTACATTTATAATCACTAAATTATTAGTAAATTTACATTTTGATTATTTAATTTCAAAAAAGTTACAAAATGGTCACTAAACTATTCAAAAGTTTTTATTTAAGTCACTAGATTGTTGAAATTATCATTGTATGACCTTTTCTATTTGTAACGCCTACACCAATTGAAAGCTTTCTCTTTTTTTTTTTTACAGTTCAATTTTTTCATGAAACAACTTTAAATGTCACGAATATGAGAATTAAATTCTAAACAGTTTCAATTTGAGTCAATTGGCTTATTTTTCGGCAAGAGCTGAACATGTAGGCTTGTTTTTTTGGCGAAGATGGGGGTTGACCATGCTAAGCTATTTGCAGATTCAATTTGAGTCAGCTGGCTTATAACTTTGTAAAAAGAAATTCAAACAATTTCCTTCTTCGATCTCTAACACTAACCATCAAATTGATTTGGATCTAAGGTATGTTTTACTTGTCAATAGATACTGATCCACTGTACTAATCATCGAATTATCACTTAGAACTCATTAGCAGAACTTTAAAAAAAAACTTAACAACTTAATGACTCAAATAAAAATTTTCAAATAGTTCAGTGATTTAAAAGAAAACTTTCAAATAGTACAATGACCATTTTATAACTTTTTTAAAGTTACATGACCAAAATATAAATTTACTAGTAGTTTAATGGCTTTGGATGTAGTTTGGCCTTTTATTTTTCACCTAAAGGACTGTAATAATCTTTGTACTGAACATTCAGACCAAAGCTTGTTTAGTGTTTTTTACTGTTTGGAATAGGTTTTATAGAAGGTAATGATGAAGACGACAATATGAATTATATATATATATATATATATATGTAACACTAAGCTATCTGCCATTGATGAAATCGATGAACTAATTCTATACGTAGAAGTACTTTTTTATGGAACCTATTAAATAGAGACCAAACAACTTGGTTGTTTCAAAGGTGTTCGACAAAAAGCTATGTCCAATTAGATAGGAGTAAATTAATGTAGGCAAATGGAAGGCACAGATGAGAATGGATCCGAGGAGAGTCAGTGGTGGGTTATATAGGATATAGATGTCACAATTAAATAGGTTAAATTATTTTTTTATGAGATGAATTCGGATTTAAAATTTTGACCTTATTTAGGTTTGGATTTATTATAATTTTATCATTTTTTTTTTTAAGTTTTTATTGAATCACTTGACACTAAGAGCGAAGTCAAAAATTTATTTTAAAAGAGGTCAACGATGAATCATAAATTTTTGGAGGATTAAAATGTAAATTTACTATTATACTAACTTATAATTTTTTTAATTACCTTTTTCTGGAGGGGGTCGGGGTGGTGTAACGCCACCGCCTATCCCTTTGTCTACGCCCCTATTTAACGCCTATGTTTGAGAGCTAAAGTGTTCGATAACGCTTTGTCTAAGGGCAAAGTCAAAAAAAAAATTTCTAGGGGATGAAATTAAGTTGTATATTTTTATGAAACCTAAAGTGTAATTTTAATTCCTTATATCTTTATAACTTTTAAAGGACTAAATCAAAATTTTATCATTTTTGAAGACTAAAGTGTAATTTTATCATTTACTAAATTAAAATATTGTAAATTTTAAATGGCCAAAAGTGAAATTTTAAATTTTAGGGGGCTAGGGCCCTGCTAGCCCTCTAGCATCGCCCCTGCCTCCATCTAGTAACCTCTTATCATTTCCAACAATATTCCTAGTTGACAACACATCACTCTACCCTTTGTACTAGTACAATATATTGCTCGATGGTTGAGACCCATGCTCATGCCCAGTCAACATCTCTCTATTAATATCTCCACTAAATATCAAAGGGAAGGGGGAGAAGAATTCATCGACTTATCATACAAGCATCCTATAACAACATCCTATTCCCCTACACCTAAAACTTTCATTCTCAGTAGCTTTTTGCAACTCTTACTGTGTGAACCACATCTACGATATTCAATACTACACTCAATCCAACTTAAATTGTTATAAGAGAGTTAATTCGGATCTAAATTATTTTTAGTTCAATTTATTTCGGATTTGAGACATTTTTAAATTTAGTTCATTTAAGTTTGTCTAGAATGTTTTTTTTTTTATCGAATCATCTCATATGATATCATTCCTAATGATTAAGTTTAAAATCATGATATTTTATGATTAAATCGTATTAAACTGAATCATATTCAAACTAATTATATGAAATTCTTGGATTCAAATCAAAATTCAAATAGATTTATTTTTAAATGTGTAGTTTTAGTCGCTTTCACTCTAATAATTTTAATGTCCTTTTACAGATCAATCCCACGACTCTAGTCTCCAGCCCAGGTAGCATTAATATTAGACTACATATCAGTTTTAGAACTAATAACTCATATATTATTCTTTTTAACATTTTTTTTACAATTCAACAAATTGTTTGCATATTTTTAAAAATGGTAAATTATTAGTAAGTTTATATTTTGTTCAAAGTTACAAAATGATCTCTGAATTATTCAAAAAAAATTATTTAAATTATTGGGTTGTTAAAATCATTATTGTATGGCCTTCTCTATTTGCACCACTTGCATCAATAAAAAGCTCTCGTTCCCCTTCTCTTCTATATTCAACTTTTTCATAGAAAATTTTTGAAGATTATTTGCATATTTTTAAAAAGGGTAAACTACACCCAATATCACTAAACTATTAATAAGTTTATATTTTGGTCACTCAATTTTAAAAAGTTATAAAATGGTTATCAAATTATTCGAAAGTTTTCATGTAAGTTATTAGGCTGTTAAAATCGTTGTTGTATGGCCTTCTCTATTCACACCGCTTGCACTTATTGGAAGCTCTCATTCCCCTTTTCTTTTACAATTTAATTTTTTTTATGAAATAACTTTAAACTTCACAAATCTATGAGCCTAAATTCCAACAATTTTTTTCTTCAATCTCCGACATTAACCGTCATATCAACTTGAATTTAAGGTATATTTTTCTACTCGTTGATGAATACTAATTCACCATATCAATCGTTAAATCATCGTTTGAAGCTCGTTAGCCAAACTTTAAGAAAAAAACTTACTAGTTAGGGGAAGGCCCACTCTACCTACCAACCCACCCTCTCTTATAGCCCTCTTCTTCTTTTCACCTTTGCATTAATGTTTCTCCTACTATTTCCAGCCTACCTCCATGCACAGCTTACATAAAAACCCTTTAAATCTTTTTTTTTTGGGTTAAAAACTGTTCCATCATAAGGGAAAAAAGAAAGAAAAGAAAAAGCAATGCTTTTCAAGGTCCCAATACTAACCCCTAATTAACCTAAGTTGAAAAGTAGCCCTTCAAGTTGAAAAATTTTCATTAAACCCTTCTAATTTCCCCAGTTTTAAAAAAGCTTCATTACTAACTTTACATATGACCCTATTCTATATATGTACATGTATCATGTTTTATGGTTTATGGTTTTGGATCATCATCATTAAAGTGAGTCACATGCATATATATGTATATTGGTTCAACTTTGACCCTCTTTTTGTTTAATTTGCATTGGAAGTTAGGGGCAAGTGTAGAATTTATGCTAAAAGTTGGATAGTTATGGAAAGCTAAGCAGTGCACCATGCCCTATACTTATTGCTCCAAGAAAGTTGCAGATATATAACCTGATGAAGACAGCTTGCTTAAGCTTTGTTGTCTTTTGAGTTATGGCAATGGCAGCTCAGCTTGGTATGAAAGTATTTACAACCAAGGAGAGAACTCAAATTTAAAATTTGAGGAGGATATTATTGGGAGGGACAACTATGAAACCTTGAAAGATTAATTTTTGTGAATCGTAAAATGAATATAAAAGACTTTAATTATTCTAAAAAGAAAATATTTATGAGGTTTATACCAAGATACTTGATCCAAGAAAAGCTCAAACACAATTAAAAGGATGTTAAAAGAGGAAGTCGATTAATCTATAATAATGGGTGTATTAATATTAATGTTAGTAATAATATTGGCATTTAATTTTGTTCTCTTTTGTCAATTCCATTCCTAGATGTGTAACTGAAATATTGGTGCTAATAAATTATTCAAATATGATTAAAAAAAAATCAATTTTGATTTAGTAATTGTCGAACTAAGCTTGAACTAGCTGTCAAGTCAAATTCAAATATTATGGAGTATATATTTATATTACAAAATTATATTTTTACCCTTTTATATAGATTGAACTGAGCTCAAACTTAAAAGTTTATTTTCGATTGAATTTTCCACTATTCTAGCTCAATCCAAGTCGAAAATTTCTTCTTTTTTTTTTCCACTGGGAGCTTCATGTCGTGAGCTTTTTCAATTCATATTGTTAACAAAAAGCCCAAAGTTTCCTCCTTCCAATGCAAATTGGATTTTGAGCTGTGTGAATTTCTTGGAGCAAATGAGAGTGACAAAATGCCTTCCAAAACTTGGTAAAATGCAAAGGGATAAAAATAAGCATGTGTTTGTGCTAGGAATTTGTAAGTGGAAAAGCACTTAACAAGATCAACACGAGATATTTGCCTACATACATGGATGAGCCAAAAATAATTCCCCATACACATTACCAACATATGATAATCAAACACTAAACCCTAAGTTCCCTAATAAATCTCCATTCCATGCTCCCTACTCAAATCCTTACAAAACTCTTAAGGATTTACATACTCTATATTTATAAAACATCACCATGTAATCCTTATACCATAAACTTAATCTCCAACCAACAAAATTATACCATAATCAGAATTTAGGTCCATATGGTGTTTTTCTTTACATATAGGGCAGCAACATATCATATCTAATGGTAAAAGTACCATGAAAGCTCTTATGCTAAAAATCGAGTTGAATTTTACTTTCTTTTTTTAAAAATGAACAAATTAAATAATATATATTAAATCAAAGAATAAATCAATCCTGTGTTAAAAATTACATTCATTTCTACAGTTAAAAACTAATCCTTACACTATTTTGTTATTCTGTCAACCATACCAGTTTTTAACAGTAAAAATTGGTAAAATTTTTTAATAGAAAAGATCAATTTACTCTTTGATCTAACTTACAATGACTAATTTATTCATTTATGAATAAAAGGAGCAAAATACAATCTGACGTCTAGTAAAAAAGCTTCAATGGTAATTTTACCCATATCCAACCATTATCCAATTAAAGCACTTTTCTTCAAGTACCACATTATCAGTTTATAGCAGAAAGCCTTCGCTTCAACCAGATAAGTGCTATGAGAATTATTGAAAATAAAATAAGAGTTAAAAGAACAGGGAATCTAGACCATGAGCAGAACCTTTCTAATAAAAAATGTAAAGAAGAACAAATAATTGAAACTCATGAGAAAATTTTAAGAGTATATACAAATTTATGTAATCCTGAAATCCCAGAAATGCACTCCACTGCAATGGAACCAATCTTTCCTCTGCACATCAGGAAGCCAGGGCCAAACCTTATTATGAAATTTGGGATCGTGGATTATGTGAAAAAGCTCAGTGTTTCCTCGAAGCCCTAAGATTGTAATCATACTTGAGTAGACTTGACCTCAGCAGCATTGCCCTAACCTCTTGATCGAACTCATTGCCAGTCTGCAAAACCCGTTGGAAAGTTGCGTTTCTTTGATCTGCATGCCGTGCATAAAGAATTTTGTTGTGCGAGTCGATCCGAGCCTGCAGCGACATTTTATAATCTTCATTCAAAAAGATACACATTCAGAGATCTAAACCCCTTATGACACTTTTTGTTTCATCGGTCTGGCATTTGAAACTGTTTACGTTACCTGCTAACAACCGACTCTACTTCTCCCTTTAATTATTGGGTAAATTACATCCAATGTCACTAAACTATTAGTAAATTTACATTTTGGTCACTCAACTAGTCAATTTCAAAAAGTTAAAAAATAGTCACTGAACTATTAGAAAGTTTTCATTTAAGTCACTAAATTACTCAAAAGTTTTTATTTAAATCTTAGGCTGTTAAAGTTTATTCTTTTTAAATCTAGCTAACGAGCTCCAAGTGACAATTTGATGATCAGAACAGTGGATCAGTACCCATCGACAAGTAGTACATACCTTAGATCAAAGTCTATCTAATGGTCAATATTGGAGATCAAACAAGTAGAACATAATACCTTAAATGAAAACTTTCAAATAGTTCAGTAACCATTTTGTAACATTTTGAAGTTGACTAGTTGAGTGACCAAACGTAAACTTACTAATATTTTAGTGACCTTGGGTGTAGTTTACCCTTATGTATTCTAGCTGGTTTGGAAGGCTCTAATGGATAGGTAATCATTCAATTTATTCCTCTCAACTATCATATGGGTTCTATACAAAAGGTGAATAACCATTTTCGATCTAAATATTAAATTTGTACTCGTTGGTTGCTAAAGAGATACAGAGTAATTAAAAACTTGTGTAAGCAAGATACTAGTGCAAAAATACCTGTATCTGGTTGTCAGTAATCAAGGCTTCTAGTTCTTTCTCTAGCCCCACAACACTTGTTTTAAAGGCATCAGCCATCATTCGCATATCAACCGACAGAAATGGGAGGGTATACTGGATGAGGGCTTTGTTGCGGATTTGATCATACAGGGTCTCAACATGGTCATATAAATGAATGTCAAGCATCAGGTTTGATTTGAGGTTTCCAAGATATTCCAAGCAGGAAGCATAATGGCTGCAATAAGAAAAATCATTAAGAAGCTCCCTTTACACCATTCCAGAGAGACTAAAACATGAAGATGGAATACCTTGAGTAAAAATCATTAATAAGCTCCCTTACTTCAGGTACCAACTCCAAGAAATCCCGAAAGTTGATATTGTCTATGACTTTGTTCTGAAATGTAAAAGCATTCAATGACTAAGAAATCTACAAACGACCATAAGACATGGTTGGAAAATAAAGGCAGGGTGGGGGGAAAATAGAGACAAAATAGATGCCTTTAGCTCAGTTCGATCAAAGCTCGCAAGTGCACATAGCCCGCCATAGGTTGCAACATCTTGAGAAGCAATAACTTCACTGTATGAATTCCCCAATTCTGGACCAACTTCCAAAAACTGCATACACAGAAAAGACGAGCAATCCCACAATGAAATGGCAATTGGTCAAAATACAACCAATCTCAAAACCCCTCTGTTGCAATATCAGAAGTATAACAATTATCAGTGCAAGCTGACCAATCAAAGAAACCCTCAACCTTAACAAGCAGTCAAGAAAAGTTCAAATTAATTACACCAAACAAAGTTTTAGGGACTGCACAAGAAAAAGGCAGCAAAACTTGACCCTCAAGGCACACAACCATTGTACTGCATTACCATCAAAGCATATAATACTGATTTTCTCATATCAAACTAGCCAAGTCTCATAAGTTTTCTTCCATAATCTTACAACATAGAACAAAACTAAAAGAAGATTTCAGACTTCATTGTAGGAAGGCGGTGTGCCATGCCATGCCTATCAGATTGTTTGAACTTGGTCCATAAAGTTACTAGGCTCAAGCTCAAGTCTGTATTCATTTTGAATTTATAGCACAAAATAGCTTTTGAACTTAAATACAAGTCACTAGACAATAAATAGGTAAATGGCGAGAATTTGACTGGTTCAATTATAATGTGAATAACCACCCATTTTCAGAGATACATGCCTATGCAAAAGCCAAATGAATCATAAACACCACTATTATCTTCTACACTATTCAGCCATACACGAACACAAGCAGAAAAAACAAGCCATCACAACAAGTTATAAGTTGACAAACCTTACGAGCTGCAAGCTTGTACTTCTTAGCCTCCAAATGAGCCAACCCGGCAGCACAACATAGCTTAGCAACAGTTGGGGGATCAAGTGCTTCAGGTGTTTGCTCAGCTTTACTAACGTAGCTAGTCACATTACTAAATTGAACCATTTCAATGCTCACAAGAATTGCATTCAAACACATCTGAATAATATGCTTCGACGTAGTACAATAATCGCGAGTTCGAACATAGCTTTTAAAAGCATCCCCCAATGCACCATGAGCATAGTAAAAATCACCAAAATCATTGTATCCCATTCTTATACTTTCTTTAATTAAATTCGTCTGCAAATAAATAAACAAATAAATAAACAAGGATCAAACTAGCCTTAATTAAAAAGTTTTTATTCGAGTGAAATAATTTAATTTACCCTATAAGCATTGAGTTCACTTTCGAGCTTTTCTTTCCTCTGCTCAGCTTTCCGCTCAATCGTAGAGCACCATGCAGCATCCATCGCATAATTAGGACCCAATCGACCGTCGATTTTCTGAACTACTTCACGGTAAAGATGGGTGTTTTCTCCCTTTTTGATTTCATCATAAGCCATCCTAAGGGCTTCCAATTGCATACCGGGATTGTCGCAGTGGTTGGCAATGAACATGAGGCGCTTGATCTTAGTTCGGCCCGTGTAAAGCCCAGCGTAAGCCTCGATATCTAGCGGTTCGCCGCTTACGATCGGCCGGTTCTTCCGCGTCGATGTAGAAGTTAACGGCGATTCGTCGACACCTCTGGTTCCATTTGCCTGCATCTCCTCCTTCATTGGATTTGAAGCGCCCTCTATGCCATCCATTGCGAAGGAAAAAAAATAAAGAACCAAAAAATTGAAAGGGGTATTTTAGGGTTAGGGTTTGTGTGAAATAGTTTTGGATTTTTTTTTTACACAGTAGCAGTGATGAAGAAGGGATTGGCTGGCACGTGACATCTTTAACAGCTAGCTTGCCGACGTAACAACTCCGTTTAAACCGGTTTCGGTTAATAGACTTATTCACAAGCTAGTGTAATTAAAACAATATATATATATAAATGAATTATAAGGGATTTTTATTAAAATAATATGAAAAAAAAAAAAAAAACCAAAATGGTATGCCTTTAGGATTATATACCAAAATAGGTTATTGTAACTGATGGAGGGTGGTGCATAGGCGGCACCACCCTCAAATCAAACGAAAAATTTGCAGGAGAAAAAAAAGACGGAATTAATAAAATAGGGGTGGAGGGTTGCCCATGGTAAGCACTGATGGAGGGTACCCCACAAAGCGGCACATGGAGGGTAGTACCCCACCGGCGGCACCCCCTCAGTATATATTCACCCTCCTCCATTCGACTACTAGATTGGAAAAAAAAATTTACAGAAGAAGAAGATAGAAAGAAAGAAAGGAGAAGAAGAAAAAAAAGAAAAGGTAATTTATTTATTGTTATTTTTTAAATAAAATAGATTATGATAAGAAAAAAATTATTTTTGTTAGTATTATATAGTTTGTTTAGTGTTACTTTTATGTTTTGTTTTAAAATTTATTTTGTTTATTGTGAAATGTTAATAAGTTTTGTGTTTAGCATTAATTATGTGTTTATTATGAATTTTATGTTTTAAATTTTTTAAATATATTTGAAAGTTTTTATGTTAGTAAAACTATTATAAAGTAATTGTTAATTAGTGATAAAAACTAAAAATATTTTTGTTATACATATTGTTAGAAATGGCAACATATTTGGTATTGCCTGATGAGATAGTAAGTTTAGCACAAAGGAGAAAGTTGATAAGATGATGAGAGAAGTCCAAGATTACAGAATGAAAAACAGAAGAAGACATTGTTCAACACCTTATTACCAGTAAATCAAAAGATGCAAAAGTGTTGTGGATAGGTCATGAAATGATTAGAAACAATAAAGTGCAATACTTAACCCTTAGAGGACATTAATAGAGCAGAGAGCATCAAATCATTTTAGACGAACTTTGGAAGGCATCGATTACCACGAACCTATTGGAATCTAGTTATAAACTTCATGAAGTTTATAATATCTTAATGGAGCAAGGAAAATAGCGAGACAAAGTATAGGTTCACGAAAAGTTAATTGGGAAGCAAAATGTGTTTGACAAACCATGGATGGATAAATTAGTTGTTAGAAATTACCAAGAGAACTTATATATTCAATACCAATTATAAAGATTAAAGAGGCGAGAAGATCCCTGAGGAATTTCCAAATTGGATTGTAGAAGATGAATATGAGGAGAATCAAGAATTTCTAAATTGGATTGTAGAGAATTTCCCAGGATGAAGATACGGGATCGGAGATGGAAGAAAATGTAGAACTCAATATAAGTGGTTAAATGTAAAAATAAATATTGTTCATGTACAAAATTAGAAACTGAAAAAGTATGAGCTTATGAATGAAAAAAATTGCATATTGATTAATTAATTTTGTATTTAAGTAATTTATTTATTGTTCAAATTATTTTGAGAAATTTTGTTTATTTTTAAATGATTGAGTATTGAAGATGGATAATCGAGTTTTTAGTATGCGTTTATTTCGATGGAATCATCTTAACAACAACCGTTGGATGCATATTTGAATGTCGGCAACAAATAGCAATGAGATTTAATAGAAATGTCTCATTGGATGATATGAAGGGAAGAATTAACGCAAAAATTGTTAGACGTTGTGGGAGAAGGATCTCAAAACTTTTCTATAAGTTTCCAGTTTCGACAGATCCTATCAAATTCACCGAAATGGAACTTGTAGACAACGAAGACGTGGAGACAATGATAGCTCTTTACTGTGAGAATAGGAGTGACAAAAATTCACCGATTCACTTATTTGCTGAGTTGGTCGGTATGGAGCAGAATGAAGATCTCACTGCATATGGTGAAGAACATGCAACTGAAGAACCGTGCGTGGTGGCTCCAATATCGTACGTTGATAGTGAATCGACTATACGTGGGATTGATATCGATCTTAATGTTACACCCGATATTGACGTGGTTGGTGATGATGGATACGATAATAGTGATCATTGTGAGGAAGAGGTCGATAGTGATAGTGATCCCGATGTGGACGATGTCCCCGATGATATTGACGATGAAGATGTGAATGAGGATGGAAACATTAACACGTCTTGATGGGGAACCGATCTGCGTATTGTGATACATAATAACCCTGGGCCACACATGTCGCTCATAGACCCCGACGCGGCGCATGAAGCTGAGTTCCCGGAGTATCCTGAAATACTTCCTGCTCACCGACTAGCCGTAAATTCTGATCATGAGGAGTTATTAGTAGGCCGTAGATTCGAAGCAAAGAAGAGTGTGTATTTGCTATTAAGCGGTATAGCATGAATATATCAGTGGATTACAAAGTTGCAGTGTCTAAACCAACATTATATATTGGAGAGTGTTGGAAGTCGGCGGAAGGCTGTAATTGGCGTGTACGAACTGCATTTATTCAAAAATCACAGATGTGGGAGATACGCAAATTGGTTGAGCCTCACACGTGCACATCAATACGTATGACTGAAGACCATGGAAAACTTGATTCCAAAACTATCTGTACGTTTATCATGCCAATGGTGAAGGAAATGCCGACCATTAAAGTTTCAGTACTGATTGCCGAAATGCAAGCACGGTTTCAGTATCGAGTATCATATCGAAAGGCATGGATAGCTAAACAAATGGCAATGGAGCAATTATATGGGGATTTCGATGCATCGTATAACGAGTTACAGGGATGGATAGCGGCTATGCGGGAGTACGTACCTGGGACTATAATTGAGTTACAGACACGACCTTATTACGGCCCGGATGACCAATTACAGCCAGAAAAAAGAATTTTTCATCGGATGTTCTGGACGTTTGATCCATGTGTGCGTGCATTTCCCAACTGCAAGCCGTTTGTGCAAGTAGATGGGACGTGGCTATATGGAAAATATACACAGATCTTACTTCTTGCGGTTGCTCAAGACGGCAACGAACGCGTGCTCCGATAGCATTTGCCATCGTAGATAAGGAGAACATGGAATCGTGGGAATTCTTCCTTACCAACTTGCGGAGGTATGTTATTAGCAACGATAATATTTGCATCATCTCCGATAGAGGGAAAGGATTAATTGCCGCCATTAGGCGTTCTGGTGTACCATGGAGATCTGTTTACTGTATCCGGCACATCGCGGCTAACTTTCATCGAGACTATAAGAATGCAGACTGGAAGAGACAAGTTGTGAAAATGGGTAAATGATTACCTTATCTTTTCAACATATGTTTTAATGATTTAGGCCAATACTGTAACTTATCTTTCCTTAATACATATACAGCGCACGAGCTGGAGCCACATATTTTTCGCCAAAGAATGGCTCGACTTGAGAGTGACATGGAGGGTCAAACAAATACATCTTTCCAACAGTGGTTGGGTACTATGGAGCCATGGCAATGGGCTCAAAGTTTTGATGAGGGCTTTCGTTATGGTCAAATGACCACAAACTTAGTGGAGGGGGTCAACGCTATATTGTTAAAAACACGACATCTTCCAATTTCATCTGTCTTTTCGGCTACATTTTACAGATTGGCAACCTTAATGCCAAGAATGGGTCAAAGAACAAGTCAACGAGATAGAGGCGGGATACGTGTTTGTCGAAGATGTCAGGGATGCAATGGTTGCAAACCGTCGGATGGCGAGGTCGATGAATGTAGAAATATATTCACGACGCCATGAAACATTTCGTGTTACAGAGACCATCGGTCGTCGACCCGGTATACCACCTAGGTCCTATGGAGTTGATCTCCGTAACAGACGGTGTGATTGCAGGAGGTTCCAAACACTTCATTATCCATGTGCGCATGTCGTGGCAGCGTGTGCTAAGGTGAACCTTAATGTTGAACAATTTGTCGATGATGTGTACACACTCGAGCGCACGTTGCGTGTCTGGGAAAATGAGTTCCCCATCCTGCCTGACTTGTCTACGTGGGAGGTGCCTCCGACGAGTTTCGAACTTGTCCCAAACAGAGGGCTACGTAGGAATCCGAGAGGTCGTCCGCAATCATCCAGAATTCGTAATGAGATGGACATTAGGGAGAAATCCGATGGTAAGCGTTGTGGATTATGCAGGTTAGCTAGTCATAATCGGAGTAAATGCCCACAGCGAAACTATCATTTTGGACAATCGTCACGATCGGGTAGGAATTGAGCCTATGTTGTAATGTTTTTAATTTATATAAAAAAATTATATTGCAAAGTTTGTTCCAATTAGATTAATGTTGTAATGTATTTAATTTATATTACAATGCTAAGTTTGTTAAATTTTAGTGTTCTAATATTCAAAACGTCCGAATTAATCTAATTTACGTTATGGTCAAATTTTGTTACAATTTTCAAAGTTCCAATTAATCTAATTAAATATATAGAAAGAAATACAAACTTTTTTAATATCAAAACCCAATAAACCCCTAAAGTTGATGGTTAGATGGTGTGGTCCTAGGGGTATACCTATTCGGAGGTCGACGTTCACGTTGTGGATGATCACGACGACCAACATCCTCTTCAGTCGCAGGTGAGGGTGTCTGATACATGGAAGAAAAATCATATGGCTCGAATGGCATCGATGAACTTGAGCCAGGAGGAGTGCCATGCTGCAGCGGATACATCCCAAAAGGAGTGGAGTACTGCGGTGGATATGGGCTGAGGCTAGTGCTGTACTGAGGGGGATACAGGCTCAGAGAAGTGCTATGCTGCGATGGAGATGACCAAAAGATATCAAACCCGTAATGGTATCCACCCCCTGATGAGCCCAGGAAATAGTCGTTGCCTGGAAAATCCGGATGATAAGAAGTATCAGCCGAATGTGAATGCGATTGCTCAGACTCGGCCTCAGGCTGTGCCTCGGGCTCCACCTCTCGCTTCGGGCTCCACCTCTCGCTCGGGCTCGAGATTTGGCCGTGGATCGGGCTCTATATCGCCCATCTTGGCTCGTATGCCCAGTGTTGCACGCGTGCGGGGACTACAATGATCATCGGGCACCAAGTAAATATGGCTTTCCCATACTAAAGTACCATTGTATGTACTCTGCGATGGTTGCAAATCGGAAGACATATCCATCCGAGGTCTTCAACCCATCCGATTATCCCACACCGCAATATATCTCCTGCACAACCCCAATGCATTCCATGTTTCCCTCTCTTGTTGATGCCGTGAACCTTCCCCACCTCCTTTGGCGGATCTCGGGATATCTTGGATGCAACCAAATTGCCGTAGTACCCGATCTCCATGATACCACTCGACTACATTGAAATTGATAATTGGTGCGTTAGTGCACCACAATTGAGAATGAACGTAGGCGAGAAAGATGGTATAACGCCCACAATTTACGGTCTACGATATGGCATCCAAATAAATCGCACGATTAATACCATGGTTAAATTTTCACACGGTTTGAGTAAGATATATAAAGTAATTACATGTCGCGAATATTGGAATAGCTTACCCCTTCTCCGGCATGTTGCTCAATCAACAAATGATATATCGGGACAGTGTACGACCTCCCGATACCCGGATAAATACTCCATCTACGAAAATAAATTCCAAATAAATATAGTATTGTTAGAATAGTATCATTATAAAGAAACTATCAATTAATAACAAGTTAAATTTTATCACCTGTTAACTAGTGGATATACGTATGGCTGGTGACTAACCGATGCCAAGAATGGCATCCGATAAAGAGCCCATGACTGCAACAATATAAGGCATCCGCCTATGTCTGCGGTGTGAGGCTTTGTCGTCCGACAAAGTTCACGATACAACATAGCCAGAACTGCGGAGCCCCAGCTATACGAGCAAACATTATGCAAATCAGTTAATAGAGGTAAATACATGATATGAACCCTGTTGTTGTTCGCATCGGGCATCAATACACCTCCTATAATATGCATAATGTAAGCTCGAGCTGCGCACATCAACTCTTCTTCAGTGGCATTATCTGGTAAATGCTGAAAATTTGCTTTCAACCATGTAAATTTCAAACCCGATAAATTGGACTCATCATCGCCGGGCGAGGCTCCTAGGAGGCTATAACAAAGTGCAGCCGGCTCAGCTATCGCACTTACGCCCGTTACCGGACTCCCGTCGATTGGGAGCCCAAGTTGCAGTGCAACATCCTCCAGAGTGACAGTGCACTCCCCGCACGGTAAATGAAAAGTGTGGGTCTCCGGGCGCCAACGCTCAACCAATGCGGATATTAAATCGTACCGCAAATCAAACGTCGGATCAATCTTCACGACCGAATCCAAATTAGCTCTAAAATGCGGTATCGATCGTGCATCCGGGGAATATCCTAAACCATTCACCCGGCCCCTTAATACGCGGTACGATTCCTGACAATGTCAAATTGCAGAAAAAAATTATAATAACATAATTTATTTTCATAAATTACATAAATCTTTTTTAATGGAACTTGTGAGTAACAAATAACAATATATTACCGTTTTATTAACTGTGTCAGCTATGTGAGGATCTTCCTTAATCAATGAAGCCGTTGCCATACCTGCAATTTCAAATAAATTTCTGTTATTAATTTCAATATTTGATGGATTTTAAATATTTGTCAAGATAACTAAATTTTATATATTACTTTTAATTACAAAAAAATACAAAACCATTTTGCCGACAGCATATTTTTTGTCATACTACATTAAAAAAAATAAATATACCCATTTCAAATACAAATATTTTTATTATTATTTTAAAATGATAATAAGTAAAATATTCTGGTTTAAAATGATAATAAGTAAAATATTCTGGTTTAAATTATGATATATATATATATATATATAATATACCCGACATGTAGTTCAATATATTTTGGTATTTATTTTATTTTCAGATTTTAAATTTTTAAAATATATTATTTTAGTATTTTATTTTTTTTTATATTATTTTAGTACATAATGTTCCAAATGTATTATTTTAGTTTTTATATTAGTTTAATAAAAATGCAGAAAAACTTTGATTTTGGCTGTTTATTTTTATTTTATTTTTGGATTTTATTTTTTAAAATATACTATTTTAAGTATTTTATTTTTTTATATTATTTTAGTACATAATGTTTCAAATGTATTATTTTAGTTTTTTTATATTAATTTAATAAAAACTCGATTTTGGACGTTTATTTTTATTTTATTTTTCGATTTTATTTTTTAAAATATACTATTTTCAGTATTTTATTTTTATATTATTTTAGTAAATAATGTTTGAAATGTATTATTTTATTTTTTTATATTAATTTAGAACAAAAACTCGATTTTGGCCCTTTTTTTTTTTATTTTGATTTTGTTTTTATATTATTTTAGAACATAATGTTTCATGTATTATTTTAGTTTTTATATTAATTTAGTAAAAATCATGATTTTGGCTGTTTTATTTATTTTGTTTTCGGATTTTATTTTTTAAAATATACTATTTTCGTATTTTATTCTTTTATATTATTTTAGTACATAATGTTTCAAATGTATTATTTTAGTTTTTATATTAATTTTGAAAAAAACTCTGATTTTGGACTTTTTTATTTTTATTTTGGATTTTATTTTTTAAAATTTATTATTTTCATATTTTATTTTTTTATATTATTTTAGTACATAATGTTCCATGTATTATTTTTGTTTTTTATATTAATTTAGTAAAAATATGTGATTTTGGCCTTTTTTTTATTTTGTTTTCAAATTTTTTGAAAAATATACTACTTTCGTATTTTATTTTTTTATATTATTTTAGTACATAATATTTTAAATGTATTATTTTAGTTTTTTTATATTAATTTAGTAAAAAATTCTGATTTTAGCCGTTTGTTTTTTATTTTATTTTCGGATTTTATTTTTCAAAATATACTATTTTCGTATTTTATTTTTTATTATTTTAGTACATAATGTTTCATATGTATTATTTTAGTATATTTATATTAATTTAGTAAAAAACCTCTGATTTTGGCTTTTTTTTTATTTTCGGATTTTTTAAAATATATTTTTTTAAATATACCATTAAGCTATTTTTTATACTATTTTTGTAAAAAAACAACTCATCACATAAAAATTAAAAAAATCAAAATATAACATGCCACAATAAATTAATAAAAAATATATTTAATTAACCTAAAACACACTTACCAAATAAATTAAATAAAATAATAATAAAATATTTTTTGTACATAACATAGATAAGATTTTTTACTTCAATAAAAATTAAAAATAAATTATGAATATATATAAAAAATAAAATAAATACAAACATACCTTAATATCTCTTTTTATCCAAAATATACCTTGCAAAAAATTAAATTCAAAAATTAAATCAAAATCAATCAACAATAATAACATTAACAATTAATATAAATCATTTATTCCCTTAATTAACAATTAATAATTATTTCCTTAAATAAATATTACCTTTTCTTTTCCTTCTCTTTCTCTTCTTCTTCTTCTTCTTCTTCTTCTCCTTCTCTTTTTCTTTCTCTTTTTCTTTTTTTCTTCCCTCACCAATGCCGTCTCCTCCCCCTTCTTCTTCTCTTCTCTTCTCTTTCTCTTCTCCTTCCCCCTTTCTTCTTCTTCCCTCACACATACAAAGAAATTGGGGACCATTTTAAGGTCCCCAACACATAAAAAAACAAAACTAAATCAGTGTTGAGTCCCGTCCCGTGGCGGGGAGGGGTTGCATCGGTCTTGAGAGAGCGCGGTGCTGCTTGTGGGGTACCCTCCATCTGGTGCGCTTTGTGGGGTACCCTCCACCCCCATTTTATTACTTTTTCCGTCTTTTTTTTCTCTCCTCGCAATTTTTCCGTTTGATTTGAGGTGGTGCGCCTATGCACCACCCTCCATCAGTTAAAATAGCCTATTTTGGTATATAATCTTAAAGGCATACCATTTTAGTTTTTTTTTTTTTCATATTATTTTAATAAAAATCCCGAATTATAAAAATAAAAATTAATTTAATTCGATTTAGTTCGGTTCGGATAATTACAGTATTTTAATTTATAATTGGAAAACAAACCTTTCAACTGGACCGAATCAAAATCAAACCGAACATCATTATAATTCAAATCAATTTTTTATTTTATCGATTCTTTTAAATGTTTTTTGTAATTATATTATGTGCTATCAAGCATCACAAATAAATTTAAAATGGTTAAATCACTATATAAGGCCCAAACTAGACAATTATTCTCACATTAGGACTTAAATTTTTTTTACCAAGTTAATTCTTAAATTTGACAATTTTTCATATTGGGGCTTAAACTTGACAATTGTTCTCACATTAAGATATGAAATTTAGGGCTTTTAAGAAAATACCAGGGACTAACTTCTTGGATCAAAAAAGAATTTAAGCTCAAATGTAAGTACGATTGTCAAATTTAAAGGTTAACTTAAATTAAAAAAAAGTTAAACCCTAATACGAGAGTAATTGCTAAGCTAAAATAATAATTTAACTTAATTTAAGTGAGAAGCCATTAACATAGAGGCCCAACACTACAACCTCCCCTAACCTACCCAAACTATGGTGATATAATCCACATGCCGCTTCACCCAAGCAGTCTCACCCTTAGAGTTTAAGCTCAAGAAGCTTCGCCCTTTAAACCCAAACATCACATCTCCGATATTAGGGACGAAGCTAGAGGGCCCTCCAAATGAAAATTGCATTTTTAGTCTATTTGAGTATTTAAAGTTTTAAATTAATTTAATGTAAAATTGCATTTGAACTCCTCTTAAAATTTAAGATTCAATTATGCTCTCTTTAACAAACAAAAAGTTTATAATTTAATCCCTTGAAAAGTTTAAAATTTTACATTGATACAATGAAGAAATTACATTTTTAACTCTCTCAAAAATTTATAATTCAAATTCGGTCTCTTCAAAAAAATTCTAACTTTACCCTTATTCGAAATTAATATAATCTGAAGGAAATATATGAGAAAGACCCCTAAAGACTCCCATCAATCACCACAGCCAACAATCCCCTATATGGTCTCCTCAAAATCGCATCTGATTGCACCCTATGCTAACACCCACAACCCTACCATGGCAACTGGCTGTTCCTTTCCTATAAATACTTCAAATGAAAGTGAAGAAAATACATATTGGATTTCAATAAAATCTCTCCTCGTTATCTGTTCAGCTCTTAAAGAATAATGGTTCTCTTAACCTCTCATAACAAGAACTGACATTTTATTAATAGCTCTCCATATCTTTAATAATATGAACGACAATCACAAACAACCTCAGATTTTTATATTATAACAAAAATTAATTACACTCTATCAAGTAAATACGAATAATCTAATTACTTAAATTGCAAGAAGGGAGTTTCGTGATGGAAAAAGATGAATGATGAACTCAGCATTCCAATCCACATTTAATTTTGACTTGAATCAACACCTAGCAAACAACCTTCAATGGATAATGTAATAAATATTGAACTGTGTCATCAGTTGAAACGTGTTGGTGTCCGGGGTATCCTCATTTTTGGTCCACAAAACTGAGCTGACTCAGTGCCAGGCAAGAGAGATTGGAGTCTTGCTAATTTGTTAATCCAAGACAAAGGTGGTGGACAATATAAGTATGGAACATAATAATACATGACATTATGCCCAAACATAAACAATTTGGTTCCTTTTTTTCAAATAAACAAACCAAAAAGCGAAATCTAGTTTATTGCCTGTTTCTTTTCATTTGTTTAGTTTAGTGGTAGAGACGAAAATTAGGTAGGAATTAGCTGATTGCATCTGTTGTTGTGAAAGCAACCTTTTATCCTTTTAGGGTTTTGATTTTTAGATTCTCAAATGATATATTTATAGTTCATATGCAGTGACGTTTTCAATGAAATATGTATTCAATCAATTTGGTACAAAGCTTGGAGGCGAAGAAAGGGTAATATAATATACACTAGGTTTTATTTTGTAATTGGTAAAATTATCATAGAGATCCCTATATTAGGGGTTGGGTTGCATTTTGTCCTTTCTACTAAAAAAAAAGGGTAAATTAAATTTTTTACATTAAATCAAAGAGCAAATTGATCTTTTTTGTTAAAAATTTTATCTATTTTTACTGTTAAAAATTGATCCACGTATGTCAGCATAATGTACCCGTGACATGTCATGGTTATTCCATCAACAACGTTAGTTTGTAACCGTATAAATGGATGAAATTTTAATAGAAATGACCAATATACTTTTTAAAGTAATGTATAGGGACTATTTTGCCCTTTTTTTAAGTAGAGGTGGAAAATTGCAATCTAAATCCTAGTACAAAGAACTCTATGATACTTTTACATCTGATAATCTTACATATCTCTAATCTTATTATCAAGAATAATCTTACGTTCTTTGAACCAAACATACCCACAATGTATTTATCCTCTTCATAGCAGGCAAGGGTTCCGAACTCCTCTATTTTATAATCTATTTTGAAGTTTTCAAAATTTTAAATTTTTTATATTAAAAAAATAAAAAACATTTTGACTCTACCAAAAAATTGTAATTTGATTTTCTTATCTAAACTCCAACACAAATTTTTTAACATCACTCCCAAAACATAGATGTCTTGTTTAGAAGACGTTCAATACATGTTTATAGATGTGATTGAAGGATGTATTGTCTTATTAAAAAGCCTCACACGAGTCTTAATGTAATTAACAAGATTACACGTGCATTTTTCTATGTGATATTGTACTATCCGAAAAAGCATTAAATCTTATGATTAAACATTTTTTTAATAGCAAAAGAGGTTGGTGAAAGGTTTTTGTAGTTTCTCAAATTTTTATACAATATGAAATTAATAAATCGTTGCTTGCAAAATAATCTAAGTGCTTGAAAAGAGAAATAGGGAAGTGGACACTTTTCTGACATCAAAGCCAGAAACATAAAGAACACACATGAATTGTTTACGCAATTAGATTTCTCTACGTCTACGAAGCTTAGCTCAATGAGATATATTCACTATCTTCAACACTCACAATAAGTGACCCTAACCTCTCACACACCCCGTAATAATTTTCCTCACTTTTGAACCTTAAAGACAGATACACTCACCACTAAGTTTACCGAACTTAGCAAGTAAGACCTTAACACAAATGGTTTTACTAACAATTTGCACTTAAGGAAACGTTTCTTACCTTAAATAGAATAAGTGCTAAAAACTCTCAGTACAAAATACCTATACAAGTCTCTCCCTTAAATAGATTTTTTTTTCAAAACTTGCTAACATAAAAGGTCTATCATAATCTCATTAAAACAATAATACAATATACTAATAGAGAATAAACCAAACATGGACTCTTAACAGTTAATCTAATAGAGTTTCAATTCAATCAAAATGTCCATGTTGCAAGAGATTGTCTTGAGTGTTTTAATTTGATCCAATCTTCCGAGTGAGTTTCCAATTAATATGACTTTCATTGTTGGACTAAATATCCTCCAAATAATCAACACAATTAATCCAAACTGTTATTAAAGAGCTCCAGTGTTAAGGGAAGTGGGCACTTCCCAGACACTTAAAAACCAGTTTCATATTTTTCAACACAATATTACAAATTGGGGAAAAAGATTAATAAAAATCGGATTTAAAATCAAGTGCGAACAACAAATTTAACCACAACTCTTTTATATCGTTTTCAGATTTTCTTAATTCTTAGTCTAACACAACCAAATTTTATTCAAATTAATGTTAGTATTATAAAATAAATCAGAAATAAAACTTAATAAACCATAAATCAAGATCTTGTCATGTGAAATCATTAAGAACAAAACAATAATAAAACTAGATGCGGAATCGTACCCGAACCCATAAATTCCTTGAAATCTACGAAACTTAGGGATTTGATCTTCCAAATTAGCAAACAAAAATTTAGAGAATATTTGCTCTCTTTCCTAAGGATGGGATATTAGAAAAGATATCTTGTGTGTAATTTGGGGACCATAACCCTAATATTTATAACCTTGGCATATTGGTTCTAATTCCTAATTAGCCCATCATTAATTAGAATTTGATTAGAACTCAATTACTAGAGTATTTACACATATTTGACCCGTACTTTATTTAATAATTAAAGCCCAGTAAAACTTTAACCAAATTAGATCACTTTTAATTTGGGCTAACCTATCATGATAGTAAATAATAATAACATGTAATTATCCTTATTATATATATGATGCCCATATTTTTCAACAATCTCCCACTTGGACCACATATATATACTAATTATTCTATAATTACATATCATTATATAATCTTATGAGCTCAAAAATTTTACTATCATATCCAAAAGGTATTCTGAATAATCTCATCCATTAATTATGCTAACATAGAACCAAGGGTACTTTCGTTACATATATCGTAACTAAATCCATCCCTGATCACATATATTAACACAAACAAATGACATAGATCAAGTATGGATGTGTAGGATGGAAATTACATGCAATATGATCTAAACATGTCTATTTCTAATTGGTCCTCTTTAAACTTAAGTGAGGTTAGTATCAAAATAATAAACAGCGTGAATGAATTGAATACTTTATTTTTAATCAGAAAATAACCAAATACATAAATGTCTGAAAACAAACATAAAATAAATAAAATATAAACTCCCACTAAATCATGATATCCTTAAACAATGTAACACCTATGTTAACAGTGTGCTCATGAAAGACCTTGGGTGGTAAACCTTTTGTGAGCAAATCCGCTATCATGGAGTTTGTCCCAATATGCTCTATAGATATTTGACCATTTTGCACTTTTTCTTTCACAACTAGGAACTTTATGTCAATATGCTTTGACTTAGATGAACTCCTATTGTTATTGGAATACAACACTACTGACTTATTGTCATAAAATAATTTGAGTGGTCTTTCTACATTCTCCAAAATACGCATCCCTATGAAAAAGTTCCGTAACCATCTTCCATGGTTTGATGCCTCATAGCATGTTACAAACTCTGCTGCCATAGTGGACGAAGCTACAAGTGTCTGTTTGACACTTTTCCAAGATATAGCTCCTCCAGCTAACAGGTAAATATAGCCTGATGTAGATTTCCTACTATTTTGGCACCCTGGCGAAATAAGTAAGCATGTAATCATTTGTTATCTGAAGATATCTCATAACCCTTTTAGCTGCTATTCAATGATCTATACTAGGGTTGCTTAAATATCTACCTAACATCCCAACAATGTATGCAATATCCGGACGCGTACATACTTGAGCATACATTAAACTTCTAACAGCTAATGCATAAGGAATCTTTTGCATTTCCTGAATTTCAAGGTTACTTTTACGGCATTGAGTAAACTAAATTTGTCTCCTTTAGTGACAGGGATGTCACCTGGTCTACAACTTTGCATGTCAAACCTTTTGAGTATTTTATTGATATAGCTCTTTTGTGATAATCCAAGAATACCTCGAGATCGATCTCGGTGTATTTGAATTCCTAAAACAAAAGAGGCATCTCCAAGATCTTTCATCTCAAAATGCTTAGATAAAAACCTCTTGGTTTCATGCAATAAGCAAATATCATTAGCGGCGAGTAAAATGTCATTGACACATAGAACTAGAAATATGTACTTACTCCCACTGAATTTATGATACGTATAATCATCAACAATATTCATCTCAAAACCAAACGAAATAATTATTTGATGAAACTTGTGGTACCATTGACGGGAAGCTTGTTTCAGTCTATAGATGGATTTTGTCAATTTGTAAACAATATTCTTTAAGTCTTCTGACTCAAAATTTTCTGGTTGCACCATATAAATTGTTTATTCAATGTCGCCATTAAGAAACGCAGTCATAACATCCATCTGATGTAACTCAAGATCAAAATAAGTAACAAGCGCCATGATTATCTTGAAAGAGCCTTTCAATGAAACTAGAAAAAAAGTCTCTATAAAATCAATACCTTCTTTCTGAGTATATCCTTTAGCTGCAAGACGCGCTTTATACCTCTCTATATTACCATTTGCATCCCTATTGGTTTTAAATATCCATTTATAATAAATTGGCTTTGCACTTTCAGGTAATGAGACAAGTTCCCAAACTTTATTGTCTTGCATAGACTTATGCTCATCTTTCATGGCATCAATCCACTTTTGAGAATTAGAACTTTTCATGGCTTGATGAAAGTTGATTGGATCATCTTCGATCATTCCATTATCATCCTCATATTCTTGGAGAAATACAGCATAATTATCTGGAATAGCATTTCTCATTTCTCTTGTGGACCTCCTCAATAACACTTGTTCTTGAGGTTGTTGAGTTTATTCTTCTGGAACAATTACCTCATTTTGAATGGGGAGTTGTTCAACATTATCTTGTTGAGGTTCTAGATTCACTTATTGATCAATAATAGGTATGAGAACCTAAACATCGTCAAAAGTGATAGTAGGAACTGAGTTAAAATCCAATTCCTCCTCAAAAGCAATATCTCTAACCCTATTTCTCCTCTCAAACTCAACATACTCAAAAAATGTTGTAGTTCTCATCACAAAAATATTCCTTATTATGTGATCATAAAACTTATAGCCCCTAGATTACTCATAATAACCAATGAAGTATTTGTTTACTGTTTTGGAGTCCAATTTCTTTTCATGTGGCCTATAAGGCCTTGCCTCAGCTGGACATCCCCAAATATGAAAGTGCTTTAGACTAGGCTTTTGACCTATCGATCCAAAGCTTATAAGGTGTTTTTGCAACTGCTTTATTGGGTAATCTATTCAAAATGTAAGCTGTTATCTTTAATGCTTCTCCCCAAAGGGACTCAGGTAAGGTAGAATGAGCAATCATGCTCTTTACCATACACTTAAGAGTCATGGTTCATCTTTTGTCTACACCATTCATACTCGGTAATCCTAACATGGTGTACTGTGGGACAATATCGCATTCCTCTAGGAATTTCGCAAATGGTCCTGCACATTGTTCACCTGAGCCATCATATCTACCGTAGTACTCACACCACGATCAGATCTGACGTTTTTAATCCTTTTGTTGAGTTGATTCTCAACTTCAGCTTTATAAGCTTTGAACACGTCCAAATACTAAGATTTCTTATGAATGAGATATAGGTACCCATAACGTGAGTAATCGTCTATGAATGTTATGAAATATTGTTGACCATTCCAGGATGCCTTAGGGAAGACCCAAAAATATTTGTGTGAATTAATTCTAAGATGTCTGAAGATCTTTTGGCATACAATCTCTTGGTTTTGGTCTATTTTCCCTTAATGCAATCGATACAGCATGAAAGTCTGTAAAGTCAAGGGATTCTAAAATACCATCAGACACAAGGTGTTCAACTCCAACTTTTGATATATGACCTAAGTGCTTATGCCATAATGATGCTGAATTTTCCTTATTTAATTTGCATTTAATACCACATGATTCCACATGCAAAGTTTCATTATAGGATGCAATTATTTCTAGCAAATAAAGCTTATCATAAGTATTTAAATAATCAGTTCCAACAAAATTCGAATTTAAAGATAAATTAAATTGATTGTTTCCAAATGAACAATAATATCCAAATTTGTCCAACGAAGAAAAATAAACTAAATTCCTTCTAAATGATGGTACAATAAAAGTGTCTTTTAAATCCAAATAAAAACTAGTTCCTAATAACAACCTAGAATGCCCAATCACTTCCACTTCTACCTATTTTCCATAGTCCATGAAGATGTGTCTTTCACCATTACTTGGCTTTCGGTAACTCAGGTAACCCTGCATAGAAACATTTATGTAAGTAGTAGCACCAGAATCTATCCACTAAGTGTTTTTAGGTATTGAAGCTAAATTAATCTTAGAACATTCCAAATTAAGAATTATACATTTCTTTGCACACCAAGTATGATATTTGGTACAATCTTTCTTTATGTGTCCAAACTTGTTACAAAAGAAACAACTCTCTGTAGCTTACTGTCATTTCTTTTGAGCTGGACCCTTAGCAGCTTCATTCTGATATTTTCTTTTCTTGTCCTTATCTTTAAGGGCATTGGCCAAATGAACACTTTTAGACTTATCACGCTTCAACATTTCTTCCTCTTGCAAATAATGAAAAATGAGCTCATTTAGAGTCCATTTCTCTTTTTGACAATTATAACTAATTTTAAATTGATTAACTATGTAGGAAGCGATACCAAAACCATAAGAACAAGCAATTCCTTAGAAAGCTTGATCTTAAGTGCCTTAAGTCTTGAAGCAGTATGGAACATCTCCATAATATACTCCGTTACGTTTCCTTGACCCTTGTACTTCATAGACATCAAAGAAGTCAGAAGTGATGTCATCTCAATCTTATCATTTTTAGCAAAACGTTTCTCAATTTCATTGAGGAAACCCTTGGCCTGAGTAATTTTTTCAGATTCTATGCACCTAAGGGCTTCTGGAATGCTGTGTTTCATGATCATTAGACTCATGCGATTTGAATAATCTCACCTCTTAAAATCCCTCTTAACATCAATGGTGCTTTCTGCAGTGAGAAGTGCGGGTTGTTCTTCCCTTAGTGCAAGGTTTATGTCTATACAGCCAAGCACTATAAGTAAGTGCATTTTCTATTCCTTAAAGTTAGTCCCATTAAGCATAGGTATAGAATTTATATTAGTAGATGTTGTGGCAGCAGAAGATGAATTAGCTAAATATAGAACAAATAAAAAAAAACTTAAATCAATATTCATAAGTAAACAATAAATTCAAGATAATGGCTAATCTCATCTCAAGATACCAAACACAACATTAATATCAAGTCTTTGGATAGTAATATTAACAGTAAGCGATACTCTTGTTGTAGCAATCAAACATTGACAATAAGTTATGTCAAACAATTAATTAATCTTTGGACTAACTTATTGCTTACATAAAATACTTTATAATTGTCACACATTTATCACCACAGATGTTGTTGAAATTTTGCCAAATATTAACTTACCTTTGGGTCAATCAATAAATGCATGAATCACAAAAACATATAATCATCTTGATATTTCAAATAAACTAATTTATACAAAAGTGGTCACTTTGGCGGCATTTTGTTTCAACTAATCTATTTAAAATCTTAGACATCCTTAATTAAAAGCTAAAACCTGAATTTATTTGTTTCAAAATATTTACCTTAATTTCATCTTTCAGTCAAATTAAAAGATAATCATATATATTTGTATAATTTTCCAAAACTGACATGCATTAAACCAATCAAAGTATGAATATATTATATATTTATACATACAAAACTACAACATGCATTAAACCAATCAAAGCATGCATATATTATATATTTATATATAATAAAATATATATTAAAGGATTAAGTCATGCGTATATGTTAACTTTTTTTTAACATCAAATTAAATTCCTTATACCATTAAAAAAAGGATATAATGCTTTCAAAAAAAAGGCACAAAGTGATGAAACATGATTTTGCAAATATATATAACATAAAGTAGCACAAATCATAAAGAAAGAAAATAATTGAATCGCAAGAAAAAAATTAAAACGCAAAAACTTTTGTAATTGAATCCATCAATTCGAAAATCACCCAAATTAAAAAATTAAAACAAAATCCTAAAATTTTAAGATGAATTCAAGATAATCAAGACCTTAAAAAAATTACTTTAATATAAAACTTCAAAGATCAATAGATAAACCCATGAAATTTCATGAATCAATCATTCAAAAGAAGAATTTTAATCAATTCTCAATGATTCGATATGACGAGGCTCGAATGTCACTTGTTAGAATTATAAAATAAATCAGAAATAAAACTTAATAAACCATAAATTAGGATCTTGTCATGTCAAATAATCAAGAACAAAATAAAAATAAAACTAAATGCGGAAGCATACCTAAATCTATGAATTCCTTGAAATCTACGGATCTTGGGGATTTGAACTTCTAAATTAGCACACAAAAATTCAGAGAATATTTGCTCTCTTTCCTAAGGATGAGATATTAGAAAAGATATCTTGTGTGTAATTTGAGAATCATAACCTTAATATTTATAACCTTTTGACCTATACTTTATTTAATAATTAAAACTCAATAAAACTTTAACCAAATTAGATCACTTCCAATTTAAACTAACTTATCATGATAGTAAATAATAATAGTATATGTAATATGTATATTTTTAAACAATTAAATAAAAATATAAGTAGGTGTAGAAGGCTAGTAGTTCACTTTTAATGAAATAAGTACATTCATTATAAACAAAAGAAGACTATCCCAACTTTTTTTAATCATTTTCATTAAACAAAATTGGATGATTGATTGAAATGCGTATCCCATGCGTCTCTAAAACCGTGGGTGTTGTTCAATGTATTTTACAATATCATTACACTCTCACTCCAATGTTTAAAACCCTGTTTTATGTTTAGGATAATCTTAATTTGAACCCCCCAAAAAGTGAAATCTTTTTTTTTTTTTTTGAGAAAATAGGTGCTAGAGTCTGTCTACTTGTACGTTGTTCCTTACAAGAGTTTCTTTCTTGCCAAACATGATTAGATATATTACCAGCTGTCCAAACAAATTAGCATAATTTCTCTTGCAAAATCATAGGTGAACATATTCTATATATGTTTTAAGTTTAATATATCAATTGATATGTGTACTATTGTCAATACAAGGAAATATGGGTTTGAGTGCGCTAAAATACATTATCCTCCTATTTATAAGTTGGGGAGAGATTATGGATAGTTCTAGGCTTTATTGTGTCAAAAAGAACAAATATAATTAAAACCTAAAAAAATATTTTTTTAGAGTTCGTGGTTACTTTTTTAATAATCTTATTTTTAGGGTTTAAATATAAATTTTCTTTTTTAGAAATGCAATGTATTTTATTATGGTATTCAACATTAGTTGGTAAATAAATTACTGGATGATTGTTGCATATATTATGTTTTTGCCGCTTATCTTCTTTACAAAATCCGATTTATTATTGAATTTTGTGTTTGTAGAGTTTGATTTACTGATAAAATTGTATAAATGGTTATATCTTATCAGTCAAATTATGATTTTAGTTTTTCTATTATGTTTGATTTTGGGTTTAATATTTATTTTTTATTTAACATAATTTGATTATCCGCTTTTATGATGTAATTAAGATCAATTAGTTAAGCATTATAAACTATTCGAATTAAAATGTTGACATGGCTCATTTATTAAAAACACTTTTTTTAACCCATCACGTTGATATGTATTCTTTTGAGTGTGCTAAAAATAATGTTTTTAAGAAAAAATTATATAAACATTTTAATTGAAATAATAACGATGTTAATTATTTGAATTAATGATAAATTTTGATATAAAGAGGGACTAAAATTAGAATTTCACTATTAATTCTTTACAACTTGTAATATATATGTTTGATTTTCTCTCTCCTTATTTATAGCGCTCATCAAGTTGTTAATTGAGAATTGATTGGATTTGGAGGTAATTAAACAATGTCATAAATTAGAGTTGTAAACTTGATCATTTGAATAATTTTTTTTTAAAAATCAAATAATTAGATTTGATTAAATTATAATTAAAGAAAAACCCAATTTTTATAAATTAAATTGAATTTTGGTCCCTTGATAAAATTGCTTGGTTGGGTTTTGGATAATTACTGCTGTCATGTCAATGAGTACCAATTGCCACAAAAGCAAAGCATTTTAAGCCTCTAATTATTAAGATTAAAGCACAAGTGGAAATTAATTATAAAAAAAGAGCAAAAGTGGAAATAATTGGGATTAATTATTAATAAACTAATTCTAAAGCATCCTAATCAAATAATCCATTGAAAAAGAAAAATCACTCAATTATTAAAATCAATCGTTTTTCTCAACTCTTGAACTCACACTTTCCTACACTAACAATAATACCAATACTAATTGAGCTAAAACTCAATCTAACAATCAAACAATTAATTTAATAAATTAAGTAACCTAAAATATTTATAAACAAAGGAAATTAAATTCTCACTTATTTCAACAATAAAAAAAGGAAGGTCCAATCCTGTTAAAATGGATAAGGTCTAGAATAAATTAGTGTCAAATGACCCATCGTTGTTTTTAGTTGTCAATTATATGATTGATTTATAAATTGGATAAACTATAAAAATAGTCACTTTTGTTTGGCTCATATTACATTTTAGTCATTTATGTTTGAAATATTACATTTTAGTCACTTACACTATTATTTTGTTACGAAGCGGTCACTCTGTCATTAAGCTCCGTTACTCCCTAACGACAATCCTACGTGACAGTCCAAATGAGTTTTAAATACCAACTTGGATGTCTAACTGGGATGAGAATAGTTTTTCAATCAAAATGAAAAAGAAAACTAAAAGAAAAAGGAGACGAATGATTTTTCTTTTCCAATTCAAGGTGTAATTAATTTAAAAATTTTCAGTTCAAGTTAACATTTAAAACCTATTTAGACTGCCACGTAAATTGTTGTTAGGGAGGTAACGAAGATTAATGGCAGAGTGACCACTTTGTAACAAAATGATAATATAAATGACTAAAACGTAACATTTCAAACGTAAATGACTAAAATATAATCTGAGACAAACAAAAGTGACTATTTTTATAATTCACCCTTATAAATTTTATAGAGAGAAAGAAAGAAAATGTGAAAGAGAAAAACGAACTATAACACTATGTGAAATCAATGATAATTTTTGAATCACTAATTTCTTAAGCGTAATTGATTAAATAAAAATTTAAAATATATTAAATATTTAAAAATTGTTTAAAAATAGTTTTCTTTTAACATTTGCTTTACAATAATTGGGTTAAGATAACCTTGGGTCAATATGACTCAACTATTTCTTTAAAAATAATTTATCAATTGATTTGATTTGGATTATTTCATATTAAGTTGCTTTTAGATTCAAGTAATTTTAGATCCAAATTCAAGTTATTTTCGAGTTTAAGATATTGACTTCACTCATCCAATCATGCTAGATTGAATTCAACTTTGAGTGAATCAGATTAAAATTTTTTTTCCCGAAAGTTTACAAGCACAAAACGATCAAAGTATAAGTATAAATATATATATCTGAGTAATCATTTAATATAGAATTAAACTGTTATAGCACAAATAAAATAAGAATTAGAATAAAGAATCAAACTATTACAGTACAAATCAGGAAAAAGGCAAAAAAATTGTTTAAGAGGATCGAGATAATATTATAAAACTTGAAGAGTCCAAAGCTAAAAATCTTATACTAAAAACACTGACATTAAACTTTTAGTTTTTAAAAAAGTTAAAATTATAATTCTTTTATTTAATGGAAAATTAAAAATGATTAAATTAAATCTTTTAAATTTGAAAAAGGTCTATAAAACAATTTTGCATTTAGCCCAAGGAGACCACAACCCCTACTTGTCCACTTGCACAAACTAATATGTGGATCAATGCATATAATAGATTAACTACTTAAATACTTCATTTTTATTGTACATAATAAATCTAAAACCCGAATATTATAAACCAGGCCTTCCTCCTTTGTTAGCTAAGCCAAAATTTCTTTAACAATATTAATTTATTTTTGAAAATAAACTGACTGATATTATTAGTGCAAGGCTTAAGGCAACAAACGGCTGAAAAGCTACAAATAGCCACATGAAAAAACACATAACAGATAAAGGAAAATAGCTGTTAAAGTAAAAAATAAATGAACTCCTAGAAACTACCAAACAAAAGAAAACAGAAAAGCAAACGTCTTGAGCCAGGCCTCTTCTTAATCAAAATATCAGCCAAACCTCTCTCTAAGAAATTGAAAGAAAATCGGAGCCGAATAAAGGAAAGAGCAAATGCTTTGAACACCAGCTTTGGAGGTTCAATGAACCTTCTCCAAATTCAAAGCGAAACGAGGGGAACCTTAGAGATGCTGGAACCAGGCCAACCTATCTGCTATCACAATCTTCTCCACCGATGCAGGCACACCAGTACCCCAACCTCCGCAAAACTGCCTTCTCCGGCCTTCCAACGCGAGAGTATGAGCTGTTCCGTTCATCAATCTGGGCACAAAAAGGTAAGTTACCTCATTAAAACTCAACCCCATTTTACAAATATGTTGAGTAATCGGCCTAAGGATCGATTTGTCTTCCCCTTCTTAATACTCTTGATAACTGACAGTGAGTCACCTTTCACCTATAGCCGCCGAAAGCCCCTGTCAGCCGTATAAATTAGTGCTCTTTCACAAGCCCGTGCCTCGGCTACAAACGTATCAGCGACATCCTCGACCAGATAAGTTTCTGCCCCTACGATATCTCCTGTAGAATCTCTAGCTAAAACTGCAGTTGTAGTGATTTTGACATCTTTTTGGAAAGATGCATCAAAGTTTAACTTAATAACTCCATCATCTGGGTCTCCACAGATCCTTCACCATAATTTTAAGGGGAGAACGGAGATTCTCTTGGTTTAGACAGATCTCTTGTTCATACCCTCGAATAAACCCTAAAAATTTTTGCATAGAAAATTTGACCCCTTCATGGATTAGTTTATTTCTGCGATGCCAAAACCCCCAAACGGACAAGGTAATGATTCGTCTCTGTTGCTCATCTGTTGCAGAAAACATTCTAACAAAATGCCTCTTACAACACAACGAAGCTTCTAGTGGTGGAATCTTCACTTGTAATGAAGCCCAAACATGCTGTAGAGTATCATAAGACCATACCAAATGAGTTGTATCCTCCAGATTTGCCTTACACAGAGGGCAAGCAACATCCACACTCTACCTTTGTCACGCCAGATTACCAAAATGGGGCAACAGATCATTAATCAGCCTCCAGCAATGGATTTTTATTTTTTGTGGAATGTTTAGTGCCCATAAGGCTTTATAGAAATCTTTGTAATCATCATTCATAGAGGAAATGTGCGTGTTGTATTGTAAATGATCTGTAGATAGGATTCTGTACCCACTCTTTACAGTGTAATCCCCCGAGCCTTCGTGCTTCCAAACCATCATATCCTCCGAGCAACTCTCAGAAATCGGAATAGAAAAGATTCGAGCTGCTGTTTCATCATCAACTAAAGTTTGCACCAACTCCCTATTCCAGGTATGAGATTCAGTTTCAATAAGCTGGTTAACAGTCGTCCAATTAGGCCTAATTTGCTGGACTGTAACTCTGTTATTTTCTTTTCCAAGCAGCCAATGATCGTTCCAGATGTTGATACGAGCACCACTGCCAATCTGCCACAAAATCCCTTCCGCAATCAACTCTCGGGCGCTGCAAATACTCCTCCAGGTAAAAGAAGTGTAAGAACTAATTTTTACAGATAGAATATCCGAAAATGAGAAATAACGGGCTTTTAAAACTCTGGATAATAGACAACGAGGCTGAGATAAAACACGCCAAACCTGTTTTGCCAATAAGGCCTTATTAAACAAAAACAAGTTTTTAAAACCTATCCCACCAGCGTATTTTGGAATGCATAATTTGTCCCAACTGCTTCAATGAATTCCCTTCGACGTCTTGCTATTAGACTACTAGAATCTATTCATAATGCCTTCTAGGGTGCGACATAACATTTTCGGAAAAAGAAAATATTGCATAGTATAGAGCGGAGTTGCCTGCAAAACAAATTTAATGAAAACCTCCTTACCCCCCATTGACAGATATCTTAGACTCCACCCTTCAGCTCTTTTCCTGAACTTATCAACAAAATTGGCAAAAGCCCATGTTTTCCTTTTACCTACCATCATAGGCAGTCCAAGGTACTTCTCAGGATTGGTAGCCACTCGAACTTCTAACAAATTGATAATCTCTGTTTTCACACTTGAATTTACATTAGCCTCAAAGTAGATAAGGGACTTTTCGAAATTCACCCGTTGTCCCGAGACTATTTTATATTCCCGAATGATATCATGGACCACTCTAGGCCCCTCACACGAAGCATCACCGAAAAGGATACAGTCATCTGCAAAAAATAAATGATTAATAGCCAATCTCTCCCTGCCAATAGTTGCGCCAATCATCCAACCTCTCTTTTTGGCATCTTGAATCAGCGTAGAGAAACCTTCAGCACAAATCAGAAATAGATAGTGGCTAAGAGGATCTCCTTGCCTTAAGCCTCTTGAGGGACAAAACCATTCGCCATTGACTCCATTAAGAGTAACCGAATAGGAAACAGAACATACACACCTCATGATGAGTATAATCCAATCCTCATGGAAACCCAAGTGCTTCATCATACTAGCCAGAAAATCCCATTTAACCCAATCATACGCTTTACTCATATCGAGTTTAAGCACAAAATTTCCTCTCTTACCACTCTTTTTCATTTTGAGAGAGTAAAGGACATCATAAGTAATCAACACATTATCCGATATTAGTCTTCTTGGAATAAAAGCCCCCTGAGCTTCATTAATACAGGTACTCAAAATAGAACTCATACGAATTACCAAGACTTTTGCAATAATTTTGTAAACAACGTTACAAAGGCTTATGGGTCTGAATTGTGACATGTTTTTTGGTTTATCAACCTTGGGAATCAAAATGATACATGTTTTGTTTATCTCCTCTACTTCAACTTGACCATTGAAAATATATAAGCAATAACGAGAAATATCCAATCCAATAATATGCCAGTACCTTTGGAAGAAAATAGCGGGGAACCCTTTGGAAGAAAATAGCGGGGAACCCATCAACTCCGGGTGCTTTCAGGGGCGCCATCATCTTAACCACATATGCTATATCCTCTTCTGTAAACTGTTTAAGCAACATGTCATTCATGCTATTAGTAACTTTTTTCTCCACAAATAATCGCTCATTTAGTCCCACATCAGAAGCTAAAAATAGTTTTTCAAAATATTTCGAAGTAACCTTTATAATCTCCTCTGACGATGTAACTTGTCCTCCATTCTCATCTTCTAACTCAAAAATTCGCCTACGAGACTTCTGTTGAACAGCAATCTTATGAAAGTAACTTGTATTACGATCACCATTCTTAAGCCAGTTAACTCAGACACGTTGTTCCCAAAATAACTCTTCCTTATCTGCCTCTAAATTAAGTTCTAATTGAACCTCCGTAATTTCAGCTAACATCTCATCCGAAGGATCCTAATTATAGAGCCAATATAGTCTGTCTTCTAATTCGACCTTATTTCTCTTCAACTCTTTCCTTCGTCCTTTACTCTAATTTTGCATTTGACGACCCATGCTCTCTAATCTATTGGGTATACTCCCAGTAGCGTCTTCCCACCAGATTTTAACCATCTCCTCAAATGAACTTTCAAGGCACCATTTAGCCTCAAATCGGAATATCATGGAATTATAATACCGATCATTCCCTCTCATTCCCATTGTGTCAAGTAGAATGGAGCAATGATCCGAAAATGAATGACTCAGATGTTAAACCTGGTAACCCGGGAAGAGATCCACCCAATCTAACGTAGCCACACCACGATCCAGACGCTCTCTAATATTTGTAGAAGTGAACCTTCCCCTTTCCCATGTGTACCAGTGGCCTATAAATCCTAGATCATTGAGGCTGCAGTCCTCTAACACCGTCTGGAAATCCATCATCTGGCGTGCTGATCTAAGGCGACCTCTTATTTTTTCAAAGGAGTTAGCAATTTCATTGAAATCCCCCAAAACAACCCAATTGATAGAATGATTGTGGCTTAGCATCCTTAGTAGATTCCAAGAATCCCTTCTATATTTTTCCTCCGGATTCCCATAAAACCCCGTTAACCGCCAAATATCTCCAACTTCGTTATCATGAATCTCAACATCAATATGGAATGATGAGAAACTTTTAAGATTGATCAATGAATTCCCTTTCTAGCCCAGTGGAAGCCCACCTTTAGAACCTATATCCCTAATATCAATCCCATTTTCAAACCCACACTTCAACCTGACCATCTCCATTTTTTTTAACTTAATTTTGTCTCCATAAGAAATAAAATTCGGGGATTAATGACTCTCAACTTGTTTCTGAGCCTTTTTACAGTTTGTGATCTCCCCAAACCACAAACGTTCCAACTAAGGATTTTCATTGCACCCGTCTGCTCTGATCAACAGAGCTAGCGATAAAATGAAAGAACCATTACCAATATTAGAACCCATAATAACAAGTGGGCCTTCCACTATACGCTGTCTCTTCTTTTCTTCCAATGCAGCAATAGGGTCATTTTCCTCCTCTAAAACCAAGTCCATAGGCCCATACTCCAGCCCATCAGTATGCTGCCACCTTTACTCCAAATATTCCCTTGACTTTTCATGTTAGGAAAAAGTTGTTGATTAGATTTCAATTGATTTAAATTGGAATATGACATCTGATTCCCCATATTTTTGCCTAATTTTTGCCCTATATCTTTCCCCTCATTTTCCCCTCATTTAATAAAATACTTTGATTGGGGCTTTCCAAATTGACAGATTTGTACTGTGAGCCATCAGCCTCATGAAGCCACCTGCTCACCACTATGGCCCGCCGCTTTGGTACTGCATGCAATGATAAGTCTCAGCCAAAAACGATTTTTGAAGGCTCAATTCTTAAACGATAAGGATAGTAACTTTCACCATGACCCAATCTTCCACAAATAAAACAAAATAAACTGAGCTTTTCGTACTTAAATTCGGCATAAACAATCATATCCTTCCCAATCTGGATCTTCTTCTTGCGTTTCAGTGGGGCAGATACATCTAATCGAATACGAATACGCATATACTTCTTGTGCCCCAAAGACGGTATTGAAGTGTCATATTCGATAAATTTACCACAAAAATCACCGACCTGTTTAGCCATCGTTTCAGTCAAAAGCCCTGGTGGTAATTCATGCACTTGTATCCAGAACTCAGTAGAGTTTAGTGCCAATGTCGCTGGATCTCCTCCCATTGAAAGTCTTTAAAGTATACGAAGATGGTTGTTGAAAAACCACGGTGTTCCAGCAAGTACTCTATGGATGTCAACCTCATGAAAGAATTAAAAAAGATACCTTTTTTCTCCTAAATCCGTAATGCAAATCCCTCCAATAGAGTGCCAAAGATCAACCATAGTGTTAACCAATGAAGGAAAATGTACGACACTGTCTGTTAGACAACGTCCCACTAGAAAAAATTGAAACGATTTTTCCATCACCACTCCTTCCTCATGAAATGCTTCTTCCTCTTCATCTAACAGGCTCAGATTCGCCAGCTTCTCTTCCATTGGAGATACTGCAGCCCCCACTAGATTACGAGTGAGAAAAAAGATGACGAAACTAGATTCAAAAAAAAAAAAACAGAAAAGAAGAAAAAAAATAGGAGTAAAAAACCGTGCCAAAAGGTAGACAGAGAGAAATGTGCCAAGGGACAGACTTCAAACGATAAAAATTTTTATTTACAATATTAAATTTTAAATTTAAATCAAAATTAATAATATTCATGCTCGACACTAATCCGAAATACTACACCATTAATGCAAGTTGTACTAACCCTTTTTAGAAAAAGACATCATTATAATTATAAGTACGCCTTACCTGGGACTTATCAAAAAACAACTGTCACTTTTAAAAATGTTTGATAGAAGTGGATAAGATCCTCCATTAATCCTACTCTCTTCCACCTCCTCAAAAACTACCCATAAATGCTCTCAAGTCCCTTCATTCAGAAACTTCCCTTTTGTCTCATCTTCTTCACCAAAAACCCATCGTATTTTTGGCCTTAAATGGGTGCCAACATATCTGGTGGCGGTTCAATCGACGGCGATGAAACCGGTCCTCCATTAAGGCCAAGACTCGATGACATACCAGAGAGCTGCGCCGCCTTGATTCTAGCAAGGTTAAACCCACCAGAGATTTGTAACTTGGCTCGTTTGAACAGGTCTTTTCGTAGTGCTTCATTGGCTGATTTCATATGGGAATCGAAATTGCCATCAAATTATAAGTTTATTGTGGAAAAAGTGTTTGTTGAAGAAGATAGAGATTTGAGTAATTTGAAGAAGAAAGATGTTTATGCTAGGTTGACCAAGTCTATCCCTTTTGATGGTGGCACAAAGGTTTAAACATTCTTCCTTTTATCTCCATTTTTCAAGGTTATTGGCAGGATCAACCAGTTGGACTGAACGGGTATTGAGATAGAGAAAAGAATAAAATCGGTTGATCTGATTGAACTTATGGATCGATTAGATCGTGAACCATTAGCCTGATCGGTTGGACTTTTAATCCTGCCATTTTTACGATGGGATTTGAGCTTTTAAAGATCTAACAATGGTGGGTTTTTTTTTTCTTTGGGTATTTGCAGGAGATATGGTTGGATAAGAACACAGGTGGGGTTTGTTTATCAATGTCTTCTAAGGCGTTGACAATTACAGGGATTGATGATCGGAGATATTGGAACCATATTTCCACCGAGGAATCTAGGTGTGTTTATCATTCAACTATTGTTCTTGTTAGGCAGACGATGATTGCAATTTAACTACATGTTTTATGTATGCTTCAAGCTAAATTTGAATATAGCAGGGAGGGCAAAATTAAATTATAAATTTTTAAGGCGAATATGAAAATTTACCACGGTGTACTTTATAAATTTGTAACCTCTAAAGGGACCTTATAACAAATTTTATTAGTTTTGGGGACCTTATAACAATTTTACCAGTTTTGGGGATTTAATCGTTTTTCTTTTTGGTCATATTTCTAACTCAAACCCTTCCCTTTAATTTGGTCTTCTCTTGCAGGTATCGAACAGTAGCCTACCTCCAACAAACATGGTGGTTCGAAGCCGATGGAGAGCTCGAGTTTCAATTCCCTGCCGGAACATATTCCCTATTCTTTAGACTCCACCTCGGGAAATCCTCAAAAAGACTTGGCCGTCGGGTTTGCAACACCGAGCACGTCCACGGATGGGACATAAAACCTGTCCAATTCCAACTAACAACTTCGGACGGCCAACATATCGTATCTCGGTGTTATTTAGACAATCCAGGGAGCTGGGTTCTCTACCATGTCGGAGATTTCATCGTTGAGAACCCTAATGCATTGACAAACATCAAATTTTCATTGACTCAAATTGATTGCACTCATACAAAAGGAGGCCTTTGTGTTGATGCTGCATTTATATACCCCAGTAGTGTAAGAAAAGAGGTTAAATTGTGTTCATGAGAAAATTAAGAGGTGTAAAACTGTAAATACTGTAAATCTAGGTTGTTTTTTGATAGCTCTAGATGTTGTGGTTATTATTATTTTCCTCAAATAATAACAAATTTTGCTGCGATGATTATTTTTTTGTTTTGTAATGTCACAATAGGAATTTGAAACTATGTTGTTAATTGGTGGTGTTTGAATTAAAACTACTTGAATTGGTTTTATAGTATAAATGTATTGCATGATGATGTTCAAAGAAGATATGCTTTGTTAGGCAATCTGTCTGATGTGTCAGTTTTTTTTTTCAATATTCATAACTTGAATATGACATTATTAGGAGGAGTAGTCATGAACCCAAACATAGATTAAAAAACAAACATAAAAAATTCAAAAAAAAAATTTAAAGTTGAGTTGGGTCGGACTCTTAAATGAAAAAAGTTCTCTCAAGATTATTTTTCCTATCCACAAAAGTTGAATATGAAATCGAACTTTTTATTGATGAACCTAGCAAATGTTGCCTTCTGTTTAAATATAAAATAGAAATTCGGTAAAAGTATCATAGAAGCTCTGTACTAGGAGTTAGATTGCATTTTGCTCTTTTTATCAAAAAATAGATAAATTAGTCTATATACATTAGATCAAAAAGCAAACCAGTTCTTTCTATTAAAAATTTCATCCATTTGTGTTGTTAAAAATTGGTGTGGCTAATAAAATAACCAAACAGTTACACGTGACGTGCCACGTGTACCTTATGTTGACATTCAGGGTCTAGTTTTTTTTAACCAACAGGACCAGTTTTTAATAGTAAAAAGATAAGGAATTGTTAACAAAAAGGCCAATTTGCGTTTTGATTTGATGTGTAATGACTAATTTTTCTCATTTTTTAAAGTAAAAAAAGTAATATACAATCCGAGTCTTAGTACAAGGACCTCCATAATACTTTTACTTAGAAATCCTTATCTTTTTCTCCATCGGTTATATAAACCTTGAAATTAGCATGCATGTTAGAGGGTGTATTTTTATGTTAATTATGACTTTTTTTTTAATATTAAGTTCTCTTTGAATGGACAGTGTGATTAGCTCTAATGAGAGTAAAAATTGTGGTGGCGATATTGTAACGATGAAATTGGATATTATAGTGATAAGATTAACACTGATTGTGATTGATGGGGTATGTTCTTGGATTCACGTCAACTGTGACAGTGAGATAAAAATAAAAATAATGACAATTAAGGACATTAAATTAAAATGTATACGTATAATAAAATATCAAAATGTTTTACAAATTATATTTAAATTAAATAATAAAATAAATATATAACTTATAATGATGCAAAAAAATATAAATATAAATTATTTTTATTAAAATTAAATTATAAAATAATATATTAAGATTATGTTATGTATATTAAATAAAAGAAAATTTATACCAAAAATAAAATAAACAATTAAGGAAAGATAAAAAGGGAAAAAGAATAATTACTCCTATTTTGTGTTCAGGTTGTTTAGATTGAAGCCATTTTGTGTTTGAATCATTCGGTTTTGTAAGATTAGGTGATCTTTGATTCAAGTCTTTCTAAATTAGGATCATTTTGGGGTTTGAATTGATTTTTTATTGTCAAGTTAAATGAAGTTTAGGATTTGTTTATTTCACTGAAAAAAAATTTCGAAAAATAATTTTTGGAAAAAATGATTTATTTTCTTGGAAATGTTAATATTTTCTGATGTTTGGATGAATCTGTGTAAAATATTTTTTGTTGTTTGATAGATTTCTTAAAAATATTTCATAAACCTATTTTTAATGAAACAAACATTCATTTGAGTTTTTCTTTTTCATTATTTAATTGAGTTTATTTTATATCTATAATTTTATATTTTATATATTTTTTGTATATATTAAAAATATTTTGTTAAATTCAGGTTCATTACAATGTCATCATGAATACCACGTGAGTATTTTTTATTTAAAAATGTGACATCAACAAAATAGACAAAAAAAAGTTAACAATGTCAACAATTGGACTTAATTTTCAAATCTGAAAAGTAGAATTACTAAATTCTTGAAAATAAAAATATAGAGACTAAATTGCAAATTTGAGAAGAGTGCATAGACTTATGACATATTTTAACCTTTATACTACAAAACATTTATTATTAATATATTTATAATTGTAATAAATATTTATTATTAAAATATTAATATTGAATATTTTCAATAATATGTGAAGAATATTATTTAAAATTATTATTTTTAAGATAAAATTAAAATATTAAATAATTTAATAAATTATATTAATGATATTAATAATTTATTATATGACTAATTATAAATAATTAAATATGTATGTTTAATAACATTGAAAAATATAATATTTTATATTAATATTTTTAAATATTTTAAATATTTTTAAAAATAAAAATTATTATCAATATAATAATATTAAGCTTGATTTAAATTAATTTTTATATAAAAATAAAATTACCTATAGAGGAGCTCTTTTCTAAAAAATGACTTACCCTCTTCAAAAGGGTAAGTCATTTTACAAGAAAAATGGCTTATTTTATATTGACATGTAGAAAATATTTTCGGTAAAACATTTTACATATATTTATAATTGTTAAAGTATCAATATTAAATATTTTTCGAAGAATATTATTTAAATTTTTTTATTAAAATAAAATTAAAATATAAAGGATTTTTTAAAATAATAAAATATATTAATAATTTATTATATGATTAGATATAGATAAATAAAAATTATTAATAATATAATAATATTAATCTTGACTTAATTTTTATATAAAAATAAAATTACCCATAAATGAGCTCTTTTCTGAAAATAATTAACACTTTTCAAGATGGTAGGTCATTTTATAGGGAAAAAATTATTTTTTATTGACTAGACTATTTTTCATGAGTCAAATATAGGAAAATACAGAAAATATTTTTTTAAAGTCATTTTTAGTGAAATAAACAGAGCCTAAATCCACCCAAATCATTGAGAAACTGCAAATGCATAATAAGAAAGCAAGAATCAAGCTATGATTATAATAATAACAATATTTAGTAAGAATTTAGGATTTATTTATATACGAAGAAGGTTGTGTCGGTTTGAGACGATTCACCTGGAGGGTAGAGAAGCATAAGGTGATTAGGGTGGTTAGAGTAAAGGTATCTAGAAGGTGCCTTGTCCATTTTTTCTTTCTAATGTAAAACTCTGGTAATTTTTGAGGTGCCACAAATTGCCCTCGTATTGGTCTCGTGAGCTATCATGTCTAAAGGAAAAAATATATATGACACAGTAACAAATATCTTACTTATGCTAAGCAAGTGGTCTCAATGATTCAGGCTCGCAAGTGTCCCAACTCACAAAGTGGTCCTCCTTAACCACGAGTGTTGACTTGCAGAAGTATGGGCTCACAATATGGGTTCGTGAATGAAAAACTTTTTGATATGGATATATACAAATATTCAAAGTTTAAACTTGACGAAAGTGTGGGGTTTTATAATTTCTTGATGCTTTTAACTACTTTTACACAGACCATATCTTCACTTATGTCATGTTATTGTTTCTTTCTTCTAAGGGTGAGTATTTGATTGAATTGAGTCAAACCGAGTGTAAAAAAAAATAAAATAAAATAAAAAATAAAGAACACAAAATTTTACGTGGAAACCCTTTCGGGAAAAAACCACGGGCAGAGGAGAAGAAAATTCACTATGTCGAAAATTTGAATCAATACAAAAGGAATAGACTATGTCTATTTATAGGCTTGTAAAGCCATATTCTAGTAGGATTGAAACACCTTATCCTAGTAAATATAAAATAGATGGAGTTTAATAAGGTTTAAAAAACCTTATTCTAAAATAAAATAAAAGAAGTCTAGTTCTATATGGATTTTACTTTTATTTTATTTTCCATCGTATTTTATTTAAATAAGAATTAGGGTCACTTAATTCTAACAATCTCCACCTTGACACAAATTCTCAATGAACAAGTTCTTTATCGCGAACAAGTTCTTCACCTCTTCCATAAAACCCCTTAAGGGTTTAATTTCAACAATGAACACCAACCAAGTCTAAGCAATGCTCAAACTTGGTTATAGGAAGTGACTTGGTCATCATATCTGCAGGATTTTCATGAGTACCGATTTTGCTCACAACAATATCACCACGAGCAATAATATCACGAACAAAATGATACCAACATCAATGTGTTTTGTTCTCTCATGAAACATTTGATCTTTTGTAAGAAAGATGGCACTCTGATTGTCAAAAAATCATGGCTGATTTGAAGGTCTTCATTTAGTTCACTAAAGAGTCCTTTCAACCAAATAGCTTCTTTACAAGCCTCGAATCGCCATGTACTCAAACGATGGTAGACAAAGCGATCGTAGTTTGCAAAGTGGCTTTCCAACTTATTGCACAACCTCCGATTGTAAAGACATAACTTTGTGTGAGAGATCTTCTTCTATCAAGGTCTCCAGAAAATCAGCATCAACATACCCAATAACTCCATCTTGATTCTTCCAAACTGTAAGCAAACATCGATAGTACCTCGTAAGTATCTTAAAATCCATCGAATCGCTTTCCAGTTGTTCTTTACCGGATTCGCCATATATCGCTAATCAGACCGATCGCATATGATAAATCGGGCGTGAACAAACCATAGCATACATGAGAGATCCCACCGCACTAGAGTATGGAACATGTGACATGTACTCAATCTCATCATCCGATTGTGGAGACAAAGTCGATGAAAGTCTAAAGTGAAATTTTGCTAAAGGAGTACTAACAGAGCTTAGCACTCCGCATATTGAACCCATGAAAGAAGTTTCTCAATGTACCCCTTCCGACTTAGGTACAATTTACTTGTTTTTCTATCTCTAAGAATCTCCATACCAAGTATCTTCTTTGTTGGTCCCAAATCTTTCATCTCAAATTCTTCACTTAGTTGGGCTTTGACCTTTCTTATCTCTCCTTTGTCTTTTCTTTTGCTATCAACATGTCATCAACGTAAAGAAGTAGATACACAAAAAAGAACCATCATTGTTTTTCTTAAAGTAAACACAACTGTCAAAACTACTTCTTTTGAAATCGTGAGAAGTCATAAAGGAATCAAACCTCTTGTATCAACGCCTTGGTATTCAAGTTTCAAACCGTAAAGGGACTTTTTCAAAAAGCAAACATAATCCTCTTTTTCTCGAGATCAGTAAAACCCTCTCTGGTTGTTGCATGTAAATATCTTCCTCAAGTTCTCCATGCAAAAATGCGCTTTTACATCTAATCGCTCAAGCTCTAAATCATGCATGGCCACAATACCAAGCAAAGCTCGAATCGAACTATGCTTCACAACCGGGAGAACACATCTCAGAAGTCCACTCCTGGAACTTGACTGTAACCCTTTGCAACAAGCCTTGCTTTATATTTAGGTTCTTCAACTCCTGAGTCCCTTCTTTCTTTTTAAACACCCATTTACAACGAGCAGTCTTTCTTACCTTTAGGAAGTTTCACAAGATCCCATGTTTTGTTTTTGTGGAGTGATTCCATCTCCTCTTGCATAGCAAACATCCATTTTTCTCGAGTCTTCACAACTAATCGCCTCGAGAATAATTTGATGGCTCTTGATTCGCATCTATATCTTCACCACATTTAAAGCATAAGCAACTAGATCACCCTCAAAGATACTTCTTTGGAGGTTTAATTTCTCTTTTAGTTATGTTTTTGGCGATAGAGTATTGAGGCGAAGAAGTAACTCTATTCTCAATTTTTGTACTGATTTGAGGAGTCGACTCAGTATTAATCTGATGCTCCACCGCTTTTGATTTTCTTTATTGGAAGAGTCTTTAAGAGATAAGTTAGGAAGCATAGCGGTTTCATCAAAAACAACATCTCTGCTAATCACAACTTTCCTATTTTCAGGACACCAAAACTTATACCCTTTTACACCAGCTTTATAACCAAGAAAAACACATTTAATGGATCTCGGTTCCAATTTTCCATTATTAACATGAGCATACGCAGGACACCCAAAGATCTTTAAATCAGAATAATTAGCAGGATTACGAGACCATACCTCTTGTGGAGTCTTTTTCTCAATGGCAACGGATGGAGATCGGTTGATCAAAAAACATGCGATGAGGTCGCATACGCCCAAACGACTTCGGTAAGTTGGCATTTGACAACATACATCGAACCTTCTCCATGATCGCTCGTTCATTCGTTACGCAACGCCGTTTTCTTTGTGGAGTATGACGAACTGTCAAGTGTCTCACGATCCCTTCTGACTTGCACAATCTATTAAACTCATCAGAACAGAACTCTAAGCCATTGTCTGTGCGGAGGTATTTTATCTGTTTTCCCGTCTGTTTTTCAATCATAATTTTCCAAGACTTAAATGCGGAAAACACATCACTTTTCTCTCGCCGGAAAGAACGCCCAAACTTTTCGGAAAAATCATCAATAAAGGTTAGCATATAATTAGCTCCACCTCTCGAAGGCACTCTGGATGGTCCCCATAGATCAGAATGAATATACTCCAACGTTTCCTTCGTGTTATGGATTCCTCTAGTGAATCGAACTCTCTTTTGCTTCCCAAAAACACAGTGCTCACAGAAATTCAGTTTGCAAATTCCTTGCCCATCAAGAAGTCCTCTTTTGCTCAATTCTACCATGCCATTCTCACTCATATGCCCTAGGCGCATATGCCAAAGTTTAGTAATATCATCATCATCGACAAGGAAGAGGAAGCGGCAATTGCATCACGATAATGATGAGAACCCTCAAGAAAACATATAACTTGGCGCTTTTTCTTTGCCCTTTCATCACAACAAGGGACCCTTTGGAAATCTTTAAAACCCCACTTTCAAATTTGTGTATCTGCATGCCCTTTTGAATCAAGAGTACTCAACGAAATTAAATTTCTTTTCAATTACGGAACATACCGTACGTCACTAAGTGTTCGACAACTCCATCAAACATCTTAACTTTAATTGTTCCAACACTGCGATCTTACACGAAGCATTATTTCCCATCAAAACAACACCTTCGATTAATCGTTTAGTAAGTTGTAAACCAATCCCGATTGGGACTCATATGGAAGGTGCAAACTGAATCAAGTATCCACTCCTCACTTACTTTAGAATCATTGTGAAGCGACTAGAAGTTCACCATCGCCGTAGTCTTCTACAACATCGCCTTCACCGAATTTTCTCGTTTGTTTTCCCTTTGATTCGCAGCCTCCTTTTAATCTTATTTTGTAGCTTATAGCACTCAGATTTAATGTGCCCTTTCTTCTTACGAAGTTACAAGTTTTACCTCTATTTGAAGACTTCGATCTACCCTTAGATTTACCACGATGATTTCTTTCATGTGTCCTACCACGATCATCATTAGTATTCCGATCTTGTCTCCCACGAACAATGAGACCCTCTCCCTGAGAGTCGGGTTTAACCACAAGATGTTTCATCTTATCATACGAGGTTAAAGAATCATAAACCTCATCAACTGTGAGAGACTCGCGGCTATATAAAATCGTGTCTCTAAAGGTTGAATAAGACGGAGGCAACGAACAAAGTAGAATCAACCCTAGATCTTTCTTATCATACTGAACCTCCATGGCCTCCAAGTTTGAGAGAATTTCTTTAAACACTTGTTAAGTGTTCGTGTATGCACGCACCTTCCTCCAAACGATGAGCATAAAGACGCCGCTTCATATGCAACTTGCTTGTTAGAGTTTTCGACATACATATTTGTTCTAGCCTCTTCCATAATGCAATGCATAGCTTTCTCTTTCATCACATCCTGCAAAATTTCATTGGACAAATGCAGATGCAATTGTGTTAATGCCTTTCGATCCTTACGCTTCTTCTCTTCATCTGTTAATGTCGAAGGCATCTTATCTATCCCTAGCGAGGCATCCTCCGAGATCCATCTGCGCAAGAACCGCTTGCATCTTAATCGCCATAACGCAAATCGCGGTGTTGCGATCCAACAAATGCAATTTCATATTTCAAAGACGCCATTACCGTGATCGAGATGAACAACCCTAAGCTCGATACCAATTGTAAAAAAATAAAATAAAATAAAAAATAAAGAACACAAAATTTTACGTGAAACCCTTTCGAAAAACCACGGCGGAGAGAGGAAAGAAAATTCACTATGTCGAAAATTTGAATCAATACAAAAGGAATAGACTATGTCTATTTATAGGCTTGTAAAGCCATATTCTAGTAGGATTGAAACACCTTATCCTAGTAAATATAAAATAGATGGAGTTTAATAAGGTTTAAAAAACCTTATTCTAAAATAAAATAAAAGAAGTCTAGTTCTATATGGATTTTACTTTTATTTTATTTTCCATCGTATTTTATTTAAATAAGAATTAGGGTCACTTAATTCTAACACCGAGTAAAAAAATTTACATTAGTTGAGTTGACGAATCTTATTTTATCATCTTAACTCGATTTGAACTTTTTCAATTTAAGTCAAGTGAAATGAGATTCAAATTGAGTTGAAAATTTGTTTGAGTTAAATTAAAAAAATAAACTGACTATATTGAATTCTTATTGAAAATATGACTAAATTTCAAGTTAAAAGAACATAAATACAATGTAAATTCAAAAACTCTTTAAAAAGAAAATAAGAGAAAAAAAACGAAATAATTATTGTGATAAACTTGATTTGATAATTTACTTGGTTAAGGTCTCAAATTTATCATTGAAGATTTTTAATATATATATATATATATATATATATAATATTTAGCATTTGTTTATATATTTTTAAAATTTTTAGTAATTTTTAATTTTTTGAATATATATTTTTAAAATTTTGGAAAAATATATTTTATAAATATCTCAAATTTTGAAGATTAATTTAAATTTTTTGTAACTTTTTTGAGAGAAAAATTTGCACATGTTTAAAACTTTTAGGGACCCAAATGAGTATTTACACCATTTTGTTATTCAAATTATTCGAGTTATAAAATTCAACTTAACTCAAACTCAAAAAACCTAATTAAATTCGAGTTGATTCAAAAAAAAAGAACAAATAACTCGATTTGACTAATTCAAAATTAAAAAAAATTATTTTTTTAAATTAAATTGAGTTTTGCTCGCCCTTATTATATTCAAAATCTTCAAACCCTAAACTTGAAACGGAATAGGAATCGGCTTGCCTTGTGTTAGAAGCAAGACTTGCAGAATCGGAACCCACATCAATTACCATAGGAGGCTTGAGTGGTTATATATATATATGTATATATATTTATGAACTAGTTTTGTTTCATATAGACAATGAAACTTATATGTTACATGCAAGAAAAGGAGGTGAACAAAAAGAGAAACAAATGGAAAATCTCATTATACAAAAAAGGAGAGACCTTTTTTTCTTCTTCCGATTACTTTCGGACGAACAAGCTTCTAAGTTTTCCTCTTTCTAATCTCTCGAGTAGATTCTTAGCACCAGGGGTTTCCATCTCCGAAAGCTTCTTGAGATACCCGATTGATCCGTATGAGATCATAAGCTTCTTGCATTTCTTACTTGATGAAAGGGACGATAGGCATGAAACAGCGTACTTCTTTGCGGTGTTTTGAGGGCTTGGATCGAGCAACTTTACCAGATTCGGCACAGTTTTATCATCCTTTTTGAATTCTCTGCAATTGTGAGAGACGGTAACCAAGCTGGAAAGGGCTTGAGCAGCTACCTCTCGAGCGCTGTTTGATTTAGCCTCGAGCATTATAACAAGAAGAGTGATGCAGCCGGATTCGCCGACCAGTTTTTTCATTTCACTCGAAGTGCAAACTCGGCAAATGGTCGATGCAGCAGCTTGTTGTGCGCCTAATGATCCGGATTTAAGCACATGAACTAACCGAGGGAGGAAATCGTGTGATATCAGGACATCAGTTGAAACCGAGCTAACCAAATTCCTCAAGGCTGCAACTGCGGGTTCTTGTGGCAAAGGACCATCGAGGTATACCAATAGGCTTCGAATTCCGTCCTCCAAAATAACGGACCGTCTCAGATTCTCATTGCTGGCTGTAAGATTCTGTAAACACTCAGCAGCATGTTCTTTCGAACCCAACAAAATCCCGCAATCGAGGAGATTAATCATGACCTTTATTATACCTTCCTTGGCTAGTATTTGTCGAACCTCGAGAACAGCTGATATGTTTTTTAAAGTACTAGCAGCTGCAGTCTGTAAAACAGAGTCTCCAATCTGGCAGATTTCGATCAATGGTCGAACCCCACCATGTCCAACGATTGCTCGGGCCGTTTCTTCATTCATCGATAATCTTTGCAATGAAATTGTTGCTTTCTCTTTACCAACTGTGCTACCGGATTCAACAAGCCGTAAGAGAGGTGGCAAAACACCTTCAGAAACAAGCCAACTCTCGCAACTCCCGGATTCCGCAATTGAACAGATTACAGTCACCGTCTTTTCTCGTATACGAGGTGAAGTTGCAGTTAACAACTGAACTAAAGCAGCTACGTTAATCCGTCCGATAATTGATAATACACTCTTTTCATCCTCTTTCATTACCTCAACAAGGGTATCAACAGCTTTATGCTTTGCTTCTAAGTGCCCGATTTGAAGCCGTGCAAACAATTCCTTTATACGACAATGTCCTGCAGTCTCCAATTCCGGCAATGCAGCTTCACCGAGTACACCGGTCTTGATAAGAAGTCTGATATCCCGTAAATTAAGATCCAATTTCCCCAATAACGCATCGAGATCACTCTGCATCTTAAGCTTACCTGCATGCTTCTCCTTCAAACATAAATCTGCCAATTCAATAGCTTCCTTTACCGTCATCGACACAGCCTGAAGTTGTTCCTTACAAAGACCGTTCTTTGAAAAGAACGGATGGCTCGACAAGTCCGATAAACACGACGGAATCTGCTCCAATTTCGAAACTATCATCTTCCACCTACTAGGAAACCCCTTCACCTCCCTTGCCTTAACAAGTGCCATAGGAACAAGCTCTCGAGCGTATGACAACGATTCCTCGGCCGATCGAACATCGATCGAAACCCCATTTCCAATACCTTTTCCCATGTTTTGAATCCGAATTAATCGAAAACCGATCACCAAAGCAACATCAAGTGAAATTCATAGAAAGCTTCACAAAGGACCTACATGAACCAAAAATGATATTTTTATCAAAACAAGTGTAGCAGTTGGCAAATCACACAAAGCTTGTTTACATAAGTACCTAAAAATAAGTTCATGCTTTTACCAAGTGATCATTAAATGCCAACTAAAAAAAAATCCATTGATACTTACAAAACTATAAGATATATACTTTACTTTTTTACTACTAAGAAAGATTGCAGTTTCATAAAGAAGCCATCAATGAATATAATTTAAAGGGCAAATTGGTAATGGAAAAGAAAAAGATTAAAATCCCAACTTTATTTTGGTAAAGATCTTAAACCCAAAGGTGAAGATTTTTTTTATTCTTAGTTGCAATACCAATTTTAACCCCAAGAATAGATTTTTTAGACTTTTGAGCGATGGAAAGAGACTTCCTTTGAAAGAGAAGATAAGCCATTGGCGAGAGTCACTATCCAAAGCTGTGATTTCTTTTTTCCAACTTAAGAAAATTCAAAGCAATAAATTTTGGGAAAGAAATATACCTCAAATTGGAGACTCGGATACTCCCAAGATTTGTCCTTTTCTTACATTAACAAGCAATGAGGCTGTGTAGCTTAATCCTCAAATTTCTTTTTTTTTTTTTTTCCCCAGAAAATGCTTCAAAGATTTAAAAAGAACCCAGGAAGAAAACAAATGAAAGACACTTTTTTTTTTCTTTTATTTAAAGTATTGAGCTTAATAACAGCAGAACCAGACAGAAACTGTAGCAACGATATTAAAAAAAAGGGATAATATATTATTTGGCCCCTAAATTTCTACATAGTTGATTTAAAATTTTTTTTTGGCCTAGTGGTACTTGAATTTGTCTTCCGTCAATCAGATTAGTCCCTCCATAGTCCACACAGTTAGTTTTTGTTGACGTGATATTTCTCACCAATCTGATGGTGTCACATGGTGGTCTCTCATGATCCCAAGTGGCAAACATGCTTTGTGTTTTTTTTTTTTTAATTTATGTATACTACGTCACACACTGAGAGACTGTTATATGACAACATCATATTAGGTAATAGTGTCATATCAGCACAATTAATAATATTAGTGTACAGATATACTAATTTGATTGACAGAATATAAATTCAAAAACCAACTAGGTCCAAAGTAATTTAAAGATCAACTAGGCTCAAATGAAAAAGTTCAGGGATGAAATTATATATTAACTAAAAAAACCAAACATGCTTCGAACTCTCGCAAGAAATTTGTTTATTCATATTTCAGACGTAAATGTCTAAAGGTCGAGCAACTTTGATGGCTTGTACGGTTGTGATTATGGCTGGTATCAAAGGATTCGACCGTTGGGATTGGATGAAAATTTTGAATTTGTGTTTTGTTTTAGTTGATGTGATTTAAAGAATCACAGCCGATTAAGTATTTGTATTTATTAAATTATCTAAATTTGAATTTGTTAAAATTTTTAAATTCGTTTATTATTTATAATTTTTTTATTATAATAAATTAAATCTGAATTCAAATTAGATATTATAATTAGTTGAATATTTGAATATTTGAATATTTGAATATTTGAAATTTTAAAATTTAAGAAAATTGAATTTGAATATGTTAAAGTTGTTTATATATAATTAAAATTATAAGTATTTTGTAATAAGTGAATTTAAATACCCGAATTCATACCCATTAACTAAATAAGTAATGCAGATTTGAATAATGAGTATTTGAGGCATTTATCCGCATTGATTTCAAATCTACATCAGATAGATCCGAACACAAATATTATTCTAACTTGCAAAAAATGAATCAGATAATCATGAATACCCGAATTCGGATTCTCAGCCTTGTGCGACGTGGGGACTATAAAGACTTTTTGTTGGAAAGAATTATCCTATATTGTTTTATTTTCTTTAATGGGAGAGGAGGGGATGATAGGATTTAAATCCATGTCATCAAAATGTCAGACGATAACTTTAACCATTACTACAGACAAGTCTAGCAATTATCATATTTTATTGATGAATGTGTTACCTAGTTGTGACAAGGGTTTCATAATTTTTCTTTTGTATAATCAAGGTATCATTCATATCTATTTTACGGTTCATGAAAATTAATCCTTTTCGAGATATGTAGTTGCCCTTGCAAGAAGACAAAGGGTTTATATTGTTATAAGATTTAATTTTAGATTTAAACCCTAAACAATTCCTACCTATTTAGATATTTAGAGTATTCGTTACAAAATTACTTTTAAATGTATTTAATTTAAGTAATAAATGTACAATAATCCTATTAGTTTTTGTCTAAATAAAAAAACTTCATTTCTCTAATTCAATTTAATTTTGAACAATTTCATTATAGGTTCTGATTATATATGCTCTTTTTGATACAATGCCTAGAATTATCCATAATCCCTCTCAACCTATAAATAGAAGAATAATACGCTTCAGCGCATTCGAATCTACGTCCTCTTACGTTAGCAACAATATTCATCTAATCGAGCTAAGACTCAATCGGCTATTATTGTGAAACTTAAATTTTACCTATATATATTTACTAAATCGTGCTTTATTATAAAATTAACCTCAAATTATACCTTTTTTTCACACTTAAACTATTAAATTTATCTCATTTTATTTAAAAAATTGTATAATATCCAGTAAAAACAAACTACATATTGTGTTTTTATTTGTTGGAATCGTAATTTGAGATAAAAATAAATTAAATTGGACTAAAATAATTAGGTATGTAAATGGAAAATTTTTATTTAAAAAAAAAAAAAAAACTTGCCTAGGATGCTTAAAAGTGAATAGTGCGTGGTAGGCTTTAGCGTCGGTTTAGCCACGATGTGATGCTGTCGTTTGTCGACTATTCTATAAAACTCAAGAATTTGCCTCTCCATTTTCTCGTTTAATTTCTTCTTTTTGTCTTTTCTTATTGTTTTCCAATTTTGTTCGTATATACCCACCAACTTTGTACTTTTTTTTTTCTGTGATGAGTAAAACTCAATTTAAATTTATTTGTTAATAATTTTTTACTAAATCGAATTAAGTTGATAGTTTATTAGTTATAATTTTCATTAAATTTTAATTGAAATTTAAGTCAACTTTTTATTATATTTGGAAGGAAATCAAAGCAAAGTTAAAATTAAAATAGATTTAATTGAATAAACTTTATCATATTGAGTTGATTTCTTTACATCGATTAAAATTTTTAAATTTTTAAATTAAATTGCAACAACTCAATTAATTGTATAGAAAACTGCAAAAGAGGAGGGTGCTCCACAAATCCAAGAAGGCAGCTTTTTTGTTTTCTATTTCAAGAAAAAGTCTAGGGTTTTGTAAATATAATATTTTTTAATATTATTTCATATATTATTTACAACATCAAATTAAATTTTAGAGATTTATAAGGATTTTTTACCCAAATATTATAAAATAAAATAAAAAATTCGAAAATGGTATCCCACCCTAATTAATTACGGGAATGGGCTATTTTGGGGGATGGAGGGTGGTGCAGAGGCGGCACCACCCATTTTTTCTAACAGTGACAAAAATCAGTTAACCAAAAAAAAAATATTATATTGATGGAGGGAATAACTAATAGGCAGCACCAAAATAACCCGTATAACCCAACACAACCCAAAAATTGGTGGTGTCTACCTGACAGGCTTTACCAAAGGAAGCAGTCTCACCTCTGCTTTGTATTTTCTTCTGTTCTTTTTTTTGAAAATAGAAAATATTACTGTTTGTGATTAAAATAGTGTTAATGTTTCCTCTTTTTCTTCTTTAGACTCTGACGTTGAATTATCTACTTGTGGACTTTGTGAATTTGCTTTCTAAACGCATGAAAACTTTAAACACCCTCAACTTTCTCTCTGGCTCCTTCCTTGCGGGCATTTTAGGAATGAAATCATCTTCAGCAGCCTTTGAACTAGAAATTTGGTGTTGAATTTCAAACTGAAGCTCACAAAGTGCCTTAGCCAGGCTCGAAGTTCTTGAAAACCTATAGAATGCAGGGGGTGCTCTTATTTAAATTTGGCCCCAGGTGTACATAGCGGCATTATATCAAATAGGTTAAGGACAGTGCAAAAAATTCAATGGTGATAAAGGGATAATATATGAAAGTACATGTCGAGACCATTTTTAAAATCGAGTTTTGGGAAAATGGGAATCGACTTTAAAGAAACGAAAACAGGAGTCGCCACCAATCTTTTTAGGTGTGATTGGATCACCTTTAAAACATTTTGTTTTAAAATCATTAGTTTTGGTCTCACGTAATAAAAAAGAACGGGTTCGGAGTCGATTCGCATTTAGGAAGGATTAGCACCCTCATAACGCCCAAAAATTGGTACCTAATTAATCATCAAATGTCTTTAAGGTCGAAAATTAAAAATTTTAAGATGCAATCCTCTTTAAAATATTTTAATTTTTGAAAATTAGTTCGCTTTGTATCAAAATATTGATACTAAGTTAGCCTTTTTGGAAATCCCTATCTCAAAACGACCAAACGCCACATCCAAAGAAGTTAGGACATAACGCTTTGAAATTCCAAGACAGGTTGCTCGTATTTTGAAAATCTTAAAAACTTAGAAGGGTACTTGACTATTCGAACTCAAATGAGAAAAAATTGCAACCCAATAAGTTAGGGCACTACTTTTCTCGAAGCTTCCAAACACCAAGCATTGCCTTTTATTTTTGAAAACTTTGAAGTTTCGTTTTTAAAATCGATGCATGATATAAGAACAAGCATAATCAAATAATGTATGACATACGAATAGGATAAATATAATGTCAATATGCATATAATTATAAAAAGAACACATATAGGATACATACAATATAAAACATATAGAAAATCTAAAAAAAAATTGATTGCTAACAAAATATACATATAATTAAAGCAGGACATATCATATCAATTTTAAAATAGTATTTAATAGATAATATATATAATAACAAGGATAAAAAAAAATAATTATATAATAATATATTGGTTTAGGAGCATGTAAGGGATTTCATAATATAACAATATTAGTTTAAAATAAAATAACATACATAGTAAATAAATAATTAATAATAAAATGTGTATATAATGTGAGTTAAAACATGGTTTAATAATAATGGTTTATATTTAAAAAATATATATATATATATGTGTATTATAATATAATTGGTGATACGTGATATACATAACGTATATAAAAAAATATGATAAATATAATAATATATAGTATAAATATATAAGAGATATAATAGGTATAATATAAAATAACATATAAAGCGATATATGTAATTAATTAATAAATATATATATGTGAAAATATAATAATATATAAAAAATGATAATAATTTGCAGAAAATAATGTATAATAGTAATACATATAAAATAACATTTTTAATAATTTTAATATATAAAAGTGAAATTAAAATTAATCATATATTAATAAAAGTATATAGTTATAAAAAATAGGACTAAATTTAAAGTTTTGTAAAATTTCGGGGTAAATTCAAAAAGCTAAAATTGAGTTAAGACCTGATTTGGAACGCCCGCAAAATCAAAGAGGGTCACTGGGCAAATAGCCCTATCCCCAAAACGTAGTCGTTTCCCCTAATACAATTGTGAATTATTGGGAGGGTCGAATTGAAATAAAATAAAAATGTTAATGCCAAATTAAAAATAAATAAAACGAAATTAAAAGTATAAAAATTGCGAGAGGACCGATTGGGTAATTAACCCATTTTGCAAAAACGCCTGGATCCTCCCCGGGTAATCGGGTCAACACGCGGATCCTGGGGGTCTAAAAAGGACGCCGTTTTACCCAGGCTATATAAACCAATATCTCAGTTTTAAAATCATTTGAAACCTGAGACTCAAAAAAAAAAAAACTTAAAATTTCCTCTGAAAAAAGAGAGAGAGAGAGGTGCTCCGAGTTCTGGCCCTCGTAGGTCTCGCTTCGGTCGCCAATCCTACACGCGCCCAAGCGCCGTCATACACGCGCCTACGTGTCGTCTTACACTGAGTCCAAGGTTTAAAAACCTTCGTCCTCCTACAGGTAACCCCCTTTTTCCTATATTTTTACTCATATATGCTAGGATAGTTCGTATATACATTTAAAATAAACATGAGACGCGATTAAATCACCTCTTCTAGAGACTGTTGGTATTTTTTGAATGAGTATCTGCAAATATATTTCTTTTACGGAAAATCATGTGTATATTTTTCTCCTCCAAAAATCGTGTGTTATTATACAAGGGTTACAAAGGCTCTTTATAGCCTCTTGATTTGTTACATTTTTGGAAATAAGTCTGCTTTCTTTCCATATTTTGTCACTTTCTGTTTTTTCTTTCCTTGCAGTGTCCCAAGATCCCGGTGATGGAGGGGGCCACCAGCGTTGATGGAGGGTGAAGTCCAGTGCCGAGGCGCTGATTACGGAAGTTGGACGACGCGTCTCGAATCTTCTCTGCTATGCTCGAGAAGAAAGAGAGCGCAGAACTGCTTGGGGCCAATTGGGCCTTGGGTTTGTAACGGTAGAGGCATTTTGGGTTAAGTAGTTTAATTGGGTCTCGGGTGTTTGTGGGTCTGCTGGGTAGCTTAGGCCTGATTGGGCTTAGCTGAATTGTTTTGGTTTTGGGTTCATGATTTAGCTTTTGTAACCTAGACTGTCAAATAAATAAACATTTATTTATTTTTAATTTTGGGTTTTGGGTTTCAAGGCCCGGACGAATTTGGGCTCTTACAGCTGCCTCTCTTTGCTCATTGCTATGTAACAGGAATCGAGCAAAGACTTATAGAAAGACCAAATTCTTCCAATCTTATCAGATTATGGTCCTTAATTTGCTCACTGTAGATTTAGAACTGTCATGTTGATATCTTTGATCTGTTCCCCGTCAAATATAGAAATGTCGAATCTGCTTCTTCGATTTGTAGGGGTGCCAAATCATCTTGAATCTATTTGAGAATGTTTGAGAGTTATATCTACCATATCCTCGATTTGTCCTTTGTAAGTACAAGGATGCCAAACCATCTAGAGTTTGTTTGAGAATGTTTGAGAGTCATATCTGCAATGTCCTCGATTTGTTCCTTGTAAGCACAAGGACACCAAATCATCTTGGATCGTGTTTGAGAACATTTGAGAGTCATATTTGCAATGTCCTCGATTTGTTGCTCGATTTGTTCCTTGTAAGCACAAGGATGCCAAATCATCCTGGATCGTGTTTAAGAACATTTGAGAGTCATATCTGCAATGTCCTCGATTTGTTCCTTGTAAGCACAAGGACGCCAAACCATCTGGAGTTTGTTTGAGAACATTTGAGAGTCATATCTGCAATGTCCTCGATTTGTTCCTTGTAAGCACAAGGATGCCAAATCATCTTGAGTCTGTTTGAGAACATTTGAGAGTCAAATCTACTGTGTCCTCGATTTGTTTCTTGTAAACACAAGAATACCAAATCACCTTGGATCTGCTTCAGCATAAACATCTGAAGTCTGGATCTGCTATATCTGAGAACATCTGAGAGTCAAATCTACTGTGTCCTCGATTTGTTTCTTGTAAACACAAGAATACCAAATCATCTTGGATCTGCTCCAGCATAAACGTCTGAAGTCTGGATCTGCTATACTGCGGCCTATTATCTTGTTGTTTAGGGCACGCCGTCTTTGATAACCTGTAGAATGATTATGCTTGATAATTAAGATGCTATGCTTGGAGTGAGTCGAATGTTCCTAATTAAATGTGTTATGATGCAGAATGCGATGAATATGACCCCTATCCTAAGCGTCACCATTCAAAATTTCATTCTTGCTCGGCTTGTAGGCCTTCCTACAATGCTACAATCTATTGAGGATGTCCGTAAAAATTGAGTCATTGATTTTTGTCCATTTCCTTTTGGACTGGAAGAAAGAAATTCCTCGAGTTTCTTCATCCTTTACTTACGTGAACTTCTCGAACAATTGTCCTATTTTAGTTTCTTGCATTATCCAGAAATTCCAAAGTAATATGCAAAACTTCGTTTGTGAAAATATTTTAGTTCATCTACTATTATTACAATGCAACATACTTTGAAAATAACAAAAGATGAATAAATCTTTAAGAATAATTGGATTTGAATGAATTATCAACAATACAAAGGAAATAAGTCTGATAGTATATCTTTAAGAAGAAATAGAATCTAAAGATAGCCAACAAGATAAGAATTAGATGCTCTAAATATCACTGCATGAGCGTTTATACATTAGTCCCATGAAACCTTTCTTGAGTTCGACATGTGTTTAAAAGATCCAAAGTGCTTTGTTGATGCCCCAATGTACACTGTACCACACTCTTTGCCAAGTCAGATATAGCAAGGTTGTTGTGTGCCCTTCAAAATTTGAGTTGCCCTTTCAGGTTTTCAACTCAAAACCCCTTTGGTCACAAGGCGCCCTTTTCGGGTTTTCACCTTGGCCTCTCCATTTTTTTTTTTTGAGAATTCAATGCGCCCTTTGCGAGTTTTCACCTTGGATTCTTTTTCTTTAGACAAAGTACTTTTTGACTGAGTCTGAGTTCACTGGATTAGGTAGGCTCTTTCCATCCATTTCTGTCAAAATCAATGCACCGCCAGAAAAAGCTTTCTTCACGACGTATGGCCCCTCCCAATTTGGCATCCATTTTCCTCTAAAGTCCTTCTGAATGGGAAGGATTTTCTTTAGCACAAGGTTCCCCTGATGGAATTCCATTGGACGATCCTTTTTATCATAAGCTCGCATCATACGCTTCTAGTACACCTGACCATGTCGGATAGCTTTCAGCCTCTTTTCCTCAATCAAGTTTAGCTGGTCATATCGGGACTGAATCCATTCAGCTTCATCTAACCTTATCTCTGTTAAAATTCGGAGAGAATGTATTTCTACCTCAATAGGTAACACTGCTTCCATCCCGTAAACTAACGAGAACGGAGTTGCCCCAGTAGAAGTTCTGATAGATGTTCGATAGGCTAAGAGTGCAAACGGTAGTTTTTCATGCCAATCCCTATAAGTCTCAGTCATTTTCCCCACTATTTTCTTAATGTTCTTATTGGCAGCCTCTACTGCTTCATTCATCTTTGGACGAAAGGGCGAAGAGTTGTGATGCTTGATTTTGAACTGGTCACAAACCTCAACTATCGTTTTGTTGTTCAAATTCAATGCATTGTCAGATATGATCCTCTCGGGCATTCCATACTGACAAATGATCTCCTTCTTCAAAAATCGGCTCATAGCTGACTTAGTAACATTTGCGTAAGAAGCAGCCTTTACCCATTTTGTAAAGTAGTCAATCATTATGAAGATAAACCGATGTCCATTCAAAGCTTTCGACGATATTGGTCCGATGACATCCATGCCCCACATGAAAAACGGCCATGGAGATGTCATGACATGTAAAGGTGAGGGTGGCACATGAATTTTGTCCCCATAAATCTGACACTTATGACATTTTTTGGCATAATTGATGCAGTCTCCTTCCATAGTGGCCCAGTAATAGCCAAACCTCATAATTTGTCTTGCCATCGTGAACCCATTTGTATGCGTACCACATACACCTTCATGAACCTCTTCTAGAATTAGCTTGGCTTCCACAACATCGACACATCTTAAAAGTACTTGGTCTTTCCTTCTTTTGTACAGAACATCCCCATCCAGAACATAGTCACAAGCTAACCTTCTTAAGGTTCGTTTGTCATTTTCGGATACCTGTGCTGGATATTTACAATCTCTTACATATCGCAATATATCCTGATACCAAGGATTGTCATCTTTTTCTTCTTCTTCAAGGTTACAACAGCTAGCTGGAAATTCATTGACACTCATTTGAATTGGTCTCATCTCCTCCTCTTTGTTTGCCTTAATCATTGAAGCTAAGGTTGCTAAAGTATCTGCCATCTGATTCTCATCTCGTGGGAGATAGTTGAAGGTAATGTCATCGAACTCTCTTAGTAACCCCAAAACTACCATTCGATAATTGATCAATTTAGGGTCTCTTGTCTCCTATTCACCTCTTAGCTGATAGATTACCAATGCAGAATCTCTATATACTTCTAGGGTTTTTATGCCTCTTTCTATGGCTGCTTGGAGTCCCATGATGCATGCTTCGTATTCAGCCATATTATTTGTACAGTCAAAATCTAACTTGCATGTGAACGGGTAATGGTCGCCATTCGGGGATACCAAGACTGCCCCAATTCCATTTTCGACTGCATTAGAGGCCCCATCAAAATTTAGCTTCCATGGAGAATCTTCCGTTGTTGCTATACACATTAGCTCCTCATTTAGAAAGTCAAAATTCAATGGCTCATAATCCTCCAAAGCTCTACTGGCCAAGAAGTCTACCACTGCACTTCCTTTGATAGCCTTCTGACTTACATAGACTATATCGAACTCTGAAAGCAAAATTTGCCATCTCGCCATTCTTCCATTTAGAGCCGTTGATTCCATCATGTATTTTAATGGATCTAGTTTTGAGATGAGCCAAGTAGTATGGTATAGCATGTACTGTCTTAATCTCCGTGTGGTCCAAATCAACGCACAACACAACTTTTCGATTGGCGAATATCTCATTTCACAGTCAGTGAATTTCTTACTGAGATAATAAATTGCCTTTTCCCTTTTCCCTGACTCATCATGCTGACCAAGTACACATCCCATAGAATTGCTGAACACTGACAAGTATAGTATTGATGGTTTATTTGGACAAGGTGGAGATAACACTGGAGCATTCAACAAATACCGCTTGACTTTCTCAAAAGCATTTTGGCATTCTTCATCCCAAGTACCCGGATTATGCTTCCTGAGGAGGCGAAAGATAGGATCACACTTCTCAGTCAATTGTGAAATGAACCGAGCAATGTAATTCAACCTTTCTAGGAATCCTCGAACTTCTTTTTGAGTACGTGGCGGAGGCAACTCTTGTATGGCTCTGACCTTGTCTGAGTCAACTTCAATTCCCTTTTCACTGACTACGAATCCTAATAACTTCCCCGATCTGGCTCCAAAGGTGCACTTTGCTGGATTGAGCTTCAACTGAAATTTCCTCAACCTTAAGAACAATCTTCTCAAGACCTCAATGTGTTCTTTTTCTGTTCGCGACTTGGCGATCATATCATCAACGTATACCTCAATATCCTTATGCATCATGTCGTGAAACAGGTTTACCATGGCTCGTTGGTATGTTGCCCCTGCGTTCTTTAGCCCAAACGGCATTACTTTATAACAAAAGGTGCCCCATAATGTTATGAAAGTAGTTTTATCCATGTCCTCTGGATGCATCTTTATCTGATGTATCCTGAAAAGCCGTCCATGAAGGAGAACAACGAATATCCCGCTGTGTTGTCTACTAAAGTATCGATGTGTGGCAGAGGAAAATTATCTTTTGGGCTTGCTTTGTTTACATCTCTGTAATCAATGCACATTCGTACCTTTCCGTCCTTCTTAGGGACATGTACAATATTAACTACCCATTCAGAGTACTTCACTTCCTGCAAGAATCCTGCATCAAACTACTTCTTAACCTCATCTTTTATTTTCAAGACAATGTCTGGCCACATTCTTCGCAACTTGTGTTAGACCGGTTTACATTCTTGTTTTATCGGAAGACGATGTACTACAATGTCAGTACTCAATCCGGGCATGTCCTGATAAGACCATGCAAAGATATCCTTGAATTCCTGAAGCAACTCAATCGAGCTACGTCTTGTGTCATTAGCGATCAGTGTTCCAATTTTCACCTCCTTCCCTTCTTCTAGGGCTATATTCTCTATTGCCTCTTTTTCATGTGGCATGATTTGTTTCTCTTCCTGTTTTACCATTCTTAATAGATCGAGAGATACGTCACAATCTTGAACATCTTCAAAATCCTGAGGTTCCTCTAAACACATGTCTTGCTCACAAGAGAAATCAGGAGCGGCAGTATTAGCGCTCATATCATTGATATCTAGAGACCTGTGAGGGGTGTGAAAGAATATACAAAGAATGAATGAATTTAAGAATGATCATTTATGTGCTATGAATAAAAGAATAAGAGTTGTTAGAATTTAAATGAATATTGGTTGGCAAAAATGAAGCAATACTCTTTTAAATTGATAAAAGTTATGTTTTATTTGAATAATAATAGATGAACATGAGCCCATTTTCATAAATGTAATCTTACTACTCCTAGGCCCTAGAGTAATAAACATGTTTCGAGAATTACTCTGAAAAATTTCTAAAGACTACAGGAAGATCCTCCGTAGTCCAATTGTTCAGAGAGCTCCCCCGTTCGTAAGGGCGAATACCCCCAAGGTTTTCCTGTCCCAACCACTCATTGTGTACAACATTGATTTGATGACTCTCCTCTACCAGCAACCCTCCTGACTTAAAGGTCTTGGATATAGGTGGAAATGTCATCGGTTCCCACTCTACTTCTCCTCCGTTCAAACACGCCTTCCTTCTTGCTTGACGCTTTTCCATCTCTTGTCTCTTGTGTTTATGGTCTGGCTTGAAACCCAAACCAAAGCGATCCTTCTTCTCCGTCAATTTTGGGATCTGAATCCCTCCTTACAACTGTTTTCCTAATCCTTTTCCCAGTGATGCCCCCTTACCCATCATCATTTGCAGGGCCATTCTTGTAGCTCCAGATATTTTGGGAACCGGCACCTCGCTTCCCTCCGAAATGAAGGTAGCATTAACAATTTCCAAGGAACGAAAAGAACACTTGATGGCCTCCTCATTTGTCTCCGCATAAGGGGCTTTACTGGTGACCGCTGCTATGATGTCCTCCTCTGCATTCATGGTTATCAAGCGTCCATCTGTCACCAACTTCAATTTTTGGTGCAGTAAAGAAGGCACCGCTCCTACTGAGTGTATCCATGGCCTCCCCAACAAACAATTATAGGAAGGCTTGATATCCATTACCAGGAAGTCAACTTCATACGTATTCGGTCCAATTTCCAAAAGGATGTCAATTTGTCCCATTACTTTCCTTTCAGTTCCATCGAAAGCTTTTACCACATTGTGACATGCCTTCATATGCGAACTGTCAATGGGCAACCTATTCAAGGTGGATAGCGGCAGAACATTCATAGTAGAACCATTATCCACAAGTACACTTGGAAGCGTGTATCTTTTGCAACGAGTGGTGATGTGCAAAGCCTTAGTTGACCCTATGCCCCCAGGTGGGATTTCATCATCATTGAAGTAGATGAAATTATTAGCACTGATGTTATTTATCAACCGGTCCAACTTATTGACAGATACATCATGAGTGACATATGTCCCGTTGAGTACCCTCATCAACGCTTCCCGATGTACTTCAGAGCTTAGCAGTAAGGCTAAAACCGATATGCATGCTGGTTGCTTACGCAACTGCTTGACCACACTGTACTCACTATGCTTAAGGAACTTTAGAAATTCCTTAGCCTCCTCCTCCCTTACTGGCTCGTTAACAGGTACTTCAATCTTTTTCTCATTTTCTACCTCCACACTTTTAGATTTTGTGGGCTCTATTCTGACGTTCCCCGCATCATAACATTTCCCACTCCGCGTATGGGAACCTTCAATTTGTACATCTTTGGATGTGCTGGCTACATTTCCTTCCTCTGGTACTGTCACGCTACAGTCATAACTCCATGGTACCCTCTTGCTATCCTTGTAAGGGAAAGGAGTAGGTGCATGGATAATGACTCTGGGTGCTGCTGGTGTCCCCATTTCATTATTCCCTGTCAGGGAGATAACAATCCTTGGTTTGCTGTTCATTTTCCAGCGCACATGCTTGCTTTTCACTAGAGCTACCTTCATAAACCTGTAGCTCTTTGATGTCTATAAAGCCTCGCACCAAGGCCTTGAATTCCTTGTAATCCTCACGGAACTCACCGTAGTCCCACGTTCTTTCTTTTGTGTTTTTAGAGGTCAACATACCTCTCTTCATCATTTCCTCCCAGATTACCCTCATAGGCATCCTTATTTCATCAACATTTTCCTTTTCCCTTTTTTCACTAGCTTCATCGATGGCATTTACCCCTTGATTGTCATGGTTCGACAAAGGGTTCTCAGTATTTGAGGTATTCTCGAATTTTAAAACCCCATTCTTGATCAACCTATCTACAGCTTTCTTGAATCGATCTGATTCTCGATTGAGTGCCACGATATCCCAAAGATGATACTCACATCGGCATTTGCATCATACCATTTAGGATACGGAGGTTGTAAGGGTTTCAAATGGAAAGGGGCTATATCATGCGCATCATACAGATTTTGATAGAGCTCCCTATACGTCACAGGTATAGGTGTAAACTACATCCTCTCATGCCTGGTATTGGATTCTTGTTTTTGAGTGCCCTGTTGCCCAACTGTGGGTACTTTGGGCTGGCTGACGTTAACTGCTTTTGAATTAAAACTACTTGTATTATTCACTTCATTATCTTTTCTTCTTGGGGCTAATCTTTTGGCTACTTCCCCCTGAATTCTCCCTCCTCTTATGGCATTCTCTATCATTTCTCCTGCCATAACTATATCCGTAAAACTTTTAGTTGTGCTCCCAATCATATGAGTAATAAATGGGGCTTTCAAAGTATTAATGAATAACATAGTAGTCTCTTTCTCCAGCAGTGGTGGTTGAACCTGCATTGCTACTTCTCTCCACCTCTGTGCATATTGCCTAAAATTCTCATTAGGCTTCTTCTCCATATTTTGCAGGTAATCCTGTCGGGGGTCATGTCTCATTACATGATTGTCTTTGTTGCATGAAGGCTTGTGCAAGATCCCTCATGAACTTATTCTAGCCCTGGCTTAACCGATTGTACCATCCGTTTGCGCTCCTATCAAACTATCCTTGAAAATAATGGATCAACAGTTGATCATTGTTTACATACCCCGTCATCCTTCTGTAGAACATTGTGATGTGGGCCTCTGGGCAAGTAGTGCCATTGTACTTCTCAAATTCTGGCATTTTGAATTTGTGAGGTAACACTAGGTTTGGGACAGGCTTAAGTCCTTAGCATCAACCCCATGATTATTGCCAGTGCCTTCCAAAGCCTTGAACTTTTCTTCTAACCATCTGCAGCGTTCATCCAATTACCTTGCTGCTTCGGCCTTCAAATACTCTTTTTCCACCATATTTAGATCAGGAACGAGAGGATTAGTAAGACTGTCACTCATATTGAACCCTGAACCAGCCGGGAAATTCACATGGACACCAGCATCAATTGGCCCATATTGAGGCCTTACAGTAGTAGATGGCCTTCTAGGAGGTACCTCAGTTTGCAATGGTACATGCGGCGATGTAAAACCTGGAGGAAGACCCTCATTTTCTTTCTCAGTGATAGCCATAGGAGCCTTTCCCTTATTAGTGGCTCTCAGTAACTGAGCCATTTCGGCCATCATATTCCTCTGAGCTTCCATCATTTGTTCCCTCATCTCATTCTGCATTTTAGCCAACTGCTCTTGCAACTGGTCTTGCATTTCCTTTTGCAACTGCTCAAACCTTTGATCCATGTTCTTAGTCTTAGTGCGAGTGCCGTAAGGATGTGTGATTTCCAGATTTTCTTTTCTACCTTTATAAATAAACTTTAACTAATTAGGGTCCTTCATAACCTTGAATGCATATGATATGATGTAATGCAAATGCATGAATGCAACAAAGGCATCAATCTCGATTCAATCTCATTTAGAAAATTTTATTTAGAAAAAGAATATCTTTACATATAAATGGATTACAAGTACGCTTTCGCCCTAATGCCCAAAGTTTTAACTCTATCTAATAAAAGGGCTAACTCTCTTCCTATGTCTGACGACGACCCATACATCAAACTCAATACATCGGCTCGTACTGCCAAGTCCTGCACATATTCAACAACCTCTCGAATCTGGGCTATGGCCTCTCCTATGACATGATCCCTTTCTCTAATCTGCCCTCTAGACTGATGAAGCTCTCCCTTTAGATAATCTTCTTGCGTTTCGAGTTGCTCAATTCGAAGCTTACCTTCCTGCAATGCTGCTTCCAAATCTTCAACTTTACTCTTTAGCTCTTTTAACTCGACCGTAGAATCATGGCTACGATGCCAACGAAGGGATTTTCCAAGCTCAGTTACTTTGGAGTTCAACCCTTTATTTTCTTCCTCTAGCGCCAAATTTCGCGATCGTATTTCCTGGAACTTCTTCTCCCAGTACTCAGCTCTAGCCTTTCCTTCCTGGACCTCTTTCTGCAACTGATCTGAGGACCCTCCTACTCTTCCTATTCTTAAGGATACCTGTGCCTTTTTGTAGTGTTCCTTCAAATCATCTCTATCCTCTTCAATTTTCCTCTTTTCCTTTTTTTTTTTCGACCTCCATCTTCTAGACATCAATGTTTAAACTCAGATACATCTTTTCTTCTTCGAGCTTGGCTATCCTTTTCTCAAGCTCCAAATTTTTCCTCTCAAATTCTTGCTTCATAATTTCCAACTCCGAGGGCATCACTTACAGATATTCTTCCATCGGTCGAGCTCCTTCCACATTTGGCTCAGGAATATTATCATTGATCCTTCTACCTCTCCATTCAACATATTTTGGAGTCGTAGCAGGGCCAATAGCTACTCCTTTCAACCGACACGTCTTGTTCCAAGCGCTAGAGATCTCACCAACCCTTTTCTTGTAATCGGCTCCTCTATATGCAAACTCACTTTGAGTTAGCTCATGAGTTGCTGGCACGAACTGCCTCAAACCGAATTGCCTCAACACGAGCAAGGGAGCATATCCAATGGCACCCCAAATTCCCAATAAAGGGACCCAATCGAAACTGCCGCAACGGTAAAGAATCTCACCAAGGAACATCCACGGAGCTCTCCACTCAACATCTTTCGACTGAATATTTTGAAGTAGTACAATCCAATTCTCCTCTGAAACATCAACTCTCCTAGTTGAAGCGATTATGTCCTTCAGCGGTGAGTAATCCTCGGAGAAAACTCGACAAACGACCTTATCTATCAACTGAAAATGACTATAGAACCAAGCTAGAAGCAATTGTGCACAACCAACAAACTCGCTGCACTTTTGACTTTCTGCATGTGCCTAAGGACCTGAATGTCTCTGCCAAAATTGCAGGGACAGAAGTGACCCTCTTACTGAGTCTATGGAAAAGATCCGTGGTTGCCTCATCCACATATCCCAAAGCCCTAGAGAACACCATCAATCCATACAAACTTAAAGCAAAAACATCTACCCTCTTTGCTTCATCAGGGTGTGTCAAAATCAAACCCTTCAAAGCATCCCATGAAATGCACTTGCACTCGCCCTTCTCTTTAATTCTGGCAGTAATCCACTGCTCGCTTATCCCTGTAATAGCCATCAATTTCTTCCAAAAGGTAGGGACATTAATAGCTCGAGAATAGATTCTATCAACTTGGAACCTGGGACACCGCAACAAGGCAGTGTACTCCTCTACGGTAGGCACCAAGTCTACCTCCCCAAAAGTAAAGCAACTGTATGCTGGATTCCAAAACTGAGCGAGGGCTCGAAACAAGCGCTCATCTATTTGAACATTGAGCAAGTAAGGTAAGTCTCCGTAGTTACCATAGAATAACTGTTTAGTCTCGTTGCCCCATTGATCCCAAATCTTCTTAAGCTCTTGGAGATTATTCTGCGTAACACTGATACGAGTATATCCTCGACACTCGACATATGTCCTGCAGACTATATACTATCTCCCTTTTCTAACTGAGTTTGCTCAGACCATCTGTGGACGTTGGCGTTGCCCTCTACTCTATCAAGAAGTCCGTTCTCTATAATAAAACTCTCTAACTTAGAAACTGGCCGTGAATCGATACCTTTGTAAATGCAAAATGTCATGCAAACAAAAGAAAAGAAACAGTCAGTATCACATGATATCAATAAATCTCAACAATAATTTATAAGGGTAATATCTAAAGTTTGACACTAACTAAGTTGGGCTCTTATGGTTTTTTCTATATGAGGTTAGTTCTAAAGTTTGAGGTACCTGAACCAGTAGATTCCTCGATCCTCACCCATTATAGGCTCATTTGAATCGAGTTCAGCTCAGGGGAATACATTTCCCTATGGCTACACGGAGATGAAAATCTCACGAAACCATAGGTACGGATGTATCCTGAAAGTGATCCACTATCCTGCACGGAGGCGAAAACCTCACGAAGGCGTAGTTTCTCACTCCCACTTAAGGGTGTGACCATAACGGTCATGCAAATGCAATGCGTATTTAGAATATAGCAACACATGTAATAATACAAACACATGTAATGCAAAGAGGATTAAATATAAAAATTTTTATTTCCGACATTAAGACAAGAGATAATCAATTACACGGCTTGACTCTCTTATTAGTCCCCAGTGGAGTCGCCAAGCTGTCGAAACCATTTTTAAAATCGAGTTTTGGGAAAATGGGAATCGACTTTAAAGAAACGAAAACAGGAGTCGCCACCAATCTTTTTAGGTGTGATTGGATCACCTTTAAAACATTTTGTTTTAAAATCATTAGTTTTGGTCTACGTAATAAAAAGAACGGGTTCGAGTCGGTTCACGATTTAGGAAGGATTAGCACCCTAATGCGCCCAAAAATTGGTACCTAATTAATCATCAAATGTCTTTAAGGTCGAAAATTAAAAATTTTAAGATGCAATCCTCTTTAAAATATTTTGATTTTTGAAAATTGGGGTTCGCTTGTATCAAAATATTGATACTAAGTTAGCCTTTTTGGAAATCCCTATCTCGAAACGACCAAACGCCACATCCAGTAAGTTAGGACATAACGCTTTGAAATTCCAAGATAGTTGCTCGTATTTTGAAAATCTTAAAAACTTAGAAGGGTATTTGACTATTCGAACTTAGCGAGAAAAATTGCAACCCAATAAGTTAGGGCACTACTTTTCTCGAAGCTTCCAAACACCAAGCATTGCCTTTTTATTTTTGAAAACTTTGAAGTTTCGTTTTTAAAATCGATGCATGATATAAGAACAAGCATAATCAAATAATGTATGACATACGAATAGGATAAATATAATGTCAATATGCATATAATTATAAAAAGAACACATATAGGATACATACAATATAAAACATATAGAAAATCTAAAAAAAAATTGATTGCTAACAAAATATACATATAATTAAAGCAGGACATATCATATCAATTTTAAAATAGTATTTAATAGATAATATATATAATAACAAGGATAAAAAAAATTATATAATAATATATTGGTTTAGGAGCATGTAAGGGATTTCATAATATAACAATATTAGTTTAAAATGAAATAACATACATAGTAAATAAATAATTAATAATAAAATGTGTATATAATGTGAGTTAAAACATGGTTTAATAATAATGGTTTATATTTTTTAAAAAAATAATATATATATGTGTATTATAATATAATTGGTGATACGTGATATACATAACGTATATAAAAAAAATATGATAAATATAATAACATATAGTATAAATATATAAGAGATATAATAGGTATAATATAAAATAACATATAAAGCGATATATGTAAATAATTAATAAATATATATATGTGAAAATATAATAGTATATAAAAAATGATAATAATTTGCAGAAAATAATGTATAATAGTAATACATATAAAATAACATTTTTAATAATTTTAATATATAAAAGTGAAATTAAAATTAATCATATATTAATAAAAGTATATAGTTATAAAAAATAGGACTAAATTTAAAGTTTTGTAAAATTTCGGGGTAAATTCAAAAAGCTAAAATTGAGTTAAGACCTGATTTGGAACACCCGCAAAATCAAAGAGGGCCACTGGGCAAATAGCCCTATCCCCAAAACGTAGTCGTTTCCCCTAATACAATTGTGAATTATTGGGAGGGTCGAATTGAAATAAAATAAAATGTTAATGCCAAATTAAAAATAAATAAAACAAAATTAAAAGTATAAAAATTGCGAGAGGACCGATTGGGTAATTAACCCATTTTGCAAAAACGCGCGGATCCTCCCCGGGTAATCGGGTCAACGCGCGGATCCTGGGGGTCTAAAAACGGCCGCTTTTACCCGAGCTATAAAAACCAATATCTCGCTTTTAAAATCATTTGAAACACGAGACTCAAAAAAAAAAAAAAAAATACTTAAAATTTCCTCTGAAAAAAAAGAGAGAGAGAGGTGCTCCGAGTTTTGCCCTCGTAGGTCTCGCTTGGTCGCCAATCCTACACGCGCCCACGCGCGTCATACATACACGAGCCTCTACGCGTCGTCTTACACGTGGTGTCACGAAGGTTTAAAACCTTCGTCCTCCTACTGAGTAACCCCTTTTTCCTAGATCTTTACTCATATATGCTAGGACAGTTCAGTATATACATTTAAAATAAACATGAGACGCGATTAAATCACCTCTTCTAGAGATCATTGGTATTTTTGAATGAGTATCTGCAAATATATTTCTTTTACGGAAAATCGTGTGTATATTTTTCTCCTCCAAAAATCGTGTATTATGCATTACAAAAGGGTTACAAAGGCTCTTTATAGCCTCTTGATTTGTTACATTTTTGGAAATAAGTCATTTTCTTTCCATATTTTGTTCTTTGCTTTTTTTTCTTTCCTTGCGTGTGTCCCAAGATCCCGGTGACGGAGGGGTCACGGCGTTGATGGAGGGCTAAAAGTGCAGTGCCGAGGCACTGATTACGAAGTTGGACGACGCGCGTCACGAATCTTCGCCATGCGCGAGAAGAAGAGAGAGGCGGCTCGCTTGGGCCAATTGGGCCTTGGGTTTGTAACGGGTAGAGGCATTTTGGGTTAAGTAGTTTAATTGGGTCTCGGGTGTTTGTGGGTTTGCTGGGTAGCTTAGGCCTGATTGGGCTTAGCTGAATTGTTTTGGTTTTGGGTTCATGATTTAGCTTTTGTAACCTGGACTGTCAAATAAATAAACATTTATTTATTTTTAATTTTGGGCTTTGGGTTTCAAGGCCCGGACAAATTTGGGCTCTTACAGTACATACTGCCAGTTACAGAGAAAATGCACTTGACCATGTCTTCAAACAGAGTAGGGGATCTAAAAACTCTCCCACTAAAACTCCTCAAATACTCAGTTGCTTATTCTTCTCCATGTAATGCTTCTACAATACTACGAAACTCTCTCACCTTGTTTTCCTCGGGCTCTGACAACCGCAACATTCTAGACACCTGGTTTAAAAGAGAATGGCGGTGTGGTGGAGAGAGGGAGGATGCACCATAAATGCGGAGGTAGAGAGTGGAAGAAGAAAAAATGGGCGGCTGAGAGATGCAGGTGGTGACTGTAAGAGGAGGAGAAGTGAGACGTAAAGGGCGAGAGAAGGAGCGGGAGATTGGATCCAGTGGTTAAGGGCCAACATGAATAACTTGTTGCTGCATATTGCCTTCTCTAGCTCAAATCCTTCCGCTGCTTCGCTTAGTGGCAGCTCTACCAACAAGCTACTACTGCCATTCCCATTCTCCTCCTGCTCCTTCTCCGTTTCTTTTTCTGTATTTTAATCACAAACAACAATATTTTCTATTTAAAAAAGAGAACAGAAAAAAATACAAAGCAAATGTGAGACTGCTTCCTTTGGTGCCGCTTGTCAGGTAGGCACTTTTGGTGCCGCCTGTCAGGTAGGCACTTTTGGTACCGCCTGTCAGGTAGGCACCATCAATTTTTAGGTTTGTCGGGTTATACGGGTAATCTTGGTGCCTCCTATTAGTTATCCTCCATCAATATAATATTTTTTTTGGTTAACTGATTTTTGCCGCTATCAAAAAAAAAAAAAAGGTGGTGCTGCCTCTGCACCACTCTCCACCCCCCAAAATAACTCATTTCCGTAATTAATCGGGGTGGGATACCATTTTCAAATTTTTTATTTTATTTTATAATATTTGGATAAAAAGTCGATTTATAAATTCCCTTTTGGACTGTAATTTCTTTTAGATTAAAAACATTATTCTAATAGCAATATTTACAATTCTCGATAAATTGAATTAAATATTATTATAATGACAACATCACATATTAATCATGAAAAAATATCCGAGAATCAAAATAATTTTAGTCATTAAAACAAAATAAATAGTTATAAATCATGGATTTTTTTATTCATCTTACTTTATTAAAATAAAATTAACAACACTCATTCTTTCTCTTCTTTGTTTTCTTTTCATTGTGTAATTAAAGTATGACGATGAAAGAATTTGGATAATCTTTACTTTCAGATTTATTAACTTATTAATTTTTAGAAAAAAAATTGGAATAGAAAGCAAGATAGTAGGGTTATTAAAATTAATCAATTTGTATATTACGTATTTGTCTTTATGATTGAAATAATTTTAATAACCCTAATCTCTTACTTTCTATTCCAATTTTTTCTCAAAAAAAAAAAGAAAAACAAAAAGAAAAAGAAATTAAATCTAAAAGTAAAGATTATCCAAAAAAAAATTCACACTAAGAATTCAACTACACGGTGAAAGAAAAAAAAAAAGAGAAAAGATTGGGTGTTGTTAGTTTTATTTTAATAATGTAAGATAAGTAAAAAATCTAAGGCTTAGTGTAACAACTCGAAATTCAGTGTTACCGAAAAATGTGATTCTGAAACCCCATTTTTATAAATTGAGTCTGTAAATATGAAAATATGAATATTTATGGAATTAGTATAAAAGAATATTAATGTTTGGTCCATCAATTTTGTCAATTAAATACTTAATTTAGGTGCAGAGACTAAATTGTAAAAGTCCAATTGTTATAGATTTTTAATTGGCTAAAGACTTTGGAACTTAAATTGCAACTAGACAAAGATCCAAAATGGTAATTAAACCATTATTAGGTAAATGTTAGTGGGAGATGATGGCTATCTCCATTAACTAATGTTAAGATTATATTATGTTAACTAATAATGAAATTATTAAGTCAATTAGCCATTAATTCATGTTCAAATAACAAATGAGTGGAAAGAAAGAGAATGTGTTCATTTTCTCCTTACTTCCTGATGCATCGTTGAGAGTACCAAAAATATCCCATTCTCTGTAAAATAGTAAAAATAACAGTAAATGGGAAGTAGGGTCGAATCCTCAGGGACCGGATTGTGCGGATGCTCGTTTCTTGAAATCTTGGACAATTTCTTGGCCAAGAAAACTTGCGTTCCTGAAAATAAAAAAACAGAATTAAAAATTTCGATCTGGAAAAATAAAAATAGAATTTAAAGTGAATTGAAATTGTGAAATTAAATAAATTGCGGGAATTAAAATGAGGAAAATAAATAGATTTTGGGGAAGAGAAAGTTTCTTATGTAGCGAGATTCCAGCCTCCGGTTGTCTCGTTCCACCTTGGGTTCAATCCTTGGCTTTTAAGTAACCCTTCTCGAGCAGGATAAGTCAGTTATAGTGGAAGAGGACGCCTACAACCACCAGCTCCAAGGATTTAGACTTAAAATTTGGCAAAACCTGACTCTAGCCAATAATCGCTTTGTGGAACTATCTTCTGCTTGATCATCACTTCCCAATGGCGAATACCACGCCGTTTTGTCTCTTGGACTCGCCAACATTTGACGCAGAAAGCCAACTAACCGACTGTGCAACCTTCCCAAAACGTACAAAGCGGCCGTTCCTTGCACAAGTTGAAAAGATCACCTATTAAGGGACTTGGACGGAAGCGTAAGCCCCGTAATGCGGAGAAGCGATGAATACCTTGTTTAGAAGGCTAAGCGCGAGTTCTGAGCCTCATGAACCTTTTTGGGGAATTTTGACAACCTTTGGCTAGATTGGTTTAGTGGCTCATGATTTTTAGGAAAAAAATAAATATAATATAAATGAGATTTTTATTGAAAAAAATATGGAGAGAAAGAGTTTTTGGGAGAGAGTGTTTACAGAAAAAGAGATGTTCAATATGTGCCACTCCATCCCCTATTTATAGTACTAGAAAACCTAGTCTATTCCTAATAAAATTCTAAAAGATAAATACAAATAAATACAAATAAATAAAGATAATTAAAGATAAATAAAGATAAATGAAAATAAATCCTAAAATTAAATCTAAATAAAAATCCTTAATAGTTATCCTAATATAATTGAAATTAAAATAGAGTCTTGTGCTATAAAATCTCTTTTTTTGCATTTCAGTCCTTGGGTCTTCCATGTTTGCATTTTTGGCACCACTTCTTTCTTTCTTTGCATGTTGGCCCATTATATCTTCAAATTCACACTTTTTGCCTTTAAATTTCCTCTTGCCTCCAATTTAGTCCCTAAAAGATAAAAGACTACAAAATAATCCAAATTAGTAGGATCATACTCAAAATAATCATGCAATTAGCACATAAAATATGTCATATAGGATCATACTCAAAATAATCATGCAATTAGCATATAAAATATGTCGTTCTAGAGTATTATCAAATTCCCCCTATTTAGCCCATGCTTGCCCTCAAGTATGGTTCGTATCCACTGTGAAAATTAGATCCTGTCATGAAAGAAATTCTACTCCAAAGTTTTATAAAAATTAGAAAAAATGCATGCGAAAAATAAAGAGAACCCTTAGCTTGATTTAAGTAAAATTGAAAAAGTGTTCCAATTAACACACACAAAATTAAGATCGACTTAGATTATTTCATGAAAATTAGGTAATTTACCAAAATTATCAAGACACCTTATTTATTTCTCCCTTTAGTCCCCAAATTTTATTAATGCATATTTATTTATTTATTTATTTCTTTTTTTTACTTTAATTTCAACTTTATTTATTTACTTTCACTTAGGAAAATATTGAACCTTTTGACACGAAGAGAGATGACAGCCAAGCACCCCACCCCGGTTACTCAGCCCAACACATTCTTAATTTTTATTTTTCTTAAGAACATATCGAACATTTTGACGCGAAGAGAGATGACAGCCAAGCATCTCACCCCGATTACTCAGTCCAACACATTCTTAAAAATTAATTCCGGTTAGCGGAGCTTTACCTAACACGTCACACAACCTTTTGACGCGAAATAGGATGACAACCCAAGCACCCTACCCTGGTTACTCAGCTAGTCACGTCTTAAGCTGTACTCATAACCACGAAAATATTATTATTAATAAACGAAATCTTAATTTTGGAGGACTTAGAAAAAAAACAATTGTCAAAACCTCCTCTTTAAAAAAACAAGATTTTTAAAGACGAAGAGGGTATTTTAAAAACGGGAGTCGCCACCAACCTTTTAAAGTGTGATTGGATCACTTCATAAAACGTTTTGGTCTACGAAATTACGAGAAAACAGGTTCGGGAGTCGGTTACGTACAAGGAAGGATTAGCACCCTCGTAACGCCCAAAATTGGTACCAAATTGAATAATTTTGTCCTAATGTCAGAAGTTTGAAAGAATTTAGAAATGAGATTTCCTTTAAAACCGTAATATTTTGAGTTAAGAAGAATCAAGATTCCTTCGTTACAAAAGAGTACAAACATCACACCCAGCATGATTGGACACGATATCTTTAAACTTTCGTAACTGAAATCATCTTGTGATTTGTGAAACTCGTTTAAAATGATATTTTTAGATATTTAGACAAACGGGAAATCGCAACTCAGCATGTTAGGGCACTACTTCCTGAATTCCTAAATATCAAAACATTGCCTCACTTTTTAAAATCTTTTGGATCGAATGAAATATAAAAATTCTTTAAAATGGTGATGCGTTTAACACATTACAAAGAATCAATATTTAAATAAATTAACGTACATAATACCTTCTTTAACATTCCACGCAAATATAATATAAAAACAATGAATAATGGCATAAATTACACAATATACATTATCATTTTATACATATATTATCATAAATAACATAAATGTTCATGCACCATTGTTACATGCAAAATACAACGTAGTGCATAATGAATACGACAAATATAAATTGCAATATACATAATGTTTTATGCAAATGTAACCTAAATCAACATAAATAATTAATTTCATGCGAATGTGTAAAAACAAAAACAAAAAATATATAAGATTTAAGCTACTAAACAATATCAAAATAAAAGAAAACCAAAAATAAATAAGCAAATAATAAAAATAAAGATATTTAGAAATATTTAGAATAATATAAAAATAATAAAGGAGAATCCTTTTTTTTTTTAAAATGATACATGTATAAATCATAGTATAAGGTTTAATAACTTAATATACTAAGAAATAATGTGCCAAATAATGATATTACATATTTATATAATAATAATAATTTAAAAACATATATAATTAATAAGAAATAAAATAATATATAATTTATAATAAAATAGTAGTAATGTAAGGAATAATTTATGGTAAGATATATGATATTTAATAAAATTTATAAACCAAATACATGTATAATGATATAAACTATATGATAGATAAAATACAAAAATAATAAAAATAATATAATAAGTAAAATATAACAAAATAAATAATATATCGTAAAAATATATATCATATAATAAAATATAAATATAATAGAATAAATAATATATATTAAAAATATAACATATAATAAAATTTATAAAAATATATATAATATTATAGATAATATATATTATTTTCCATATAATAAATGTTTATAAAAATAAATAATACATGTATTATTTTAAAGTAAATTAAATATGTACACAAAAAAGACTAAAATCGAATTTAATTTAAAAATCTAGGGTTAATTACAAGGAAATGAAAAATTTTGGGCTTAATTGAAATACACGCTTAATTCGGAGGGACTCCCTGGGCAATTAGCCCTAATCTCCAAAACGACACCGTTAAAAAAAATAAGTCTTACTATAGCAACTAGGACTAAATTGAAACTAATATAAAAGGTTGGGGCAAAATTGCAATATGAAAAATTTAAAATTAAACGAAATTAAATAAATAAAAAAAGAAGGGCTTAAACATCAATTTGCCCATTTATCAAAAACACGCGGACCCTTCCCAGGTCTCGGGTCAACACGCGGGTCCTCAAGTTTAAAACGGTGTCGTTTTGAAGCTTATCGTTTTAAGCCAAACGACATCGTTTTCATATGGCTTTATAAGCCTAAGTTTTAGTTTTAAAATCATTTTAACCCTGAGATTAAAAAAAAAAAAATAAAAATCCTCTGAAAGAGGATTGGGGAGGGTGACTCTCGGAGCTTCGTCGGGCTTCCGTTCCCGGGCACCCATGCACTCACACGTCCACGCACCGCCACATACAGCGGTCGTAAGCCGAAGAATCTCAGTTTTTCAGCGAGATTTCAACGGTAAATCTCCTTTTTAATTTATTTTGATAATACTTGTATGTATTTAAAGAAAAAAAATAAAAGGTAAAGGTATATCACCTCTGTTTCATCGGTAAGATGCTGATATTTTTATTGTATATGTGTATGTATCAAACATGTTCTTTTTTTTCATCCCCCCTAATTACAAATCTGAAGAAAGGCTTTATAGCCTTTAGATTATGCATGTTTAGGAAAGAAATCTTTGATTTCTTTCCTTGTTTGTTTCATTTTATTTGCTGCTATTTCTTGCCATTTTTGTCTGTTTGGTTTCCTTTTTCTGACTTGCAGGTACAAAAATCCGACGAAGATCGCGTTGTGGATGCGAATCTTGCTTGGTGACCACAGGACGGCCTCTGCTGCGAAGATCTCGGCACCGATGGAGGCGCAAAGGTCAACGGTGAGGCCTGAGATCACAGTGCACTGATGTGAGACAAACGGCGGTGACGTTCGGAGTGCCCAAAGCCTCTGGTCAATGCTTTGATGGGACCTCGTGACCATCAATCTGACCAGCATTGATGAGGGCCAGCTGGGGTGACGTGAGGGGATAGGGCTATCGGTGGCCCTTGCTTTGGGATCTGGAACGGCTCTGACGTGGCGAAGCTTCTGGAACTGCTCCTGCGGTGCTGAGGTTCCAAGGAAACCCTAGGGTTTCCTGTTCGTGTTTTAAGTCATTGGGCCTTTTGGGCCTGAGTGACTTGGGTCTGTAGTAGATTGGTTTGTGTAGTGGGTCTTGGGTGTAAATGGGTATTGGGCTTTTGGCTAACCGGGTTTTGGACTGTAAACGGACAATTTAAAAGACCTCATTTAATGGACTGTTTTTTAGTTTCAGCAAACTTTGTTTATTTATTTTACGGGCCCGGGCAGAAATGGGCTACTACAATAATCAAGTGTCAAGAATAAGTTTTAGTAATCACCTTAATAGTCATGAACATATTTTGAGCATGCAATTGTATTAAGTGTCTTCTTGTATTTAAACTTAATCAGATTTACTAAAAGCAAAATAAGGTTAACTCTATTAATCATAATTATTTTAATTAAAAGAAATAAGACAGTGGAGATTAAATCTATCAAGTAAAATTATAATTAACTCAGTAGATAAGAATCATGCATGTGGGTCAAATAGTAGGCAAGTCTTGGTCAAATTCTTGGGCATGAAAAGAGGCAAAATATGCTTAAAAAAATATATATATGGGTAGCAATAACAAAAATTCAGCATTTAAAACGATAGAAATAATGAGGAATGCCTCACCCCTACTGAAAACACATAGTCCTCGATGTGGAATAAATAAATAAATAGGTAGAAGAAAAGTTTAGAAGAACTCCCCATGTGGTTCGCGAATTATGGTAATGAGTTCTCCCTATTGTTGCTTCGGTTTACTTAGACAAAAGAAGAGAATTTTATCAACATCCCAAAAAAAAATAATAAATAAAATAATAAATAGTAAAATAAAGTAAAAAAAAATTAAAAAAAAATTGGGTTGCCTCCCAATAAGCGCTTGTTTAACGTTGCTAGCTTAACGCCTCAACTAGTATTGGGGCTGTTCCAGCTGAATTCTTTCATTCGTATGGGCTTGGAAATTCTTATTTTTTATCACGTCCACCATATTTGGGTTTAATCGTCCTTGCGCCTCTTTCTTTGGCTTCGTATTTTCCTCCAAGGGGTTGATCCTTTTTAAGTAGGCAATGGTCTCATCATTCTCCAAAAATGTGAATTTGAGATGCTCGAGAAGTGGTTTTAATTTCGGATCTGATGCCTGCACAATAGAAGGTAGAAGTTTAGTATCCATAGGAGCCAATAATTTATTAACAGATTCAAAATCACTAAACATCATTTTAGATTTATTTCCATAAGACGACTCAAAAGTTTTTTCTACTGATGAGTTAATTATGTCGACACGGTTTACGTCCAAGACTTTACTTGGGTGACTAATAGTACCATAAACGTTAAACTTTATGATCTCCCCATCAAACTCCATCGTGAGAGTTCCTCTTCGTACGTCAATCTTAGTATTTGCAGTACTAAGAAAAGGTCGCCCAACAAGATGTCTAAAGACCCAGGAGCGTTATCCTCCTCTATTTTCATCACATAGAAATCTGCAGGGAAGATAAGCCCATTGATTTTAACTAATATGTCCTCGAGGACTCCTTCGGGATGCACAATGGACCTGTCTACTAATTGAATGATAACATATATTTTTGTTAAAAAACCCGCGTTAAGCGATTCATAAACAGAAAAAGGCATTACATTTATTGAGGCCCCCAAATCACACATAGCCTTCTTAATTCCCAAATAACCTATTTTGCATAGTATTGCAAACATACCCCTATCTTTACATTTTGTTAATACTGCAGATACATTTTCACCAACACTTACCCTTTCATTACCTGTTAACTTTCGTTTGTTGGTGCAGAGTTCTTTAAGAAACTTGGCATACCGCGGAATCTGTCTGATGGCATTCAACAGTAGTAAATTAATCTCGACATTCCTGAATGTTTCGAGGATCTTCTTGTCTTCCTTACTTTTTCGACACTGATTTAATCGTCCTGGGAATGGAGGTTGGATTTTTGGCAGTGGGGGTTTTGTTGGGACCTGTTTGTCATTTTCGAGTTTTTCTTTGGCGATTTCTTGGCTAAGATTCCTATCAAGAATTGGTTCCAGTACCTTTCCACTTCGCAACGTTACTGCATTTGCGTGTTGTCTCGGATTAGGTTCTGTTTGTGACGGCAGCTTCCCTTGAGAGTTCAATTTCTCAATTGATATGGTCAATTCTCTTATAGATGCCTTGGTTTTCTGTTGAAAATCAAGCATATTAGCTGTTAATTTATTGACCAAAGTTTCTAGAGAATTACTTGAATCTTGTGGTTATAGTGGAACTCGGTTCTGGTATGGCTGGTTATATTGTGGGTTGGCCCCATAACTTAAGTTAGGGTGATCCCTCCATCCTGGGTTATAAGTATTAGAGTAAGGGTCGTATCGCCTTTGTGGTAGCCCAGTAAAATTTCCCACAGCATCTAAATGAGCCATAGTATCATCATTCAAACTTGGACATGCATTAGTTGTATGTTCAGGTGTAGCACATATTCTGCATACTCGGGCTGGTTTGGCTTTTTCTGCAATAAGAGAGCTCATAATATTAGTAAGTTTATCAAATTTATCTTCTAAGATTGAATTACTTAGCTGATGAACCCATCTAGGCGGTTTAGGATTGGCTCGAAATTGCTGAGTATTTGCAGCCATCGTGGAGATTAAGTCTGTTGCTTGTTAGGGAGTCATGTTAACCAACGCTCCTCCACTAACGACGTCTACCATATTTGTCTCCATGGGTTTCAGGCCTTCGTAAAAGTATTGGAGGAGAGATTGTTCTGTAATACCGTATTGTGGGCAACTTGCACACAACTTTTTAAATCGTTCCCAATAGTCATACAAAGACTTTGCGTCTTTTTTCCTTATTCCCACAATTTCTCTTCTTAGCTCTGCTGCACACGACGTTGGAAAAAGCCTGTTGAGAAACAAACGAGATAGATCAGCCCAAGTCATTACAGATCCAGGAGGTAAATAAAATAACCATTCCCTAGCAGAATCTGCTAAGGAAAAAGGGAAAGCACGCAATTTAATTTGATCCTCAGTTACCCCATAAGGTTTCATACTAAGGCAAACTATATGAAATTCTTTCAAATGCTTATGGGGATTTTCGTTCTGTAACCCCCGGAAAGTTGGCAGTAGTTGGATCAAGCCTGACTTTAATTCAAAATTAGTATCCATAGTAGGATACGCGATGCAGAGTGGCGGTTGTTCTACCTGCGTTTCAGCCAGTTGTCGAATTGTCTGAGCCATAGGTTGATGTGCTAAATTAGGGTTTACGTCAACCCTAGCGTTAAGCATTTCTTCTGGGGAACCGACTTCTACTTTTTTGCCTTCAAAAGTTTGAGTAAGGTTTTCGTTAATCCTAGACTCTGCTTCATCGTCGATTCTGATTTCTGGCGGTGGATTACTTTGAGTCCCAACTACCGCTGACTGCTTTTTTCTTAGCTTTATTTCCTTTCGATTAGCTTTTGCAGTCTGTTCAATCTCCGAATCAAACGCAAGAGTTCCTGGAGCAGATCTGGTCATAAGAAATAAAAAACAAGATTAGTACGTTACCGATCCCTGGCAACGGCGCCAAAATTTGATGCGTCGTTGAGAGCACCAAAAATATTCTATTTCCTGTAAAATAGTAAAAATAACAGTAAATGGGAAGTAGGGTCGAATCCTCAGGGACCAGATTGTGCGGATGCTCGTTTCTTGAAATCTTGGACAATTTCTTGGCCAAGAAAACTTGCGTTCCTGAAAATAAAAAAATAGAATTAAAAATTTCGATCTGGAAAAATAAAAATAGAATTTAAAGTGAATTGAAATTGTGAAATTAAATAAATTGCGGGAATTAAAATGAGGAAAATAAATAGATATTGAGGAAGAGAAAGTTTCTTATATAGCGAGATTCCAGCCTCCGGTTGTCTCATTCCACCTTGGGTTCAATCCTTGGCTTTTAAGTAACCCTTCTCGAGCAGGATAAGTCAGTTATAGTGGAAGAGGACGCCTACGACCACCACCTCCTAGGATTTAGACTTAAAATTTGGCAAAACCTGACTCTAGCCAATAATCGCTTTGTGGAACTATCTTCTGCTAGATCATCACTTCCCAACGGCGAATACCATGCCGTTTTGTCTCTTGGACTCGCCAACCTTTGATGCAGAAAGCCAACTAACCGACTGTGCAACCTTCCCAAAATGTACAAAGCGGCCGTTCCTTGCACAAGTTGAAAAGATCACCTATTAAGGGACTTGGACGGAAGCGCCAGCCCTGTAATGCGGAGAAGCGATGAATACCTTGTTGAGAAGGCTAAGCGCGGGTTCTGAGCCTCATGAACCTTTTTGGGGAATTTTGACAACCTTCGGCTAGATTGGTTTAGTGACTCATGATTTTTGAGAAGGAAATAAATATAATGTAGATGGGATTTTTATTGAAGAAAATATGGAGAGAACAGAGTTTTTGGGAGAGATTGTTTACAGAAAAAGAGATGTTCAATATGTGCCACTCCATCCCCTATTTATAATACTAGAAAACTTAGTCTATTCCTAATGAAATTCTAAAAGATAAATACAAATAAATAAAGATAATTAAACATAAATAAAGATAAATGAAAATAAATCCTAAAATTAAATCTAAATAAAAATCCTTAATAATTATCCTAATATAATTGAAATTAAAATAGAGTCTTGTGCTATAAAATCTCTTCTTTTGCATTTCAGTCCTTGGGTCTTCCATGTTTGCATTTTTGGCACCACTTCTTTCTTTCTTTGCATGTTGGCCCATTATATATTCAAATTCGCACTTTTTACCTTTAAATTTCCTCTTACATTCAATTTAGTCCCTAAAAGATAAAAGATCACAAAATAATCCAAATTAGTAGGATCATACTCAAAATAATCATGCAATTAGCACATAAAATATGTCGTTCTAGAGTATTATCACTTCCAAAACCAATTCTCCATAGTTAAGAAAAGAGAAAAATCATCCAAGGGTTTCAAGTATTCAACCATCAATAAAAGGTAAATATATAAGTCCTTTCTTTGAATTTTTTATAGATTTGATGTCATGGGAGCTTGATTTAGTTACTTATATACTAATTTGTAAAACTGTTAAAGTTTTTGAAAGTTTTCATTGTTGATTTCTTGAAGAATTAGGCTTGAAATTGATAGATTTTAAGCTTAGATGATAAAAAGGACTAGATTGTAAGGTTTAATTGTTAGTTTTGTACATAGGGACTAAAATGAATAAAATGTAAAACTATTATAAAATTTTGGTAGAAATAGAAAGTAGAGGGTCGCTACTGAATGTATGTGAAGTCAGATTTTAAATTGAGGTTAAAAATATGAAGTTATGCTATTTTGAATTTAGGGGCTAAATTGAATAAAATGAAAAAAAATTAAGGGTATAAAAAATGAGATTATATTGGTTCATTCATGTCATGACATAATATGAAAATGTTTAGTATTAATGAATTGTATAAAATAATTTTATAGATCAAGAATTGGATCAAAGTAGAAGTAATCGAGAAAAAACTAAAATTATTGATTAGTCCTTGAAGAATCAACTTGTTTGGTGTTTGGAACAGGTAAGTCCATCTGGTATTTGTTATTTTAGGATGTGATGTATTTGGTTTGATATATATTTTTGAATATATCATTAATTCGATAAAATTAACTAATCGAAATCTACTATTTTTTTAACATCACTCTCTAAATATTTAATAAAAATATTTACGAGTCGAATTTATAAAATCGAAATTTCAAAACTACACTTTTTGATATCACTTATTTTCGAGTAGTTATATATAACATTCTTAATAGTGGCAGGCTGGCAGCTCGGGTGTTCTTTTTAAGTTCAATGTGAACAGTGCTGATGTTAAGATACGATGCGATGGCGAGGTTGATTTTGCTGGCGAGATTGATTGTGACTGGCGAGAGTAGTTCGCTAATGAAGGTACTATACCGACAAGGGCATTCGTGGAGGTACCTTATATATCATGCACTTTTTTTTTTCAAGAACTTCTGATACACAAAATGACTCAAAATGCTAGTAACACTAAAATTTAAACCATGTGGCATTTTTAACCTACCAAAACCAAACACGTGGATTTAAAAAGGTGTAAGTTAAAAAATGTAATTTCATATTTGATTGCTTTTATAATTAGTAAAAACTTTGAGGTTTAATTAATGATTAGATTTGAATTAAGGTATAATTAATGACCAGAAATTTTCATGTTGCTAATTAGTTGGTGATCAAATACAGATAAATAGACTTATTTTACTATTCAACTTTGATTTTATTGTTAGCTCGTAATTGATGCTCTTTATATATTGTTAAAAAAAAAAAACCTAAACTCCTAATTACCTTATTGGAAAATACAAAAAAAAAAAAATATTAATCAATACCAAACTCAATCATTAAACATAAAATTCAATTATATATTTGCTTTCAAAAATTAATTGACCACTTCCAACAAAATACAATGTTATATAATAAGATTATTTTGTAAGTAATTATTATATATAAATTAATTGACCACTTCGATTTATAGTGGGTCGGCCCCAATTGCTTATCCCACTATCTTAGTATACCTCAACTAAGGACTTCCCGATTCACCATACTTGAATTGATACTTTTCAAGGAGAAGGTATAATGTTTGCAATCTTTATCTTTTTCACAAGATTAAGAAATGAAATAAAAATGATAAAAAGATTTAACAATAAATACCTAAGAGATGTGTACAAGAGGAAATGAAAAAACGAAGAATTTGAGGCTTTTTTCTTGATTTTTATGCTTGGATGTTCATCTCTTATATCTTGAAGTGTTTTTGATGTGTATATATAATAAGGGAAAATTTTGCCGTTGGGGATAATTTCTAATTGTTGGAAGTATTGTACATAGACTTGTATGAATACAACTCACAAGATGTAGGGGTAGAAGTAGACTTGTATGGTTAGGGATAGAGGTGGACTTGTATGGGTAGAAATCCCTAGAGTTTCACAATTTTGCTTACTAACTTAGTTGTATGGATACAACTAGGTTAAGGTACCGATACTACATTCTAGACTTGTATAAAATGAGCTTGAAACACTTAAAAATATTTTAGATTGACTCAAAAGCATTTAGATGAATTGAAACACATTTAAAACATGTTTTTGAGTACTTTTACAAGTCTTTGAAATGTATTGAAAATGTTTAACAAAATTTCTAATAATTATTTTCACCAAATGACTTAAGAAATATAAATAAAAATTTATCTTAAATGTTGTTATATAAAAAGTTTGGGACATCAAACCTAACAACTATTACCCTTCACCATCGCTCTTCCTCTTCTACAAAAGCAACTCCAATAGTAGTTCACAGCACATTCACGATGTGGAATCACCATAAACCACTCACTCCGAAACCACGCATCAACCAATGTTTAATTACTGAACTAGTGGTTGAATCAATCAAACCACCGGATTCTTAGTTCAACCGGTTTGATCGTCTATTAAACAATAATTAAAAATAATTAAAAATTATACAAGTTAATAACAAAATAAAAAATTTACAATATCGATTTAATTAGTCCAACTGTTATTTTTTATCCGATTTTTTATTTTTTACTGGGTTTGAACTATTTACTCAAAAATCGGTTCAACTTTTATATTCAAACTTATCTATTAATCAATTTTTAATTTATAATCCAATTAACTAATTCAATTCAATTCAAAAAAAAATTATAACTACAAAATAAATAAATATGATTTTTTTAACCTAGTGATGATCTCTTTCATCATACAAAGAAATATCTATTACTAGATAACTGCAAACATAATACCATGTTCAATCCAATTACAAAACTTAATAATTGACAATCTTAATATATATATATATATATATATATATATATATATATATATTTAAATTTTACCAATTAAGCCATTGTTTTTAGCTAGAGATTAATTAGAGTGATTAAGACTGACAGACCCATCCAAGTATATGTGGTGAAATTAACCTCAAAGCAACACAGCATGCTGTTGATTTGTCCTTTTTGTTGTTTTCTTAATAATGTTCTTAGCCCTTAGATAATTTATTACAGGCATGCAATAAGAATTGGTAAAGTCAGGCATTTGATAATTTTAAACATGTTACTAATCTAATATAACAAAGAAATTAGAATATTATATCAATCAAAATACGATGTAAAAAATAATATAAATTTAATAAATACTTAAGGAGTATTATTTTTTCATCATGTTTTATTATACGAGTTAACATTAAATTAATTTCAATTTCTAATTTTTAACCATTCTTATGACTTGTTTTTGGAGAAGAGAATGGATATTTCTTGCTTATTTTAAAGTAGTTTTTTTTGTTGTTGCTACTTTAAGTTGTCTATTTGCTTAAAATGAAAATAGAAATCGAGTGTCAGACTGCAGTTGTCACTACAGCTTCGCACTGTGCAAGCAAAAACTCAAAGAACACGAAGACTTGTTTATGTAGTTCGATTTCCTTACTTCCGCGGAGCTTAGCTCATTGGGTAATTCCACTATCTTTAATCCACAATATAACAAGTGATTCACACTCTATCACTCCCCAAGTATAGAGATCTAACCTTTGTACCTAAAGACTACAACACTCACTTTCAAATCTTCTCCTTGAGAACTTGGATAGTAAACACTCAACAATATTTATAATAATTGTTTGCACTCTCTCACAAAACAATTCCTTGAATAAACAGATCAGAATGCACTCGATATGCTTTCATACATCCAAGCATATATTCAATTTCGGCTTGCTAACATAGAATCTAAGTGAATACAAAGTAACTCCTTAAAAATAGCTATTATATCAATGACAATTGAAATAAAATCACTCAAAGATATGCTCTCCAAAATCAACAAGACTATCTCGATTATATCTTTACATTCCAAGGACTTAATCAATTACGCTAATCCAATCCAATCTTCAAATGACAATGATTGGTTTTTATAGATGAACCAAAATATCTTCAATAAACAACACATTGACAATCTAAAGATTTTTTTTTAGAAACTTTGAGTCATGTTGCCTCAACATTTTTTATAAAATTTTTTACTCATATTTTTGATTTCAAGTTTAACTTTATACGGACTATTCTTTATTCTATATCTAACTATTACAACAAATGTGTACTAAATAAACTTTTTCTTTGTATTATTACATTAATAACCAAACGTGGCATTTGAGCTTAACATACAAGGAAATGGGTATGTTAGCAAAAGCTGACATGACCCATACTCAACATGTATACTTTTATCTTATCGATTTTGAATGTAATAATCACTTGAACATTATTAATATTACCTAAAATGGAGTTTAATGTTTCCTAAATAAGGTTTTCGGTTCAAGTTTAGTAAATAAGAAAAATTAAGGGCAAAGCTAGAGGATAGGCAGGGACTCTGCCCCAAAATAAAAATAAAATTCTTGTAATCTGTTTAGTATTTGCAAATTTGTAAAGTTTAAAGTTAATTTAATGGTAAAATTATATTCTAGCCCTTATTAAATTTTAAAATTCAATTATGCTCTCTTTAAAAATTAAAAAAATTATAGTTTAATCCCTTGAAATTTGTAAAAGTTTATATTAATACAATGATGACTTTCTAAAAGGTTTATAATTCAAATTCAGCCCTCCGGAAAAAAACAATCTAGCTTCGCCTTGGAAAAAACAATGTTGGATTTAGGATTTTAATTTGACTCAACTCTAGATTTAGTCGGAGCCAAATTTAACCACCGAATACTAAAGGATTAAAGAAAAAAACCATGATCAGAGAAAAGTTTCATTGTTTCATTGGAAACTTGATTTATTACAAGAAGATCACTTCACTTATGATTGGTTTTTGCACTAAACTAGATTTGTTACAATGCCATTTGACAAGGCCTTAGGCCCTAATTAGCCCCTTTTTTTCTCAGCTATATTCAAACCACACTAGAACCTTTCTTGTGTTATATAAAAAAGCTTCATTTGGATAATCAATGGAAAAACTCCTACATCCCGTTATCCATGTTTCTTTAAGGCAACTATACAAACTTTAATTAACTTATTAAAAACCTTTTTTTAATTATGATAACTTGATCCACTAAAAGTTGGAGGAACCACAACAGATGAAGAAACTTTAAACCTCTTGCTCCTCGAACCATGATTATCATCATCATAATCACCACTAATTAATCTCGAACTAATATTATTGTGGTGATGATCTGGGCTATCAATCCACCCCATCATTTCATCACTAAATCCATGATGATCACGAAAGCTAACTTCACCGATATCCGACCCATCCGAATCCAACCCATGTTGTCGAAACCCGATCCACTCATTACTACAATCCGAAACACTAGAACTATCCCAAGACAACGGTGGTTGTGGTGGCGGCGGCGGTTCGTTTCCTATACGTGGTACAACTATACTCGGTTTTACCACTTTGTGTATATTCTGGTCCTGGTTACTGTGGTACTGGTTGGTTCTAAAATGGAATATGCTAGCGAAAGTAAAATGATCACTCACCCTACTTTTCGTCGACTTGTTCTCACCATTCCTAGCCATGATGCTTTGTAAGTTCTTGCTCAACTTAGCTTTCAACGACGAGAACGCGCTTAGTCCGTGTTGTCGGCCGTTAGAACCGGAAATAACCGGTTGTGTCGACGAGTTGTTAACCGATGCAAAGTTGGTTCGAGCATTTTCACCACGAAGAGCACGAGCTGCTTCGTCGTAAGCTCGAGCAGCTTCTTCAGGAGTGTCGTAAGTGCCTAGCCATAATCTAACACGTTGAGATGAGTCTTTTATCTCCGCCACCCATCGTCCCGATGGCCTTTGCCTTACACCAACGAACCTTCGAGTTGGTTTGGTTAGTGGTTGAGCCATGGTGGTGGTGGTGTTGTCGGTGTTGGTGATGACAGTGGTTGTTTTGGTTGTTGATTCTGGTCCTGCCATTAACACGCACAAAAAGACCTTGAAACTAATTTTACAATTGTTTAAGAAATTTGGAACCCTTATGATTCAATCAAAGTCTACTTAAATAACTGCATGATATATATATATATAATGTGTGTATATAAAAAAGGTGGCACCAAAATAGTGATGTAAGGGTAAAGTATATACCCATCTCCATTATTAGGTTTCTTTTGTTTTGCTATTGGATTTTTTTAATCTCCCAATTGTGTTTGCCAATTGCTTTCGGCTTTGCTCAAAGATGCTCAAAGCTCAACTTGGCCAGCAATTTGATTACATACAAAAAAGGGTTAAATTATGGTTTTGGTACTTTTACTATACTAAATTTGAGGATTTAATTTTTTTTTTATTTTAGCCTAACATAGTTTAATCATTCTACTGGTATAATGTTATTAGTTAATTTAAATTGTTAATAATGTTAACTATTCTAGTTAAGATGTTGATATAGAATTTTTAGAAAAAGAAAGAGAAAGCATAATTAAGAGTTTGTTTAGAATTGCTTTTGACGTCAACAAATGCTTTACGCATTGTTATAAGAACCAGGCCAGGAACACATGGGAGTACCAATTTGGAATACAAGGATAGATCGATTGACTTGCGAACCGGTTGAATTGTGCGATCTGATCGGTTGAACCAATTCTCTTTTTTTTTTGTTAAATATTTTTTATTTTCTAATTAATTATTCTATTAAACCAACTAAATTGGTTAGACCGAAAACAAGTGATATGATCGGTTCAACCACCAGTCTGATTCCAAAAACAATGCTAAAACAAGACATTTTTGTGCATTTGGAATCAAGCTAGGAAGCTGATTAATAGGTATTTTTCAAAAGCACTTTTCGATCATACTTTTCGAGTACACTTTTTCGACAACAACAAATCAACTAAACAACAAGCGAATTAAAAAAGAATTTATGTATTTAAATCTTCAATTAATATCTATAAAAAAATACCATTTTAGCGAGGATGACTAGCCAAAACAAACTAACTAACAACATTATAAAAGATTAAAAATAGAAGAATCAAATCATATGAAATTAAAGTAGATGATTTAAACCCTAAATTTTAGCATGATAAAAAGGACCAAAACCATAATTCAACCACATTATTTTTCAATATCTCCAAGGATCGAATTACTATAAAAAAAATTCCCAAGTTTTAACGTTTTATAATTTATAAATAATGTAAAAATCAAACTAACATAAGCCGTAAATGAAGTGAAGTAAAATGGTTTAAGAATAGAAAATTACATAGGGAATATGACAAGAAAATTGGGCGGTCCATTAATTTAAAAAAAGAAAATTCGTGGGGAAAGCTAAGTTTAATTAACAGTGACGTGGAGGTTAACTATTGGCATTTAGCACTTGGTAATAGAATGATTAGTGGGGCTAATGCCTTAGCTCCGTACCGTGTCCTTTGTGTTGGTTGTATTTATTTTTCCTAACCCCATTTTACATTTGCTTCTTCCTTAATTAATTTTATTAACACCTTCTTCATTAATATCTTCAATTATATGACCCTTGGATTATCACTATAGTCATCCAAACCAGAGTTTGAGTTACCGATTGAATCCTTACTCAATTAGTATGAGTATTATTTTTAATGTGAAAAGACGTCGATTGTAGTATTTTAAAGTGTATTATCCTCTTATTTATATGTTAGAGAGGGATTATAAATCGTTTTAAGCATTGTATTTAAATCTACTATATTTAAATTTTTTTAAAAAAAATCCATAAATATCTAATTAAGATTCCATTAAACTCAATTCCTGGAAGGAAGGAAGTAAGGGGATCTGTCCTTTAGCAGGTGGATTTTTGGCCATCATGACACATGTGGAATGACACGTGGCGTGTTCCACGTGTGCCTCCATGTCACTTTCTGCCAATGGGCTTCGGGGTTTCTTTGATTACAAAAATTAACTTTTCGATGAGATGTTGACAATTATTTTAGTTCAAAATCCCCTTTTCCATTAATAATGTTTTATTATTTTTCTATTATTTTAAAAAAAAATAAAGAGTAAGAGAAAATGTTATTCAAAGATGGAATTTAAAATTGGTCTCATTTGAGATTTCTATGTTAGTTTAATAAAGCTTAATTCCTATACTTTTATAATGCAATAGTGAATTGGAGTTGATAACATTATGAACTATTTCCATTAATAATGGTAGGGGTAATACATAGCGCTATACACCAATATTCATCAACTCGAAGTTTAGATAAGATTCAGATCGTTTATTCGTGACTCGATCAAATCTCACTAGATAGATGTGCGCGAGGTGTATAGTGAGAGGACAATCAGGGAAGCTCACGGTATCAGCTCGCATGAGTTGAGGGGAACTAACTTTTATATATCCAAGAGTTCGCACGTAGGGGACCGCGAGATCTAGCATGCGAGTTGGAACGGTACATGTGCCCAACATCCCTAAGGTCTGTTCAGAATGTCACTCCTATGAATAGTTGGGTCAAGTCATGAACAATGAAGTCAAATCATAAATAGTAATAACATATATAAATACTCGAATATTTTCTTTAATGATACACACAAAAAATTACTCAACACATAGGCTACTTCAAATCTCACAGAGATCATATTGAAACTACATAGATCAAATTTTAATCATACGCGTACTTACTATATGGAGAGTTTGGATCTAACATGTTAAAAAAAATCTTCTTAAATTTTATTGACACCGTATTATTAACACATTATCCAAACTATTTGTGTGTATATAAAAATATGTTTGCAGTTTAATCCATGTGTTTTAAACATTTTCCACTTAGATCTAAACTGACATTTAACATCTCAATTGACAGAATTATATGATTGGTACAATTTTAATATTTTGAGAATTCAATTAAAATGTTTCAAAATTTAAAGACCAATTTAAAATATAAATAATAATTTGACAAAATTTAAAAAACTAAATTAACTATTAAATCTCAAATTTCAACGTTACAAATAAATCAAAACCACAACTTTTTTTTTTGGCATAATTTCAATAACCCATGGAATCCAAAGTTAAAAATGTTTTTCATTTAAGGCATGGTTAATTATAAACTACTATATTATTAAACATGTTGACATGATAATTAATTAATTATTTTTTTGTCTGGTTTTCACCGTTGGTTAGCATAAAACTTTGAACACCTTCCCGATGAAATCAATACAAGAATTCGTCCTCTATTAATAAAAAGAATAAAATAAAATATAGTTATAATTCGAGTTTTAGGTTAATTTGATAAAAATTAATTGTTAATATTATTGTATTGAGTTTTCACGATTTTGTTAATTGGATAAAATTAGTATTAATTATAAATTTGTTTAATTTTGTATTTAATTGTAAATATAGTATGATGATTGTATTGTTTTTTTTCGAGTTTTAGAGTTAATTTTATGAAAGTTAATTATTAATATTATTAGTAAATTATGAATTTTCATCAAATCAACCCTAAAACTTAAATTAAATATTAAAAATTTAACATCATTACTTCAGGTACCAAAATATATAATTTTTACTAAATACAAATTAGAAATAAAACATAATGCCTTTCTAAAGTAAAAGCAAAAAGAAAAAACCTTAACTCTTTGCCCTCTTTGGTTTGGTATATTTGTTTCTTTAACCCTAAATTTTTTTATAAATTTTAGTTAATATACGGGAAAATTTCTATTTTAACCCTTTGAATTTTTAATTTCAACCTTCCACTAAAAAATTCCTGCTTTTTAGTCATCCCAGGCAAATATACCTGATTGACAAATTCAATTTCTTCTCCCACTTGTTAATTATTATATTTCTTAATTAAATACAAGTTGATGGCCAAAATAATAATGCCAATTACAAGTTTAAAAAGGTGTATAGTTTGTATATCTAAATGGACCGAATAAAAACACTCAAACCCGGATTGATTTAAACTTGAAGTTGGCTCTGTAATAAGCCATTTTTGCCCGGGCCCAGACCGAACCAAATAAAAATAAAATAATAACAGTCCAATTACAAAAAAGGAGGCCCAAATGGCCCAAACCAAAAACAAAAGGCCCAATGGCCCAAAATATTTTATAAAAGCTAGAAACCCTAGGGTTTTTGGTGCCGCACTCCCGTTTTTGCGTACAAACCGCCAGAAGCTCCTCGTCTCGAGACTGACAGGCCTTGGTCGCCATTTCACCAAAAAAGCAAAGGGCCTGCCTCTCCTCTCCGTCACCTGCAAGAAAAAAAGAAAGAAAAAAGACAAAAACAAAACAGTGGCAAGAATAGTAGCATAGGTAGCACGAAACAGTAGAGAAAATACAAAAGAACAGTAACAAACAGTGTAACTCATGGCTATAAAGGCCAACACCCCAGTTTGTATTTGGTTATAGAGAAATATACACACAAAAAGAAGAAGAAGAGAAAACAATCAAAAGAAGAAAAACAATAACAAAGGTGATTCCTTTTTTATTTTCGTCTTATTTAAAAAAAATAAAATAAAAGTAAAAAACGTTTCTCACCTGGATCACTTCGTCTACTCCGTTGTCGGAGATCTTCTCTGGCATCGAAAATGGCCAGGTGAAGGGTCAAAGATTTCTTTTATTGATTTTTTTTTTTTTACAAACTGAAGGCCTAGCATTTAGATTCGGGCCGAAAAAGGGCTAATAGGAGCTTTCTTATTCTCTCCAGCTATCGGAGGCGACGACCCCCGTCTCCGATGATCAATGGCCACGACGGGCTGCCGACGGCCTCCATGGCTGGATTCTGGATTATACCCAGAGAGTAAAAGAGAGAAAGGATATTTTTTTTTTTTAAAAAAAATGCTGTTGAAAATTTTTTTTGTTCTATTTTTTTTATTTATATAAGGTCTTGTATGACGTCGTTGTGGGCCTAAGCTTCAGGTGCCAAGACGACGTTGTTTTAAAAATAACTTGATTGCCCGACTCGAGACTTCAGGATCCGCGTGTTTTCACGATGAAGGTCTAATTACCATTCTAGTCCTTCCCTTTTTTACATCTCATTCAATACAATCCTATTTCTGTTTTTGTTTTTTTTTTTTAAATTTATCCCGTTTAATTTTAATTTTATTTATTTTGGTCCCTTTAAACAGTGCACATAAAGAAGTCTGGGATATTTTCCCTTTCAGCTCCTGTTCTTTCTTAGGCTTTGCACCTTAGTCCTTTGTTTAGGAATATTTTTCTATTCAGTCCCTAACCTTTTTAGTGTGTTACATTCTAACCTTTGTTAGTCTATTTACTTATTTTTATAATTTATGCCCTTAATTTCATTTTAATTCCAATTCAATCCTTTATTTATTTAGTTTCAACTTTTCATTTTTATTATTTTATTTATTATTTCTTTACCCTTATTTTACTTTCATAATGTTTACATTTCTATCTTATTACGCATTATTCTTGAGTGCATGCCGAAAAGCGAGTGAAGGAAGATTGTAGAAAGCCCAACTTGCCGGGGCCCAAACCAACACCTAAAATTCAAAACCAAAATCATAAAGAGTCCCTTTACAAAAAATTGACCCAATTACAAGGCCCAAAATTAAACAGCCCAAACATTAAATCCAATCTAAACCTAAACCTAACCCAAAATAGCCTAAATTACCAAGCCCAACTAGACCTAAAACCCTAACCAAAAAAATCAGAATTTTCAAACCCTAGGTGTGCCGCACCTAGGGCCTTCTGACTACTGTCGCTGCTCCCCCACGTCAGCCACCAACCACCGTGCCAAGAAGGAAGAACACGCAAGGAGCAGTAGAAAAATAAAGAATGTAGCAAACAGTGAATCAAATGGCTATAAAAGCCATAGAACAGATTTGTAAAAAAGAAGATTTTTTGGAATGAAAAAGAAACAACAAAATTTCGAACAAAAAATAGATTCAAACACAAAAAACAGAGACCAAATACAACTAAATATCAGATTCGTGTATACAAAGTAATCAAAAAGGTAATAAACAGTTGAAGAACGGGAAAAACTTTTTCTTTTCTTTTATTTACTTCTTTTTTTCCTTTATTCATTTTTCTTTTAAAAAAAATTGTTTATATATGTATATATTAAAAATAATAAAAAACTTACCTTTCGGAGTTCCGACCGCCGTGCACTGTGGTAGACGGCGGCGGACAACCTGGAACTCTTGCCGGAGCTCGTAGGCAAAGATGGGAAGAGAGCTTTTTTGGATTTTTTTTGGAAGAAGGGGAAAAATGAAAATTTTTTGTCAAAAGTTGAGTTTTATAAGCCCCCCAAAACGACGTCGTTTTGGGACTGGCCTTAAACGCCCAAAACGACGTCGTTTTGCCTCCGACCCGAATCCGACCAGCTCCAGGCCTAGGATCCGTGTGTTTTTTAAGGAAGGGCTAATTGCACTTTTAGCCCTTCCGCCTTTTTTATAATTTTGCAATTAAATCTTTTATTATTTTTAATTTTTGCCCTTTAATTTATTTCTTTTCCAATTTAGTCCACTTTGAAGCTATGCGATTTGGGGGAAAGGGAAATTTTCCTTTTTGGTCCCTCCTTGTTATTCGCGCGTTCAATGTGGTCCTTTTCCTTTTTATTTATTTTGGATTTTCCCTGAAGTTCTATTTTAAATTCAATTTAGTCCTTTTTTAGTTATTTAACTACTTTATTATTAAAATTAATTAATTTTACTATTATTATTATTATTATTATTATTATTATTATTATTATCATTATTACTATTACTACTATTATTATTTGTTTTACTATTGTTATTTATTATCATTATTATTGTTATTATTATTGCTACTATTGTTATTATTATTATTATTATTATTATTATTATTATTATTATTAAATTAATTAATTTAGCATTATTACTACTATTATTTTTCTTTGTATCTATTTACCTGATATCTTTAAATACATTTTATTTTATTTTATCATTTTATTTATCCATATCCCTTTTTTATTGCAAACTTTGGATTGTTCATAATTTTTTTTTAATATCATTCTCATTATTAACATAATTTTTAATTTATTTTACATAATATGTATTTTCTCATTTGATTGTTTTATTATTCGATCGTATATGTATTGCCATGCATATTAACGCATTTATTGTTATTCTGTTATGCATGCTAGTACTGTGATTTATTTTATACTTTTTGTTACAAATTCGTGTTACATTAATTTTACCTGACGCATAAAAAATGTTTTTTAATAAAGACAATATTCTGTATTTAGAAATTCGAGAAATGGTGCTCTAATGTACTGGGTTTCGATTTTTTTCTCGTTTAATCTAAATAACCGAATATCCTTTTTAAATGAAATACATAAGTTTTAAATAAAAAAGCTTATTCTCAAGAATTCGAGGTGTTGTGTCCTGACTTACTGGATGTGACATTTTGTTACCTCGAGATGAGATTTTTTTCTTAAAACAAAGGCAATATTCTGTATTTGGAAATTTGAGAAATCGTGCCCTAACTTATTGGGTTTCAATTTTTTCTCGTTTAGTCTAAATAATTGAATATCCTTTTAAAATTAAAATACACGAGTTTCAAAAATTAAAAAAAAACTTATTCTCGAGGGTTTAAAATGTCATGTCCTAACTTACTGGATGTGTCATTACTTCGAGCTAAGAAGGCCTTTAACATCTATTTCAATTTATCTCAGCATTTTTGTAAAATTAACATTAATACAGAGATGAATCATATTTTAAAACTCTCTCCAAGTTTTCTACTTTCGACACTAAGACGCCAATTAATCAACTAGGGACCAATTTTGGGCGCTTCGAGGGTGCTAACCCTTCCTCGTACGTAATCGACTCCCGAGCCCGTTTTCTAAATTTTGTAGACCAAAAACGTTGTTTTAGTAAATCAAACATTAAAACGATAATGAGGTCATCCGATCACACCTCATAAAAAGGATTGGTGGCGGCTCCCTTTTTTTCGTTTTCAAAATCAAGTCGACCCTGTTTTAAAAAAAATGCTTTTGACAGAGATTTATCGGGTGTGCGCAACTCTTGTTAGCATGATTTTATAGCCACTTTTGGAATGTAGAAAAGGTCTCTTATCGAGTATTCTCTGAGAACTACTCTCTGTTGAAAGAATTCGTGGCTATGCCAAGGCGAGACAACATTTCTGAGAAAAAGTGGATGGCAATTCTCTAAAGTCTCCAAGACGAAGACCTCGAATGGTCAGCCCCTTGGATGATCCCTGATGAGATTTTGTACCGATGTAGAGACTTCGACTGGGTTTATCTATTCAGGATATGGGGGCTATTAGATATGCCCCTCTACTTGTATTGAGGCAATATAGGTCAAGGTAGTTTATACCGGTAACGCAAGGGATGGCTCAGTGTGAGTTTGCGTACAAAGGTGATAATTACAAGAAGAAGGTTCGTGAAATATCAAACGCTTAGAACCAAACCCATAGAATGAAAATATTTGTTGCAAATCCTATGACGACCTCCGAATATGATTGGTGGTGGGGTGAAAAAGTCAATGCCAATGTCCCTATGTCAAGTCAAAAAGCACTCGGCATATAGAAGATCGCTTACAAGTGGTCCCATCTGAGTTGAAAATCATAAAGCAAAACTTTGAAAAGAGGAGTTCGGAGCTAGGGAAAAAGATAGAACAGTTGGAGGAGGAAAAGATGCAGCTAGGATTAGATGTTGACGTCCAAAATTTAGAAGTCGAGAAAATGAGAAAAGGAAAGAACAAGGCTAAGGAATACTTGGACAATTTGAAAATAGATTATAAGAAGCTGCATTTGTCGATAAGGACTGCCGGGTTGGGTAAAACATCAGAACAATGGCAGCAAGAAATCAAAGAAGAAAATATTAGAGCCGATCAGTGGGAAAAAAATTCCAAGATGCTCGAGTTCAAGAAAGTGTTTTAGAAAGGAGTTTGTTAGAAAGTCAAAATGAAAAGGTGGGATTAAGGACTCGGGTAGCAGAATTAGAAATGTCACTGTATCAATATCGTAGTCATAACTCCGCAATTGAGTTGAAAGCAAGCCTAAACAAGATTGAAGAGTTGAAGAGAAAGATAGAAGAGCTCGATACCGTACTACAAAATTACGAACTTCGAGTTGAGCTTCTTGAAACAAACAATGAACATTGGAAAGAGCAACACCAATACTTTCAAGGTTAGATTAGGGATAGATATCACATAATGGGTGAAGCTGTGACTTAAGTACGGGAAGTGGCCGATCATTAAGTACGGGAGGTGGCCGATCATTTGCAAACCCTAGCAGTTCAGGTTGACATGCTAAGCTTGAGATACGAGTCAGAATTAGATCGGAGCTGAGAATTTACTTGGCTTCTTAGAAAAGTTAAGGCATTGAGTATTAGGGCAAAGCTGTATATGTAAAATATCCATTTTATGTAAAGAGATTTATTTTCTAATAAAGTTGTTCTAATAGAATTGAATCAGAATTAATGCCTCTTTTTGCATTCATTTGATTCATCAACATTACATTTCATCATATGCATTAAATTTCATAAAAAGACCCTAATTAATCAAAATATGAAAATTACCCTGGAAACCAAAAATAATCTACCAACTGAATATCGTTACGGTACCCGCGCAAAAACAAAGCAATGGGTCAAAGATTAGAGAGATTAGAACAAATTCAGAAGGATATACAATATCAGTTGCAAGCGTAGCTGCAGGAGCAATTAGCTAAAGTAGAGCAAGACATGAGGGATCAGATACAAGAATCCCAACAAAATATGATAATCCAGTTGGCATAGTTACTGGACGGAGGGATTGAAAAAGGGAAAAGCACTATGGTTAACTCTAGGGATGATAATGAAGACCCTGCATATCCCCAAGGCTTTACCCCAGTAAATGTCCAAGCCCAACCAGAAATATATCCACAAAGGGTACCCATTACCATAAGACCTCAACAATATCAAGCCGACACCTCAGCACCGGTTAACTACCAGACAGGTTTAGGTTCCAATCCCGGGGATAACCCGACCGATCCAGGTTGTGCCTGATTTGGATGACATGGCTGAAATAGATAGAGTAAGAGTTGAATTGCCGAAATAGCTGGAAGATCGGTGCAAGTGGTTGGAGAAGAAATTCAGAGCTATGAAGAATGTTGACTATCTTTACGAGGTTGATGCTAAGGAGTTGAGCTTAGTCCCAAATCTAGTACTCTTACCAAAATTCAAAACTCCAGAATTCGAAAAGTATAATGGGACTAGTTGTCCTGAAGCCCATGTCACAATGTTCTGCCGAAGGATGACAGGATACGTCAATAATGACCAATTATTAATCTACTACTTCTAGGATAGTCTAATCGGGTCAGCTGCCAAGTGGTACAACTAGTTAAGTCGTGCCAAAATCAACTCTTGGAAAGACTTGGCACAGGCTTTCATGAAATAATACAGCCATATGACTGACATGACACCCGATAGAATTACGCTGCAAAATATAGAAAAGAAGCAAAGTGAAAGCTTCAGACAGTATGCTCAAAAATGGAGAGAGGTGGTAACGTAAGTCCAACCACCTCTTTTTGAGAAAAAAACGGCAATACTTTTCATAAATACTCTAAAAGCCCCATTCATTAACCATATGTTGGGAAGCGCTACTAAAAGTTTCTCAAATATAATAATATTTGGTGAGATGTTTGAAAACGCAATAAGGAGTGAGAAAATAAATGTGAGAGAAAACGCCAAAAGATCAGTATAACATCCCGAATTAGGGCCTAGCCGGAACAGTGGTTTCGGGACCACAAATCTGATAGAGTAAAATTTGTTTTTATTATATTTTTATGGTCTACAATTTTACGGGATGATTTCGTGAAAATTTCGTTTGAAAATTTTGATGTTTGAGCACTCAATTTGGTCAAAAGGACTAAATTGTAGAAAGTGCAAAACTTGAGTTCTACATGTTAGAGGTGTCTAATTGTTATGAAATTTGAAATTGGAGGCCCTTAAATGGTAATTAGACCATTGGCTAATTTGTTGGACAAAAATGCGCATGAAATGGGTGAAATAGAATATTTTTAAGTTAGGGGCATTTTGGTAATCTAGTAATTAAAATGATGCCATGATGTATATCTTTAATGTGTGTAAAGATGTGAGGGATTAATGGTAACAAAAGGCTTGAAAAATAGCCTAAGTATTAGTCACATGGGCAGAGACACGGCCATGTGTCTCACTCGTGTGGAGGACACGGCCTAGCACACGGGCGTGTGGCCTGGCCGTGTGGTTTAATTTGTTTTGCTGACATTATAAACAGAGAGTTACACGGCCAGAGGACACGGGCGTGTTGGAGACACACGGGCATGTCCCTGTGTCCACATGGGTGTGTGACCCTGTTTCAATAAATTTTTCTAAGTTTCCCCAAAACTTTTTAAAGTTCTTGATTTAGTCCCAAACCGCCTTTAATGCATGTTTAGAGCCTCGGTAGCTCGTGTAAGGTACATTATGCATGTGATTGAATGTTTTTAATTCGGATGAAATTTTATGGCTCAATTTTACATGTTTGTGAATGTTTAAGTCCGGTAACGCCTCGAACCTTGTCCCGGCTTCAAATACGGGTGAGGGGTGTTATATTTAGTGGTATCAGAGCTATGGTTTAATCGATTCTCAGACTAATCTAGCATGTATGGGAGTCTTGCTATACATGCCACAAATCCGTGATAGTGTGATGTCTCCCGACGTGAATGAGAACCATCCTTTTTGGACAAATGTGCTCTCCAACTGAGCTATACTAACCATTTTCGATGTGAAGCTAAGACATTCAGGTAAAGTACATTTATGATGAGCCTAAACTTAGAAAAGTATGAATAAAAGTTCATGATATGTATGTGATAACATGTGAAATAAAAGTTTATGTTGCGAGGAATGCTTATATTTGTTTGATGTTCATATGATGTTGGAAACTTGGCTTACTTGATAAAGTGAATGTGACAAATAGAAATTCATGAAGGTATGAATAAAAAGGGTTCATAATAACATGATACGGATAAAATGTCATTGTCCCGATTGAACATTGAATGTTGGTGGATTGCAATGATATCTTTAAATGAGATAAAGGAATACATTATGATAAGCTTATCTATGTTTAGTTGATAGTTCTATGATATATATGATCGATTTGCTCTAGTCAATGTATGTATTTGGGTAACTCACCAACCTTATTGATGGAACGAATGTTCGTGTATACTTGTTTGGACAACTATAATGGGCAAACTCGTATAGCTTAAGTAAATATGCTAAATTGATTGAATTGAGTTACATGATTGTAATGATATGTATATAATGATGTACAAGATGAAAGTTTAGATTGTGATATGCTTATCCATGTTTGTTTGGCACCCATGTGATGTCATGTGTATGACTTGTTTGAGTAAATGAAGATGATAAGTGAAGTTGTTTAGAATCCATAGAATGCATGCATAAATACACTTGTTTAAATAAGATAACTGAAAAGTTCATGTCATACAAATGTGAATAATAATTTGCTAGAAGTGGATGATATGTTTGTGAAAATGTTACTATAATGATGAAATAGTGTTATATGTATATATGTATGAGAGATGAGTTAGGGACCTTACGATCCCACCCCCTTACTAGAGTGGTGTTTTGTAAAGGATTTTATAAGATCAATGTTGAATTAGCTCACAAGTATGAGACCAAAGAGTTCAGCTGTAGAATGATTATAACTATGATCAGAGATTAATTGGATTGATAAGTAAAGACAGAGCTAGTAAAGTGCGATGTCAAGAAACGTATTAACTGGAATTTTTTCAGAATCGATCTTCTTCAATGAAAATCAGAATGTGGGATTTGTAATAATAGAAATAGTTAGATGAATAAATCTTGACATGTAAGATATCTGAATGTGGTAATTATAGTAAGCAGATTATGACTGTCTATCTTGAGGTACTCTATGAGTTCATTTACTCTCGGAAGTATTACTAGGGCTATCTATTTTCAGATAAATTGTTATCGTGCAAAAATGTTTTCTAATCTTGGAATAAGATGAAAGTATTAATAGTTTGATTGGTATATAATCTGTATTCCTTTATTTCCCCTCTGGTGTTCTATTACGTTCTGTCTGTTGGGATTTTATGAGATAATGTACCTGTTGTCATGATTCTGTTTTTTCTAATGGATGCTTGGTTCATTATATATATATATATGGGAAGGTACATTATCCTTGTTGCATTTAATTCTAGTGGGTTTGAATGATGTATTCTTCTGGACTTCTTTCTTCTAGGAAATTACCGAAATCTTCCATATTTTCTTATGAGCTTTGTTTTGGGTCTTTCATTATGATATTGTATCTTGGATTTCTCTATCTTGGACTTCTTAATCCTGGTTTTCTTATTATCTATATTCTGAAATTTATCAATCACGGCTCATATCTACAGTGTGTTCTTCAGTTGTGATAATCATGTCAAGTGTGACTATGCTTCTGGTTTGATCATAGTAATGTGGTAATTCTAGTATCTGGATTTCTCTAAATCTTCGTGAAGGATTTGACATCGGCAAAGACATAAGTGGTGAAATTGCTAGTATCAGCTTGTATGATGGATTTCTTTTCTCAAGAAAGTTAATCAAGTTAATGCCTTTGATTGGGAACATTTATACTACCTTGAGCTAATGCAATTGAAATGAACTTTGATTAGTATGATGGGTGAATTTTGCATGATTACATGTTAAATCGTTTTGTCAACTGAAAAGAAGGATTTTCTGAAACTTTATCAAGTAATAATTAAGACCGACTTGGTTGTTTAGTTTGTATGGGTTATTGTTTGAAAGATTTAATGAGATATTTATGTCCGAAATTTTTCCCAAGTCTGAGAATAAGATTTTATCTCTCTGGGTAAAAGACAGATAGTCTGAATAAAAGTGTATATATCTTAGAAGACTTTGATACGATTTAAAGTTGCTTTGAATGATAAAGTTTTCGTCTTGTGAATGTTGAATGGTCCAGTACATGTTGGTAACGATTTGAATATACAAGAATATTGTTAACTGAAGCCTTTGAACTGGTTTAGTCTGCATTGAGCAAAGACTTCTCGATTTTCAGTGATGTGTTTTAAGACAAGAAGGGCAGTGTGATAGAAAGTATCTGCTGTCATAGAAAAACTTAAGTTGAGATAGTGTAGCTGACTTGAATTGGTAAAGGATGATAAGATAGTTATGGTATAATCTCTGAGAATGAGATTACTATAGATTTCATATCAGAATTATTCCTATCTTTGAAAGAGAAAGATATCATATGACTTGTTGTTAAGTAATTGATGAATCTGCAAATCATGTCGGTAAGTATTGAATTTCCGCTCTTCGGACTTATGGGATTAAGTATATTTGAGATTGTTAAATTTCTTAAAATGCTAGTTTTTGTTAATCAGATTGAGATCTGGGATTTATATCGTGAATTATTGAAAAAGCTAATTAAGGCTCTGAATTTTAATGATGACCAGAGGTCGAACTAGTAAACTGTTGGGCTGTATAAAATGATAGAGAACTTAAGGCCATGATGATGGGGCTGGCTACGCCATTTGAATTCGAGTGGATTCAAGTATGATATGTATATACATATTCTATGACGGTATGGGTTCGACCCTTGTATACATGAGTTCTCTGATAGAAGTCAAGATTCGATTGATGCGTCGTATAACACGAAATTGTTCATGACTTTGCTATGAGAAATTAAAGAGCTAAGTATTAAACATAGCCTGAGTAAAAGTTCTTCAGAAATGATTATGAGATAGTGGAGTTTATGTGAAAACCGAACCACTCTTCTGGTAAGATTTTCGGGGACGAAAATCCCTAAAGGAGGGGAGAGTTGTAACATCCCGAATTAGGGATTGGAACAGCGATTTCGGGACCACAAATCTGACACAGTAAAATTTATTTTTATTATATTTTTATGGTCTTCAATTTCACGGGATGATTTCGTGAAAATTTCGTTTGAAAAGTTTGACGTTTGGGCACTCAATTTTGTCAAAAGGACTAAATTGTAAAAAATGCAAAAGTTGAGTTCTACGTGTTAAAAGTGTCTAATTGTTATGAAATTTTAAATTGGAGGCCCTTAAATGGTAATTAGACCATTGGATAATTTGTTGGACAAAAATGGACATGAAATGGGTGAAATAGAATATTTTTAAGTTAGGGGCATTTTGGTAATCTAGTAATTAAAATGATGCCATGATGTATATCTTTGATGTGTGTAAAGATGTGAGGGATTAATGGTAACAAAAGGCTTGGAAAATAGCCTAAGTATTAGTCACACAGGCAGAGACACGACCATGTGTCTTAACCATGTGGAGGACACGGCCTAGCACACGGGCGTGTGGCCTGGCCGTATGGTTCAATTTGTTTTGCTGGCATCATAAACAGAGAGTTATACGGCCTGAGGACACGGGCGTGTCGGAGACACACGGGCATGTGACCCTGTTTCAGGAAATTTTTTTTAAGTTTCACCAAAACTTTCTAAAGTTCTCGATTTAGTCCCAAATTGCCTTTAATGCATGTTTAAAGCCTCGGTAGCTCGTGTAAGGGACATTATGCATGTGATTGAATTTTTTTAATTCGGATGAAATTTTATGGCCTGATTTTGTATGTTTGTGAATGTTTAAGTTCGGTAACGCCTCGAACCCTGTCCCAGCTTCGAATACGGCTCCGAGGAATAAGGAAAATGAAATGAACAACATGAGCGTGTATAATAATGGTTATTTAAAATCGATCATTGTAGGCCAACCAAGGACCATAATAACTAGCCATCAGGGCCCTTCAAGACAGTAATCAAACTCAAGACCAAACACCCATCCCGATGACATATAGGGAGTTATATCAAAATTTGTTCAATGCGCATGTGGTATCCCCGTTTTACTTGAAACCCATGCAACCTCCATTCTGAAAATGGTATGATGCGAATGCTTCATGCAAGTACCATGCAGGAATAACGGGACACTCAATTGAGAACTGCACAATATTTAAAAAGTTGATTGAAAGGTTCATCAAGATGGGGATCGTAAGATTCGATGATCTATCGGGACCTAATGTGGTAGGAAATCTATTACCCAGTCATTCAGATCAAGGGGTAAACGCGATAATTGAGAATGGAGGAAAGATAACCAAAATCGATGTTGCGGAGGTGAAATCTCCGCTAAAATGGGTCTGGCACAAAATGGTAGACGGAGGATTAATCATGTGAAATTCGGAGGAGGTATCTAAAAGGATAATGAGCTACTATGAGTTCCACGCTGAAGAAGGTCATGAGATCCAAGAATGCACTGAATTTAGAGCTTTGTGCAAAGTTTGATGGATAATAAAGAAATAGAATTTTATGAAGATGTCAAGGGCTTGGAAAGAGGAGATGTTTACGCTTCAGAGGAAGAATCGACAGAAAAAGTCCACAAGGTCAATCACCCGGTGGTGATTATTTCACGACCAAGAAGTAATGAAGTGGGACCCCAAATTATGCCGAGGGTCATAATTGAAAAACCCGTGGCTTTTATCTACAAAGACAATAAGAGGGTTCCATCAAATTATGGCTGCAACGTGATGATCTCGGGAGAGGATAACCCTGTTAGCACTTCAAAAGAGGGCCAGGATATGGGTTTCTACACGCATAATGGGAGGCGTTATGATCCTGAAAATATGAGAACCAAGCCCGTTAAAGGAAAAGCCTTGGTGGTTGAACATAAGAAAGAAAAGACGGCTAGACTTGAATCACCTGTTAATGAACCGGTAACTGAGAAAGAGGCTAAGTAATTCTTAAAACTTTTAAAGCATAGTGAGTATAGTGTTGTAGAACAACAACACAAACAACTAGCTCACATATCAGTTTTAGCTTTGCTCTTGAGCTAAGAGACACATCGTAACACGTTGATAAAAGTGTTAAATGAAAGTTATGTCACTGATGATATCTCTGTAAATAAGCTAGATCGTTTGGTTAACAATATAAGTACCGACAATTTTATCTTTTTCAATGACAATGAAATACTGCCAGGGGGCATGGGATCCATGAAGGCTCTATGCATCACTACCCACTACAAATGATATTTATTGCTAGAGGTGTTAATCTAAATGGATCTACACTGAACGTCTTACCCCTATCCATATTGAATAGGTTGCCAATGGATAGCTCCCATATGAAGAAGTGCTAAAACATAGTGAGAGCATTTGATGGTACAGAAAAGAGGGTGATGGGAAGGATTAAGATACCTCTTTTAATTGGTTTAAACATATATGAGATAGAATTCTTGGTGATAGATATCAAACCCTCTTATAATTGCTTGTTGGGGAGGCCTTAGATTCACTCAGCTGGGGCAGTGCCGTCATCATTACACCAAAATCTAAAGTTGATAATAGAGGGTCGACTGGTGACGATAAGCGCTGAAGAAGATATCATTACATTCGTAACTAGTGACGCACCATACATAGGAGCGGATGATGAAGCAATTGAATGTTCCTTTCGATCGCTAGAATTTGTGAATGCAACCTTTATTGCTGAAGGGAACAAGATCCCAATGCCCAAAATATCCAAAACTACGAGGATGGGCCTATGGCTGACGGTTGCAAAATGAGCCTTGCCCGGGAAAGGATTAGAAAATACCTACAAGGAAGGGTCGAGACACCAATTCTGATAGATAAACAAGACTGCTTTAGCTTAGGATATAAGCTAGATGCGAGGCAAAAGAAGAAAGAGTTGGAGAAGAAGCAAGAAAAGAGAAAAGCGCGATTGAGTGGGAGAGAGGTCAAGTGGGAACCGATGTCTTTTGCCCATATATCCAGAACATTTGTGTCAAGAGGAACTGTTTACCCTGAATGGAAGATGTAGAGAAAAGAAACTACAGAAGAAATGTTAGGAAATCTGAACATCAACGCCATATCCGAAGAAGGAATTGGGGAAGAGAATTTATCAAGCATTTGCCCTTACATACCTAAAAGTGTTCTGAACAATTGGACTGCAGAAGAGATTCCTGTAATTTTTAGAGCTAATTCAGAGTAATGTTCAAAACATACTTATTATTCTAAGCCTAGGAGCAATAAGAATCCTTTTGTAAAAAAGGCATATGTCCAACATTTTTATTTCAATAAAATGCATCTTTGTTTCTCATTTTGGGCAAATATTCTTTTATTATTTCCATTTCATTTATACTCATACCACACATATAATTATTCTTAGATTCGTTTGTTCTTTGGGTTTTCCTTCGTTCCTATAATAGGTCTCCAGATATTAATGATATGAGTGACGCTGCTACCGACTCAGGGTCTCCTTTTGAATAAGATATGTGTCCAGAGGAACCTCAGGACTTTCAAGATGATCGAAATTATAACCTATCTCCTGATTTGTTAAGGATGGTAGAACAAGATAAGAAACAAGTCCTACCTTACAAAGAGTCAGTAGAAATTGTGAGCTTAGGAGAAGAGAGAGAAGTGAAAATCGGAGCTTGCGTCACCTCAGAGACAGAGCGAAACCTCATTGAGTTACTCCAAGAATTCAAAGATGTCTTCGCATGGTCGTATCAAAATATGTTTGGGCTAAGTATTGATTTCGTGGTACACCGGCTACCCAAAAAGGAAGAATGCAAGCTAGTTTAACAGAAGCTCCAAAAGATGAGGCCCGACGTCTTACTGAAGATTAAAGAAGAGGTCAAGAAGCAATTCGACGCTGGTTTCCTACAAGTGATTAAATATTCAGAATGGGTAGCCAATATTGTCCCTGTCCCTAAAAAGATGAAAATGTATGAATATGTATAGACTAGATGGATTTGAATAAGGCCAGCACAAAAGACAATTTCCCATTACCTCACATTGACACCTTAGTGGACAACACGACAGGTTACTCACTGTTCTCCTTCATGGACGGTTTCTCTAGATACAACTATATTAAGATGCACTCTGAAGGTATGAAAAAAAAGAACATTCGTAACCATTGGAGAACATTGTGCTACAAAGTGATGCCATTCGGACTAAAAAATGCGGGAGCTGTAACACCCCTTACCCATGCCCGACGCCGGGACAGGATACGAGGCATTACCAAACTTGATCACAAGCAATACACAAAATCAGGCCATAAAATTTCGTTCCAATTAAATCCATTCATACTGTGACAACCCGAATTAGGGCCTAATCAGAATAGTGGTTTCGTGACCACAAATCCGAGATAGAAATAATTATTTTATATTTATTTTATATTTATTTTGAGGTTTATGATATGATTTCATGATTTCGTGAAAATTTCGTAATGAAATTCTATGCATTAAGCGCTTAAGTTGAGATTAGGGACTAAACCAAATAAATTGCAAAACTTGTGTTCTAGAAGTTTTTAGTATGAAATTGCTTTGGAATATTAATTAGGAGGTCTTAAATAGCAATTTGACCAATTCCTAAGTTATGGACAAAAGTTGGACATGGAGGGAATTTTTAGAAAGTTTAGTAGTAAGGGCATTTTGGTCATTTGTATATTAAATGAAATAAAATGGGAAAAATAACACAAAATTTGGTCATCTTCATCACTAGTTGCTGCCAAAATTTGCTCTCCTCCATAGCTAGGGTTTCTTCAACTTTCAAGCTTCATAGTAAGTGATTTCAAGCCCCGTTTTAATGTTCTTTACATTTTTGAAATCCTCGTAGCTTTCGGTTTACCTATTTCTACTATTATTTCGAGTTAGGGTTTATGTTTAAAAATTTACCCATGAATGATAGGCATGTATTTTGATGTTTGATGGTAGAATATGAATGTTTGAAGTTAGGAGAACGATCTTTTCTAAGCGATTTTTAGCGAAAAACGAGCAAAACGGCATAATCGATAAAAATACCTATTGTTCATAATTATGTGTTAGAATGAGAATTTGATGATACCATAGAAGAGAAAAATGATCAGCATGTCACTAAACATAAGAATAAGGGCTGAAATTAAATTTCCGAGCCTTGGGGAAAAATCATAATTTTGTAAAAGTTAGGGGCAAAATGTAATTTTTGCATAATGTGATTTTGGATTGAAACAAATAGTTCGAGTGTTAAATGAACTAAATGTGTTGTTATAGATCAAGAAAGGCGTGGAATCGACCTCGAACGGGGGAAAGAAAAAGCTTTGGACTAAACTGCAAAATTTCTATATTTGCACCGAGGTAAGTTTGTACGTAAATAAATCATCGATTTCTTTTATGTTATTGTATTTTGATAACATGTGGAATATGGCTGCCTATCAAATGGTTATTTGATGTAAGTTATGAATTTAAATTGATTTCGGACAATTTAGTAAAATGTTGGAAAAGTGAGAAATTTCCTGTTGAACCTTCGGAATAAAAACGATACAAATGAACTATTGTGTGGTCACGTGTGTAGTACTAAGTGCAGGCTACTACGTGTACCGTTATTGGTCGCATGTGTAGTACTAAGTGCGAAGCTACTATGCGTGCATTCAAAACCGTGGTCACGTGTGTAGTACTAAGTGCGAAGCTACTACGTGTACCAGTTATTGGTCGCATGTGTAGTACTAAGTGCGAAAGCTACTATGCGTATCATATAACCGGCTACAAGTGTGGAAATGGGAAAATGTTCGTAGTTGTGTATCCGTTGTTATTCGATGAGTTCAACGGGCAATCGATTAAATGAAGATACATGTGAAAGTGATTATGTGATGAATAAGTGCAAGTATATGTTTATTTGAATTTATGAGCAATATGCTCGATATGTGAGCGAACCTCGGTAAAATGGAAAGGATTGAGCGAATTATGTAAGAGTGAATTTTTGTAGTAAAACAATGTTGGACAGCAGCAGTTGCATAATTTTGAAAATTCACCAAAAATCATGGAAGTAGAATTAAATATCAAATAAATTATGGAATTAATGGGTCTACTTTCATATAAAAGAAATAGGGGAAACAAAAGACTTCTATATTATGTGATAATTGAATTCTTGTGAAACAGGTTCTGAATGAATTTAAGATCCCCTGTTCTGACTTTAGAAATTCACCATAAATTGTAAAAAAATTATTAAGAGTCATACCATACATGCATGGATTCTTTATTGAGTCTATTTTTAAGGGAAAGAAACGACATGGTCGTTGGAATCTTGTACAGGGAGAAATTTTGTTCGTAATGCACAGGTGTCAGAGTAGTCATACCCTGAAACAGGGGAGACTTTAACTAATAAACTGTACTAATTGGCCTGACCAAAAATTCTAGAAAAAAATTAGTAAATAGAATTATGAGTCTAGTTTCAAGAAAAATTTACGGAATTTAATTTCGAGATATGTAGCTCAAGATATGATTTTTCTTTTAACCGGGACTCTAGAAAACAGCCTGTGATCAATATATGTAACCATATACTAGTATGATTGTTTTACTTTGATAAATTATATATCAATTTAGTACTTACTTACTAAGCTATATGCTTACCATATTTTCTTTTTCTTGTTTTATAGAATTATTAAGCCAGCTCGGGATTTTGGAGATCGTCGGAGACTCATCTACACTATCAATACTTTTTGGTATTTTGTAATCACTACTTTGGAATTATGGCATGTATAGAGAGAGACTTATCATTTTGTTATATGTCATAATTAATTTGTTTTAAAGTATCACTTTTCTAAATTTTAAAATCTACATGTATCTATGTATATCTGTTAATGCTATCAACTTTAGTCTAAGCTAAAGTAAGTAAATTGAGTAAGGTCAGGTTAATGTGTGAATTCATGTTTTCGTGAACGGTAATGCTCCGTACCTTATTTCAGTCTAGAATATGGGTATGGGGTGTTACATTTATTGGTATCAGAGTCCGGTTTAGGCGGTTCTCGGATCTACGTACTGTGTGTGGAAGTCTATCTGTACATGCCATAATTATATTATGATAGTGGGATGACTCTGGCACTTTAAATCATGTTTTTTTATAGTAAATGGATCCCACCGAGTGTGAAATGATGTGATGTAAAGTAATGTCCCGGCTCCCGCCTAAGGATCGCTTGATGGAGAGTAGGCATGAGACACATGATCGGGAGATAGGGCCCGGGAAGCCTTTCTCGTATGATGAGTAATTGGTATACGAGATTTGTTCAGTGCAAATCCGAACGCTCGGCCTCCTCCACCTCCTCCTATTCCTCAACCAGTTCCGTAGTTCCTCAAGGTGCCGAAATGGTAAGATCTAGCAAACCCCAGCTTGATAAAATTCGAAAGCAAGGGGCTGAAGAATTTAGAGCTAATATAGATGATGATCCCGAAAGAGCGAGTTCGCTTGAAAATTCTACGAGGTATTCGATGAGCTTTCTTGTACTCCCAAGAATGTTTGAAGTGTACCGTATCATTGCTAAGGGATTCGGCATATCACTGTGGAAGACATTGATATCGGTGGTTCCGAAAGAAAGGATCACATGGGATTTCTTTCAAGAGGAGTTTAGAAAGAAGTATATAAGCCAATGTTCATTGATCAAAAAGCGGAAAGAGTTCCTTGAATCAAAAACAAGGCAAAATGTCTCGTGGCGTAATATGAACGTGAATTTGTTAGACTTAGTAAGTATGCTCGAGAGTGTGTGTCCACCGAAGCTATTATGTGTAAGAGGTTCGAGGATGGGTTAAATGAAGACATCAAGGCACTAGTTGGGATTTTAGAATTGAAAGAGTTTGTGGTATTGGTTGACCGAGCTGGTAAAGCTGAAGAACTGAACAACGAAGAGAAAAGTCATGAGAGAGATGCCGAGACGCAAGAAAGAGGCCAATTAGTAAGTCATTCCAATCTCACCAAAGAAGTCTAAAGAAATGAATCCTCGATTGATCTGTTTCAACCAACATTAAATATCGGGATCGTGGAAGATCATATTCGGATTCTAAAGCCCAAGCTACTTCAATAGCGAGTGTAGGTAATGTGAGATCTAATAGACCCGAGTGCCAGCACTGTGGCAAACAAAATTTTGGGGAGTGTTGGACGATTAGCCGGGCTTGTTTCAAATGTGGTTCTCGAGAACATTATATTAAGGATTGTCCAAAAAGGGTTGAAGAAGAAAAATTTCAGAGTACCAGACAGACTAGTGTTGCTAATAGAGGTAGACCTCCGAGAAATACTGGGAGTGGAGCTAGCAGTAGAAGTGTGACAAAGGAATTAACTGGGAGACCGGAAGCTAGAGTACCTGTTAGAGCTTACGCCATACGTGCTCGGGAAGAGGCGTCATCTCCTGATGTGATCACTGGTACATTTTCTCTTTATGTACATTTTCTCTTTATCATCAATCCTCGGCAACGGGTACTTGTTCTTTATAGTCACCTTATTGAGATGACGGTAATCAATGCAAAGTCTCATTGAACCATCCTTCTTCTTTACGAACAATACAGGAGCACCCCGGGGAGAGAAACTCGGTCTCACAGATCCATTCTTATGTTTGTGTGAATTTAGTATCTAGTAAGAGCTTGTCCGTAGAATCTACTGAATTTGTGATTAAAGTGTCAAACCCTTTAGGCAAATATGTATTAGTAGATAAGGTTTGCAAAAATTGTCCTTTGATGATTCAAAGTCACTGTTTTCCGGCTAATCTAATGTTGCTACCATTTGACGAGTTTGATGTCATTTGGGGTATGGATTGGTTGATATTACATGATGCTAGAGTAAATTGCAGACAGAAAACTCTTGAGTTGAAATGTGAAAATGGTGAAATTCTTCGGGTGGAAACAAATGAATCAAATAAATTGCCTATGGTGATTTCATATATGTCCGCTCAATATATATATGAAAAAGGGTGTGAAGCTTATCTTGCTTACGTATTAAATACTAAAATGTCCGAGTCGAAGCTTGAATCGATCATCGTAGATCCGTGAGTTCTCGGATGTATTTCCAGAAGAATTACCGGGGTTGCCTCCAATTAGAGAGGTAGAATTTTCTCGGCAACGGGTACTTGTTCTTTATCATTAATCCTTGGCAACGGTATGAGTAGATCCGGGATCAATCAGTGCAATAACAGAGTATCATAAAGAGAAAATGTACCAGTGATCACATCGGAGAGATGACGCTCTTCCCGAAACACGTATGGCGTAAGCTCTAGCAGTACTCTAGCTTCCGGTCTCCCGCTAATTCCTTTGTCACACTTCTCTTCTGCTAGCTCCACTCCCGGTATTTCTGGAGGTCTACCTCTATTAGCAACACTAGTCCATGCAGTACTCAAAAATTTTCTTCTTCAACCCTTTTGGACAATCCTTAATATAATGTTCTCGAGAACCACATTTGAAACAAGCCCGCTAATCGTCTAACACTCCCCAAAATGTTGTTTGCCACAAAGTCTTGCACTTCGGGTCTATTAGATCTCATATTACCTACACTCGCTATTGAAGTAGCTTGGGCTTTAGAATCCGAATATGATCTTCCATGATCCCGATCTGAATGTTCGGTTGAAACAATCAACCGAGGATTCATTTCTTTAGACTTCTTTGGTTGAGATTGGAATGACTTACTAATTGGCCTCTTTCTTGCGTTTACGGCTTCTCTCACATGCCTTTTCTCTTCTCGTTGTTCAGCTTCTTGACTTTACCAACTCGGTCAACCAATACCACAAACTCTTTCAATTCTAAAATCCCAACTAGTAGCTTGATGTCTTCATTTAACCCATCCTCGAACCTCTTACACATAATAGCTTCTGTGGACACACACTCCTGAGCATACTTGCTAAGTTTGACAAATTCACGTTCATATTCTGCCACAGACATTTTGCCTTGTTTCAGTTCAAGGAACTCTTTCCGTTTTTGATCAATGAACCGCTGGCTTATATACTTCTTTCTAAACTCCTCTTGAAAGAAATCCCATGTAATCCTTTCTTTGAACCACCGATATCAATGTCTTCCACGGTGATATGCCGAATCCCTTAGCAATGATACGGCACACTTCAAACATTCTTCGGAGTACAAGAAAGCTCATCGAATACCACCCGTAGAATTTTCAAGCCGAACTCGCTCTTTCGGTATCATCATCTATATTAGCTCTAAATTCTTCAGCCCCTTGCTTCAATTTTATCAACTGGGTTTGCTCGATCTTACCATTTCGCACCTTGAGGAACTACGGAACTGGTTGAGGAATAGGAGGAGGTGGAGGAGGCCGAAGCGTCGGTTTTGCCCAACAAATTCTCGTATACCAATTACTCATCATACGGAGAAAGGCTTCCCGGGCCCTATCTCCCGATCATGTGTCTCATGCCTACTCTCCATCAAGCGCAGTCCTTGCGCGGAGCCACATATTACTTTCTACATCATCGCCTACTGACTTCGGTGGGATCCATTTACTAAAAAAAAACATGATTTAAAGTGTCGAGTCATCCCACTATCATAATATAATTATGGCATGTGCCAGATAGACTTCCACACACAATGACGTAGATCCAAGAACCGCCTAAACCAGGCTCGATACCAATAAATGTAACACCCCATACCCATATTCTAGACCGAAATAAGGTGCGGAGCATTACTGTTCACGAAAACATGAATTCACACATTAACTGACCTTACTCAATTTACTTACTTTAGCTTAGACTAAAGTTGATAGCATTAACAGATATACATAGATACATGTAGATTTTAAAATTTAGAAAAGTGATACTTTAAAACAAATTAATTATGACATATAACAAAATGATTCGTCTCTCTCTATACATGCCATAATTCCAAAGTAGTGATTACAAAATACCAAAAAGTATTGATAGTGTAGATGAGTCTCCGACAATCTCCAAAATCCCGAGCTGGCTTAATAATTCTATAAAACAAGAAAAAGAAAAGATGGTAAGCATATAGCTTAGTAAGTAAGTACTAAATTGATATATAATTTATCAAAGTAAAACAATCATACTAGTATATGGTTACATATATTGATGACAGGCTATTTTCTAGAGTCCCGGTTAAAAGAAAAATCATATCTTGAGCTACATATCTCGAAATTCAATTCTGTAAATTTTTCATGAAACTAGACTCATAATTATATTTAGTAATTTTTTTCTAGAATTTTTGGTCAGGCCAATTAGTACAGTTTATTAGTTAAAGTCTCCCCTATTTCAGGGTATGACTACTCTGACACCTGTGCATTTCGAACAAAATTTCTCCCTGTACAAGTTTCCAACGACCATGCCGTTTCTTCCCCTTAAAAATAGACTCAATAAGGAATCCATGCATGTATGGTATGACTCTTAATAATTTTTGTACAATTTATGGTGAATTTATAAAGTCAAAACAGGGGATCTTAAATTCATTCAGAACCTGTTTCACAAGAATTCAATTATCACATAATATAGAAGTCTTTTGTTTCCCCTGTTTCTTTTATATGAAAGTATACCCATTAAGCTTTAATTCCATAATTTATTTGATATTTAATTCTACTTCCATGATTTTTGGTGAATTTTCAAAATTATGCAACTGCTGCTGTCCAACATTGTTTTACTACAAAAATTCACTCTTACATAATTCGCTCAATCCTTTCCATTTTACCGAGGTTCGCTCACATATCGAGCATATTGCTCATAAATTCAAATAAACATATACTTGCACTTATTCATCACATAATCACTTTCACATGTATCTTCATTTAATCGATTGCCCGTTGAACTCATCGGAATAACAACAGATACACACAACTACCCTAACATTTTCCCATTTCCACACTTGTAGCCGGTTATATATGATACGCATAGTAGCCTGCACTTAGTACTACACATGCGACCAATAATCTGGTACACGTAGTAGCTCGCACACTTAGTACTACACACGTGACCACGCTGTGCACGCATAGTAGCTTTGCACTTAGTACTACACATGCGACCAATAATAACTGTACACGTAGTAGCCTGCGCACTTAGTACTACACATGTGACCACACAATAGTTCATTTGTATCGTTTTTATTCAAGGTTCAACAGAAATTTCTCACTTTTCCAACATTTTACTAAATTGTCCGAAATCAATTTAAATTCATAACTTACATCAAATAACCATTTGATAGGCAGCCATATTCCACATGTTATCAAAATACAATAACATAAAAGAAATCGATGATTTATTTACGTACAAACTTACCTCGGTGCAAATATAGAAATTTTGCAGTTTAGTCCAAAGCTTTTTCTTTCCCCCGTTCGAGGTCGATTCCACGCCTTTCTTGATCTATAACAACACATTTAGTTCATTTAACACTCGAACTATTTGTTTCAATCCAAAAATCACATTATGCAAAAATTACATTTTTGCCCCCTAACTTTTACAAAATTACGATTTTGCCCCAAGGCTCGAAAATTTAATTTCAGCCCTTATTCTTATGTTTAATGACATGCTGATCATTTTTCTCTTCTATGGTATCATCAAATTCTCATTCTAACACATAATTATGAACAATAGGTATTTTTATCGATTATGCTGTTTTGCTCGTTTTAAGCTAAAAATCGCTTAGAAAAGATCATTCTCCTAACTTCAAATATTCATATTCTACCATCAAACATCAAAATACATGCCTATCATTCATGGGTAAATTTTTAAACATAAACCCTAACTCGAAATAATAGTAGAAATAGGTAAACCGAAGCTACGAGGATTTCAAAATGTAAAGAACATTAAAAACTGGGCTTGAAATCACTTACTATGAAGCTTGAAAGTTGAAGAAACCCTAGCTATGGAGGAGAGAAAATTTTGGCAGCAACTAGTGATGAAGATGACCAAATTTTGTGTTATTTTTCCCATTTTATTTCATTTAATATACAAATGACCAAAATGCCCTTACTACTAAACTTTCTAAAAATTCCCTCCATGTCCAAGTTTTGTCCATAACTTAGGAATTGGTCAAATTCCTATTTAAGACCTCCTAATTAATATTCCAAAGCAATTTCATACTAAAAACTTCTAGAACACAAGTTTTGCAATTTATTTGGTTTAGTCCCTAATCTCAACTTAAGCGCTTAATGCATAGAATTTCATTACGAAATTTTCACGAAATCATGAAATCATATCATAAACCTCAAAATAAATATAAAATAAATATAAAATAATTATTTCTATCTCGGATTTGTGGTCATGAAACCACTATTCTGATTAGGCCCTAATTCGGGTTGTCACACATACATATGCAAGTTGTCCATTATATGGGCCTACGAGGCCCAAAACATACATTGGGTATAGTTCGGGACTAAACCGAGAACTTTAGAAAACTTTAGGAAAACTTAGAAAATTTTCATGAAATAGGTCACACACGCCGTGTGGATAGGTTGTGTGGTCACACACGCCTGTGTGGCTTGGGACACGCCCGTGTCCTCAGCCCCTGTAACTCTCTGTTTATGAAGTCATCAACACAATTAGGGTCACACGGCCAAGTCACACGCCCATGTGTTTAGGCCGTATGGCGAATTAAATTCCAAAAATTAAGTGTAGACTTCACACGGCCTAGGCACACGCCCATGTCTTGCGACTGTGTCCTTCACACGATTGAGACACACGATCGTGTTTCTGTTCGTATGTTTGCTACATAACATTCTATTTTACCTAATTAGGGTGCAGGGGACACACGGCCGGACCACACGCCCATAGGGCAGACCATGTGTCACATACGGCCTAGACACACGCCTGTGTGTTTATCCGTGTAGACAACTTTGAGGCTATTTTCTAAGCCAATTGCCACCCTTATTTACACAAAACACTTACATGAATTAAAAGGCAATTAAACATGGCATAATTGAGCACTTAAACTTACATAAACAAGACATAATTATGATTATTTCATTTTTACTAAAACATGCATAAGATTTCATACTTGGTCAAACCAAATTTTATAAATTTGCATGCACTAAGTGATGTAGATTACTTTCATTTAACATACTCATGCCTTAGTTGTCATCATACCATTCACTCACAATTCCATCATCAAAACAATCATAGCCACAACACATCTCATCACATACTCACAACAACCAACCATATCACAATTGCATAGGCACATGCATGCATATATGAATAGGTTTACAACCCAATAATTAATATGAGCCACATCTCATGGCCTTATACAAAATGAATCAATATCATCATAAGCCAACACATTTGGCTAAACCAATATAACATATAACAAAAAGACCAAGTCCCTATACATGTCATGCTCAAAATACTTAAATTCACTATACCCAAAACATTAGTTTGATAGTGTGAATCAAACTCTAACGTCCTTCGATCCCTGAGCTAGCTTGGTGACACTATGAGGAGATGGAAAAGAAAGGGGAGTAAGCATAAAGCTTAGTAAGTTTGCATGTAAATAATTAACAATATTAGCCATACATTATTATACACATAACATAATGATATTTATCATAATGTCATAAAGTATCATAGTTACATTTTAAGTCATGTCATTTGCATAATGTACAATAAGACTCATGATCATAATTCATTCATTCACTTCTTACCGAGGTCTCATCAATTCATAATCTCAATATTTATGAGCTTTGTGTACATACTTGTACCCTTTCAAAATGATCATACCTTGTCATCTCTTTGACATAATCTTTGGATTACCCGTTGAACCACTTGGAATTCCTAAAGGATACTCAGGAATTCTTATAAACATAGTAGGATGCCAATGCCATATCCAGATATGGTCTTACATGGGATCACATATCGATGCCAATGCCATGTCCCAGACATGGTCTTACTTGGGATCGTAGATCGATGCCAATGCCATGTCCTAGACATGGTCTTAAATGGGATCTCATATCGGTGCCGATAGCCCAGCTATGGTCTTACACAAAATTTCATATCGATGCCAAAGTCATGTCCCATACATGGTCTTACATGGGATCGTACATAACTCTAATGTCATGACATTTGTATCCTAACTATTCCTAAGGTTCAACCGGGGTTTCGAAATATCAAACTTCGTCGAATTATCACTGAGTCATCATTAATTAAATCCACAAAGACAATTACACAATTCATGCAATATTAGAGCATTAAAAACATAATGATGTAATGTTGCATTATTTACACACGAACTTACCTCGGTACGCAAAATATGGCTACTATTCGATTTAGTCCACAACCTTGTTCTTTCCTCGGTTTAGGTCCAAAATCCATTTTTCTTGATCTATAATAGCAAATTTCATGTATTTAATTATCAAATTGTTCAAAATAGTCCATAAATCATACTTTGGAAAAATTATAATTTTGTCCCTAAACTTTCACATAATTACAAATTAGCCCTAGGCTCGTAAAATGAAATGTGTTTATTTTCTTTGCTACCCAAGCCTAGCCAAACTTATATCATACTTATATCAACCCATATTTTCTTTCAAATAAGATTTTTAACCACCTATTTTACAACTTTTAGAAAAAGGTCCTTTTTAGGTATTTTTGTGAAAAACCATTTAGTAAAAGATCTTTATCATGCATCAAACTTTAATATTCCTCCATTAAACACCAAAATACATACATGTCCCACATGGGTAAGTTTTTGAACATGAACTCTAGCTCAAAATAATGGTAGAAATAACTAGATGATGCTTCAAAGATCTCAAAAACATAAAGAACATTAAAAATGGGGCTAGGGTGTACTTACAATCGAGCTTGAAAGGATGAAAAAAACCCTAGCTCCGGCTCCTTGAGAATTTCGGCTAAGGAGGAGGAAGATGGACACAAATTTTCACTTATTTTTCCTTTTTTATTCTTTTATTAACCAAATGACAAAAATGCCCTTAAGGCATTTCTTTCAAAATTTTCCTATTCATGCCCATTTTTGTTCATAAAAATAGAAATTGGACAAATTGCTATTTAAAGACCTCTAATTAAAAATCCATGGAAATTTCATGCTTAAAGCTTCTAGAACTCACATTTTGTAACTTTTGCAATTTAGTCTTAAATGTCAAATTGGACACTTTTTCCATAAAATTTCTTCATGAAATTTTCACATAAGCATGAAATTATATCATAGACCTCATAATAATCATAAATTAATTATTTTTACTTCAGATTTGTAGTCTCAAAACCACTGCTCTTACTAAAACCTAATTCGGGATGTTATAGGAGCGGCGTATCAAAGAGCCATCGTAACCCTATTTCATGATATGATGCATAAGGAAATCGAAGTTTATGTCGATTATATGATCGCAAAATCCCAAATAGAAGAAGAGTATATAAAAGTACTGAGGAAATTATTTTTGAGGTTGAGAAAATTCCTGCTAAAGCTCAATCCAGCAAAATGTATCTTCAGGACTAGGTCGAGAAAATTGTTAGGTTTCGTAGTAAAAAAAAAGGGGTAAAGATTGACCTAGATAAAGTTAGGGCTATACAGGAGTTGCCTCCGCTCTGCACTCAAAAAGAGGTTCGAGGTTTCTTAGGGAGATTAAATTACATTGCCTAGTTCATTTTACAACTAATTGAGAAGTGTGACCCCATATTCCGTCTCCTTAATAAATATAATCTAGGTGTATGAGACAAAGAATGCCAGAAAACTTTTGACAATGTCAAACATTGCCTGTCTAATGCTCCATTATTGATGCCACCTAGTCTAGATAAGCCACTGATATTGTACTTGACAGTATTTGGGAATTCTATGGGATGAGTACTGAGCCAACATGATGAGTCAAGAAGGAAAGAAAGATCGGTATACTACCTCAGTAAGAAGTTCACTGAATGTGAAACAAGATACTCGCCAATTGAGAAGTTGTGTTGTGTTTTAATCTGGGCTACCCGAAGACTGAGACAATACATGATGTACCATACAACCTAGCTAATCTAAAAAATGGACCCTCTAAAGTACGTAATGGAGTCGACTGCTCTGAATGGAAAGATGGCCCGATGGAAAATTTTATTTTTCGAATTTGATATAGTTTATGTAAACCAGAAGACAGTAAAAGGGAGTGCAATAGCGGATTTTCTAGCCAGTAGAGCTCTAGAAGATTACGAGCCTTTGAACTTTGATTTCCCAAATGAAGATCTGATGTATGTTGCGACTACTGAAGAAGGTGAAGAATATCCCTGGAAACTAAATTTTTATGAGGCTTCAAATGCTATGGGTAACGAAATCAGGGCAGTCCTCGTATCTCCAAACGGAGATCATTATCCCTTTACTAGTACATTGGATTTTGATTACATAAACAATATTGCAGAATACGAAGTATGCATCATGGGTATCCGTATAGCTATAGAACGCAGGATCAAAGTACTAGAGGTATATGGGGATTATGCACTAGTGATCTACCAGCTCAAAGGTGAACGGGAGATAAGAGATCCCAAGTTGATAGAGTATAGAAGACTGGTCCTAAAGTTAATTAAAGAGTTTGATGACATCACATTTTGCTACCTCCTGCAAGATAAAAATCAGATGGCTAACGCCCAGGCTACCTTAGCTTCCATGGTCAAAGTGTACAGACAAGAGGATGTAAAACCTATCCAGATAAGTATTTATGAGGCTCTAGCTTATTGTTGCAACATCGAGGAAGAATAAAAGGATGATCACCCTTGGTACCACCATATACTGCGATATGTGAAGAACCGTGAATACCCCGATCAAGTAACTAAGAATGATAAAAGGACATTGATAAGACTAGCCAATGACTACGTCTTAGATGGGGAGATCCTATAAAAAAGAAGAAAAGACCAGGTGTTACTAAAATGTGTGGATGCTTTTGAGGCTAAAAAAATCTTGGAAGAAGTCCATAAGGGTGTCTACGGAACACATGCTAATGGTTTTACAATGGTCAAGTGAATAATGAGATTTGGATATATTGGTCCACCATGGAAGGAGATTGTATTAGTTATGCCAAGATATGTCATAAAAGCCAAATTTATGGAGACAAAATTCATGTGCCTCTTTCACCTCTTCATGTTATGACTTCTCTATGGCCTTTCTCTATGTGGGGCATGGATGTCATTGGGTTGATCTCGCTAAAAGCTTCCAATGGGCATCAATTTATCTTTATGGTTATCGATTACTTCACAAAGGAGGTAGAGGCCGCTTCATATGCTAATGTCACAAAGTCGGCAATCAGCAAATTCTTAAAGAAAGAAATCATATGTCAGTATGGAATGCTAGAAAGGATTATATCTGGCAATGCATTAAATTTGAACAACAGCATGATAGCGGAGGTCTGTAGTCAATTCAAGATTAAACACCACAAATCATCCCCATATCACCTAAAAATGAATTGTGCGGTCGAGGCAGCCAATAAAAACATTAAGAAGATCGTGCGGAAAATGACTGAGACTTATAAAAATTGACATGAGAAGCTACTATTTGCTCTCTATGCTTATCAAATGTCTGTCAAAACCTCCACGGGGGCAATGCCTTTCTCATTGGTTTATGGAAGGTTTTGCCGATTGAAGTCGAGATTCCTTCTCTCCGGGTGATTGTCACTCGCAATAAGCTTTAAATTTATAATTGATTGTACTTGAAACTAACTATTATCACGATGAAGGCAAGCGTACCTATCAAACAATAGTATAGTTTATAGCAAGACCAGATGTCGAGCCCACAGGACTAAAATTACTATTATTAACCTTCTTTTTATTATCTAGCCTAAAAATAAGGGGATTTGTTTTATCTAAACTAATTAACTAAACTAAGAATGCACAGAAAGTAAATTGGGGAAATACTTTTGGGAAAACTGATTGATTTAGACAATACCTGAGGAAGAATCCACCTAGACTTCACTTGTTATTCGACTCTGAACCAGACAATTTATTCAGTTGACTTGATCCATAGCAATCCCTAATTTATATTATTATCCCTCTCGAGACTAATAACGTCTAACCCTAGGTTGATTAATTGAAATCTCTTTCTAATTAAAACCCCTAGTTTTGCATTAACTCGATCTATGGATTCCCTTATTAGATTTGACTCTAATCTGACAGATTTATGTCGTCCTATCTCGAGGATTGCATGCAACTCCGCTTAATTATGAATGATCTACTCTTAGACAGGGACTTTTCATCCTCCAAATAAGCACATCAATACTTGAGTTAATATCTTGGAATATTCAAACAAGAGTTAAAAACATAATTAAGACAAATCAAGTATTTATCATATAGTTCAGAAAATATTAACAAGATCCGTCTTAGGTTTCATCCCCCTTAGGTATTTAGGGGATTTAGTTCATAATGGTAAAAGAAAACATATCAGAAAAATAATAATGACAAAACATAAAGAAAACCCAAAAACCCCTGAAGGAAATTGAAGGGAGATCTTCAGTCTTGAATTAGAATCCGACTTCTGAGATGGATCAGTCGGCTTTCTTCGAGTAATTCATTGCTTCCTACTCTGTGTCCCCCTCTAATCCTCTTTTAGGGTCTTTTAAATAGTCTTTAGAATGCTTTCAAACCCTCAAAATTTCCCTTTTCTGAATAAAACTCAACTTGGGCTCGATAGGGCCACGGCCGTGTGCCACGCCCGTGTGAAAATGCTTCAAATTGTGTTCAAGGTTGTTAAATAGATATGGGCGTGTGATCTACCCGTGTGAGGAAGTCCAGGCCGTGTTGATTTTCCACGTTGGCCTATTTTCTCCATTTTTGGTTCGTTTCTCGTTCTTTTTACTTTCCTACGCTCACTTAAGTATAATACATAAATTTAAAGGATTAGGAGCATCAAATTCCACAAATCTAATAATAATTTATCCAAAAATGTGCTAAGCATGGGATAAAAATATGTATAAATTACGACTTATCAAATACCCCCACACTTAAGCGTTTGCTTGTCCTCAAGCAAAATCCTCAATTAACAATTAAGAAATCATTTTTCTCAATTTATATTTCCTATCAATAATATCACAAAAAGATTCCATAAGCAATCATACATTGAGAATTCAACTAGAAGAACATTAAAGTTTCAAACATTCCAAGTTAAGCATTTTATCATGAAAAACATAGTTGTCTCCCCTCATCTAAGTAATTACCTTTGATTCAAAATATCACAGAGTTTAACATCCTCACTAAAGATTCACTCAAATCAGTCGAGGTGTCTAAGGACAATAAATTTAGCACTCAACAGTCAATATGAAAAGTTATTACCATAGACTTACATGAAAATCAAATCTCCACCACTATATATTGAGATGATACATCAGTCAAAAGGTCTTTAGAGGGTTGTAACGTGACTTTGGTTAGGGGGTGTGGTCAAAAGCTGAAAGAGAATGTTAGAATCGAGATTGAATTGAAAAATTACTTAACTAGAAAAACACTAAAACTGACAAATTACATTCCTAATTTTGATAACCTAGAATTGGGCTTTTCTTCATGGATAACATCGTTTTAACCCAAGCATTACATAATTTTGTTTCGTTTTTTTAAGAACAAATCAAGTACATAGAACTTTGCTAACTATCAAAAATAAATATAGCTAAGCAATTTATCCAAACCAAATCTCGACAAAAATAAGGATCAAATTAACTTAGGGATTTCAACAATAATGAGTTATGGGTTAATATTGGGGGTATATCAAAGAATGGCTTGTTAGGCTCAAGGGGGTTAACTAAGGGTTAATTATGAAGGTAGGCTTTTATGGAGTGAGTGGGTTAAACCTAAGTGCCTTTATCATCTTGACATATCAATTCAATGGTATGGTCTTGACATGCATAATCGAAGCAAGTTCTAAAATAACAGATCAATATTGACTTACTTATAGCAACAACAAAAGTGAGCATGAAAGAAATAATATATGCTCTAAAGGCTCAAGATCTCACAAAAATTATGGCTTTTTGATGTTAACTCTGTGAATTTCAATTCCAAGATGATACCTAAACTCGAGGAAATAACCTAAAATTTTAATATTTCAAAAATTAACTTATCATGCTTAATTCTCTAATTACTTAAAGTTTAAACCTTCAATGCATAAATACCCATGTTTTAATTCAAGACATATCAATAAAAACCATAAATTAATCAAAATTCATTCTAATAGTGATATGAGTGATTCACAAGAGAATAAAACAAAATTCAGGGATTTTTTTGATAGTGATATAAACCCCCTACACTTAAGATTTACATTGCCCTCAATGTACAAAGATAAAATTAGTTGAAAATATAGATATAAGATCATAAGATAGGGAGAGAAGTGAAACTTCCTGAAGGTTAAATGGATTCCTTGAATTGTAGTTATGGAAAGTAATCGGCTAAGGCAAAGAGGATACTCCGGTGGTGGTAGAGGTTGGGTTCCACAACCACAGTGTCTAGCGAAGAGGTTATCGTGGTGGTCGGACAGGACATGGCAGTCGTGGAGGACCTTTTCCAGTGGAGTTGTAAATTCCTAAGTAATAGCGAGCTTTGGAGCTTTTTATAACTGCGATAAAATCAATAATTCTTTAGGAATATAGAGAAGCATGATTACTCGTAAAGAGATAGCCAAAAACATAAATTACTTAATAAAAATTTTAAAACCTAAGATGAAATAAAATTAGTCTTGAAGAAAAATAAGATTAAAAGAATGTTAAATAAATAAATAAAAATAAAAGAAAAAATAATAAATAAAAAAATCTTTAAAAATCGTTATCGCTAGATGGTTCGCGAGGTGGGGGTGGCGATGAGATGTGAAAATGCTGACAGATCTGATGTAGGGTCGCATCAATGTGATCAAAGTGCTGAAAACATTGTTGCTCGAATCGGGTAAGATGTTCAGAAATGTTAGAAAGTGAAGCAGCCGCATGAACTAGACGATGAGTAGGTGGTGGCTAAGATGGTGGAGGAACATTATCAGTAATGTCCTCGGGGTTCTCCTGCTCGACTGATTAGACGAGGTGGTACTGAAGAGGGTCAAACCCACGTCGTCGCTTGATCATCCTCATATGAATCATACTAGAGATGCCCCGTGGGGACATCTGACCAATGAGAGTGAGGGAGGAGGTTGATCGTCGATGGTGGTGCTGTGGGTCAGCCACGGGTGTAGGGCTCGCACGCCCGTGTTGATTGCTCAGTTCCTACCACGACTTATAGGCACGAGCGTGTCGCGCGCTCATGTTGAATTGGTAGGATTGACCACGGCCATGTTGCACTGTCATGGCAATGTATCGCATCCCGTGTTTGGCGAAAATTCTACTCTATTTTCACACGGCCTAAGGCACGCCCGTGTGCCTGGCCGTGTGGATTTGAAACACCTGTGTTCACGGACTTAGTTTGTGATTTAGATGTTAAATACTAAAATTTAAAGAAATTAATACTGTTAGTGCTCGGGTTGCCTCTTGAGAAGCGCTTGTTTATAGTTTAAGCTCGACTTACCTCGATTTCACGTGGTCATGGTGGTGCGAGGAGTTTACACACCTCATTCCTGCTACCATTTCTATCAAAATAAGGTTTTAGACGAGTACTATTTACCTTAAAAATGCCGAATTTGGAATGATTTACCTCAACTGTACCGTATGAGAAGATGTTAAGTACCGTAAAGGGGATTGCTTCATTCGGTTTGGAGGTGGCAATACGAGGGTCTGCTGCATCTAATAGTACTTTATCTCCAACCTTAAGTTGATTTGGTGAAAACTCGAGTTCGTCATGGCGTGGTTTCGATTTATCATGTGTTCTCGGTTTCTGTGTCCGCCATTCATCTAGTTCCTTAATCTGTCGCCTTCGTTCTTCATAGCTAGGTCCTTTGTTGCTACGTTAACTTGGCTCATTCATGTTCTTCGAACATTTTTCCTGCAAAAAATGTTGTACCACATGATCAGTATCAGTTGCATAATTTATACAACCACCCTTGATTTTTGATGTGTTATTCGAATTACGAGCTTGAAGAGTGATTGTTTCATCACCCACAGGAAATGTGAGTTTACCTGTACCAACATCAATAATGGTTCTAGCAGTCGCTAAAAAGGGTTTTCCTAAAATTAAAGGTACGTCACTGTCTTCTTCTATGTCTAGAATAACAAAATCAATTGGGAATATAAATTCATCAATTTTTATAAGTACATATTCAATGATACCCCTAGGAAATCTAATGGTTTTATCTGTCAATTGAATGCTCATCCTAGTTTGTTTGGGTTTCCCAAGACCTAGTTGTTTAAACATTTTATAGGGCATGACATTAATACTAGCCCCTAAATCAGCCAGAGCATTTTTAACTATTAAACTACCAATTAAACAAGGAATCGTAAAACTCCTAGGATCTTTCAACTTGTTCGGCAACTTATTCTGTAGAATGGCTGAACAAACTGCGTTCAACTCCACATGCGATGCCTCATCCAACTTTCGCTTATTCGCTAAAAGCTCCTTTAAAAATTTCATTGTGTTCGGCATTTGCTAAAGAGCTTCAATAAACGGTAAGTTAATGTGTAATTTCTTTAGCAATTTAAGGAATTTACCAAATTGTTCATCAGTGCGGTCTTTCCTTGTCGCGTTGGGGTATGGTACTCAAGGTTTGTATTCTTCACTTACCGGTTTTCGCTTACTGTGGTTTACCTTATCCTTAACTTTACTTACCACAACTCCTTGCCTCGGTTCTGGTTTAGGTTCAACTAACCCTTCTTCATCTCAAATGTTAATCGGCAAGCTACCTTGTGGTCGTTCAAAAATCAATTTGGCAAGTTGGCCTATCTGAGTTTCGAGCCCTTGGATCGACGCTTGTTGATTCTTAAGTTTTGTCTCGGTATTTTAAAAATAAGTTTCTGACACCGAGATGAATTTTGTCAGCATCTCCTCAAGGTTCGGCTTCTTTTCCTGCTGGTAAGGTGGTTGTTGAAAACTCAGAGGATTTTGTGGCCTTTGATTTCCTTGGCTACCTCACGAGAAATTGGGTAGGTTCCTCCAACCTGCACTATAAGTGTTACTGTATGGGTTATTTTGAGGTCTAGGGTTATTATTACCCATATAGTGGACTTATTCCTCCTCGGTGCTAGGGTTGAAGGGTTGATATTCTGTGTCTACTTCTCCTTCACTTAAATCACACCTCATTACTGGATGTACCTGCGTAAAACCAAGTAAACCGTCAATTTTTTTATTCAATAATTCTACCTGATTTGACAGCATAGTAACCAAGTCGACGTTATAAACGCCTGCTGCTTTGGTCGGCTTAGTCCTCATGACTTGCCACTGATAGTTATTCAGCAATATCTCTTCAATAAATTCGTAAGCCTCTTTAAGTGTTTTGTTATTGATGGTTTCACCAGCGGCTGCATCAATTATTTTTCTAGTCGAAGGGTTTACACCATTGTAAAAGGTCTGAACTTATAGCCACAGACGTAATCCATGGTGAGGGCACCTTCTCAATAGACCCTTATATCTTTCCCATGCATCGTAGAGTGTTTCTAAATCCATCTGCATAAAAGAAGAAATAGCATTCCTTAGTTTAGCTATTTTAGCAGGTGGAAAATATTTGAGTAGAAACTTTTCGGTCATTTGTTCCCAAGTAGTGATTGACCCTCGTGGTAATGAGTTCAACCACTGTTTAGCCCCTTCGTGAAAAGGGAAATAACTGAAGGCGAATGGTATCATCAGAGGTGCCATTGATCTTAAATGTGTCACAGAGTTTCAGAAAATTTGCCAAATGAGTATTTGGGTCCTTATCCTGTAAACCATCAAACTGAAAAAACTGTTGTTTCATTTGAATCGTGTTAGGTTTCAGTTCAAAATTATTTGCAGCAATAGCAGGCCTAACTATACTCAATTCAGTTCCTATTAAATTAGGTTTAGCATAATAATACACAGTATGAGGAGCAGGATCCTGATTTACTGGATTTACAACAACCATAGGAGGTAGCGGATTATTCTGATTTCAGCCATCTCCTCGGTTGTAGTGTGAATATTGTCCTCTTACCCTTCCTCTATGTATTGTAGGCTTCTCCTTATTTCTCTTTAGTTTCTACGAGCTATGCTTTCGATCTCACTATCAAAAAGTAAAGGTCCCGACGGGTTTCTTCTAGTCATAAACTATGAAAACCTACCAGAAGAAAATAAAAGAAAATTTAGTAAAATAAAAAATAAAAACAAAATTAAATAAAAATAAGAAAATAATGGCTAAAGTAATAAAAATTGAGTGTTCCTAATATCTTAGTTCCCCGGCAACGGCGCTAAAAACATGATTGTCACTCGCAATAAACTTCAAATTTATAATTGATCGTACTTGAAACTAACATTATCACGATAAAGGCAAGCGTACCTATCGAACAGTAGTATAGTTTATAGCAAGACCGGATGTCAAACCAACAGGAACTAAAAGTACTAGTATTAACCTTCTTTTTATTATCTAGCCTAAAATGAAGGGGATTTGTTTTATCTAAACTAATTAACTAAACTAAGAATGCACAGAAAGTAAATTGGGGAAATACTTTTGGGAAAACTGATTGATTTAGACAATACCCAAGGAAGAATCCACCTAGACTTCACTTGTTATTCGACTCTGAACCAGACGATTTATTCACTTGACTTGATCCGTAGAAATCCCTAATTTATATTATTATCCCTCTCGGGACTAATAACGTCTAACCCTAGGTTGATTAATTGAAATCTCTTTCTAATTAAAACCCCTAGTTTTGCATTAACTCAATCTATGGATTCCTTTATTAGATTTGACTCTAATCCGGTAGATTTATGTCATCCTATCTCTAGGATTGCATGCAACTCCGCTTAATTATGAATGATCTAATCTTAGACAAGGACTTTTCATCCTCTAAATAAGCACATCAATACTTGAGTTAATGTCTTGGAATGTTCAAACAAGAGTTAAAAACATAATTAAGAACAAATCAAGCATTTATCATATAGTTCAGAAAATATTAACAAGATCCGTCTTAGATTTCATCCCCCTTAGGTATTTAGGGGATTTAGTTTATAATGATAAAAGAAAACATCTCAGAAAAATAATAATGACAAAACATAAAGAAACCCAAAAACCCCTGAAGGAAATTGAAGGGAGATCTTCAGTTTTGAAGTAGAATCCGACTTCTGAGATGGATCAATTGGCTTTCTCCAAGTAATTCCTTACTTCCTACCCTGTATCCCCATCTAATCTTCCTTTAGGGTCTTTTAAATAGGCTTTAGAATGCTTTCAAACCCTGAAAATTGCCCTTTTCTAAATAGAACTCAACTTGGGCTCGATAGGGCCACGGCCGTGTGCCACGCCCGTGTAAAAATGCTTCAAACCGTGTTCAAGGCTGTTAAATAGACACGGGCGTGTGATCTACCCGTGTGAGGAAGTCCAAGCCATGTTGATTTCCACGTTGGCCCATTTTCTCTGTTTTTGGCCCATTTCTCGTTCTTTTTACTTTCCTATGCTCACCTAAGTATAAGACATGAATTTAAAGGATTAGGAGCATCAAACTCCACAAATCTAATGATAATTCATCCAAAAATGCACTAAGCATTGGATAAAAATATGTATAAATTGTGACTTATCACCGGGTTTTGTTAGAGTTGAAGTTAGACAAAGCAGAATGGATCTAATCTCGATATGATCAGTTGAACTTGATTGAAAAGAAGAGGCTGAAAGTTATACGTCATGGTCAGATGTACCAAAAATGAATGATGCGAGCTTATGACAAAATGGTTCGCCCTAGAGAATTCCATGAAGGGGACTGGTATTGAAAAAGATCTTTTTCATACAAAAAGACTTCAGAGGAAAGTGGATGCCAAACTGGGAAGGACCTTATATGGTAAAGAAGGATTTTTCTAGAGGAGCTCTGATTTTGACTGAGATGGATGGCAAAAACTTGCCTAATCATGTGAATTCAGATTCAGTTAAGAAATACTTCACCTAAAAAAAGAGGAGAGGCCAAAGTGAAAACTCGCAAAGGGCGCTTTGAGACCAAAGGGGTTTTAAGTTGAAAACCAGGAAAAGAGCAGCTCAAATTCAGATTGAAGATTGAACATGTGATGGTCATGCCTTCTTAGAAGGAAGAACGTTACATCTTGGGGCATCAAAAAGTACTCTAGATCTCATAAATACATATCAAGCTCAAAACGATCCTCGAGAAGTTTGTGCAAGAAGCTCATGCTGCGATATTTGGAGCACCTATTTTATCTTACTCATTTTGTATTTTAGCAATGTTTGCTATTTTGATTAATCCATTCATTTTGAGCTCTGCTCCCAATAAATTTCAATATTGTCCATTGTTACAATCTTTTTCAAGCATTTTTATATTGAAATAACGATTAATGGACTAATAATATTTAAATAAAAGGATTTCTGCATATTGCTCTAAAAGGTTTTCTAAATGATACAAGGACCTGAAATGGGACCTATAGTCAGAACTAACCAAATCTAAGGGTTGAAAATATTTGGGAACGAATAGTGTAATTTGTGATTACTTTTTCAAGTTTCTTATCAAAGATACCAGCTGAACAAGAAGGCAGGGTAATACGTCAGTGATAGAACCTTGATAAACAACGAGCAATGCCAGCCTAAGCATTAAAAGGGGGATCATTCTCTAAAAATGACATTCTGCATTCATGCAAATATCATTCATACACATTTAGTTTGGAGCATTTAATTCATTCTGATCATAACATCCTAATTGCTTGGCATAAATAGACCCATAAAATGGATTCTACAAGTCATGTTCCCCAGAGAACGGTGTAACAGATCAGTGAAACCACAAATCCTATACCCCTGAAGTTGCAATGGGACAGATTCAGGTTACTGTGGCGAATCTTATCTCTCTGAAGTTGCAGTGGAATAGATTAAAACCACAAATTTTATCTCCTTGAAGTTATAAGGTAATAGATTGAAGATACAAATCTTATCTCCCTAAAGTTGCAGTGGAGTAGATTGAAGATGCGAATCTTATTTTCCTGAAGTTACAGTGGAACATATTGAAGCTACAAGTTACAAATCTTATCTCCCTAAAGTTGCAGTGGAGCATATTGAAGATGCGAATCTTTTTTCCTGAAGTTGTAGTGGAAAAGATTGAAGCTACAAGTTACAAATCTTATCTCTCTGAAGTTACAGTGGAGCAGATTGAAGATATGAATCTTATTTCCCTGAAGTTGCAGTGGAACAGATTAAAGCTACGAGTTACGAATCTTATCTCCCGAAAGTTGCAGTAGAGTAGATTGAAGCTACTAATCTTATCTCCCTAAAGTTAAAGTGGAGTAGATCAAAGTGACAAACCCTGTACCTCTAAAGTTGCAGTGGGTTAGAATAAGGTTACTAGGAAAAGAGAAACACCAAAGAAGTCGAGATTCGGCAAGACCAGGAAAAATTGGCCTTTCTTAAGGTCTTTGCTTTATTCTCGTTACATGTCAATGAGCAAAGAGGGGCAGCTGTAATAGGCCATTTCTGCCCGAGCCCAGATCAAAGCAAATAAAAATAAGATAATAACAGTCTAATTACAAAAAAGGGAGGCCCAAATGGCCCAAACCAAAAACAAAAGGCCCAGTGGCCCAAATTATTTTACAGAAGCCAGAAACCCTAGGGTTTCTGGCGCTGCACTCCCGTTTTTGAGTGCTCACTGCTCGAAGCTCTTTGTCCCAAGACTGACACGCCTTGGCCGCCATTTCACCAAAAGAGCAAAGGGCCTGCCTCTCCTCTCCGTTGACTTCGTCACCTGTAAGAAAAGAGAAAGAAAAAAGACAAAAACAAAACAATGGCAAGAACAGTAGCATAGATAGCACGAAACAATAGAGGAAATACAAAAGAACAGAAACAAACAGTGTAACTCATGGTTATAAAGGCTAATACCCTAGTTTGTAATTGGTTATAGAGAAATATACACAAAAAAGAAGAGAAAACAATCAAAAGATGAAAAACATTAACAAAGGTGATTCCTTTTTTATTTTCGTCTTATTTCAAAAAAATAATAAAATAAAAGTAAAAAATGTTTCTCACCTGGATCGCTTCATCTACTCCGTCGTTAATGATCTTCTCCGGCATTGAAAATGGCTAGGTGAAGGGTCAAAAATTTCTTTTTTTGATTCTTTTTTTTTTTTTACAAATCGAAGGCCTAGCCTTTAGATTCGGGCCGAAAAAGGGTTAAAATGAGCTTTCTTATTCTTTCCAGCCACTGTCGCCGATGACCTGTGGCCACGACTTGCTACCGACGGCCTCCATGGCCGGATTCTGGATTATACCTAGAGAGAAAAAGAGAGAAAGGATAATTTAAAAAAAAAAAATGTTGTTGAAATGTTTTTTTGTTCTATTTTTTTTATTTATATAAGGTCCTGTACGACGTCATTTTGGGCCTAAGCTTTAGGCGCCAAAACGATGTCGTTTTAAAAATTACTCAATTGCCCAACCCGAGATTTCAGGATCCGCGTGTTTTCGCGATGAATATCTAATTACCATTCTTGTCCTTTTGCTTTTTACACCTTTTTCAATATAGTCCTATTTCTATTTTTGTCTTTTTAAATTTATCCCGTTTAATTTCAATTTTCTTTATTTTGGTCCCTTAAAACGGTGCACATAAGGAAGTCTGGGATATTTTCCCTTTCAGCCCCTATTCTTTCTTAACGCGTTGCGCCTTAGTCCTTTGTTTAGGAATATATTTATATTCAATCCCTAACCTTTTTTAGTGTGTTACATTCTAGCCTTCGTTACTCTATTTACTTATTTTTATAATTTATGCCCTTAATTTCATTTTAATTCCAATCGAATCCTTTATTTATTTAATTTCAACTTTTCATTTTTATTATTTTATTTATTATTTCTTTGCCCTTATTTTACTTTCATAATGTTTACATTTCCATCTTATTACGCATTATTCGTTGTTATTATTATTATTATTAAATTGTTATTTATTTATTTATTTATTTTATCATCATTATAGTGTATTATCATCATTCACTAGTATAGTGTTTTCATTTTATTGATTTATACACTTGTTATGTCATCTGTTTTTTACCCGTTATTATATATTGTGCTAATATTTTTGCCAAGTGTTACATTTAAATATATTTGTTCATTTTTATACCATACCCGAATAAACTAAATATATATCATTTTAAGTGTTATGGTATTTTTTACTTGATGCATAAAAAGAAATTTTTAAAATTAAGATAATGTTCCGTGTTTGGAGATTCGAAAGGTCGTGCCCTAACTTATGGGGTTTGACTTCCTCTTTGAACCAAGATAACCGAATGTTCCTTTAAAATTTAAACACATGAGATTTAAATAGTAATTAAAATAATGAGTAAACTTTTTTTCGAGGATTCGGGTAGTCGTGTCTTAACTTACGGGATGTGACCTTTTGTTACCTCGAGATAAGAGAGCCTTTTATATACGGTTTGATTTATTCAAGCGGTTTTAATTAAAGAATAACGTTATTGAAAGTGGGGGTTGCATTCTAAAATCTCTTCAAATTTTCAATTTTTGACACTAAAGAGATCAAGTAATCAATTAGGTATCAATTTTGGGCGTAACGAGGGTGCTAATCCTTCCTCGTGCGTAACCGACTCCCGAACCCATTTTTTGGGTTTTTGTAAACCGAAAAATATTATTTTAATAAATCAAACCTCTTATTAAAACGATTAAATTACGAGGTGGCCCGATCATACCTCCTAAAAGTGATTGGTGGCGACTCCATTTTTGTTTTTTTAAATAAAAAGTCGATTTCAAAAAAAAGTTTCGACAGGCCCAAATATAAAATAATTAAAAATTTTAAAACTTGAATTAATTCGATTCAAATCTAAATTTTATTGGCCAATTGAGTTATATACATTTTTCTCACAAGGTTATGGAAATTTATATACAAAATAAAATCCCAGCAGCCACCCTTTGTTGGTTACGAAGAAGAATCTAATGCAAAAATACCTTGGTTCTTTCAATAAAATTTCACGTATTCATGTCTGGATTTGTAGAAGATGATGAACATTGAGGACTTTGTAATGTAATCATTGTGCTAAATGTTGCAGCTCTCATTTGTTTTGTTTCACCAATGTCCTGCAAAGGTAAACGACAGACAGGACAAGTGGATTGTTTTCTTAGCCATAGGTCAATGCAAGACAGATGAAAGTTGTGGCCACATTTAGGCATGATTCTCAGCACTTGTTTCTCTTGGTAGTCGCCTAAACATATGGAGCATCTGTCTAAAGAAAACCAAATGCAGACAACCTTAATGGAATGTAATAAAATGAATGTTCCATTGTTGAAATGCAATGGAATGTAAAGGGTGGTTGTACTTACTGTGTATCTTCAATGGAAGTGAATGTCTCACTGTTGAACCTTAAGGTGGGTATTGTAGCTACTACAACTGGTTCAAGCCCTCTAATCTGTTCTTCTGCCTGAAAAAAAATGAAAGTGAAAAACCCGAAGCTCAATCAGGTCTAGCGGCTATTTGTAGAAACCTTTTTCCCTTACCCATTAGACTGGTGTTGATACACAAATGAGGTGGTGATGTCTTACGACGGTTCAACCGTACGATAGTTGGAGATGGTAGAAAGTGGTTAGAGGAATGGTGGTGGTTCGATTAGGCTGGACAGTTGGGTATTTTTGGATTACCTAACGTCTTTACTTGTCTCGAGGTATCATGTGAAGTTACACAATTGGGGCATTTGTAAGTAGGTGACCTATCCTAACTGGTCTAGATAGAGTAACACATGGATAAAAGGTTAAAATTTCGATTTAATCATTTTGAAAACTATTAAAATATAAATTAATGTGAAATCTTCTGCTAACAGAATGTAAAGAAAACTTAGGACTAATTCACTGGATATATTGTTTTCTACATGAATTGGTCGTATGACAACATCAAAAGCAATCAAGTGAACATTTCCATGGCACAAATTGACAAATTTGTTCTTTTTCAGACAAGAACAGAAAAAGTTTCAGTTGAGAAAATGAAATATACCTGTTGAAGATCAATCTCGGACTGTGTGTGAAACATTTGTCTAGATTGAGACCCTCGAATCCTCCCACAAATTATTCTTGAACAAATAAACACAATAAAAATAACACTCATTGCAAAAGCAATAGCAGTTGTGATCAAATTCATGCCTGAACTCATCATCTTTTTAACTGTCCTGTTTCTAAAAAAAGAAGAAAGAAAACAGCTCCCGAAAACCAACCAATATACAGTGACAAATTCAAGACAAACAAAAACCAGATTAACATACAAATAAAGAAAGACAGAAACTAACAACAAAGACCCAAATCAGGATTTTACCAGATAAAGACATGTTTGAAGGCAAAACTGGGGAAAAAGTCAGTTTCTGGCACCAAAATTCCAAGAGAATTGATTATAATAAAAAATAAAATTGGATATAATATATATATAACATTTATTCAGATTATTTTATAAGATTGTTTGTTTCAATTTCAAGGTATATAATCTCATGGTCTGCTGCTTTATTATCAATAGAATTTGTCTAAAAATTTTGGGTTATTCTTCTTTGTTCCAAAAGATTAATATATCATTTTTTACTTTGGTTTCAATATTCAATGTTTACTTTGATATCAAGATTAAACTATCAAACTGTATTATGTGAGCTAATGAATATTTGATGCACGAGTGATAGTTAAAAAACATAACTACTTGATTGGAAAAAAAAAAACTTCAAGTATCAAATTAAACATTGAAATCAAATTCAAGTGTTTAAGTTGGATGCAAGAAAATATCAAATTGAAAAAAAAAAACTTAGGCGCCGAAATATACATTGAAGTTAAACTCAAGTACAAAATTGAATTATACATCATTTGGTTCTTGATTTCCACTTCAATGTTAGATTTGATACTTTGTATGTTCCATTTTGTTATAAGGTTTTAATGTTCAATTTAATATCCAGACCAAATCACATCATGTGACTCAATGAATATTTGACAGATGTTCTCTAAACACAGTTACTTAATTGGGACAAAAAATAACTCAACTATCAAATTGAACATTAAAATCAAATTCAGATAACAATTGAAACAAAAGAAAACTTAAATATCAAAATGAATAAAAAGAAACCTTCAAATCAAATCTAAATACTAAATCTAATATTAAACCAAACACATAAATCAAATAATATATATATTTTTTTTCCATTTGTGAATGTTGCTTTGCTTACTAATGATAGTTTTCATTTTCTATATATTATTACAAATGCTTACCTTTCTCAACACGCCCCATTTTCCTTAAATATTCATTAATTTCCACCATACATCACACTTTGCAATTATTTTAAATCTGTTTTTTTGCTTAAATCAAAGTCTTCATCATTTGATTACTACATGCATGTTGTCATTAAATATATATATATACATATATATATGATTAATAGTTGACTTTCCCTTTGCACCAAATTCTTTATGAACAAATTGAAAATTGATGGGTCTACCATAAACCATGATCTTCCATTGCTGAAAAGGTACTTTAACCATTAAGATTGTCTTGAACCAGACCATTGATATAACCATGTTGTTCTGCAACTGGTGTTGTTTGTGTTGTGTCTGTAAAACGATGAAACCCATTTCTTGGACTGAATTCAGACAAGGCATGATGCGATGCTGCTTGTGATACAGTGGAGCTTATGGTGTTTTGAATTGCTTCTTGTTGTCGTTTCAGTGAGAGACGATGTTTCTGCAAAATGAACATTAAAGTAAATCTTATTGCGGATTAGATTGATTGGGGTAAGAATTTAAAGAGAGGGATTAAACTAGTTGAATCATGAATAAAAACTGATTGAATCAATGAAAAAAAAGTTTATCGTTAAACTCACTAATCAATCTGACTAGCCCAAATCTTAAAAAAAAAGAAAAAGAAATACTAATTTAATAAAAATATAAATAAAAAACCAGCCCTAAACTCACCAACCAACCACCTCAAATTCAACTTAAATCCGAAAAAGTGGAAATACATTTAAGGTCATTAAACAATTAGTAAATTTATGTTTTGATCACTAAACCTAAAAAAAAAAGGTCATTGAACTATTTAAAAGTTTTCATTTAAGTCAGTTGCTGTTAAAATCGTTGTCGTATGGCTTTTTTTATTTGCACCATATTGATTCTCGAAACATTACTAGGAGCTCGCTTGTTGGGCTTTATATATATATATATATATATATATATATATATATATATATATATAAACTCAATAGCCCAATGACTTAGATAAAAACTTTTGAATAGTTTAGTGACTTAAATGAAAACTTTTGAATAGTTCAGTGACCATTTTGCATATTTTCAAATAGTTTAGTGGCCTAAGATGCAATTTACCCAAAAATAAAAATATTTTTTTAAATATTGGATTGATCAAATCGATTGTCAAATCAATTGAATCGAGTGAATCAAAATTTGATAACTTGACTGGTTCAATCACCAAACTGATTTTGAAGCATGTAGCAATATAATTGAATGGAATTGAATGGGACCAATTAAAGTAATTAAATTTAATAATACAAAAAAGGATTTACATTGTATTGATAAGAACAAACCTGCAAATGGCTTGAAACATTTTCTTTCCTCAATCCAGGGACATTCATAAGCTGAAGTATTTTCTTTGGATAAGCTAACAAAAAACAAAGACGATGATAATTATAGAGACCAGCTGTCATTATAATCAATAGTTCAATATAGAATTGTTGAGGCATTTGGAGTCAATGAATCATTCAATGGCTTGGAATTTGTCCTAAAGTCGGGTTGGGTTTTATATCCCACGAAAAGCTTAAATGTTTGACATAGTGGGTTCAACAGCGTCGGAGTACCTTGTTTAATCAAGTTGTGCATGGTGCACAACTTTCTACCAACGGGATGAGAGCATTCGCACTTGGTAAATTTTGAACTCTTGCCCTTTAGTGGTAGCATATGTGCCCTTAATTGCTTATTTAAGGGTTAAGGTGCTCATGGGCCGAGTCGGGTTTAAGTATGAACTTAACACACTTTAAGCTTACCCAAGTCTGGTCCAACTCAAAACATGGGCCTAAAATTTTGCCTAAACCCAACCATATTTGTAAATGGCTAATCTAAGCCTATTGTAGGTTGACCCATATTATTTTCTTTGAAGTTTCTAAAAATATTTATATTACTTTTACCTATGTACACCACACACGACCCGATCTAATGCGACACTTTTGCTATATTGAATTTATTGCCTTAGGCACTCGGGCTCGCAAAGTTGAGAGACAAATCCTCAACTTGACTTTGAGAAAATTCTAATTCATTGAGGGTATGTTGACTCCAAATATACAACACTTTGAAATCTTTTCTGAAAAGAATAGACTTGTAACAAGTGTAAAAATCAAATTTATATAATTCTAGTCTAGAAACATACCTTCACTACCAAGCATGCCAATAGCTTGGAGGAACCTATTGTGTAGCTCATTAGTCCAAATTAGCTTTGGCTTCTTTAGAGTTGAAGAACCTTGATTACAATTATCTCCCTCCTTATCATTCTCCACTTCGAGTGGTCGTTTCCTTTTCTCATCCTGAAGATTCCGCCTCCCATCCACGACAACACCCAACGCATTTTCCATTGATGGTACCTCCTTGATACAACTTTTAGCTTCAGCAATCGGTACATTAATTTCCCGTCCCTTAATTAATGTAAATTGCCATAGGTTCTTAATGTCATCCATGGTGATTGGTTTCTCAAGGTGCAACGTTGCACCTTTGAAAAGGCTACCTAGCACGGCGTTCCGATCATAATCGGTCGACATGACTGCATAATAGATGCCATAAAAAAGTTCATATAGATTAATAAAAAGGGTTAATATTTGATACATTAACAGTGTATTTTTTTTATTCCACAATCAGCTTTAAAAAATTTCCATGTGTCTCTTTTTTTAGATACTTATTTTTTTTAATATTTTACTAAACCTCTATAAGATACTTGTCAATCCTTTGAACTTACTTGTAGAGTCTAAAAACTCGTATCAAATATTAATTTTTAATAAAAACAAGTAATTAAAAGGCAAGTACTTACCAATAATAGGAAGGCTAGATATGTTCCTTATGGTCTCAAGTAGCTTATATTTATCCATATCATGGAGGCAAGCTTCCGTTAGGACAAGGTCAATTTTGTGTTGTTGATCACGTATGATGCAAAGTGCATCGGTTGCTCGTTTAGTTGTCACCACTGTAAAGGGACAAAACAGGTTTTAGCACATAAAGTGATTAATAAGTTGCATAAGGATGGCAAGGGGTCGGTTTTTTGCAAAGTTTTTAAGGCTAGATTGGTGGTCGAATCGGTTAGGCCATCGGTTCACCAATTGGATCAAATCGATGGGTCCAATTGAACCAGTTAAAAAAATTAAAAATTCATTAAAAAAAACTTTGTTCAACTAATTCGTATTGGTTTGAGGTTCAACTGGTCAAATGGTCTCCAAGTAGATACCTCAACCGGTTCTTGGTCCAATCGGTTTGATTCAAACATCATTGATTTTTTTATTACCTTGACCTTAACTCGACTTTTTATCTAAGAATGTGTTTTTAGTTAAAATTTTAATACTTGAACTCAATCTCGAAAAAAATATTCCTTGACTTTTAACTAACCTATCCTGAAATATTAAAAATTTTAATTATATTGATTTATCCCTTATACTTAAAAAGTTAAAAAAAGTCGTACTACTTTTTTATTCAAAAATCTCGATCCAATCAATAAAATTGTAATTATTTTTTTTCAAAATTTATCAACTTGGAAATTTAATGAGGCTATCCTTATATGACATGGCATATGATTGATAAAAAATAAACTTGTTAATAGAAACCACTTCATAATGATAATGATTGGACTAGGATTTTTAAATTGAAAAAGTAGGAGGATTGAATTTTTAACTTCTAAAGTATACGAACCAAATCTCAAATTCTGTACAAGGACTAAAAGCGCATTTTAACCTTAAATAGAATACATATTATAAAATCTAATAATAGATTTTAATTATAAATAATTGAAATATATAAAAAATAGTTAAAATGTTAAAAAGGGTATTTTAGTAAATTTATCCAGTAAAACAATGCATGTTTGATCTAAACCCGACCCAAACTAAAAAAAAAAGTTGAAAATCCATCGGCAATGTCCCCAAACCTTTCTTTTGAAGTTCATATTAGGTTGGGAGGAAACTCAATGTATTCAGACTAATTTACCATCATTAGGGGCGAATTTAAGGGGTAGGTAGCCGCCTTGGCCCCCCCAAAAGGAAAATTGTAAATTCAGTCTTCTTATAAATGATGAAATCACAAAATAGTATATGGTAAAACTGCACTTTAGCCCTGCAATTGAAAAAAATTGGTCCCTTAAAATGGTCCCTTAAATGATAAAATTATATTTTAACCTTTAAAAAATTTATAATTAAATTCCAACCACTCCTAAGAAACATTTCTAGATTTCCCTCTTAAACTAGCGTGTCCAAACGTCTACCTAATTCAGGATCAAAGAAGAGATGTATGCTTGATCTAAACCCGATTCGACCTAAACTAAAAACTTTTGAACAAAAGTCCACCCACCCAATCTCATCCCCAAACTCAATTTCAAAAGAAGAAAAAAAATCTCCCAATATGGTCAGGTAAGGTCAAAACCCGACGGATTTGTATTATTTTGTCATCCCTAACCTAATATATCAAATAATTTAAGATCAAAGAAGTGATGAAAGAAAGCACCTTTATAGCCAAAGCTTCTAAGCATCTTTGATAGGATAATGAGACATGTTGAATCACCATCTACAAGCAAAACAGTAACACCTGCATATACATTGTTCATGTTGGATTCATATGAGATAGCCATTTTTTAAGTTGAAGCACTCACATGTACTAGCTTGAGATGCTTATATATTACAAAATTTTAAGTTTTTAGGGTTGTTTTTGGACATGTGATTTATAAACATGCCATATATAGTGTATAATCAGTTTCCATATTAAGATATTGAAAAAATTATATCAAATGAAGAATTACTTTGACTCAATTTTTTATTTTTAATTAAACTTAATTTGACTCATTTGACTCATTAATGTGTTAAGAATGTTTCCATAATAGTTGTTTTGACTAAGTTAAAAAAAGGAAATTTATACTCATTTTGGATTTTTGAAATTTAATTTCTTTGATTTTAATTTTGGGAATTTAGTCATTGTACTTATTTGAATAAAATTCATGTGAAAAATAGAATGTCGATAATGACAATGTATCGCAAAGAAAAAAGATAAAAATAAAGAACACACAGATTTTTACGTGGAAACCCTTTCGGGAAAAAAAACTATGGGTAGAGAAGAAGATAATTCACTATGTCGAATTCGAATTAAAACAAGATGAGTAGACTATATCTACTTATAGGCGTGTAAAACCATATTCTAATAGAAGGAGTGTAGTAAGGTTGAAACACCTTATTCTAATCAATATCAAATAGACGAAGTGTAATAAGGTTGAAAAACCTTATACTAAAATAAAATAAAAGAAGTGTAACTCTATATGGATTTTATTTTTATTTTATTTTACCACTGTATTTTATTTTAATAAGGATTCGGGTCACTCAATTCTAACAATCTCCACCTTGACACAAATTCTCAATGAACAAGTTCTTCATCACGAACTCTCAACGAATAAGTTCTCCACCTCTTCCATAAAACCCTTTAAGGGTTTAACTTCAACAATGAACACCAACCAAGTCTAAGCAATGCTCAAACTTGGTTATGGGAAGTGACTTAGTCATCATATCTGCAGGATTTTCATGAGTACTAATTTTGCTCACAACAATATCACCACGAGCAATAATATCATGAAAAAAATGATACTGAATATCAATGTGCTTTGTTCTCTCGTAAAACATTTGATCTTTTGTAAGAAAGATGACATTTTGATTGTCACAAAATACTGTACTGATTTGAAGGTCTTCATTGAGTTCATTGAAGAGTCCCTTCAACCAAATGGCTTCTTTACAAGTCTCAGTAATCGTCATGTACTCAGCTTCAGTGGTAGACAAAGTGACTGTAGTTTGCAAAGTGGCTTTCCAACTAATTGCACAACCTCCGATTGTAAAGACATAAACTGTGAGAGATATTCTTCTATCAAAGTCTCTAGCAAAATCAACATCAACATCAACATACCCAATGACTCCATCTCTAGTTCTTCCAAACTGTAAACAAACATTAGTAGTACCTCGTAAGTATCTTAAAATCCACTATACTACTTTCCAGTGTTCTTTACCGGGATTCACCATGTATCTTCTAACTGCACTGACTGTATATGATAAATCTGGACGTGAATAAACCATAGTATACATGAGAGATCCCACTGCATTAGAATATGGAACATGTGACATGTACTCAATCTCATCATTTGATTGTGAAGAAAAGCAGATGAAAGTCTAAAATGGGTTACTAAATGAGTACTAACAGGTTTAGCATTCTACATATTGAACCTGCAAAGAACTTTCTCAATATACCCCTTTTAACTTAGGTACAATTTACTTGCTTTTATATATCTAAGAATCTCTATACCAAGTATCTTCTTTGCTAGTCCCAAATTTTTCATCTCAAATTCTTTACTTAGTTGGGCTTTGATCTTTCTTATTTCTCTATTATCTTTCGTTGCTATCAATATGTCATCAAAATAAAGGAGTAGATACACAAAAAACCATCACTATTTTTCTTAAAGTAAACACAACTGTCAAAGCTACTTCTTTTGAAATCATGAGAAGTCATAAATGAATCAAACCTCTTGTACCACTATCTGGGTGATTGTTTCAAACCATAAAGGGACTTTTTCAGCAAGCAAACATAGTCCTCTTTTTCTGAGACTATGAAATCCTCTGGTTGTTACATGTAAATATCCTTCTTAATTTTTCTATGTAAAAATACATTTTTTACATCTAACTGGTTAAGCTCCAAATCATGCATAGCCACAATATCAAACAAAGCTTGAATCAAACTATGTTTCACAACTGGGGAGAACACATCTGTGAAGTCTACTCCTGGAATTTGACTGTAACCCTTTGCAACAAGCCATACTTTATATCTAGTTTCTTCAACTACTGGAGTCCATTCTTTCTTTTTAAACACCCATTTACAACGAACAACCTTTTTACCTTTAAGAAGTTTTAAACGGTCCCATGTTCTGTTTTTGTGGAGTGATTCCTCTTCTCTTGCATAGCAAACATCCATTTTTCTGAGTCTTTACAGCTAAACACCTCAGAATAATTAGATGGCTATTGGTTTGCATCTATATCTTCAACCACATTTAAAACATAAACAACTGGATCAGTCTCGTTATGCTTCTTTGGAGGTTTAATCTCTTTTCTAGTTCTATTCTTGGTGATAGAGTATTGTGGTGAAGAAACAACTCTATTCTAAATTTTTGTACTAGCTTGAGGAGTCGACTCTATTGTAGGTTCTGAATCAATCTGATACTCCACCTACTTTTGATGTTCTTTATTGGAAGAGTCTTTAAGAGATAAGTTAAGTAGCATAGTAGTTTCATAGAAAACATCTCTGCTAATCCCAACTTTTCTATTTTTAGGACACCACAACTTATACTTTTTTACATAAGATTTATAACTATGAAAAACATATTTAATGGATATCGATTCCAATTTTCCATTATCAACATGAGCATACGCATAACATTCAAAGATCTTTAAATCAGAATAATCAGTAGGATTACCAGACCATACCTCTTGTGGAGTCTTTTTCTCAATGACAATGGATAAAGATCGGTTGATAAAAAAAATGCAGTAGAGGCTACTTTGGCCAAAAACGACTTTGGTAAGTTAGCATTTGACAACATATATCGAACTTTCTCTATGATCGTTCTGTTCATTCATTTTGCAACACTGTTTTGTTGTGGAGTATGATGAATTGTCAAGTGTCTTATGATCCCTTCTGAATTGCATAGTTCATTAAACTCATCAGAACAGAACTCTAAGTCATTACCTGTGTAGAGGTTTTTTATTTTTTTCCCATCTATTTTTCAATCATAGTTTTCCAAGACTTAAATGCAGAAAACACATTGATTTTCTGCTTTAGAAAAAATGCCCAAAATTTTCTGAAAAAATCATCAATAAGTGTTAGTATATAATTAGCTCTACCTCTCAAAGGCACTCTGGATGGTCCCATAGATTAGAATGAATATACTCCAACGTTTCTTTCGTGTTATGGATTCCTCTGGTGAATCAAACTCTCTTTTACTTCCCGAAAATGCAATGCTTACAAAACTTCAGTTTGCAAATTTCTTGCCCATAAAGAAGTCCTCTTTTGCTCAATTATGTCATGTCATTCTCACTCATATGCCCTAGGCATATATGCTAAATTCTAGTAACATCATAATCTGACAAGGAAGAGGAAGCGACAGCTACATCACCAGTAACAGTAGAACCCTGCAAAACATATAACTTGGTAGTCTCTCTCTGCCCTTTCATCACAACGAGGGAATCTTTAGAAATCTTTAAAACCCCACTTTTAGCTGTGTATTTGTATCATTTTGAATTAAGAGTACTCAACGAAATTAAATTTCTCTTCAATTTTGAAACATGTCGCACGTCAATAAGTGTTCTAACAACTCTGTCAAAAATCTTAAATTTAATCGTTCCAACACCAGAATTTTACACGAAACATTATTTATCATCAAAACAACACCTTTAGACACTGTTTGGTAAGTTCTAAACCAATCCCGATTGGGAATCATGTGGAAAGTGCAGCCCTAATCAATGATCCACTCCTCATTCACTTTAGAATTGTTGACAGAAGCGACTAGAAGTTCATCATCGCTGTAGTCTTCTACAACATCAGCTTCACCAGATTTTTTTGGTTGTTTTCCCTTTTGATTCGTAGCCTCCCTTTTGATCTTGTTTTGTAGCTTATAGCACTTAGATTTAATGTGTCATTTTTTCTTGCAGAAGTTACAAGTTTTACCTCTATTTGAAGACTTCGATCTACCATTAAATTTATTGCGAGGATTCTATTCCTGTGTCTTTCAACGATCATCATCAGCATTCCAATCTTATCTCCCACGAATAATGAAATCTTCTCCCTGAGAGTCAGGTTTAACCACAATATGCTTCATATTATCATATGAGGTCAAAGAATCATAAACCTTATCAACTATAAGAGACTCGCAGCTATATAAAATCGTGTTTCTAAAGGTTGAATAAGACAGGGGTAGTGAACAAAATAGAATCAACCCTAGATCTTCCTTATCACACTGAACTTCCATGGCCTCCAAGTTTGAGAGAATTTACTTAAACACTGTTAAGTGTTCGTGTACAGACGCACCTTCCTCCAAACGATGAGCATAAAGATGCTGCTTCATATGTAGCTTGCTGGTTGGAGTTTTCGACATACATATTTGTTCCAGCCTCTTCTATAAAGCAACGACAACCTTTTTCTTTATCACATTCTACAAAATTTCATTAGACAAATGCAGATGTAATTGTGTTAACGCCTTTCGATCTTTACGCCTTTTCTCTTCCTCCGTCAATGTCAAAGGCATCTTATCTATCCCCAGCAGGGCATCCTCTAAGCCCATCTGTGCAAGAACTACTTGCATCTTTATCTGCCATAACGCGAATTTGGTGTTGCGATCCAACAACGAAATTTCATACTTCAAAGACGCCATTACCGTGATTGAGATGAATAATCCGAAAGCTCTGATACTAATTTTTAAAAAATAAAACGTCGATAATGACAATGCATCTCAAAGAAAAGAGAAAGAAAAATAAAGAACATACAGATTTTTACGTGGAAACCCTTTCAGGAAAAAAACCACGAGCAAAGAAGAAGATAATTCACTATGTTGAATTCGAATTAATACAAGAGGAGTAGACTATGTCTATTTATAAGCTTGTAAAACTATATTCTAATAAAATGAGTGTAGTAAGGTTGAAACACATTATTCTAATCAATATCAAATAGATGAAGTGTAATAAGGTTGAAAAACCTTATTCTAAAATAAAATAAAAGAAGTGTAGTTCTATATGGATTTTACTTTTATTTTATTTTACGACTGCATTTTGTTTTAATAAAGATTCAGGTCATTCAATTCTAACAATCCAATTGATAGGTTATTAAATCTGGGCTTTGAACATTAAAATGCAACATATTAAATTTTAATGGAAATACATTACTAAGTTGTCAATTTTGAACTTCAATTTTCAAGTTAGATAAATAGGTGGAAATAATTCATGAAAAATAAAAGTAGAACAATTGAATTTCAAATGTTTGAAGTTTATAGATATTGAGAGCATAATTAAACTATTTATATTTTATATTTCAAGTGTACCCGATAAGTGGTTAGAGGAAGTAATTTGGACTTCTTTCTAATGTATTTGGATTAATTTGGAATTTTGAAGTTATCGTTATTGTGAGAGTTTTACCTAAATACTACCTTAGTCCAAACAAAATTAATCTAATATGGTAAAACAGAGGAACATATATGTAATTATAAAAAGAATTAGTTATTAAAATAATATTAAATTGTTATCGAAAATTGAATAGTTCTGAATGAAAACTCTCGGATAGTTTAGTGACCATTTTATTACTTTTTAAAATTAAGTGACCAAAATGTAAATTTACTAATAGTTTCCTGACATTCAATATAATTGACTCATAATAATACTGCATTGTTTTTTTTTTTTTGTAAAAAACATTAAATAATTATCAAGAAAAATAATTAATAACTAAGATAATTAACAATTATTAGAAATTTGAATCTTTGGTAGGGATCACAAGCTCATTGATCCATTGCAATGCTCCCCCACCATTAACCCCAATTGAAATCATATTCAACTTAATTTGATCATAAGTGATACTAACATGTTGAATCCAAAATTAAATTGGTCTAAATCTAGATTGAATAAGACTTGAAATAACCCGAATAAGTAACCAAAATGACTCAAACCTTAAATAAACAATACTTAAAAAAGATCCAAATCCAAAATTATCATAATCCAAAGCAACATGAGCTTGAAATATACCCAAACCTAAATGATCCAATCCTGAAACTAACATGAACCTAATCAAGCAAAAGTTTTGAAATTCAAATTGTAACGCCCCTAACCCGAATCCGTCACCGAAATAGAGTTATGGAGCATTACCGGAGTTACCGATTTATTTATCAGATATTTCATTTTATCTAACGTTCATATTTGGAACCAATTAAAATCAAACATATTGTCCCTTAACGTACTTATTTTTCTCGATATGTTTTACTTAAATTTATTACTCGTCTCAATTTAATTAATTTCCTTGTATAAACGTATCAAAAATAATCACCTATTTACATGTCATGATAAATATCATTCTCTTGCCATTTCTTCATAAACATAAAATCGAAATTCATTATATCGATATTTCATGCATTTAAAAATACAATTCAAGTTATACTAACTTACCTCGTTACTTATACATGTTTATAATTTCATTAATCCGATATCTTTTCTTTTCCACGCTCAAGTCTCGTATTCGAGTTATCCGGATCTTTATAAAGAATTTGATCGTCGTTTCATTTATTTCATGTTGTAATACATTCAACTAATACTCTAAACAAAATTACCATTTTACCCCTAAACTTTTAATTAATGACGATTTCATCCTTAGGTTAAAATAAAATAAAATTATTGCAATTTAATCCTTATTTCCAGCCATTATTCTCAAACAAATTGATAACGAACCATTAATTCTATAAAATATCAGAATTTTCCATAATTTCAACACTTTTCAATTTAATCCTTAAAATATGTTTTTCCCTGATCTTGAGCTAAATTAATAATTTCATTCAATTTTGTAATTTTAAATAATAAAATAATTCATTTCATGCAATTTGGTCATTTCTGACATTTTTACAAAATTGCCCATAAATTTTTTTACTTTTATTCAATTTAGTCCATGAGCCTAAAACATGCAAATTAGCCATGCTAGCTGAATATTCATACATATTTTCCTCCTCCTCCTCTCCATTCCACATCCTTTATTTATATAACATGCAACAAGTAACATTATCAATAATTTCACTATTTACTTATATGTATATTCAAAACTGTCCATTTGCGTCATAGTTACTAAATTATTTATATCTTAAGGTACAGAACTCGAAATTAAGATCTGCTAATTTTTCCTGAAACTAGACTTACATATCTTATTACCATAAAATTTTCACAATTTTTGGTTTAGCCAATAAGTACAGTTTATTCTTTAAAGTTACCCCTGTTCTGCTGTTTGACAGTTCCGACCCTTCTTCACTAAGAATTAATTATCTCATCGTACGAGATTTGGATCATGTTCCCGCTTATTTCTATTGAAAATAGACTCATTAAGGATTCTAAACATATAAATTTAAGCCCCTAATTATTTTTATCCAATTTTTGATGATTTTCCAAATTCAGAACAGGGGAACCTGAAATCATTCTGACCTTGTCTCACAAAAGTTATTGTAGCTCATGATTTAGAACTCCATTGCTTACATAATTTCTTTTATAAGAAACTAGACTCAATAAGCTTTAATTTCATATTTTATTCATCCTATAATTCGATTTCTACAATTTTTGGTGATTTTTCAAAGTTAGGCTACTGCTGCTGCCCAAAACAGTTTTAGTGAAAAATATTGATTTCCATTTAGCCCCAAATTTCATAGTTCATACAATTCAATCCTTGTTCAATTAACTCCTCAATTGAGATAATTTTTCTCATTTAATACTTTATTCCATCATTTTAAACTACTTCATAACCCTTGAAAACCAGAACTTTAACACTAGACCTTAATTCCAAACTCTTTCACAATTAGGTCCTAAACCAATTTTCATCAATTTTACTTGATAAAATCACCATATGTCAAAATTAAAACTTCAATTCTATGTTTATTCATCATATTATTCCAGTAATCATCCATAAAAACTTCAAAAATTAGCCATGGAATCAAAAACTAATGAAATAGTAAGTTGGACCCAATTGTAAAAGTCCAAAAACATAAAAATTTCAAGGAGAAAGCAAGAATTAAACTTACATGAAGCTAGAGTATGAAAACCAGCTTGAACCCTCATCCATGACTGTTTTTCAGCTGATGAATATGAAGAGAAATGAAGAGAATTCTAGATATTCCAATTTAGTCCCATTTTTATTTAGTTAATTTTGGCAATTTTCCAATTTTGCCCTTATTTCACCCATTTTCTGATTTTTCTCAGCTATTGCCTTAAAATATCTCCTTTGGGCTTATTTGCACTTTAGATCCTTCGTCATTTGAAAATTAAGCTATTTAATCATTTTAGTAACTTTTTCACCTTTTTCAATTTAGTCCTTTTTATTTAATTAGCTATCAAGATTTTTAAAATTTCTTGACGAAACTTTAATACTAACTTATTAACACTCCATAAATATTTATAAAAATATTTATGGCTCGATTTAAAATTTTTGAGGTCTCGATACCTCGTTTTCGATTCTAATTATTTTAATATATATATATTTTTTTTTGTACACTATTCACTATTTCAAAATTTTTCCTAACTTAACATTTAACTTATACTCACTAAATTAATAATATTTCCTACTCATTTGTCGGATTTAGTGATCTCGAATCATTGTTCCGACACCACTGAAATTAGGCTGTTACACAAATTAATCCAATCCAAAATCAATCATACCCAAATTTCATACTTTCATTTTAACAGTAATAACTAAATATATTGTCAATTTGGACTTACTAATAACATTATAATAATTGAGAAATCAAATTATGTCAAATTAAAGTAAATTGATTAATATTTCAAATTTTAGCTTAACTCTTTAGGCTAACAAGTGATATTATAAGAATAGAGAGATCAAATCATGTCAAAATAAAATATATGAGCTCAATTTCAAATTTAAGCATAATAGAAGGACTAAAATATTGATTGAGCCCAAAAATGGAAAATTTAAAAATTTCTTTTCCGACTCCTCCAAGAATGGGAATCTTGTAGTTTGGTCTTTCGAGAAATTATAAAATTTTACATTAAAATAATAAAAAATTACATTTTAATTTTCTCAAAATTTTATAATTCAAAACCCAACCCATAATGATTTTGGAAGAATGATCCTTAAACACACAATAAATTAACTGTGCATTGATGATGATTTTATCGTTAACTTGACAAAATTTGAGAAAAGAGTGAAAGCATGGAAAAATGGATGTCTTTGGAAGAAGATGAAGAAAGGGTTAGGATAGCAAAAGCATTAATCAATCGATTTTTCACCGGTTCACCACCATCAATTGATTCAAATTCGATTTGATTTTGAGAAGAAGAAGGGTTGGAGCTCTCCTATAATTCTGACACATTTTTCAACTACTAATTTAGCTTGTGGAAGGTGGAAGTCACAAAATCAGTGGTGCAGGGAGTTATTGATCCTGTCAAACTTAACTGGTTAAGTCATTGTGCCGTCGAATGGATTGAGGATGATTTCTCTATCCTTAATTCCTTGCGGAGGAACTTCTCTCTGAAGGGATCTCTGGTGTCGATGTTTTCAGATTCTCTGGTAGGACAGTGATTTTATCATTTAATGACATTGATACATTTCAATCTTTAAAGAAATGGTTCCTTAAGATCAAAAAATGGAGTGAAGAGGTGAGTTGCGTTAGTCGTAGAGCCTGGCTCAATTGCTATGGAATTCCACCTCATGCTTGGAGTAGAGGGACCTCTGGGGTAAGTTTGTTCCATTTGATTACAAAACTGAAAATTGTGACTCACTTATAAGAGGTAGAATTCAGATCATGACGGACCACGAGCATAGAATAGATGATACTCAATGTAGGAGGTAAAAGCTTTGAGGTGTGAGTGGTTGAGATTGACTCCTATACTTGGTCTGTTGATAAGTGTTGCGGTAGTAACGGCAGTCAAGAAGAATCTTCATCAGAATCAATTGGGAAAATGTTATCTGAATCAATAACCAAGGTGCAGACGGATCATAAGCTTGTTACAGAGGTAGTGGAATCGTCATTTGGGGAGGAGGAGGGTGAAAAGGAAGGTGGACGAAGGTAAAGAAGTCTCAGGTGTTCTTGCTGTCGTAAATGACGAGAAGGCTCGATTGAACAATCCAGTTGTGGTTCTTGGTGATACAAATACTCTAGATGAGACAACTTGTGATCAAAGATTAAAGGGTAATAAGACATTGTCGGCTTTGGAATGCGTAATAATTACACAGATGATTTTATCGTTAATCTGATTTACTTATCCAGATCACGGATTTGATTGAAAGAGTGAAATTGAGATCAGGTATTGGTGATAAATTGATTTGGGAGTCTGATCTGAAAGAAATTTTTTCAGCTAAGAAAGTCGCCTACTTAATCGGGAGGGATTGGATTTGTCAAATCCAAAAGTCCAGTGCTTTCTTTGCTTATTAATCAATATGGAGGAGGATGTTGATAAATTTTGCTTCGTTGTTTCTTTGCTTGGAAAGTGTAACATCCTAGAATTTGGTGTTAGAAGTTTTGAGGCTTATGGTTAGGGTCAGTGAGTAAGTTGAGCAATTAAGTTTATTTTTATGTTTTAGTATTAGAATGAGTTTGCTGATTTAGTGGTTGTGGGTGTGATAGTTTATCTTTGGGTCTTGTGTTCTAATTCTTGCGAGTGTGAAGAATTAATTTTATTTGAGTTTTGTTTTTAGTTTTAAATACTTATTTATTTTTATTTTATTTTTTTAATTGGAAAGAGGAGGTTATTCCAAAGGATTTCTCACCTTTTTCCTCTCTCACGTTTGTCCCTCCCCCTAACTCCCAAATTTCTAATTTCGGATTCTTTTGATGATCCTTTCACTTTTCTTTTCCTTCGTTCTTAAATTCTTTTCTTTTATTCTTCGATTTACTTCTTTTATTCCAATTCCGTTGTTGATTTTTGTCTCGTTGGAGGTTAGTGTGTTTTTTCGTTCTTGTTTCAATTCGGATTCGAGTTGTAGTATTGTTGAGTTTTTCGGAATCAGGTTCAAAAAGATAGTTGAGGCACGTCGGTCGATTGTTAGTGTGTAGGAAGCGTATATCAGGTGTGTGTGTGTTCTAAAACTGTTCAATTTTGGTATTGAATTGCTGTTGGATTCTATGGAATTTGGAAATTTCTTGTGTGTTTCTGAAATTGTTGATTTTAGGTATTGAATTGCATGCTATTCTATAAATTCTGGTATATTTCTGAGTTACCCAGGGTTAAGGACCGTTTCGATGTCAAAAGCATGATTTTCAGCTTGTTTCGGTATGGTTACGTGACCATATGGGTGGCCACACGGGCGTGTGTCACACACGGGCTGTCCACATGGCCGGGTGCAATTGAAAAATTAGGGTTTTTGACGATTTTTAATGCCACACAGCCGTGTGGCTACTGTTTGGGGGATTTTTTTTTATTTTCACACGGGTGTGTGTCTTGGACACATGGCTGTGCCCTTAGGCACATGGGCGTGTGAGATTTCCACACGGTCGTGTCTACTTTGCTCTTAATTTTACTTATTTTTGTACCAAATGCACAATGAGTTACACAGGCTACTTACACGACCATGTAACTCGGTTACACGGGTGTGTCTTTCCTCTACACGGCCCCGTGCTGCTTGCACATGGGCGTGTGCCTCATTCGTACGGCCATGCTGTTCTTCACACAGTCGTGTGGTCTTGTCTCGCAGATTTTTGTTTTGAGTCATAAACTGTCTTATTTTATGTTTCTATGTAATCCGACCTTTGGTTAAGCCTTGGTAAGTGTGTTTGAGACTCGATCTAGTTTGGGTTCGTGTGGGTATGTGCATTTGTGGGCTTTAACTTAAATGTTCGCTCATGTGATAATACGCTATGATAAATAAATTTGAGTTATTGCTGTTATCATAACTTAGTATTGGAATACAAGTACAACCAAAACTGAATCTGTTCAACTGGAAACGTGTATGTCTGATTTTGTATGTTTATCTGCGTAATGTGTGCATTACTACATTAGCATGAAAATTTTGGGGATTTGGTTATGGAGAGAAGGAAGACTGATTTGACAGTTTTAACTGCAATACTTCTATACAGCGGTTTACCACACTATACTATACGTATACCAGCTCAGCTGTATATTTTCACACGAGTGGCTTAGTTCCACATTTGTGGTGTGTAGGGTGGATGGGCCTAATAAGGTCCTAAGTGGTATGCAGGGTGGTTAGGTTCAACATGGCCCTATTGTGGTGTGCAGGGGGAACGAAGTGGTGTTAAGATGGTTGGGGTGGGTTTTTGACTCGTTGCATTCATTACGCGTCTGAATATATGTCTGATTATGTGAGCATTGGAATATTGGCTATATGGTTAATATATTATAATAAGTGTGCTAATTAATATGTGTTTTGGTATGATTTGAATACTATTTTGTATACTGGATTACCGGTTTGAGTTTCTTTGTATGTGATTCGTGTGCATATACTCATCTAGAATGTTCGATGTGTTACTCCGTTTGGTTGATTATTTTTTATTTCAGACTCACACTGAGCTTGTGTAGCTCACCTCCCCTTAGTGTTTCTTTCTTTCAGGTACTTTTCGTGTTTGAAAGCTGGACTCGACATAGCGGAGGTCTTGGAGTGTCTCTGATCGGTTTAATTTCAAATAATGTTATGATAAATTATTCAAATTATGCACTTTTGTTTTGCAGATAAGTCTAAGTGCACTGTGGTACGGGGATTTTTGTGTTGCTTTGAAATTGTTCAAGAATGCCAATTTGATTTATTCCTAACTGTTTTTAAACGCCTATTAAATGTTGTTTCAAAAGATAACTATGTTTCATTTAACTCACTAAAATTACGAAGCATAATGGTTTAGAGAAGAATTTTCCATGTTTAGAACAGAGCTTTATTTCTGCCACTTTGGGTGGCCAATGTAACCTCCGAGATTCGGTCTAACTTCTAGGCTAGGTTTCGGGGTGTTACAGGAAGTTCGGGGTTGTATTTTAAAATGGTAGGATCTTCTTAGGGTCATGCCTTCTTCCTGTGAGGAGTTTCTGTTAATGTGGGAAGGTTGTCAAATGAGTGGCGATGGGATTAAATGCTGGAGAGTTATTAGGGTAGCTTCACTTTGGCTTGCTCACAACAAATCTGCTTTTAAAGTTAAATCTTGAACTGTTGATGAGATTGTTCTCCTGTGCAAATTGAGGTCTATGCATTGGACCAAAGTTCTTCCTAACATCGGTGTACAGAGGAACAATGGTAAGACAGGTTCTATTTATGCTAGTGTATGTCATAGGTTGAGCATGGGAGCCCGCAACCATAGCACAACTATGTGATCCATTATGAACAAGGGAGGTCATTTGGCCCAACCAGACTAGCTTATTGCTTAGAGAGATTGAAGGTCCATCTACAAAGCATGATAAATATGGAACGTAAATTTCAAAGATATGCAATCTAACTTGTAATTTTAGAATATATGATTCTCTAATTTTAGATATTTAAGTTTTAGATAGCTTTTAATCCTAGCCATTGATGTACTTTAATCTGTACCATTGATTTTGGTGAGGCTTAACTATAATAGAGGTCTCTCCACTTCATTGTATTTCATTCATTGAATAATAAAATTCTTGAGAGCATTCACTCAAACATTCTCTCTTGTGTTCTCTCTTTTCTGTGGCTTTGTTCACATTTCAAGTTATTTCAACTTTTGTGTTGCTTTCGCTTTGCTTTTCATTGGTTACTTGGAGGAATTTTGTTTGAATCATAAATTGTTAGCGGTTAGGTTGACTTAGGCATTTTTGTAGCGAAGAAATTACCTGAGGTTGTAAGGATTGCGAGACTAAAGTTCTAGCCCCATGATAGTTGGTATTAGAGCTAAGCTTTTAAAGGCACTGATAAGTCATAATTTATACATATTTTTATCCCATACTTAACACATTTTTGGACGAATTATCATTAGATTTGTGGAATTTGATGCTCCTAATCCTTTAAATTCATGTATTATACTTAAGTCAGCATAGGAAAGTAAAAAGAACGAGAAACGGGCCAAAAACGGAGAAAATTGGCCAACGCAGGAAATCAACACGGCCTGGACTTCCTTACACGAGTAGATCACACGCCCGTGTCTATTTCACAGCCTTGAACACGGTTTGAAGCATTTTCACACGGCCGTGGCCCTGTCGAGCCCAAGTTGATTTCTATTCGGAAAAGGGCAATTTTGAAGGTTTGAAAGTATTCTAAAGCCTATTTAAAAGAACCAAAAGAAGGATTAAAAAGACACATAGAGAGAAAGAAGCAAGGAATTACTCGAAGAAAGCCAATTGATCCATATCAGAAGCCAAATTCTCCTTCAAGACTGAAGATCTCCTTTCAAGTTCCTTCAGGGGTTTTTGGGTTTTCTTTATGTTTTGTCATCATTCTTCTGAGATGTTGTCTTTTATCATTATGAACTAAATCCCCTAAATACCTAAGGGGATGAAACCTAAGATGGATCTTGTTGATATTTTCTAAACTATATGATAAATACTTGATTTGTTCTTAATTATGTTTTTAACTCTTGTTTGAATATTCCAAGATATTAACTCAAGTATTGATGTGCTTATTTAGAGGATGAATAGTCCCTGTCTAAGAGTAGATCATTCATAATTAAGCGGAGTTGCATGCAATCCTAGAGATAGAACGACATAAATCTGTCGGATTAGAGTCAAATCTAATAAGGGAATCCATAGATCAAGTTAATGCAAAACTAGGGGTTTTAATTAGAAAGAGATTTTAATTAATCAACCTAGGGTTAGACGTTATTAGTCTCGAGAGGGATAATAATATAAATTAGGGATTTCTATAGATCAAGTCAAGTGAATAAATCGTCTGGTTCAGAGTCGAATAACAAGTGAAGTCTAGGCGGATTCTTCCTTGGGTATTGTCTAAATCAATCAGTTTTCCTAAAAGTATTTCCCCAATTTACTTTCTGTGCATTCTTAGTTTAGTTAATTAGTTTAGATAAAACAAATCCCCTTATTTTTAGGTTAGATAATAAAAAGAAGGTTAATACTAGTACTTTTAGTTCCTGTGGGTTCGACATCCGATCTTGCTATAAACTATACTATTGTTCGATAGGTGCGCTTGCCTTCATCGTGATAATTGTTAGTTTCAAGTACGATCAATTATAAATTTAAGACTTATCGCGAGTGACAATCAAGTTTTTGGCACCGTTGCCGGGGAATTAAGATATTAGGGACACTCAATTTTTATTACTCTAGCCATTATTTTCTTATTTTTATTTAATTTTGTTTTTATTTTTATTTTACTAAATTTTCTTTTAGCAGGTTTTCATAGTTTATGACTAGAAGAAACCCGTCAGGACCATTACTTTTTGACAGTAAGATCGAAAGTATAGCTCGTAGAAACCAAAGAGAAATTAGAAGAAGCCTACAATACATAGAGGAAGGGCAAGAGGACGATATTCACACTACAATCGAGGAGATGGCTGATAATCAGAATAATCCGCTACCTCCTATGGTTACTGCAAATCCAGTAAATCAGGATCCTACTCCTCGTACTATGTATGATTATGCTAAACCTACTTTAACAGGAACTGAATCGAGTATAGTTAGGCCTGCTATTGCTGCAAATAATTTTGAACTGAAACCTAACACAATTCAAATGATACAACAATTTGTTTAGTTTGATGGTTTGCAGGACGAGGACCCAAATACTCATTTGGAAAATTTTCTGGAACTCTACGACACATTTAAGATCAATGGAATTTCTGATGATGCCATTTGCCTTCGGTTATTTCTCTTTTCACTGAGGAATAAGGTTAAACAGTGGTTGAACTCGTTACCACGAGGGTCAATCACTACTTGGGAACAAATGACCAAAAAGTTCTTACTTAATTATTTTCCGCCGGCTAAAATGACTAAATTGAGAAATGATATATCTTCTTTTGTACAGATGGATTTAGAAACACTCTACGATGCATGGGAGAGATATAAGAATCTATTGAGAAGGTGCCCTCACCATGGGTTACCTCTATGGCTGGAGGTTCAAACTTTTTACAATGGTGTGAACCCCTCGACAAGACAGATGATTGATGCAGCCGCTGGTGGAACCATCAATAACCAAACACCTGAAGAGGCTTACGAATTTATTGAAAAAATGTCACTGAATAACTATCAGTGGCATGTCATGAGAACAAAGCCGACAAAAGCAGCAGGCGTTTATAATGCCAACTCGGTTACTATGCTATCAAATCAGGTAGAACTATTAAATAGAAAGATTGATGGTTTACTTGGTTCTACGCAGGTATATCCAGTTATGCAATGCAATACAAGTGGATGTGGAATAAGCAATCCAGAATATCCAGCCATGGCCACAACATGGAGAACAAACAATTGAATTACATGGGTAACAACTCTAGACCTTAAATTAATCCTTACAATAACACCTACAATGTAGGTTGGAGGAATCACCCAAATTTCTCATGGGGAGGCCAAGGAAATCAAAAACCACCGCCCCCTCTAGGCTTCCAACAACAACCTTACCAGCAAGAGAAAAAGTTGAACCTTGAGGAGATGATGACAAAATTTATTTCAGTAGCAGAAACCCGTTTTCAGAATACTGAAACTGCACTAAAAAATTAGCAAGCATCAATTTAAGGGCTCGAGAATCAAATTGGACAGATGGCTAAGATGATTTCAAAGAGACCACCAGGAAGTTTACCTAGCAACACCAAACCCAATCCAAAAGAGCATGTGAAAGCAGTTACACTAAAGAGTGGAAAAGTGTTAGCTGAATCTAAAAATGAGCTACCACAAGAAACTGACAGAAACGAAGGAGAGAAGGTAAAACCCGAAAACAAGGACAAACCAGTACCAAAGGAATATAAACCACTAGTCCCATATCTAGCAAAGTTAAAGAAAGACCGCATGGATGCACAATTCGATAAATTTCTTGAACTTTTTAAGCAATTAAATATCAACTTACCTTTTGTTGAAGCTATCTCGCAGATGCCTACATACGCAAAATTTTTAAAAGAGCTTCTAACAAATAAAAAGAAGTTTGAGGATTTATCTACAGTGGAACTCAACGAGGAATGCTCAACCATGCTCCAAAATAAACTGCCAACCAAACTAAAAGGCCCAGGAAGTTTTATTATTCCTTACTTAATTGGTAGTTTGAATGTTGAGAAAGCATTAGCTGATTTAGGCGTTAGCATTAATTTGATGTCATATAAGATGTTTAAACAACTTGGTCTTGGGAAACCTAAACCCACTAGGATGAGTATTCAATTAGCTGATAGATCTGTTAAATATCCTAGGGGTATCATAGAGGACGTACTTGTAAAAGTAGATAAATTTATATTCCCTGTAGATTTCGTTGTGCTTGACATGGATGAGGATGTTGAAGTGCCTTTAATTTTAGGTCGTCCATTTTTAGCCACTGCTAGGGCTGTTATTGATGTGGGAGATGGTAAACTTGTGCTTAGAGTAGTGACGAAGAGATTATTTTTAAAATTTATGATGCCATGAGAATTTCTAGGGAACAGGATGACTCATGCTATTTTATTGACTCTATTGATCATGCTACTCAAGATTCTTTTTAGGAAATTTTACATAATGACACGTTGGAACTATGTCTTGCCTAATGAGAGGAGGTGGATGATGATGATTTTGAGAGAGGTAAGGTAAAAACTGAACTGAACTCCAATGAACCCGTCTGAAGACAAGCAGAATATGAGGGTATCAAGGCAAACGATGAACTTAAGCAAAAACCTTCTATTGAAGAACCCCCCAAACTGGAACTTAAACAGTTCCAAATCACTTGGAATACGCATTCCTTGGAAATAATTCTACATTACCAGTGATTATTGCTGTTAACTTGCAACCTAGGGAGAAAGAGGAATTACTCCAAGTACTAAGAGAACATAAAAAGGCAATAGCTTGGAAAATTTCTGACATCAAAGGGATTAGCCTTTCTTTTTGCACCCACAAAATTTTAATGGAGGATGAATATAAGTCATGTGTGCAAGCTCAAATACGACTGAACCTCAACATGAAAGAAGTTGTTAAAGCTGAAGTAATTAAACTTCTAGATGTTGGAATTATTTATCCTATTTCTGACAATTCTTGGGTAAGTCCAGTGCAGGTTGTTCCTAAGAAATGAGGTATGATTGTTGTAGCCAACGAGAAGAATGAATTAATCTCGACAAGAACAGTCACAGGTTGGAGAGTTTGCATTGACTACAGGAAGCTGAATGATGCCACGAGAAAAGATCACTTTCCCCTGCCATTTATTAACCAAATGTTGGAAAGATTATCAGGGCACATGTACTACTGCTTTCTAGATGGACTCTCTGGTTATTTTCAAATTCCAATAGCTCTTGAAGATCAAGAAAAGATGACATTTACATGTTCATATAATATGTTTGCTTATCGTAGAATGCCTTTTGGATTATGCAATGCTCTTGCCACTTTTCAGCACTGCATGATGGCCATATTTAACGAACTCGTAGAAGACATCATGGAGGTATTTATGGATGATTTCTCGGTATTCGGTAACTCTTTCCATCTTTCCCTTAAAAATTTAAAGCGAGTTTTAGTAAGATGTGAGGAAACGAACCTTGTGCTTAACTAGGAAAAATGTCACTTTATGGTTCAAGAGGGTATTGTGTTAGGACATAAAATTTCTAGTAAAGGGATTGAGGTTGATAAATCTAAAATTGAAACCATTGAAAAATTACCTCCCCCTAGTTCAGTCAAGGCTATTAGAAGCTTTTTAGGACATGCTGGGTTTTACAGAAGATTTATTAAGGACTTTTCTAAAATAGCTAAGCCTTTGACTAAATTACTAGAAAAAGATGTGCCCTTTAAATTCGATCAGGAATGTTTAGAAGCATTTAATACTTTAAAGGATAAACTGATTAATGCTCCAATTATAATTGCACCTGATTGGAATTTACCTTTCGAACTAATATGCAATGCGAGTGATTTTGTAGTAGGTGCGGTTTTGGGACAGCGAAGAGACAAGCATTTTCAACCTGTTTATTATGCTAGCCAAACTTTGACAGCCGTACAAGAAAACTACACCACCACGGAGAAAGAACTGCTAGCTATGGTTTTTGCATTTGATAATTTTAGGCCATATCTAATATTCTCTAAAGTTGTCGTTTATACTGACCATTTTGCCCTTCACTACCTTTTAACTAAGACTGATGCAGAACCTCGACTCATTCGATGAATTATGTTATTACTGGAATTTGACTTGGAGATTCAGGATAAGAAAGGAGCTAAAAATATCGCGGCTGATCATCTTTCCAGGCTTGGGAACTCAACTACCAAAGAGCTAGATGAAGTTGAAATAAATGATTCGTTCCCTGAAGAACAATTCTTTACTGTATCTGATTCTGAGGTACCTTAGTTTGCAGACATTGTGAATTTTTTAGTCGCTAACATTATCCCAAAAAGATTGACACATCAGCAAAAGAAGTGATTCTTTAATGATGTGAAAAATTACTTTTGGGAAGGCACTTTTTTTTTCGTATATGTGTAGATCAAGTCATTAGGAGATGCATTACAAGGTCAGAAGCATTGAAGATCTTGGAACATTGCCACTCAGGACCAACTGGAGGACACTACAGTGGCACTAAGACCGCACATAAAAAGCTTGAATCAGGTTTTTATTGGCCCACACTATTCAAAGACGCCAACAGGTATGTTACTTCCTGTAACAAATGCCAACGGACAGGTAATATCTCCAAACGTGATAAAATGCCTCAAACATATATGCTTTCATATGAAATATTTGATGTTAGGGGTATCGACTTCATAGGTCCATTCCCTAGTTCATTTGGGAATAAATACATCTTAGTAGCCGTTGATTATAAGTCCAAATGGGTGGAAGCCCAAGCTTTACCAACTATTGATGCTAGAGTGGTAGTACAGTTCCTTAAGAAACTCTTCTCTCGATTCGGAACACCTAGAGCAATTATCAGTGATAGGGGTACTCATTTTTGTAACACCCAATTTGATAAAATCCTTAAGAAATACGGAGTTCACCATAGAACAGCCACCCTTTACCATCCTCAAACTAGTGGACAAGTCGAAGTGGAAAACATAGAGCTTAAACGGATCCTAGAAAAGACAGTAGAACCAAACAGGAAGGATTGGGCGATGAAAGTAGATGACGCTTTATGGGCTTATAGAACTACTTTTAAGACTCCTATAGGAATATCACCTTACAGACTTGTTTATGGAAAAAGTTGCCATTTACCATTCGAGCTAGAACACAAAGCCTTCTGGGCTATTAAATTTCTAAACCTTGATCCCAAACTTGCAGGTGAAAATAGGTTGATGCAGTTGAATGAGTTAGATGAGTGGCGAGCCAATGCATATGAGAACTCACGCCTATACAAGGAAGCAACAAAGCGCCGCCACGACGCTCGTTTAAAGCAGCGTAAACAATTTGAAGTTGGAGATCTTATCTTGTTATATAATTCGAGGCACAAATTATTTCCTGGAAAGCTTAAATCACAATGGTCAGGACCTTTTATAGTTCAATCTGTTTTTCTATTTGGCACAGTAGAGGTAAGTCACCCATCACAAGGCACTTTCAAGGTAAGTCACCCATCACAAGGCACTTTCAAGGTAAACGGACATCGCCTCAAACTTTATAACGGTGAGAATTTTAAAGATGATGGAGAGGAGCTATGACTCCACGAACCTCCCTAAATACACCTACAAGGTAAAGTCGAGCTTTGACTATAAATAAGTGCTTCTCGGGAGGCAACCCGAGTACTAACAATGTTGTTTCATTTAAGTTTTAATGTTTAACATTTAAATTACTAACCGCGTCTTTGAACACAGGTTGTCCAAATGAACACGGCCAGGCACACGGGCGTGCCTTATACCGTGCTCATAACACGGGAGGCGACACGGCCGTGCGATACGGCCGTGTGGAAACAGAGCAAAAATTTTCCCAAAACACGAGACTCGATAAGTTGTCACGGCCGTGCGACATATCCGTGGGCAATCCTACCAAATCAACACGGGCGTGCGATACGCCCGTGCCCACCACCTGTGGTCAAAGCTGTCAAAATAACACGGCTGTGCGACACGGTCGTGTGCACCAACACGCCTAAACTTGAAAACCTTGAAAAGCACGAGCTAAAATAAAGGCACACGGGCGTGCCCCACAGCCGTGTGCCCCAATATCTATAGTATTAATTTTATTCCTTTTTAAGACTATTTTTTATTTCATTTTTAGGTATTACAAATTATGTTACGTAATTTATGTTTTCGGCTATCTCTTTATGAGTAATGATGCTTCTATATTCCAAAAGAGTTATTGATTATATCACAACTATAAAGAGCTCTAAAGCTCACTATTACTTAGGAATTTACAGCTCCACTAGAAAAGGTCCTCCATGACTACCCTATCCTGCCCGACCACCACGATAACCTCTTCACTGGACACTGTGGTTGTGGAACCCAACCTTTACCACCACCGGAGTATCCTCCTCCTTGCCTTCACCAATTACTTCTCATAACTACAATTCAAGGAATCCATTTAACATTCAGGAAGTTTCACTTCTCTCCCTATCTTATGATCTTATATCTATATTTTCCACTACATTTATCTTTATACATTGAGGACAATGTATATCTTAAGTGTGGGGGATCATTTATATCACTATCAGAAAAATCCTTGAATTTTGTTTTATTATCATGTGAATCACTCATATCACTATTAGAATGAATTTTGATTAATGTATGATTTTTATTGATATGTCTTGAATGAAAACATATGTATTTATGCATTGATGGTTTAAAGTTTTAGTAATTAGAGAATCAAGCATGATAAGTTGATTTTTGAGTATTAAAATTTTAGGTTATTTCCCCAAGTTTAAGTATTATCTTGGAATTGAAATTCATAGGGTTAATATCAAAAAGCCATAATTTTTTTGAGATCTTAAGCCTTTAGAGCATATATTATTTCTTTTATGCTCACTTTTATTGTTGCTATGAGTAAGTCAATATTGATTTGTTATTCTAGAACTTGCTTCAATTATGAATGTCAAGACCATACCATTGAATTGATATGTCAAAATGATAAAGGCACTTGGGTTTAACCCACTCACTCCATAAAAGTCTACCTTCATAATTAACCCTTAGTGAACCCCTTTGAGCTTAATAAACCATTCTTTGATATACCCCCAATATTAACCCATAACCCATTATTGTTGAAATCCCCTAAATTAATTTGGTCCCTATTTTTGTCGAGATTTGATTTGAATAAATTGCTTAACTATGTTTTATTTTGATAGTTAGCAAAGTTCTAAATACTTGATTTGTTAAAAAAACGAAATTATGTAATGCTTGGGTTAAAACGATGTTATCCATGAAGAAAAGCTCAATTCTAGGTTTGCTAATTAGAAATGTAATTCGTCACTTTTTCTAGTTAAGTAATCTTTCAATTCAATCTCGATTCTAAGCTTCTCTTTCAGCTTAAGACCACACCCCCTAACCAAAGCCACGTTACAACCCTCTAAAGACCTTTTGATTGATGTATCATCTCAATATATAGTGGTAGAGATTCGATTTTCATGCAAACCTATGGTAATAACTTTTCATATTGACTGCTGAGTGCTAAATTCATTATCCTTAAACACCTCGGGTGATTTGAGTGAATCTTTAGTGAGGATGTTAAACTATGTGATATTTTGAATCAAAGGTGATTACTTAGATGAGGGGAGATACCTATGTTTTTCGTGATAAAATGCTCAACTCGGAATGTTTGAAACTTTAATATTCTTCTAGTTGAATTCCCAATGTATGATTGCTTATGGATTATTTTGAGATATTATTGATAGGAATTATAAGTTGAGAAAAACGATTTCTTAATTGTGAATTGAGGATTTTGCTTGAGGACAAGTAAACGCTTAAGTGTGGGGGTATTTGATAAGTCGTAATTTATACATATTTTTATCCCATGCTTAACACATTTTTGGATGAATTATCATTAGATTTGTGGAATTTGATGCTCCTAATCCTTTAATTTCATATATTATAGTTAGGTGAGCATAGGAAAGTAAAAAGAACGAGAAACGGGCCAAAAACGTTGAAAATGGGGCAACATGAGAAATCAACATGGCCTGGACTTCCTCACACGGGTAGATCACATGCCCATGTCTATTTCACAGCCTTGAACACGGTTTGAAGTATTTTCACACGGGCGTGGCACACGGCCATGGCCCTGTCGAGCCCAAGTTGAGTTCTATTCGGAAAAGGGCAATTTTGAAGGTTTGAAAGCATTCTAAAGCCTATTTAAAAGACCCAAAAGGAGGATTAAAAAGACACATAGAGAGAAAGAAGCGAGGAATTACTCGAAGAAAGCCAATTGATCCATCTCAGAAGCTGGATTCTCCTTCAAGACTGAAGATCTCCCTTCAAGTTCCTTTAGGGGTTTTTGGGTTTTCTTTATTATTGTCATCATTCTTATGAGATGTTGTCTTTTATCATTATGAACTAAATCCCCTAAATACCTAAAGGGGATGAAACCTAAGATGGATCTTGTTAATATTTTCTAAACTGTATGATAAATACCTGATTTATTCTTAATTATGTTTTTAACTCTTGTTTGAATATTCCAGGATATTAACTCAAGTATTGATGTGCTTATTCAGAGGATGAATAGTCCCTGTCTAAGAGTAGATCATTCATAATTAAGCGGAGTTGCATGCAATCCTAGAGATAGGACGACATAAATCTGCCGGATTAGAGTCAAATCTAATAAAGGAATCAATAAATCGAGATAATGCAAAACTAGGGGTTTTAATTAGAAAGAGATTTCAATTAATCAACATAGGGTTATACTTTATTAGTCTTGAGTGGGATAATAATATAAATTAGGGATTTCTACGGATCAAGTCAAGTGAATAAATCGTCTGGTTCAGAGTCGAATAACAAGTGAAGTCTAGGTGGATTCTTCCTTGGTTATTGTCTAAATCAATCATTTTCCCGAAAAGTATTTCCCCAATTTACTTTCTGTGCATTCTTAGTTTAGTTAATTAGTTTAGATAAAACAAATCCCCTTATTTTTATGTTAGATAATAAAAAGAAGGTTAATACTAGTACTTTTAGTTCCTGTGGGTTCGACATCCGTTCTTGCTATAAACTATACTACTGTTCGATAGGTGCGCTTGCCTTCATCGTGATAATAGTTAGTTTCAAGTACGATCAATTATAAATTTAAGACTTATCACGAGTGACAATCAAGCACGTTAAAAGATGTCGAAAGAAGTTATTGATTAGAGTGAGCCCATGGAAACCCGTGGGGGAACTAGGAAAGTTAGTTGTTCGAGGTACATATTGTGTGGGATGTGAAAGAGAGACTCAATGATGTCGAGGGGGGACTCACCGATAGGTTGCAATCAATGAACAAGCAACTCAGAGATTATCTGTGAGTCTCTCAGTTTCGTTGAGAACAACCTAATGTGAAGGGATGATGCCCTCGAGACTATAGTGATGGTCTTAAAAAAAGAGATTGTGGAGCTCAAAGGTGAACCCGCAATCTACAGTAAGAAAGGAAAGAAAAAAAAAAGACTCGAAATTATAAATAAAAGGCTTAAGGATAAAAAAAAAAAAAGCCTTGAGTAAAAAATAAACTGAGCTTTTATGAAAAAATGCATTCAATTAAGTCCTCAATGATCTCAAAAAAATCAATTAATCCATTTCGTTAACGGAAACCGTCAGTTGAACAATTTAACCATTAACCTAACTAAGTAGTGGATGGAAACCACCAAAAGTTATCATGTGGCAGTATGCTAATGTGGCATGCCATTTTAATAAAGAAATAAAAAAATTAACAAAAAAATAATTTTTAAATTTACTTGCAACAACCTTGACCAACATCATCCACAAAAGCTTGAAAGTATATATCAGGGAACTACCTTTGATGGCGGCCTCCTTCGCTAACCCTTTCCATTTCTCGACAATTTTCTTCACTTCTATCCTTTACTTTTCATCCTCCATCACCAAATCCAAGCACCTATCGATCTCATCACCTTAATTTATTGAAAGAATATTTTATAAAGTAACTTATTATTAAACATTAAAAAAATTTGAAAGAATAACTTTTTTTTTTGTCAAATTGGTTTTAAGTCATCAAAATCTATATTGAGTTATAAATTTAATAAAAAACAAATCAAATTTTGTAACGCCCTAAAAATTTAAATGTTTGACTACCGGTTCCTATTGTAATTAAATCTTTGTATCTATGACTTTGTGCTCTGTGTATGTGTTTGAGGTTCGGGGTTTAAGTCGCGCCTTTAGAAAGTTTTGTTATTTTATTCTAAACTAACCTTTACTCTTGAACTATTAACGTGAGTTTAATTCTGCGTAATTTTATGTCAAGAATGAGCCTATTGATTTAATGGTTAAGCTTTATGTACCTTCTGGTCCTGTGTTCGAGTCTCTGCATATGCATGAAGTTTGTTAGTTTTAATTTAATTCAAAATTGGTTTCACGTTAGTTCTCTTCTTCATCATCTTTTTTCTTCTTCTCTCTTTCTTTTCTTTTCTTTCTCTTACTTCCTTGTTCTTTTTTTTCTTGTTTTCGTAACGATATCGGGCCGAATTGAGAATTCTAGTTTTTCGTTGCATCGATCGAGAGGTAAATTCATAAGTTCTGTTGTTGAATTTTTGTTAACTCTCACTATTATTTGTTTTTGTCAAACGTGGATTTTCTAATGATTTCGCCCGAATTCTTTTTCTATTTGTTTGATTATTGTTCATTAGGAGAAGGTCTCGTGGACAATGTTTCCCCCAACATCAGCAACACGTGATTTGGTTGTCCTGTATAAAGGTATTGTTGTTGTTCATTTGGAACTTTGTGTCGAAATCTTCGATGAGTTTTGGTTTTGTGCTCTAGTCGATCGTTTGTTGAGTTAATTGAGTGATTGAATCTTGTTTTTAGGCTTTGGGAGCCTCGAGATTTGCCCTTGCATCGACGTAACATCAGGTGGGTACCGAAATCCCCTTCTTCTTCAAGTTTTAGTCGTCGAAAAACGGGACTGTTGACGCCACACGGTTGTGTGTTAGGCCATGTAACACATTATTTGTGCATTAGAAACACACGAGCTAAGGACACAAGCATGTGTCCAGGCCGTGTAACACACTGTTTGTGCATTGAGACCACACGGGCAAGTGACACGAATGTGTCGTGTAGAGCCACACGGACCAATTATCTAGGCCGTGTGAAACCACACAGACGTGTGGACCAAAAATTGTAACAGCTCGTTTTTCATTGGTGTCAAAAGCAATGGTTTCAGGCCCACCAAGTCCAATGAGTAAGTTCATAAATATTATTATTTAATATTTATGAGTCAAATATGGTTTTAAAAAGATTTTTAATTTGATAATTTATGTTATATAAGCGATTTATTAAATTCAAGTGGTAAGACCTTAAGGTCAAACGGTTTTAGAAAATGAGGTATCGGGATCTCGTTTCTATAAAATGAGTTATAAATATTTATAAATATTTACAAAATGTCATTAAGGTGGTATTAAAGTTTCGTTGAAAAATTTTAACGTTTCGATAGTTAATTAATTAAAAAGAATTAAATCATAAAAGATGTAAAATTTGATCACTATTTAATTTGAGTGATTAAATGGTTTAGTAAATAAAATAAAAGGGACTTAAATGGTAATTAAACCATTTAAGAATTTAGCGGACAATATTGGGCATGAATTTGGTGTTTTATTTAATTTTTAACCAAGGTTAAAATGATAAATTGATAAATTGATAATTAAATTAAATTAAACAAAACATAAGTAAAAGATAATGGTTTTCTTCTTCTATTTGTTTTCTTCACCATTGAATGTCCATGGAAACATGAAACTAAGTTTCGGCCATGGTGAAATTTCATGCATGGTATGTGATTTTAGCCCCAGTTCTTTTAATTTTTATGTTTTTGAGATCATTGCAACTAGGTCCAGCTAGCCCGTACCTTCGATTTTAAAACTGTTAAAGATATTGAATGTTGTCATTGATTAGTTTATATGATTTTAGATATTAAATGATGAATTTTCAATGTTGGTTGATATTTAAAAGTATTTTGTTAAGTAATTTTGATGAATTTTCCGATTAGGAACTAAATTCTTGAAATAGTAAAAATACAAGGATTTATTGTGAAATTATTAAAAATGTGGGCTGTTTTGTGTGCCATGAATATTCGGCTGATGTGAATTGACATTAAAAATGATTAATTTGCATGTTTTAGGCTCAAAGACTAAATTGAATAAAAATAAAATTTTAGGGGCAATTTTGTAAAAATGTAAAAAAAATAAATTGCATAAAATAAATTGTTTTACTATCTAAATTAATGAACTGAATGAAATTATTAATTAGATCAAGATCGAGTGGAAAATCAAGGAGAATGAAAAATTACCAAAAAGCCCTTATACTTTGATATTTTTGCAATTTAGCCAGGTAAGTTCATTATACAATTATTATTAATTGAATTGAATATTTCATACTATTTCATTATTGGTTAAATCTTGAATGTCATTTAGCTATGTTTTAAGAAATAGAAACATATCCTTATTCGGGCTCTATGTCTAGCAAGTTTTGTGCTGGTGATATTTGGGCTCTGTGCCTAGCAGGCTTTGTGTCAGTGTGTTAATCAAACTTTGAGCTTGGCAGTCTTCGTGCCAATATATTGTACCAGGTAAGTTGTACTAAAAATATATTGTACAAGATGATGAAAATGATACAGGTTGAATGGTATTTGATAATTTGATTGGTCATTTTATGCATATTTGAATATGTTTTGATGCCTTGGTCATATGTACAAATTGTGTTTAGGTGCATGCTTGATTTTGGCCAATTTCTTGTCTACACGGCCTAAGACACATGTGTGACACATGGTCATGCGACACGATCGTGCGTCCCTTGTAGTTTTTTTTAAGGTTGCATTTCAAGAGTTACACGGCCTAGCACATGGGCGTATGGCTTGGTCGTGTAACCCAAGTTAGAGAGTTACATTGGCACAGACACAAGCTGGGACACAACTGTATGTCCCTACTTCGAATGTCCACACAGCCTAAGACACGGGCGTGTGTCTCAGCTGAGTGAATTTTTCAATCTTTTTCCATGAAGTTTTAAATGTTTCTGATTTAGTCCCAAATTGTTTCTAAAGTGTTTCTAAGGCCTCGAGGGCTCGAATTAGGGACGTTATGTATGTGTTTGACTGGGATTTGCAATGATTACGAAATGTCGAGAATGAATTATTTGAGTTATATTTTTACGGTAATGCTTTGTAACCCTATTCTGGCAACAGATGCGAATTAGGAGTGTTATAGAATTTCTCTCTTGGGCCACAAGCGTCATTTGAAACGAATGCAGGCCTTCTGTGGGGCCCATATGATTTGACTTAAACTGTATAAATTGCTATTTATTGATCTGAGGCTGAGTACTGGAAATTTGTATGTGTGTACTGCATACAATGTCTGTTAAGGATATTAATTATTCTATACGAACATGAAATGTCTGCTTATAAGCGCCACTAAAATAATTTATGAGTTTAATTACCCAATCCTCTATTTGTGTCTAAATTAACTAAAAAGGACTCAGAACTCTATTTGTCAAATACCCTTAAATTGGATATTTTTAAATATCCGAATTTGTAATCGGAATTAAAAGTAAGATGCACTGCCCTACAATACATAAACTGCCGACACTACGAGCTAACATCAACAACCTTTGAAAACGTCCCTGACAGTTACTTTTTAAAGTCCATATTTCACTGCCTTTTGAGCAGATTGTGTGTTATTACTTATTACTGCCATAAAAAGGCAAAGACATACAAGTGTAATTGAATAACTAAAAAAAATGGTTGTTACACTGTATCTTGAAAAAAGCCGACAATGTCGTTTGAACATGACATATAAGATCATTTCTTTTGTATGAATATAGTTCCCACAAATTCAGTGTAAACTTTTTAAAACCGACGAACAAGCCCTAACCAAAACAACCGACAACCCTCTTAGCGGAGTATCCTCCACGCAAAGACAAAAAAGCCTTATCCGTCTTCATATATTCAATATTACAAACCATCCAAGTAATCCAAAAGAGAGGAGATGCTACCGTATGACAGCCTTGAAGGGGCGGAATTGGCATTAGGAAGGAACTTAACGGTGGCAGAGAGATTATGGTTTAGTTATTCGGCTTATAAATCTGATTACATATTGTACACACATAATTGTTTATTTGTGTTTTTGGTGTTCTCTTTGGTACCGTTGCCCTGGGCATTGGTGGAGTTGTATTGGTTCGACGCCGTCGATAGATTCAAGCTTCAACCGAGAGTGAAGAGATCGTTCCCGGAGTTGTTGAAATGTTATAAAGATGTTCTGCATCAGTTTATCTTTGTGGTTGCCCCTCTCATTGCTGTTTCTTTCCCTGTTCTAGAGGTACGTACAATGCATAGCTTCTTAGGGTTGAGGAAAATTTATTAATAACCATACATTGACTTAAACAAAAAAATTTCAAATAATTTAATGATTTAAATAAAAATTTTAAATAATTTAAGGATTAAAACGTAAATTTATTTATATTTATTTACTTAAAAAATTATGTTTTTTAAAGAAATATTTATGAAAAATAATTTAAGAAGTTTATAAAATAATGCCGGAAAGCCATAAAAGAAAATTTGTCGGAATGAAGTTCAAAAACTCAAAATCGAAAATTGGTAAAAAAAAAATCGAAAACCAAACAAAATAGAAACAAATTATCATGACCAGTTCAAAAATTATAAAAAGAAATCGGATAGAAGGGTGAGTGTTACCAGTGGATCCACCATACTCTCCATTTAATAATACTATTAATGATTTTTTTAATCAAAGCAAGTGTTACAAATTCCACATATACATGGTTAGAATTCCGAACCCAGTACTATCTCACGTAAAACTCAAATCTTGTCATTGAAATCAATCTTAACGCTCATCCAAATAAAATTTTTAATAACAAGAAACTTTAAACCTAATTAAATTAGTTCGTATCGAGAACACAACATATTTAAGTTTGATTTCAATCACTTCTGGGTAAAATTATTATGGAAGTGTTTGTACTAAGAGTTGGATTGCATTTTGTCTCCTTTATTCAAAAAAATGAGCAAACTTCCCTATACGTTAGATTAAAAATTAAATTGGTCCTTCAGTTCTACTGTAAAAATTAATCTCTATATATTTGCATGAGTTACACATGGCACATCACGTGTTACTATTCGATTGTTTTGTTAGCCATACCAGTTTTCAATAGTAGAGATGACTTTTTTTTATTTAAAAAAGATCAGTTTACTCATTAATTTAATGTATATGATTAAATTACCTATTTTTTAATAGAGAAAGTAAAATGCAATCCGATAATTAATAGATAGAGATTCATAGTTCCAACATGTTGATTATTGAAAGATTTTTTAATGTTGATGGGGCAGTGGGTTGGGATCCGTACGAGCTTGCCACTGCCAACAAAATGGGAGGTAATTAGCCAACTGATAGTGTATTTTCTGGTGGAGGACTACACCAACTATTGGATTCATCGGTTCCTACATGGTGAATGGGGCTACGAGAAAATTCATTACATGCACCATGAATATAATGCCCCAATAGGGTTTGCAGCACCTTATGCCCATTGGGCTGAAATCTTAATTTTGGGGATCCCAACATTCCTTGGTCCAGCCATGGTTCCATGCCATATGACCACATTGTGGTTATGGTCATCTCTACGCCAAGTTGAAGCCATCGAGACCCACAGCGGGTAACTAACTTTGCTCTTCTTTCTAATTCCACCCAACATCCTCAATTTGTAGTTTTGATTTTAAAACGGTTTTCAAACTTTGAAACATTCGAATTGGATCCTAAAATATCACTATTGTATCAATTTAGGTGTTAAATATAAGTTGATTAGAGCTTAGATTTTAAATTTTGTCTTTGTTTCTATCCGGTTTTTTTGTCAATCTAGCTACCAATTTAGGTGTTAATGTTAGCTTAAATCTGATGTACATCATATGGATAAATTTGTAAATTCTCCATTTATTCAAGAGCTAAAAGACGTAATTTGAATGATTTATATGTTGGGAGGAGTTAAAGAGAAAATTTCATATTTAACCAAGGGGGTCAACGCTTTGCTTTGCCACTAACTGTTTGGATAGCTCAGATTTCATGCGATAGGTACACATGTGTTTACAATTTGATCCATGTGTTTTAAATATATTCGTTGTCATAATCAAATGGACATTTAACGCCTAAATTGATGACTAGGATGAGTGAAATGATGGTATAATAACGATACTTTAAAGATTCAATTATAATATTTTGAAGTTTAGCCATGGATATCTTTTGATTTTATGTAGGTATAATTTTCCTTGGAGTCCCACCAAATTGATACCATTTTATGGAGGACCAGAGTATCATGATTTTCATCATTTTGTTGGGAGACAATGCCAAAGCAATTTTGCATCTATTTTTACATATTGTGATTATCTATATGGAACAGACAAGGTAAGATAAACTATTGAACTACCCAATAAATAACATTAGATGTCTGAAAAAAATGTGAAAAAGAAGAAGAAGAAGAAGCAATTTCTTTAAACATTTAGATTTTATTTCTATTTTATTTTGATTTTTTTAAAATTTGTAATAATGTATTGCAGGGTTATCGTCGCCACAAACAAGCCGTTAAAAAAGGTATTTTTTAATTAAGTGAAAGTATTGTCCTCTTTGAATATTAGTGAATAATGCGAATTTTATATTAGTTTTCTTAAAAATACAATACTTTGTTAAAATTTTAACGATCCTCTAAAAAAATAATAATCAAATTTAAGTCTTCTTTAACATAATTTTTAATATCTCCAAAAATTTATAATTTATATTGATTCTTTAAACAATTTATTTCTAAAATTTATTTTTTTTCTTTTTGTAGCTTAAGGAGCAAGTGAAGAAGCACTTGGAGTGATCTCAGAATCTCAAAAATAAATATATCTGTATTTGGTTATTGGACCCAAAAAATAAAAAATTGAGGGCTGTTAGATTTAAAATTATTAAAATTAAGTAATAAATTAAAAATCATGTATAAAAATGAATGAACAGCTAGAATATAAATTTCTAAATCAATACAAAAGTTCCAAAAATTTATAATTTAGTTTGATCTTCAAAAGTAAATTTCTAATTTTGTCCCTGAAATTAAGACTTAGATGCAAGTCTTACGGTATGTTAGACACTAATGTAATAAAGGGAAAAAATTTTAATGTGAATAAAAACCATATTTCTCCTTTAAAGATTAAAAAATAAAAGGTATAATAATAAATTTAATTTTTCGTTTAAATTTATTTTAGTTTAAATTAAGATAATTATTTGGTTCTTTGCTCAATCGTATTTTATAATGGTTAATTATGATTATAGATATTCGAATATGTATTTTTTATTTTACCTTTGTAATTGTAATTATAATTGCTTTTTATATATATAAAAAAACTAAAATTATAAGCATTTCATAATCAGTAAATTTGGGTATTTGAATATAACTTTGTTCTCTCAATAAATAATACGAATTCAAATAATGAATATTTGGGATACATTATAAGTCCATTGGTAATTGGACCCAAAATAAAAAACCAAAACGATTAGATTTTGAATTATTAAAATTAATCAATAAATTAAAAAATGTTATAAAAATAAATAAGAAATAAAATATAAATTTATAAATTAATATAAAATTAAATTTTCTTTTGGTGCTTCTAAAAATTTTACTTTTTACGGTTTAGAAATAAATATGTGTTATCAATTAGAAAATAAATTACAAATCAAATTTTTGAATATTAAGTTGTAACATTTTTAAATTTACGAAAATTGATTAATAATGTTATAAATTGAGTTACAATTTTCAAATAAACAAGTAGAGAAATAATATGTGACCTCCCCAACCCAGTTTAGATGTTAGACTCAAATTCGGAAGATTACATCAGCCACTAAGATGGCCTAGCAAGATTATCAGAATTTTTGAAAACAATTATTTTAAAACATTTATTTAGTTTAGTAGAAAACTTAGTTTAAATGTCAATTCATTATTCCTCAACGTTTTAATTATCATCTAGTAGTGGAAAAGATGATATTTATTTTATATATTTAATAAAACCCGAGGTTCATGCATACTAAATAATAATCAAAACATAATATCCTAAGAATTCAAATAAAATGTCATGCAGAATAAAAACAAACCTAAGTCCTAAACCCCATGCCATAGTTTGAGATAAAATATTATAGTCCTTAAATAATAAAATAAATCAAAAGAATAAGCCTTAATAAATTGGAATTAAAATAGGCTATTTCGAGACCCTTTGGATGCCGTGCCCGCATCCTAACCTGATGGGTTATCTGTAAGGATGAAAATTTTAAGGGGTGAGTTTATTTACAATAAAATCAAACGAAAAAGTTGTTAAGACACATTAAATAACATAGCATAAAATAATCATAGATAACATTGCAGTTCAGAGTATCAATTTTTCAATGCAACCATCATTAACATATCAGAACTCACAATAACAGTTTTTAGAATAACCAAGTTCTCAGATTTGCCCACAAAAACCATAATCATACGCACATGTATAATTTCACACATATGAATATGTATATGTTTCATAACATAACTTCCAGATTTGTATGCACATGATTTATAAGATGTCATACAATTTTGGGCTTAAACAGAATATATTCTACCCCACTGTTACACACCATAATGGGAGTTCCCCAGAACTCTTTTCTCCAACACATCGGGATGTGGATAAACCACTACTGGTTCGCAGATAATAACTAGCAAGATCCTACAATTGGAATCTTCTTTCGTCTATGGGTTCACAATAATAAGTACTGCAAATGAAACCTGCTTTTGGCTGTAGATTTTACAGCATAATCATGCCATTGGAATTGGCCTTCTGCTGTGGATACATAGCAGCCCTGCAGATGGAATCTGCCTTCGTCTGTGGGTGCACATCAAAATTGATTAATGCAGATAAACTGCCAAACTTCCTCCAATCAAATTGTCTCAACCCACGCAATGCAATGCGACTTGTTGAATACAAATAGAATATAACAGTATTTAATTTACTAATACATGACAAATCAGTAACAAAGTCATGCTTTTTAATGTATTCGGATTTCAATATCATAGGGCATGTCATTCATACAATCGCAAGTATAAATATAATAGTAGCATATACTATTCATAATTCATGCAATTATTCATAAATATAAATTACACAATCATTCGATCAATCATGAATTCTAGCATATTTCCTATCATCAGGGACCTAATCGCATAATTTAATTCAATAAAAATAGTTCGGAACCTATTAAGGGACTAATCTGATCAAAACATAAAATTTAGGTCAAAACTATAAATTTTGAGTTACAGGGACACACGGCGGTGTAACTGGACCGTGTTGAGGGGTTACACGACCATGTGAGAAACTATGGTCATGTGGCATTCGAAACTACAACCTACAAAGGTGACACGGCCGTGTGGCAGGCCGTGTGAGAAGCAAAAACCTAGGGTTTCAGGGGGGACATGACCGTGTATGGTGGTCGTGTGGTCCCCACAGATGGCTCATACGCCCGTGTGGCTAACCGTGTGGTTTGACCTAAGCTCAGTTTTACCTTGATTTTCTCATAAAATAACACACACCTGACTTCCGTGATCTTGAACATCATTCCTTGTGCCTAGATTTGATCTGGGGTACTTGGAATGGGTCCTTCAAATGGAATTTATGCACGAATCAGTAATAGTTTTCAAGATTTATCAAAATTATCAAGATTTTCTAGAAAACTCGTTAAAGATTCGTAATAGAGTTGAAAGATTAACAAGAACGATGAAATCTCAGAATTTATGGGTTCTACAAATTGGAACGAGAGTACTTACTGAGGTTTTGATGAGAGTTTGAGGATTATCAATGCTAGATTTAACAATTCGAAGAAAGAACGGTTTAATCAGGACTTGATTTTGATTTGAGATTCAAGAGGTTAATTTCCAGCAAAGAATGTGAAATTTCTTTATAGAAAGAAAATGGGGAATTAAGGAAAAAGAAAAATTTAAAAAGATGAGGGAAAAATTCTTTTTAGAGTTTGAAGAGGAAATAAAACCCTTGTATGAATAGGAAAAAGGATTAAATACTTAAGGTTTAGAATTTTGAGGGGCTGAAAGGTAAAATACCCTTTTTTGTCGAAAAATGAAAGAAAATTGAAATGGATTTGGCATGACTTGAACCTAGGGGGTGAGAAAAAAATGTTAAAGTCTTACCATTTGAGTTGCTACTCATTCTTAGCCTATTTCTACCACATTTAATATATATATATATATATATATATATATATATATATTAGATTGAGTTTGTTCTTTAGTTGCTAGAAGAAAAATAAAATAAAATAGAAAGAGTAGGATTTGAGCATTAGTTCTCTAAAGAATATCTTAAGCTCTTAATCATCAAGACTAAGGCTCATTTCTTAGTGTTTGTATTATTTATAACTCTATGGATTTTAGGGTGTTACATAATATGTGAGTTTTTCGTTCATATTTTATTTCGATTTAAGCTTTATTATGTCTGAATTCTATCTAAGTTTATCCATAGCCTATATGGATATAGAAGGTTCATGACACTTCAAATCCATAACCTTTATTAATATTAAGGGTTCATGCGATTCTCGTAGAATAAATGATGTAAATGTATTGTCTTCTTAGCTCTCTTCAAAGTGAAGGACAAAATCTCGAGGACACATTATTCATTAACAGTATTCAAAAGGGACTAAAGCATAGCCAAGGCATAGGTAAAGGCCTTACCTCTAGCTAAACATAAAATTCTTTTTTAAACTCCTCTCGATAAAATGAAAAAAAAAAAAAAAAAGATTTTGACCCTCTAGAAAATAATATTTTAATTTAACCCTTTTTTGGTCCCTCTAAAAGTTACTTTTTTTTTCTTGTATAGCTTGAGCAGCAAGTAAAGAAGAACTAAAAGAGATCTCAAGGAACTTAAAATTAAATAATCTATCTTGATTTACATTGTTAGTCCTTTGGTTATTGGGCCTTAAAACTTAAAAAAAATAGGTTATTAGAAATAGAATTACTAAGGTGCTATTAGTAAACTTAAAAATTAAGTGTTGAAAAAATAAATGTTTAATACTTAAGTATTGTAAACTTCATTTAAGTTATAATATATGTTTGATATATTGCTTAAAATTAAGTACGTAATATAATTAGATTATTTAATAAATATAAAATTTTAATTATACAAAAAGATTCTATTAAGTTGTTTTCATTTTGAATTATCAACCGTACCTAGAAAATTAATCATTGAACCCCTTAGGCAAGTGTGTGTTAGTTGATAAAGAGTGTAAGAACTGTCCGTTGATGATTTGGGATTTTTGTTTTCTGGCTAATCTGATGTTGTTGCCATTTGACGAATTTGATATAATTCTAGGTATAGATTTGCTAGCGTTGCATGATGTTATTGTGAATTACAAAAGAAATACGATTGTTTTGAGATGTCAGAATAATGAGATTATCCAGATTGAGTCAAATGATCTGAATGGCTTGCCAATGGTGATTTCATTGATGTTAGCTTAGAAATATGTTAGAAAGGGTAGCGAAGCTTATTTTGCTTATGTCCTTGATACGAAAATGCCTGAAAAGAAGATTGAATCAGTACCAGTTGTATGTGAATACCCAGATGTGTTTCCTAAAGAGCTACCGAGTTTACCACCGATACGAGAGGTTGAGTTTGGCATTGAGTTAGTGCCGGGAACAACACCGATATCGATAGCTCCGTACAGAATGGCACCAACAGAGTTAAAAGAATTGAAAACTCAGTTGCAAGAATGACAAATAGAGGTTTTGCAAGACCGATTTTTTTGTCCTGGGTGCTCCCGTGTTGTTTGTGAAATAGAAAGATGGCACGATGAGAATGTGTATAGATTACCGACAATTGAATAAAGTGGTGATCAAAAACAAATTCCCTCTACTGTGAATTAACGATTTGTTTGACCAATTGAAATGGGCTACAGTGTTTTCGAAAATAGATTTGAGATCAGGCTATTACCAGTTGCGAGTTAGAGACTCTGATGTGACAAAGACTGCATTTAGAACGAGGTATGGTCACTATGAATTTTTGGTTATGCCTTTCGGACTAACGAATGCACCTGCTGTCTTTATGGATTTAATGAACTGGATTTTCAGACCGTACTTAGATCAATACTGAGCATGTTGAACATTTGAGAATTGTATTTCAGACTCTGCGTGATAAGCAGTTATATGCAAAGTTTAGTAAATGTGAATTTTGGTTGCGCGAAGTTGGTTTTCTAGGGCATATTGTGTCAGCATCAGGAATTCGAGTCGATCCGAGCAAGATATCTGTGATTATAGATTGGAAGCCTCCGAGAAATGTATCTGAAGTCTGTAGTTTTCTGGGACTAGCTGGTTGTTATAGACGATTTTTAAAAGGCTTTTCAATGATTGCGACTCCGTTAACAAGACTGCTTCAGAAGGATGTAAAGTTTGAATGGTCTGAGAAATGTCAGAAAAGTTTTGATCAGTTGAAAGTACTTTTGACTAAAGCTCTAGTGTTAGTACAGCCAGAATTGGGTAAAGAATTTGTGATCTATAGTGATGCATTGTTGAATGGTCTGGGTTACGTTTTGATGCAGAAGGGCAAAGTCATAGCTTATGCCTCAAAACAGTTGAAGCCACATGAAAAGAATTCCCCGACGCATGATTTAGAGTTAACAGTTATTGTGTTTGCGTTAAAGATTTGGTGCCATTATTTGTTTGGTGAGAAATGTCATGTTTATTCAGATAATAAGAGTTTAAAATATCTGATAACTCAGAAAGATTTGAATTTGAGACAGCGGAGATGGTTAGAATTGTTAAAAGATCATGAGCTAGTTATTGACTACCATCCGGGAAAAGCAAATGTTGTTGCTGATGCATTAAGCCGAAAACCTTTGTTTAATCTACGTGCAATAAATACTCAGTTGGCTCTATTTGATGACTAATCAATTGTAGCTGAGTTGAAAGCGAGACCATTGTTTATACAGTAGATTTACGAAGTTCAAAAAGTTTATAATGAAATGTTAGCAAAACGAGCTCAATGTGATTCGAAACTTGATTCAGATTTTTAAGTTGATTCTAATGATTGTTTAAGATTCAAGGCTGAATATGTGTTTCGCAAAATTTAGAGTTGATTCAGATGATTTTGAACGATACACATAGTAGTCGTTTGTCTGTTAATCCGGGAAGCACGAAAATGTATAATGACTTGAAACAACTTTATTGGTGGCATGGCATGAAACGTGATATTTCAGAATTTGTTTCAAAATACTTGATTTGTCAGCAAGTTAAAGCTGAGCATCAGGTATCATCTGGTTTATTGCAGCCAATTATGATTCATGAGTGGAAATGGGATAGAGTGACTATGGATTTTGTGTCAGGATTGCCCCTATCTCCAAGTAAGAAAGATGCGATCTGGGTTGTTGTCGACACGTTGACAAAATTATCTCATTTCATTCCAGTACAAACGGACTATTCGCTTGAAAATTTAGCTAAGTTATATATCTCTGAGGTTGTGAGATTACACGGAGTATCTGTTTCTATTGTTTCGGATAGAGATCTGAGGTTCACATAGAGATTCTGGAAGAAACTGCAAGTTGCATTGGGTACAAAACTACATTTTAGTACTACATTTCATCCACGGATGGATGGTCAATCCGAACGAGTTATACAGATACTCGAGGATATGTTGAGATTTTGCATTCTTGAGTTTGAAAGTACGTGGGAAAAGTATTTGCCGTTGATTGAATTCGTGTATAACAATAGTTTTCAATTGAGTATTAAAATAACACCATACGAAGCTCTATACGGTCGTAAGTGTAGAACACCATTGTATTAGACTGAGCTTAGCGAGAATAAGATTCACGAGGTCGATTTGATTAGAGAAACAGAAGAGAAAGAGAAAGTAATTCGTGATAGTCTAAAAGTAGTGTCAGATCGACAGAAATCTTACGTAGACTTGAAACGGAAAGATATTAAGTTTCAGATCAGGGATAGAGTATTTCTGAAAGTATCTCCGTGGAAGAAAATACTTCGATTTGGTCGTAAAGGCAAATTGAGTCCATGATTCATCGGACCATACGAGATTATCGAGCGAATTGGACCAGTGGCTTATCTGCTAGCATTGTCATCTGAGTTAGAAAAGATTCATAATGTGTTTCATGTATCGATGCTTCGACGATATTGATCCGATCCTTCGCATATTATTTTCCTGACAGAAGTTGAGATTAAGTCAGATTTATCGTATAATGAAGAACCGATCTGAATTTTAGCTCGTAAGATCAAAGAGTTGAGAAATAAGAAAATTGCACTAGTGAAAGTATTGTGGCATCGAAACGGGGTTGAAGAAGCTACGTGAGAACCCGAGGATGCTATGAGAAAGCAATATCTAAACCTATTCGCTAGTAAGATTTTCGGGGACGAAAATCCCTAAGGGAGGAGAGTTGTAACAACCCAGTTTTAGCTAAATCAAAATAATGATTTCGGGACCACAAATCTGAGATCAAAAAGTTATTTTAATATTATTTTTGGTGTTTATAGCATGTGAATATGTATGTGTGAAAATTTCGTGAGCTAATGTTATCGTTTGATAGCTCAATCTGAGAAAAAGGACTTAATCGCGTAAAATGCAAAAGTTGCATTCCACTTGTGAAAAGTGCTTAATTGCCATGGCTTATTAAATGAAAGGTCCTTATGTTGTAATTAGACCATGGATAGTGGAAATTTACATGAATAGCCATCCATTAAATGATTTATTAATGGTTAAACAAAGGTTAATTTAGTAATTTGTGATTTAAGTTTAATTAAATTAAAACAAAACAAAATGGTGGTCATTTTGTTCATCTTTTTACACCAAAAATAGAATAAGAAGAATCTAAAATAGGGCTTTGAAATTTTGGCACTTCTCCAGCTTGATTAAGGTATGTTTTGAGCTCAATTTTTGATGATTTCTATGTTTTTGTGATCGTTGCTTTGAGTACTAGCTAGCCCATGTCTAATTTTTTAAAGTGTTGATGATTTTGAAAGTTTCCATTGATGAATTCATGTGTTTTTGGATGTTTGATGATGAATAATGAAAGCTTAGTGATAGATATCTAAGTTTTGTAAAGTGATTTTTGATGAAAATGTCAATTAGGGATTAAATTGAGAAAATGTGAAATGTTGTAGTTAAAAGTGTGAAATAAATGAAAATATGGGCTGCTAGGGACCTATAGAGGATTCGGCTAAACATGGGTTTTACTGAATTTTGTGTATTCCGTGTTTTTGTGAAATAGGGATTAAATTGAATAAATATTGAAATTTAAGGGCTAAAGTGTAAAAATGCCAAAATATGTGTTTGTGGACTAAATTGAAAGTGTTGATGAATAAAAGAGTTAATTTTTAATATATTTAGATCAAGAAATGAGGAACCCGGACTTAGATCGAGGTAAGAACAAAGTACTCAACTAATCGACTAGTTTCGTCGTTTTTACGTCCGAGGTAAGTTCGTACGCGATAAACATTGTTACAATTATATTTTTAATGTTTTGATATTGCATAAATTGTATATACGAGACTACGGTAATGCTCGACGACAAAGCGACTATGTTTGGCACTTAGTGCGCGATTCGAGATAGCCTCGACTATATATATATATGGCACTTACTGTGTAATTCGGAGAAGCTTCGACTATATGTGACACTTAGTGTGCGAAATTGAGATAACTTCGACTATGCAATGCACTTAGTGTGCGAGATTATAATAGCTTCAGTATGCTTTGGCACTTAATGTGCGAGATATTGAGTATTCGACAGTATCACAAGAAAGTATGAGTTCGATATGAATTTGTACAGGTATGTACATATAAAGCATGAAATTCAAAAAGAAGAAATCATGAATTTTACATATAGCATAAGAACAAGAATGTGAAAGGTTTGTTAATAATCATGAATTACATGTTATTATCCTTAGATGTTAAACCCGAGTGTCAACAATGTGGAAGATGGGATTTTTGAGATTGTTGGGTGAAAAATAATAATAGAACTTGTTATAGTTGTGGTTCATGAGATCATTTTATTAGAGATTGTCCTGAGTTAAATGAAAAAGATAAGTCTCAGAATGTAAAATCGAGCAATACAGCTACTTGAGGGAGGCCACCAAGAAATACGAGAAATGCAAGTGGTAACCGTGGTACAATGAGAGATTCTATAGTGAGATCTAAGGCTAGAGCACCTACTAGAGCCTATGCTATTCACGCTCGCGAAGAACTGTCATCTTCGGATGTCATTATCGGTACTTTCACTCTCTATGATACTAATGTGATTGCATTGATAGATCTAGGATCTACTCACTCGTATATATGTATGAATTTAGTATCCAGTAAGAGTTTGCCTGTAGAGTCTACTGAATTTGTGATTAGAGTATCGAACCCCTTAGGCAAGTGTGTGTTAGTTGATAAAGTGTGTAAGAATTGTCCATTGATAATTCGAGATTTTTGTTTTCTGGCTGATCTGATGTTGTTGCCATTTGACGAATTTGATATAATTCTGGGTATGAATTGGCTAACATTGCATGATGCTATTGTGAATTGCAAAAGAAAGACAATTGATTTGAGATGTCAGAATATTGAGATTATCCTGATTGAGTCAGTCGATCTGAATGGCTTGCCAATGGTGATTTCATCGATGTTAGCTTAGAAATATGTGAGAAAGGGTTGCCAAGCTTATTTTGCTTATGTGCTTGATACGAAAGTGCCTGAAAGAAGATTGAATCAGTACCAGTTGTGTGTGAATACCGAGATGTGTTTCCTGAAGAGTTACCGTGTTTACCACCGATAAGAGAGGTTGAGTTTGGAATTGAGTTAGTGCCGGGAACAACGCCGATATCGATAGCTCTATACAGAGTTACCTTGTATTTTGGTATGTTTGCCATAGTTGTTGATATAACTAAATGGTTGCTCTTTTGATTGGTTATTAATTGATGTACTAATGTTGGGAAGTTAGCATACTGTGGTTTGATTTTGGGATGATAATATGATGTGTTATGTGACATAGAATAGATGATAAGAAAATGAGTTAATGTATTTGGTACTTATGTAAGTTGTGATGATTTTGGCATAATAGTTTGGTATGTTTTAAATAAGGAATTGAGTAATTGAAATGGTTGATGATAGATGGCATGATATGTATGTGAATTGGAATGTTTTGGCTACCTATATATGTGTTGAAATGATGTCATTGTGTGCATGAGAAAAGGGTGGCAAATTGGCTTTACAAATGGCCTATTTTTGTCCACACGTGCAGAGACACGAGCGTGTGTCTCAGCCGTGTGCGACCACGGTCATGCTACACAGCCGTGTGTCCTTTGGGGTACCTTTTCGAATTTAAGACAGTATACCCTACAGTTTTGATATGGCCTAGACACACGGGCTGGCACATAGGCCTATGGACCTAAGTCAATAACCCCTCTAGTTTTCCTACGGCCATGGCACATGGGCGTGTCTCTGGCCGTGTGATGCAAGTCAGAATGTATGCCTTGTTTTCACACGGCTTGTGACACGGGCGTGTCTGGTGGCCGTGTAAGGCACACGGCCTATTCACACAGGCGTGTGACCCTTAAATGTTGGAAAATCTTCTAAGTTTACCAAATTTTGCAAATGTTATCGATTTAGTCTTGAACCTCTTTTAACCATGATTTAAGGTCTCGTAGAGCCTTATAAGGGATATTGTGAATTATTTGAATGGATTTTGATTATGAATGTATAAATGTATGCGAATGAGGTGTATTATATGGTAATGCCTCATAACCCTAATCTGGCATCGGATACGGATTAGGGGTGTTATAGTAACACCTTAAACCCGGCCTAGATGTCCAGACCAAATTAGAGAGTTACATCACCCGTACTAAAATTCATACTATCATAGCACAGTCAAATTGAACCATTCGTCATGTAATATTCATCACAACCATAATTTAATGTATATAACCTTCATAAATTCCATAATATCATAAAACATAGATCCCTAATAATAATGCTTAAAAGGAAAGATAGAAGTTTGACCGAGCTTCCGCGACACTGACCCAATCAAGACTGGGTTCGACCTGAAATCCAATCAATAAATGGGTGAGTTGTGAACTCAGTGTGAAAAAGGAATGTAATTCAACAATGTTTACTTATAAAGAAATTTTAGTTCAGATATTCGGTTTGACATAGAAGCATGTTCAATTCAGATTTAGAGCAAAGGTGGTACATATATGTACATATATACAATTCCAATTCAGGTATAGTTCAGATCCGATTCAGATGCAATATTCCTATTTCCATCTGCCACACACCATTTTCAGCCATCCCAACACGCCACTATGGAAATTTAATGCCCATCCATCCTTGTACACCTTTAGAGTGTTCACTGACACTTTCACAGAAAGGCAGCTTAGCTACTAGATTAATATGCGACAAGCTCCAGAATCAGAGTAATACTCATTGTGGCATAGCCATGATTTCACTACAAACTCCCTCTCTTCTCACAACCTCCCACCACATGCTAATGCAGATTCCAATTACCCGTATCATATGTTCAGACATTTTAATACATTATACAATTAACTAGATAGTTCCAAAACAGAGTAGATATCACAGTGCACATATAATATTATTACTTACGAATCAGTCCCAATGTATCAAACAGTTCATATATAATCAATTTCAATTACTCTTTCATTGAAGAAACCAATATCAAGGTTAAGTAACATTTCCAACCTCAAAAGACAGATTTTGGCCCAATTATCAGTCACACGGCAGGGTCAAACGCCTGTGTGCCCTGGCTGTGTGGTTTTCAAGCAATAATAGTGAGTTACCCGGTCTGGACCCACGCCCATGTCCTTGCTTATGTGATTCATACGGCTTGGGTATACACCTGTGTCCCTACTCATGTGGCTTTTATACCCCAACAGTGAGTTACACGGCCTGGGCATACGCCTGTGTCCCTAGCCGTGTGGTCTCAATCGACAAACAGTGAGTTACACGGCCAAGACACACACTCGTGTCCGTTGCCTATGTAAACCCTGCACCAATATGGCCACACACGGCCTAGACACATGCCCATGTGTCCGCCCATGTGGCCTTAAATTTACAAAAAATAAGTTACACAGTCGATCATATGGCTTACCACACGCCCGTATCGCTCATACGGCCTAGTCACATGCCTATGTGCCTGACCGTGTGGCATCGACAGCGACCATTTTCGACAACTAAAACATGCAAAACTAAGGTTTTTGATACGCACCTGGAAAATTTTTGAAGTGATAACAACCCTAAAGATCCTCGAAACCTAAAACAAGCATTCAGTAACACAATTTAGCCAATTAATCAACAAAACTTCCCAATTACTCACTTAACACCTACGCCGAAAGTTTCGACACGAAACCTTCAAATATCCTAAACTTATCGAAACTTTAGCAACAATCACAGAGATTGTCTTGTCGCTATTCCTTGTTGTTAATAGTCATGCCTGCTGAGCAAATACACACTCGTTTAGAAAAGATTCTCGAAACTCACAAAAAATATCCTCCATCCCAAATAATTTACAAAACGAAGGAAAATTCACGGAGATGCTCGCATTAATAGTTACTTACCTATAGCCTTCTGACCAGTAACTAACAACAGAACTTCCATTAATCCCGTATCCCCTCACCACTTTCAGTTAACAACAAAAATTTTAAAATTAAAAAAAGAAGAACAAAAATAAAAATGGAAAGAAAGAAGAAAAAACTATCGTTAAAATTAATTCCTTAACTTCCAAGCAGATGTCTGACATATAACAAAAATATTTTCCTAACGCATACGACGGTATTTAAACTCAGAACCAGATAGAATACAGACAGATGCTTAACCAGTGAACCACCAGGCTCATTCTTGTCACAATTTCACACTGAATCGAACTTAAGCAGGTAATGCGTGCTTATGGGTTGATTTCAAAATTAACAAAACTTTTAATGATATAACTCGAACTCTAGACCTTAAACTCAATCGCAAAACAAAAAACCTCAGATATAGAAATTAAATTACTATAGAATCTCACAATTAAATTATTAAAATTTTGGGGCGCTACAATTCTCTCCCCCTAAAAGAAATTTCGACCTCAAAATTTTACCTGATTCGAACAAATATGGATATAGTCGTCAAATTGATTCTTCCAGTTCCCACGTGGCTTCCTCATCACCGTGGTTCCACAGAAGAAATTTCATTAGAGGAATAGTTTTCTTCCTCAGCACCTTAATGTTCTGTTCTAAGATCTGGACAAGCTCCTCCTCGAAAGTTAAGTCCAGTCGCAATTCAATCTCGTCGACAGTAATAACATGTGATGGATCCGATCTATATCGTCTCAGCATCGGGACATGAAATACATCATGAATTCGTTCTAGTTCTGACCGTAACTCCAACTGATACGTAACAGGTCTGACCCACCTCAGAATACTATAAGGTCCAATGAACCTACGGCTCAGCTTACCCTTGCGCCCAAATTGGAGAACCTTCTTCCAATGCGATAATTTTAGAAACAGTTAGTCACAAACCGAAAACTCAATATCCTTTCCTTTCAAGTCTACATAAGACTTTTGTCTATCAGAGGCTACTTTCAGACGATCACTAATCACTTTCACTGTGTTCTTAGTCTTAGAAACCAGTTCAAGACCCAATATCCGACGTTCACTTAATTCAATCCAACATAACGGAGTACAACACCTATGACCATAAAAGGCCTCGCTGGGTGCCATCTGAATATTAGACTAGAAACTGTTATTGTATGCAAACTCAGCCAACGAAAGGTACTCTTCCCAACTACCCCTGAAGTCTATCACACAACCTCGGAGCATATCCTCTAAGATCTGAATAACTCTCTCTGACTTTCCATCAGTCTGGGGGTGATACGCAGTGCTGAAATTAAGTCGGACGCCTAAGGCCTCATGGAGTTTCTTCTAGAATCGAGAAGTAAATTGTGGATCTCTGTCAGAGATGATCGAGACTGGTATCACGTGTAGTCTCACAATTTCAGTGATATACAGTTTAGCTAACTTCTGTAAGGAGTAATCTATTCGGATAGGAAGGAAGTGAGCTGATTTGATCAATCGATTAACGATGACCCAAATCGAATCTTTTTTAGTGGGGGTTAAAGGCAACCCAGTAACAAAATCCATTGTTATTTGCTCTTACTTCCACTGAGGAATTTTAACTGGTTGAAGCAACCCGGATGGCAACTGATGTTCTGCCTTAACCATTTGACATGTTAAATAGTGGGACACAAAAGCAACTACCTCCCTTTTCAGTCCATGCAACCAGTAGAGTTCTCGGAGATCCCGGTATATTTTATTCCCACTAGGATGCATAGCATAGGGACTATTATGCGCCTCTTGTAAGATCAAATGCCTTAGTTACTTATCATTGGGTACACAAATTCGCCCTTTGAAGCATAATAGATTATCGTTATTCAAGCTAATATCAGAATTCTCGTTTGAACCCACATGTCTCAATCGCTGCATTATGGTCTCATCGTTTAGTTGTTTAGCTCAAATTTGCTCTACCCAACTCGGTCTAACCTGTAATTCTGCCAATAGTCCTCCATCCCTAACCAAACTCAAACGAGCGAACATTGCTCACAAGTCAGTTATCACTCTACGACTAAAGGCGTTAGCCACTACATTAGCCTTACCTAGATGGTATTCTATCGAGCAATCATAATCTTTTACTAACTCAACCCATTGACGCTACCAAAGATTTAACTCTTTTTAGGTTAAAAAAATATTTGAGAATCTTGTGATTGGTGTAAATAATACACCTTTCACCATATAGATAATGTCTCCAGATCTTCAGAGCAAACACGATTGCAGCTAATTCAAGATCATGCGTAGGGTAGTTACCCTCATGTGTCTTAAGCTGCCGTAATACATAAGTGACCACCTTACCGTCTTGCATAAGTACACATCCTATCCCAACATGTGATGCATCACTGTAAACCACAAACTCCTGACTGGACTAAAATAGGAGCCTGTGTCAGGACAGACTTGAGCATATAGAAACTAGACTGCTGTGCCTCAGACCACACGAATGGGGCATTCTTACACAACAGCTTCGTCAGAGGTGACGCGAACAAAGAAAACCCTTTGACGAACCTTCAGTAGTAACCAACTAAACCCAAGAAGCTATAAAGCTCAGACACATTTTTTGGCTATTTCCACACAACAACAGTTTTGATTTTCTTGGGAACAACTCGGATCAGATCCCCTCTGCCGTCACCACATGACCCAGAAAGGTGACTTTCTGCAACCAAAACTCACACTTACTGAACTTGGCATACAACTATTTTTCTCGTAATATCTGAAGTACAATACGGAGATGACCATCGTGCTCAGTTTCAATTTTAGAGTAGATAAAGATATCATCGATGAAAACCACTACATATTGATCTAAATACAGTTGAAACACTTGATTTATTAAGTCCATAAATGTTGCCGAGGCATTCGTTAACCCGAAAGGCATTACTAAGAACTCATAATGTCCGTAACGAGTCCTGAAAGCAGTTTTCTACACATCAGTCTCTTTGACTTTGAGCTGATGATAACCAAAGAGTAGGTCGATCTTGGAAAAGATGGACGCTCCTCGAAACTGGTCGAACAAGTCGTCAATCCTTCGTAACGGGTACTTGTTCTTGATTGTCAACTTGTTCAACTATCTATAATCAATGCACATTCTCATCAACCTGTCTTCTTAACAAACAATACCGGTGCCCCTCACGGAGACACACTCGGTTGAATGAATCCTCCATCAAGGAGTTCCTGAAGTTGCACTTTTAATTCGATCAGTTCTTTCGGTGCCATGTGATAACACGCAATGGACACTGGAGCGGTACAACAAGTTAATTCCAAATTCCACTTCTCTTTTCGGGGTAGTCTGTGCTATTCCTCGGGAAAGACGTTTGGGAATTCCCTCACAGTGTGGATATCCCCTACTGAAAGCTTTTCGAAAGTAGAATTAGATACGTAAACAAGGTATGCCTCGCACCCCTTTCGAACTAACTTATCTGCTATAAGAATGGAGATTACATTAGAGAGGTAATCTCAACGCTCACCAACCATAACTACGTTGTCATTCTCAGTTGGTCTCAGAGTAACCCTCTTGGTCGCACAGTCTAGACTGACCTAATACTCAACAAGTCAATCCACTCCCAAAATCAAGTCAAACTCATTAAAGGGAAATTCCATTAAATCAGCTAAAAATACCATGCCCTGAAGTTCCAAGGGTACCCGCCTGTATACTCTATCAACTCAAATTGATTGCCCTAATAGACTAATCACAGAAAACTCTCTAGCAGTATTCTCAGTAGTTAAACCCATATTTACAAAAACAACACTAGCTATATATGAGTGAGTAGAGTCAATACCAAAGAGAGCATAATACAGAACAGAATGAATAAAGAAGATACCTGTAATGACATCAGCATTATCACTTTCCTTGCGGTGTCTTATCGCATAAACTAGTGTCAGCTAACGAGCTTCAGCTTGACCTGCACCTTTACCCGGTGCTCTTTTTCCTATTTCTGACCCATTACCACCCTTACCTGTACCACGACCTCTGAATGGTTACTGAATCTCTCTTGGAGGTCGAACAGAATTGGGGGTTAGAGTCTGTGCCGCAACTGGCACTGAATTAGGTCGATGGGGGCAGTCCCTAACTCGATGCTCCATCGAACCACAATGGAGGCATGCTCCTAATTTCCTCCAGCACTCGCCTGGGTGGCACTTTCCACGATCACTACACTACTGAATCTCAGTCACTAAAGCTGATGCCTCGACCCTCAGGGGCCTATCAAACCTCGCCTGCTTCTTAGGGTGCTGATAAGCCCCGAATCCCTCCTAACCTTATTCTGATCATTCTCACGGTCCCTCCGCTCACGCTCAATGCAATTCACTTCTTCCACTATCTTAGCCTTGTCGACTAGAACCGCAAAAACCCGCTCCCTTTGAGGAGCTATCAGGACCTGCAAATCGTATCTCAGTCCTTCCTCAAATCTCACGCACTTGTCATAATCAGATGCTACCAGAGTCCGTGCATACCTACTCAGTCATAGAACTCAGCCACAGACCGATCATCCTAAACTAGGCTTATAAACTCACGTCGGTGAGCCTTGACATAACTCGCCCCCATATATTTACCCCGAAAGACGTTCTTGAAATAACCCCAGTTTACTTGTTCAGGCTCAACACCTTGCTCAACGGTTAACCACCACTGATAAGCTTCATCCCGAAGCATGGACAGAGCACCCTTCAATTTTTAAGTACAAATACAGTCAAGGTCTATCATAATACGCTCGGTAGCCTCGAGATATTTAGCCATAGTAGGAGCGACTCCTATAATGCCCCTGAACAATTCAGCCCCATTCGACTGGAGTCGTTCAGTAACCGACCCTCGACCTCCTGATCCCGAATGGGTCTGAGCGACCCTCTTTAGTGCTCGAATCATGGGTTGGGATAGTGCATCGTCCCTAGCCGTCGGAGTCCGGGACTCCGTCTCAGCAGTAGGAGTACCAACAGTCTCGCTGGTCTCTAGGTTAGGCATGCTACCCATGGAGGATGACTCAGCTCGAGCTCCTCCTTGGCGTCCTCGATGCCCCCGCATACCACGTCCATAACTACCACACGAACTCATTCTGGCAATTCTAGCTATAATATCAGAGTACACAGATCAGTTCAGTCATCCAGCAGGATGATTTCACCCGTTCGCATCAAACAATTTAATCATAATAGTTCAATAGTTATGATCTTTATAACATAACAAAATTACTTACAGGGTCAGTGTTAGAGGCTCAGTCGTTCACTAAAGTTTCAGTATTTCTCTTATTAGTTCATATACTAATTATCACTAAGCTATTTTTCTCACACTTTATGAGCTCAAACACAGTCCGAATGTTGACAAACCTGACTCTGATACCAATAAATGTAACACTCTAAACCCGGTCCAGATGTCTAGACCAAGTTAGAGAGTTACATCATTCGTACTAAAATTCATACTATCATAGCATAGTCAAATTGAACCATTCGTCACGTAATATTCATCACAACCATAATTTAATACATATAACCTTCATAAATTCCATAATATCATAAAACATAGATCACTAATAATAATGTTTAGAAGGAAAGATAGAAGTTTGACTGAGCTTCCGTGACACTGAACCGATCAAGACTGGGTATCACCTGAAATCCAATCAATAAATAGGTGAGTTGTGAAATCAGTGCGAAAAAAGAATGTAATTTAACAATGGTTACTTATAAAGAAATTCCAGTTCAGATATTCGGTTTGACATAGAAGCATGTTCAATTCAAATTTAGAGCAGAGGTGTAACGCCCCTAACCCGAATCCATCACCGGAATAGAGTTACGGAGCATTACCGGAGTTACCGATTTATTTATCAGATATTTCATTTCATCTAACGTTCATATTTGGAACCAATTAAAATCAAACATATTGTCCCTTAACGTACTTATTTTTCTCGATATGTTTTACTTGAATTTATTACTCGTCTCAATTTAATTAATTTCTTTGTATCAACGTATCAAAAATAACCACCTATTTACATGTCATAATAAATATCATTCCCTTACCATTTCTTCATAAACATAAATGAGGTAATTCATTATATCGATATTTCATGCATTTAAAAATACAATTCAAGTTACAATAACTTACCTCGTTGGTTGTACATGTTTATAATTTCATTAATCCGATATCTTTTTTTTCCAAGTTCAAGTCTCGTATTCGAGTTATTCAGATCTTTATAAAGAAATTTGATCATCGTTTTCATTTATTTCATGTTGTAATACATTCAATTAATACTCTAAACAAAATTACCATTTTACCCCTAAACTTTTAATTAATGACGATTTCATCCTTAGGTTAAAATAAAATAAAATTATTACAATTTAATTCTTATTCCCAGCCGTTATTCTCAAAAAATTGATAACAACCCATGAATTCTATAAAATATCAGAATTTTCCATAACTTCAACACTTTTCAATTTGATCCTTAAAACATGTTTTTCCCTGATCTTGAGCTTAATTAATAATTTCATTCAATTTTGTAATTTTAAATAATAAAATAATCTATTTCATGCAAATTGGTCATTTCTAACATTTTTACAAAATTACCCATAAAATTTTTACTTTTATTCAATTTAGTACATGAGCCTAAAACATGCAAATTAGCCATGCTAGCTGAATATTCATACATATTTTTCTCCTCCTCCTCTCCATTCCACATCCTTAATTTATATAACATGCAACAAGTAATTATCAATAGTTTCACTATTTACTTATATGTATATTCAAAACTGTCCATTTGCGTCATAGTCACTAAATTATTTATATCTTAAGCTACAGAACTCGAAATCAAGATCCGCTAATTTTTCCTGAAACTAGACTTGCATATCTTATTACCATAAAATTTTAAGAATTTTTGGTTTAGCCAATAAGTACAGTTTATTCTTTAAAGTTACCCCTGTTCTGCTGTCTGATAGTTCCGACCCTTCTTCACTAAGAATTAATTATCTCATTGTACGAGGTTTGGATGATATTCCCACTTATTTTTATTGAAAATAGACTCATTAAAGATTCTAAACATATAAATTTAAGCCCATAATTATTTTTATCCAATTTTTTATGATTTTCCAAATTCAGAATAGGGGAACTCGAAATCATTCTGACCTTGTCTCACAAAAGTTATTGTATCTCATGATTTACAATTCCGTTGCTTACATAATTTCTTTTATAAAAAAACTAGACTCAATAAGCTTTAATTTAATATTTTATTCATCCTATAATTCGATTTCTACAATTTTTGGTGATTTTTCAAAGTTAGACTACTGCTGCTGCCCAAAACAGTTTTAGTGAAAAATTATTGATTTCCATTTAGCCCCAAATTTTATAGTTCATACAATTCAATCCTTGCTCAATTAACTCCTCAATTGAGATAATTTTTCTCATTTAATACTTTATTCCATCATTTTAAACTACTTCATAACCCTTGAAAACCAGAACTTTAACACTAGACCTTAATTCCAAACTCTTTCACAATTAGGTCCTAAACCAATTTTCATCAATTTTACTTGATAAAATCACCATATATCAAAATTAAAGCTTCAATTCTATGTTTATTCATCATATTCTTCCAGTACTCATCCATAAAAACTTCAAAAATTAGCCATGGAATCAAAAACTAATGAAATAGTAAGTTGGACCCAATTGTAAAAGTCCAAAAACATAAAAATTTCAAGGAGAAAGCAAGAATTAGACTTACATGAAGCTAGAGTATGAAAACCAGCTTGAGCCCTCCTCCATGGCTGTTTTTCAGTTGATGAATATGAAGAGAAATGAAGAGAATTCTAGATATTCCAATTTACTCCCATTTTTATTTAGTTAATTTTGGCAATTTTCTAATTTTGCCCTTATTTCACCCATTTTCTGATTTTTCTAAGCTATTGCCGCCCAAAATATCTCCTTTGGGCTTATTTGCACTTTAGGTCCTTCCTCATTTTTCAATTGAGCTATTTAATCATTTTAGCAACTTTTACACATTTTCAATTTAGTCCTTTTTATTTAATTAGCTATCAATACTTTAAAATTTCTTGACGAAACTTTAATACTAACTTATTAACACTCTATAAATATTTATAAAAATATTTATGGCTCGATTTAAAATTTTTGAGACCTCGATACCTCATTTTCGATTCTAATTATTTTAATATATATATTTTTGTACACTATTCACTATTTCAAAATTTTTCCTAACTTCACATTTAACTTATACTCACTAAATTAATAATATTTCCTACTCATTTGTCGGATTTAGTGATCTCGAATCACTGTTCCGACACCACTGAAATTAGGCTATTACAAGAGGTGGTACATATATGTACATATATACAATTCCAGTTCAGGTATGGTTCAGATCCGGTTCAGATGCAATATTCCTATTTCCGTTCGCTACACACCATCTTCAATCATCCTAACACACCAGTATGGACATTTAATGCCCATCCATCCCTATATACCTTTAGAGTGTTTAATGACACTTTCACAGAAACGTAGCTTAGCTGCTAGTTTAATATACGACAAGTGCCAGAATCAGGGTAATACTCATTGCAGCATAACCACGATTTCAGTACAAACTCTCTTCCTTCTTACAGCCTCCCACCACATGCTAATGCAGATTACAATTACCCGTATCGTATGTTCAGACATTCTAATACATTATATAATTAACTAAGATAGTTCCAAACCATAATAGATATCACAGTACACATATAATATTGTTACTTACGAATCAGTCCCAATGTATTAGACAGTTCTCATATAATCAATTTTGATTACTCTTCCATTAAAGAAACCAATATTAAGGTTAAGTAATATTTTCAGCCTCAAAAGATAGTTTTCAGCCCAATTATCAGTCACACGGCCGGGTTAAACGCCCGTGTGCCCTGGCCGTGTGGTTTTCAAACAATAACAGTGAATTACAAGGTCTAGACACATGCCCGGCTTGGGTACACACCTGTGTCCCTGCCCGTGTGGCTTTTATACCCCAACAGTGTGGTACACGGCCTAGGCACACGCTCGTGTCCCTGGCCTTGTGGTCTCAATCAACAAACAGTGAGTTACACGGCCCAGACACACGCTCGTATCTGTTGCCCGTGTGAACCCTGCACCAATATGGCTACACATAGCCTAGACACATGCCTATGTATGTACCCGTGTGACCCTAAATTGAAAAACAGAGAGTTACAAGACTGATTACAAGGCTTGCCACACGCCCGTGTGGTTCACACGGCCTAGTCACATACCCGTGTGCATGGCCGTATGGCATCAACAGCCACCATTTCTGGCGGCCAAAACTTGCAAAAATAAGGTTTTCGATATGCATCTAGAAAGATTTCGAAGTGACAACAACCCAAAAGATCCTCAAAGCCTAAAACAAGCATTTAGTAACACAATTTAGCCAATTAATCAATAAAACTTCTCGATTACTCATTTAATACCTACGTCAAAAGTTTCGACACGAAACCTTTAAATATCCCAAACTTATCAAAACTTCAACAACAATCATAGAGATTGTCTTATTGCTATCCCTTGTTGTTAATAGCCCTGCCTGCTAAGTAAATACACACTCATTTAGAAAAGATTCTCGAAACTCACAAAAAAATCCTCCGTCTCAAATAATTTACAAAACGAAGGAAAATTCGCGGAGATGCTCGCATTGACAGTTACTTACCGACAACCTTCTAACTAGTGACTAACAACAGAACTTCCATTAATCCCGTATACCCTTACCACTTCCAATTAACAACAAAAAATATAAAAATGAAAAGAAGAATAACAAAAATAAAAATGGGAAGAAAGAAGAAGAAACTATCATTAAAAGTAATTCCTGAACTTCCAAGCAGATTTCTGACATATAACAAAAATATTTTCCTAATGCATACAATGTTATTCGAACTCAAAACTAAACAGAATACAGACAAATGCTTAACCAATGAACTAGCAGGCTCATTCTTGTCACAATTTCACACTGAATCGAACTTAAGCGGGTAACGCGTGCTTATGGGTTGATTTTAAAACTAATAAAACTTTTAATGATGCGATTCAAACACCAGGCCTTAAACTCAATCGTAGAACACAGAACCACAAATACAGAAATTTAATTACTGCAGAATTTCACAATTAAATTCTTAAAATTTTGGGGCGCTACAATAGGGCTACGAGAAAATTAATTACATGCACCATGAATATAATGCCCCAATAGGGTTTGCAGCACCTTATACCCATTAGGTTGAAATCTTAATTTTGGGGATCCCAACATTCCTTGGTCCAGCCATGGTTCCATGCCATATGGTCACATTATGGCTTTGGTCATCTCTACGCCAAGTTGAAGCCATCGAGACCTACAGAGGGTAAGTAAATTTGCTCTCCTTTCTGATTTCACCCAACATTTAGATTTTAAGTTTGTCTTCATACTCTGAAACATTCAAATTGGGTCCTAAAAGTATCACCATTTTATCAAGGGTAAATTATCTTGTTAGTCACTCTAATTATGAATTGTTTTTACTTTTGTCAGCTCAAATTTTTTTTTTAATTTGGTCAACCCAAAATAAAAATTGATCAAATTAGACACTCTACCATTAAATGGTAACAGAAGACTTCTGGAGTATTTTCACATTAATCACTCTAAAATTAGGGCAAACTACTCGTCAGTCACTCTAAATAAGCATTGTTTCTATTTTGGTCACCCTAATTTTTTTTAAACAAATGAATTATTAGTCTTCCATTACCATTTAACGATGGAGTGACCAATTTGATCAATTTCTTTTTTGGGTGACAAAATTAACAAAAGAAATTGGGATGACCAAAATAGGAATGATTCCTATTTAAAGTGATTAAGAGTCTAGCTTATCCTTTCTTTTAATATATAATTCAATAAAACTCACACATCCACATACGCAAATTACTACACAAGTTAAACCTACAGATCAATCTCACGTCTTGGGGATGAGGTGAATAGCCTTGGCCAATGGGCCAATTGCTAGGGTTCAAATGTTAGCCTAAATATGATGTAGTATATATTTAGAGTGTTTACAATTTGATTCGTGTCTTAAATATGCTCCGCATCACATATGAACAGACATTTATGCCTAAATTGATTGTTAGGCTAACTGAAGGACATGATTGATATAATAATGATACTTTGAGGATTCAATTAGAATATTTTGAGGTTTAAGACCAATTTAAAGATGTTTAGTGCCTTTTATCCCTTTTAGTATCATGTACTAATCATGGATATTCTTTGATCTATATGTAGTATAATTTTCCTTGGAGTTCCACCAAATTGATACCATTTTATGGAGGGCCAGAGTATCATGATTTTCATCACTTTGTTGGGAGACAATGCCAAAGCAATTTTGCCTTTATTTTTACATTTTGTGATTATCTGTATGGAACATACAAGGTAAGATGAGTTGTTAAACTACCTAATAAACAACATTTGATGTCTGCAAAAAATTGCAAAAAGAAAAATTAAAACTTTTAGATTTTTTTCTTTTTTTTTTGATTTTTTTCTTTAAATTTGTAATAATGTATTGCAGGGTTATCATCATCACAAACAAGTTGTTAAAAAGGTATTTTTCGCAAACATTGTTAAAGGATTGTGTTGATAATGTAAAAATATTATTCTATTTGAATGTCAATAAAGAGCAATGTATGCACATGATTTTATTTTTAGCAAGGAAGAAAGTTAATAGATGCCTCTTAGTACCTAAATAGACGAAATTCATGGCCTCTATGAATATAGAAGGTTCATGACACTTCGAATCCATAAACTTTATTAATATTAAGGGTTCATGCGATTCTCATATAATGAATGATGTAAAGGTATTATCTTCTTAACTCTCTACAAAATGAAGGACAAAATCTCAAAGATGCATTATTCTTTAAAAGTATTCAAAAGGGACTAAAGCATAGCCAAAGCATAGGTAAAGACCTTGCCCCTAGCTAAACATAAAATTATTTTTTAAACACCTCTTGATGAAATGAAAAAAAAAAAAATTGAACTCTCTAGAAAATAATATTCCAATTTAAGCCTTTTTTGGTCCCTCTAAAAGTTACCTTTTTTTTTTCTTGTGAAGAAGCACCAAAAGAGATCTCCAAGGAAGTATCTCAAAAATAAATCATCTATCTTGATTTACACAGTTAGTCCTTTGGTTACTGGGCCCAAAAACTAAAAAAAAATTGTTGTTAAAAATAAAATGACTAAGGTGTTATTAGTAAACTTAAAAATTAAGTGTTGAAAAAATAAATCTTTAAAAATTAAGCATTGTAAACTTAATTTAAATGATAATATATGTTTGATATATTGCTTAAAATTAAGTATGTAATATAATTAGATTGTTTAATAAATATAAATTTTAAATTGTGAAAAGTTTTATTCTATATTTTATTTTTAGTTTTAAAACATCCGACCTTATTCTAAATAAAATCAAAATTTACATTTAAAGTATTTATAAGATAATATAGTGTTTGTAACAGCCCGAATTTTGGGCTTAGAAGTTTTGAGGTTTGTGGTTAGGATTAGTGAGAAGGTTGCGTTGCTATGTTTAGTTGCGCATATTAGTATTAGAATGGGTTTGTTGGTTTGGTGGTTGAGTGTGTGTTAATTTGCCTTTGGGTTTTGGGTTCAAGTCCTTGTGTGCGCTTTTTGAGTGAATTTTCTTTTTAGTTTTATTTTGCTACTTATTTTATTCTATTTAGTTTTAGTTTATTATTATATTTTTATTTTAATTATTTTAATTCTTCAAGGCATGTTCCTTTTTGTTTTTATTTTATTTCTTTTCTTTCCTTTTTTTTCTTTTCCGTTTAGCTTTTTTTTTTTTGATTTTTCTTAAACTTTCGAAAACGGTGGTGTGTGATTTCAGAAAAGTCGTTTCCTCATCTCCAAGTCAATGTCAAAACGTCGTAGATAGCAAAACAGGTGTGGATTTCGAACCTTTTCAATTTTATTTGCGAAGTTTAATTCAACTTTGTGAAAAGTTGACTATGGATGTAATATCATTATTTTATGCTTGGAATGTGTATGGTTTTGTATAATTTTGATCTAACGAGGATCGATAAGTGCTTTGTGGCTGAAAGCACGTTTTTCGAGGCTATTTTAGGGTGGTTTCGTGACCACACTGGCGTGTGATGACTCACACGGCCGTGTGCTTTTGGGAATTAGGGCTCAAGGCGAAATTTGGGTACCACACGGCTGTGTGGCTGATTTGGGGTTTTAGTCAATTTTCACAAGGCCGTGCCCCCAGGGTACACGGGCATGTGTGATTAGGAATTAGGGATTTAGAGTTTTGGTGCCACATAACCGTGTGGCTAATTTGGGGATTTAGGGATCCCACACGGTCGTGTCTGCCCTGCACTCTAATTTAGCAAATTTGCATAGTGAGTTACACGGCCTGTTCCCACGGTCATGTCCCTGCATCACACGGACGTGTGCCTCCCTCCACAAGGGCATTTTGACCCCTACACGGCCTAGGTTTTCCCACACAGCCTAAACACAAGGCCGTATGACTCTAAGTCACCTATTTTGATTCTATGTGTTTTTTATCCGAGCATTTGTCTGTGCATTTTGCCTTGGCTGATCTTTAGTTAAAATGGCTAAGAATTCTGATCTGGACTTCGGCCTGAGTGTATCTATGACTGTTATGTAAGATGTTTGAATCTGAATCTATTCTATTCGGTGTGTGTTCATAGTTGTTCTGTCTGACTGTTTGATATTGTGTCTCTGTTCCTTGAGATTGTATGCATACATACACTTGCATAAAATATTTTGGGATGGGTTTTGAAGAGAAGGGAGTCTAATTCTATTCTGATCTAGCAGTTCAAACTACAATCTGTTTGTACTGTAGATTACCGTACTGCACTGTACAACACATACGTCAGCCTTGCTGCGTATATTTATCTGATCTGGCAGTTAAACTGCAATTTACTGGTATAACGGTTTACCATATCGCACTGTACCCCATGTACGTTAGCTATGCTACGTGCTATTATTTGATATGGCAGTTTAACTGTAAATTACCGATATAGCGGGTTACTACATCGCACTGTACCGCATGTACGTTAACTATGCTACGATATGTATTTGATCTGGCAGTTCAACAGTATTTTGATAAGCCATCCTTGCGGGGCAACCCGGGATGACTTTATATCATGTGTACCTATATGGTGTGTTTGTTGGATGAGCTCAAACAGCTCTTACGAGGTGTGATCGGGGGACGAAGAGGTGTGTTTGGCTGGATGGTGGATTCTTTTAATATCAGACTGTATACATACGCATCTGTTTGAATGTTCTGCGTGTGAGATTCTCTAACTGTTTCTGTTTGACTGATTAGCACATGTGACAGTGTGCCTGTGAATGTGAATTAGTATGCTCAAATTGTTATTTAGTCTTGAGATGTTGGTTTCAGGTTACCTTCTGGATCTGTATGTCTTCATGAGTACATTTCTTTATTGAACTGCTATCCGGCATCCTTTTCTATGTTTCTGTAGTTAGATTGGTTTTGAACTCACACTGAGCTCGTGTAGCTCACCCCCTCTGTTTTCCTTTCAGGTATATTTCAGAATTTTTTACTAGACTCGGTATGCAGAGATCTCGAACAATCTTGGAGAATAATATAATAATATAATACAAGTCGTATTTTCAGTTTCTGTTTTGTTATTCAGTTTTTGAGTTATAAGGTTTTATAAAATTTTGGAACAAGTTCCGTTTTACCTTTTATTCGTTCATTTATTTCTGGTTTTATAATAAACTTATATGTAATTTTCGCTGACTGAAATTAGGCAATTAAGTATTCCGGTTCAACGTAATAACTTGTCTTGTAAAAATTTACCTACAATCACTTTGGTGATCAATGTGACATCCAGGATTTGGTCTAAACTTCTAGGCCGGGTTTTGGGTGTTACAGTGTTAATGTCACATCCCAAAATGCGGTCTATGAGTTTTGAGGTTAGTTTTAGAGATTCTGGCCAAATTTGGGTTCAGGAATTCAGATTTTAGGAATCAAAAAGTACCTTCATTAAATGGCTTTTGAAAATAAAATCGATTTATGAAAAGAATAAAAAAAAGGTTTTCAATTTTTAAAAGAAGATTACATTGTAAAAGGATTAAAGTTGAGGTAGCTCAAAAGCAGTTAAATCAAAGTTTTTAAAATCAGCCTATTTTCTCCCTTCACCTAGAGTAGAGGCACAACACATTTCTCCCTTTATTTGGTTTTGCCGTCAATTGAAATCCCTAAACACCATTCTTCAATCTTTGGTCTTTGTTACTCCAATCCTTTTGATTTTTATCATCTTCCAAACATTAAACCTTTTTAAATTCAAAGAGGAACATCAAAAACACCATTAATTTCATTATCATTCAACTTGTGGCTTTTTCTTAGATTTCCATCAACTGTTCATTTTTTCCTTAATCAGGGTAAGATTTTGTTTTTTTGTTAGATTTTGATGCAAAATAATCTTCCAAATCAAGCTTTCATTCATTGAAACAAGAAATTGGTAGGTTAGCTGAAATTGAGGTTGTTAATGGAAAATTTTAGATTTATGAACGAAACTATTGTTTCTAAGTGTTTTTCAACTTATTTTGATGAGATTAGAAGATTTTTAAACTCATTTTAATTTTTCGTTAGAAGATTTGAAGGTTATGTTGAGATTTCATTGAAAGTAACCATGGATGTTGAAATTTTTTAGAACCATAAATCTGAAAAATTCTAGGTGTTTTAAGGGTTGAGAATTGTTCTTTAATGAACAAGGGCAATGTGGGTTAGAATTTCGTTTAGTTTTCATTAGTATTTTCACTTGATTATTATGATTTTTGGACTTTATAATTTCGGTATTGCTTGAAATTATATTTATGAATGATTTGATAATTGGTATTGTGGTTAATAATGCATGTTGGACGGAATTATAGTTCAACATGAATGTGTCTTCTGTTTTGCTAAGTTTTTGTCATTTTGTACAAAAGTATCGATATTCGGGGCATAAGTATCGATACCTTGATATTGGAATGTATGTGCAGGAAAACAGTAGCTTAATTTGGTATCGATACCCAATCACGAGTATCAATACTCGTGGTAGAAATATCAATACCTTTGTTTCAGTATCAATAAAACTTTTTGGTTCAAAATTGAAAGGAAAAACAGAATGCTAAAATGGTATCAATTTTCTTGTTAGTATCGATACCTGCGATTTTGTCTTTGGAATTTTACTAAATGGTCCCTGAGCACTAGTATTAAACTGTTTCTAGTGTCGAATAATGTTTGTTTAGTCGAGGACACCTTTATTTAAATGTTTAAACATAATAACAATTGTTCTTACTTGAAGTTGTATGTGCATGTATTAAAGTTACGATAGTGATGTAGCGTCCTGTAACTCGAGCCCGGCGACCTGGCCAGGTGAGGAGTGTTACAGTTAAAATAAATAAATTAAATTAAATTAAAAATATTCTTCATTAAGTGATAAGTAAATCTTATCTGCTTATCATTTTCCACACTTTTTTATACAAAAAAAAAATCCTATTAAGTTGTTTTCATTATGGATTATCGAATGTACGTAGAAAATTAATATTTTCAATGCATTTAATTTTTTTTTCAATTGGTAAATTTTCAACCCTAGTCCCTCCTCTTTTTTCCATCACTTTAATATAATCATTCTAACTTTCAATTTCCTCACTTTGGCCCCAATACTTTGCACTTTTTTGCAATTTAGACAATATCGCAGATTTATTTCTCTCAATATATAGACTTTTTCCTAATACATTCAACACTTGTCCTTACTATCTCATAACACTGAAATTTTCCAAATTTTTTCTCAACTCTTGCTGATTTATCATTTATTTTCCATTGTTTCATACTTCGAGAATTTTATGGATGTTATAAAATGTTTTGCAATATACGATATGCATTAAGATGATGCATGCATCTTACATTAAACCTTGAAAGCATTTGTAAGTCATTACAATGATAATTCCTACACCCATTGAATTAAGTCACTTTCGGGAAATCTTAACCAACTAGTAAAAACATGGATTTTATCCAATTAATATATGAACCAAATTCCTTAGGCATTCACACTTACTAATAATCGCTCACGTTTGGCCATCATTCTAAGTTAAGCATAGCTTCTTGGGAAGTTACTTAATTAGAATGATCTTGAGTGTATAACTATCAACTTAACATCTATCATTACATGCACCATGATTAAGTCATCTTGGGACAATCTCAACGAGTAACATGTATGACTAGTTGTCTGTATAAAAGAAAAACTTCTTGTTATATCGTATGATAATAACTAAGACATGGCCGGTCAACTATCATACAATTACAAGACAACTCTTTTTTCATTTAAAAAATCTCTTCAGTGAAATCCACATGACAACATATACATTAGGGTAGGTCCATTTCATGTTACCACAACAGATCATCAATGAAGGCTGATAAGTCGTAATTTATACATATTTTTATCCCATGCTTAGCACATTTTTGGATGAATTAACATTAGATTTATGGAATTTGATGCTCTTAATCCTTTAATTTCATATCTTATACTTAGGTGAGCATAGGAAAGTAAAAAAGAAAAAAGAAACGGGCCAAAACGGAGAAAATGGACCGGCATGAGAAATCAACACGGCCTGGACTTCCTCACACGGGTAAAACACATGCCCGTGCCATTCTAGTAGGCTTGAACACGGCTTAAAACGACCTCAACATGAGCATGTCTATTTCTCAGCCTTGACCATGGCCTGAAATAATCGCACACGGGCGTGTCCCTGTCGAGCCCAAGTTGAGTTCTATTCGGAAAAGGGAGATTTTGAGGGTTGGAAAGCATTCTAAAGCCTATTTAAACACCCTAGAGGAGGATTAAAGGGGACAGAGAGAGGAGGAAGGAAGGAATTACTCGAAGGAAGCTAATTGATCCATCTCAGAAGCTGGATTCACCTCCAAGACTGAAGATCTCCCTTCAATTTCCTTCAGAGGTTTTGGGGTTTTCTTTATGTTTTGTCGTTATTCTTCTGAGATGTTTTCTTTTATAATTATGAACTAAATCCCCTAAATACCTAAGATGGATGAAACCTAAGATGGATCTTGTTAATATTTTCTGAACTATATGATAAATACTTGATTTGTTCTTAATTATGATTTTAACTCTTGTTTGAATATTCCAGGATATTGATTCAAGTATTAATGTGCTTATTCGTAGGATGACTAGTCCCTATCTAAGAGTAGATCATTCATAATTAAGCGGAGTTGCATGCAATCCTAGAGATAGGACGACATAAATCTACCGGATTAGAGTCAAATCTAATAAGGGAATCCATAGATCGAATTAATACAAAACTAGGGATTTTAATTAGAAAGAGATTTCAATTAATCAACCTAGGGTTAGACGTTATTAGTCTTGAATAGGGATAATAACATAACTTAGGGATTTCTAAAGATCAAGTGAAGTGAATAAATCGTCTAGTTCAGAGTCAATTAACAAGAGAAGTCTAGGTGGATTCTTCCTTGGGTGTTGTCTAAATCAATCAGTTTTCCCAAAAGTATTTCCCCAATTTATTTTCTGTGCATTCTTAGATTAGTTAATTAGTTAGATAAAACAACTTTCATTATTCTTAGGCTAGATAATAAAAAGAAAGGTAATACTAGTACTTTTAGTTCTTTTGGGTTCGACATCCGGTCTTGCTAAAACTATACTACTGTCCGATAGGTACGCTTGCCTTCATCGTGATAATAGTTAGTTCAAGTACGATCAATTATAAATTTTAAAACTTATTGCGAGTGACAACCAAAGGCCGTAGGTCTTATTTAGGGACATTCTTCCACTCAATCTTTTAAAAACATGCAAGGTTTTTTATGTCTGTTTTCAATCATGAATGATTAACAAATGCATGACAAGTATATGTGGCATTCTTTTCTTAAACTATATGACATCTTATCATATATATGCATGAACATACTTTGCAATCAATTTAAATATCATCATGCTATCACAAAAAAGCATAAAATTAAATAACTCTGACCAGTCAAAGTTTTCATGATTCCATCCTATAAAATAAAATTACAATTACTACCCCAAAGCATACTTTGGGTTTTCTAGGTGAAACACAAATATCTTGATTTCTAAGGCTTTTCCCCAAAACCACAAATGACTCAAAAAATACTAAAGGGATCTACTGGCAAACTTCAATCGCCACTACGAACTTTTGTTATTGTCACGATTAATGTTGCCATCGTCATTGTAAGGCCACTGTTGTTGCCACCGCAAGGCCATTGCCGACATATATTTTTAGCCAAATCCTCTCACCTTTCAAGCGGGCCTTTAAGCTTGGGCAAGTGGCTTGGCCCATGATTAGGTCTAGTTCCATGCAATATGATCTTAATGTTGTAACGGCCTAGTTTTCAGTGGTACAGAAAATGGTAGTTTTGAAACCCCCTTTTCTAATGAGTGAGTCAATAAATATTATTTATTAATATTTACTAGTCTATTATAGAGTTATATTAAATTTTGGTTTAGAAATTTTAGTGGTCAAATGGTTAAATAGGGTACAAGGACTAAATCATAAAAATTTTAAAACTTAATCGTTATTGAATTTTATTAGTTAAAAAGCCTGTTTAGTAATTATTCAAGGATCTAAATGGCAATTAGGCCATTTTTAATTAAGGTTGGATGGTTAGTACTTATTCTTGTTATAATTTATATGTTAATTTAATGTTAAATAATAATAATAATAAAAGTTAAAACATAAAACATGGTCATCTTCAACCATTCTTCTTTCTTTTTCACCGTTTTTTTGCACAAAAGAGAAAGGGAAGCCATTTTTTTTGCTCAAGGAAGTTCGACTCTTGCATGTAAGTACTCCCTAGGCCCTTTTTCGTAAATTTTATGTTTTTGAGATCTTGTAACTTAATCTAGCCAATCCGGGTACTAAATTACAAAAATTTCAAAGATTTCAAAAGTTTCATAGTTGCTTTTGAATCTTTTTGGATGTTAAATGGTAGAATTTGAAGCTTAGATTTGGAATAGGACTATTTTGTAAAGTGGAATTTGTTAGTTTTGAGTTTAGGGACTAAAATGAAATATCTCAAAACATAGCATGAAGAGGGCTATAGAAAGATGTATTTGAAATCAGATTGTAAAACGGTGTTTAAATGTGAGAGATATACTTATTTCAATTTTAGGGACTAAATTGAATAAAATACAAAGCTTTAAAAATTGTGTAAAATGAAATTTAGTTGTCATATACATTGAACAGGAATGTTTTAAGGTAATTTGAACTGATAATTTGAAATGAATTACTGTATAGATCAAGATTTGAACTAACCGGTACATAATATAGGAAAAGGAAAAATTACAGATTAGTCCCTGACACTTCTGTTGTTGTTGTTGTTTATATGTGGCAAGTTCACATGGTATAGTTATGTTTATAACTATATTGAGTGTGCTTAAATTATGAGTTTTCGTTATGTAAATTGTATTTTGAAATGTATTCAAAATGGTACTAAATGGTGAGAAAGGACTGAATTGTAAAGAGTTGTTCTAATATGTGTATTGAGCCCGGATGAACATAGGATTAGATACAATTTACATGCCAATGAGGTAGTTGTGCGCTTGTATGTGATTTGCACTACAATGCCAATGGGGTAGTTGTGCCTACTGATTTGCACTTCGGTTCCTATTGCTCAGCACTTCAGTGCCTACTGGTGTGGAGTAGTTACTTGCGTATCCGTTTTTGTTACTATATTTCATCAGGCTAATGATTTTAATAAGGAAATGTATTGTCTGATTCTGTATAGTGAATGGAAATGAATGTGTTTATACGATTATAGGTGTTCCTATGTTTTCATTGAGCAAATGATGTATTTGTTTTGGTAGTTTTGATGAAATGATACCGAATTGAATTGTACGAACGAATTGATGGATTATATAGCTGTATATGAAATACTCGCCTTATGATATGTTGTGAAAAGAAGCGTAGTTAAAATTATTATTTTGATATATTTAATTATGAAATGAGGTAAGTTTAGTGATTTAATACCTATGAGCTTACTAAGCATTCGTAATGCTTACTCCGTTTCATTTTCTATTTTTGTTTCTGTTTCTATTTCATTTTTCCACTCCCTTCTTTCATCCTTCTACTTTTTCACCTAATCAAACACATGAAAATTTAATAATAATAATTGGTAGCATAAATTGACTAAAGAAAGCTTGTTTAAATGCTACGTATATTAAAATAAATAAAAAAGTTTATATATCTTAGTAGAGCTGATCATGGTCGGGTTCGTTAGTAGCCCAAACAAAATTCTAGGCCACAGGCCCTACAGCCTACTGAAATAGGAGCCTAAAAATTGTCCAAGCACGGGCCAAATTAAAATTGCTAAGCCCGAGCCCGACTCGACCTGGCCCATATTAAACTGTTTTTAGTTTATTTTATTAAATAAATTTTTTTAAAAATATAGTAAATCAAATACATTTAAAAACATAAATGATACTAAAACAATTCTTAAAACAATACACAAATTGAAAGTGAAAGTGAAATTAGAAAAGTAAAGTTAAAAATTTTAAATGATTAAAAATAAAATAAAATATTTATTATATAATTCAAGCCGGGCCGGGGCCAGGGCAAAAAAATTTTGCCCAAGGCCTGGCCTATTTTCTAAATGGGCCTCCTGTTTTGTCCAAGCCCATTTTTAGGGCCTATATTTTTATCCGAACCCTCCCAGTTTTCAAGCGGGCACCCAACTCGACCCATGATCAGGTCTATATCTTAAGGACTATAATGCAATTTTTCTTTTTTTTTTTGTCCCTACCTAAGCCCTCTAAATTTGCTAGTCTCTATGGATAATTAAATACATATGAAAAATACTTTAATTCTAAAAAAAAAAAAAATTATATCAAAGTGAAACAATCTTGTCTTGAATTTTGTCATTCATATAAGATCGGTTGACAAGTGCCTCAACCCCCTTAAAATAAGAAATTTAAATTTTGACATTTTTAAATTTATAAAATTTTAAATTAGTATGTGAAAAATTACACTTTGACCTCTTAAAAATGAAAAAAATTTTACTTAATCCTTTAAAAAATTATTAAAATATAAATTATTAAAATAACAAAATTACATTTCTAACTCTTATAAAATTATACAACTTAATTCCAGCTCCAAAAATTCTTACTTTTGCCTTGCATTCATAAACCACATGTTTTTATTTTCAACATCTTAGTACTTTATAATAATATGTCCTTTATGGTGCGTGAGGCTTTGCAAGTTGCAAAAACCGCCAATCCCGAAGAGAATTAATGGCGGAAGCCAAGGCAAAGACCACGTTTGCTGACCGACAATATTTCAAAGCTCTTGTTTCCTTAAATATCCTCAATAAATCTCACAAGATTTTATAACACGTCTCCATATGTGAATATTTAAAATATATAAAAAAATTTCACCAATATATATATATGAAGAATTAAAAACGAAACATAAGGGTAAATTCTAAGTTTATGATTTGATCACTCAACTTTAAAATGTTATAAAATGGTCACTAAATTATTTGAAAGTTTTCATTGAAGATATTGGACTGTTAAAATCATTGTTGTATGACATTCTCTATTCACACCGCCTACACCAATTAAAAGCTTTCATTTCCTTACTCTTCTACAGTTTATTTTTTTTCATGAAACAATTTTGAACATCATGAGCTTGCGATTTAAAATACAAACAACTTTCTTCTCTGATCTCCAACATTGACTCAGATTGATTTCGACCTAAAGTATGTTTTTCTACTTGTTGATGGGGTACTGGTCCACCGTAGTGATCACCGAATTGTTGCTTGGAGCTCACTCACCCAGCCTAAAATAAAAAAAAAACTTAACAACCCAGTGATGTAAATAAAAATTTTTAAATAGTTTAATGACTTCAATGAAAACTTTCAAATAATCTAATGATCATTTTGTAATTTTTTTAGAAGTTAAATGATTAAAATATGAACTTACTAATAGTTTGATGACTTTAGGTGTAGTTTACCAATAAATAAATGAAGAGAATTAAGGAAATGGAAAGAATATATATATATATATATATATATCTATATCTATATATATGATGCATTGTTTAGGACAATGGTATTAAGTTTGATAACTAAAAATTAGGGTTTAAACTTTGTTGTTATTATTCTTTCTAATTGTGATACATATGAAAAATATTGTTTAAATAATTAAAATTAGTAAAATAATTATTTATCATTGAATCAAGTTTGCATTGACTTTTTTTTATCATATATCATATTGATCTTTTTAAATATGATCTAAAAAATATGTTTGGGTACTAGAACTATAATTGAGCTGACCCGATTTCAAATGCCAGCAAGTTTGAGCTCAATTAAACATTTATTTTTAAGTTTGAACTGAGTTCGACAATTAAGTTTAAGGTTAATAATAGATATTAAAGATAATAATATAATATAACAATAATACTTAAAATATATATTAAAAATGAAAAACTCAATAAAATTTACAAGCTGAGAATTACTAAATTCGAATTTGATTTACAAACATCAAATTATATCTTAATATAATTTTAAAAAAATAGCTCACATTTAAAAAAAAAAATTAAAATTTTCTAAGGCCTAAAATTTTAGTCACAAAATAATTGATTTATAGTAAACAATATTTTAATTTTAACTAAAACAACAATTAATTTTAGGGTTCTATCTTAATACAAGTTACAAGTTTGTTATTGTCACTTTCATTAATTATTATTTCTTTTTCGTGAATAAATAGCTCTCCGTTATTTGAAATTGTTCTTTTTAATTTTATTTAGATTTTTGTGTAGCGTATGTTTAATTTAGTGACTTTTAAATTTTCACGTATTTTATTTTTTGTATAACTCACACGTTACACACTATTAACATGCAATTTTTGCGGCTGTAGATGTTGAATTTGCTAATGTTTATCTTTGATTTTTTGGAATGGTTTCAAAGTGGACAAGAAAGGTAGAAAGATTGGTGGGATGAAGCATAAGCTCACATTCGGAAATTTATGATTGATTTTTAAATCTCTTTCTCTTGCTTCTTTATCAATGTGTCTAAAAAAATTATACTACTAGGGGTGTGGCGGGATTTTATTTTGTTGGCTGTTTTACGAGCTTTGATTAAGAGGTGTTTCTAGTGTTTGAAATTTTAAATTATACACCTATGAAAAATAATAGAAAATATATATATAAAAATAAATATCTTTCAATACATATTTAAATTATTATTTTTGAAAATATTTCTTTTTCTTAATTACTAGTAGTTTAATTCCCATAAAATATTTTTCTTTTGAATTCTATTTTAGGATTCATTTAATCATCCAATATTAGGTTTTAATAAAAACTTTTATTGGGTTTCATGTTTTCTATCTAACCTTCATTTAAACAGTAACAATTTGATAAACAAATAACTTTTCTCTCAAGATATTTTATGAGAAATATCACGATATTTATAGGGAAAGATTTTACAGTAACACTTTTTAAGTTGATGATATTTTATGAGAAATATTTTTATTTTTTATCGTATTATATTGTGATGTTGTAATTTTGTATTAAAATATTTAGTGATTATAAATTTTGTTTTTATTTTGGAGAATACAATTTATGGTATGTGTAAAAAGCTATTCATTAAATTATTGAGTTAATGATAACTTCTTTCTAAGTTGTTGTTGTTCTTTTTTATATTAGTTCATTTCATTATAATTATTTTTAGATTTTTTTTGTTGGGAATAAAATTTTGACAACCTAAGTGATTAATTTTGATATGTATTATATATCAATTCATATCATTTTAATTTTAGTTTAGAGTAAAAAATGTATTTAGCTAGGGGCGGAGTTAGAAAATCTTTTAAGAGGCGGAATAAAGTTGTATATTTTTATGATAGTAAAAGTGAAATTTTATCATTTTAATAGTCTATATCTTTATAATTTTTAAAGGATTAAATCAATTTTTCTCATTCTTAAGGGGGCCCAAAGTGTAATTTTACCATATACTATTTAAATTTTTTTAAAATTATAAGAGGACTAAGGGTGAAATTTTTCAATTTAGGGGGGACCAAGGGCCCTGCTAGCCCCTTTAGCTCTGCCCTTGTATTTAGCCACACCCAATTCTAATGGAAGTTTAAACTCTTTATACACAACTTATCATTGATTCAAAAAATTCATTCTTTTTGCCAATTGAATTTTAACTCAATTGGTATGGCCATTTTTGTCAATACAAAACGGCATGAGTTTGAATGCGCTGAAATACATTATCATCCTCTTTATGGGTTAGGGAGGGGCTATAAGTAGTTGTAGACATTGTGTAGAAAAAAAAAACCATTTTTTTAATAAAAATATTAGGTTTCTATGCCCATTAAATCTTTTTTTTTCCTTTTTTCTTTAGAAAACCTAATTACCTACATTTAAGTATTAAGTATTCTGTATTTCCTAAACTTCATTGGTATATAAAACATGTTCTCTATACAAATCTACACACTAAAATAAAAAAGGAGATGAATGGTTTTTCTTCTCCAGTTCAAGGTGCAATTAATTTAAAATTTTCAATTAATAAAATTTATTTAATTAAAAATCTATTCTCGTCTCAGTTGGACATCTAAGTTGGCATTTAAAACCCATTTAGACTACCACGTAGGATTGCAGTTAGGGAAGTAACGGAGGTTAACAGCAAAGTGACCACTTCGTAACAAAACGATAATATAAGTGACTAAAACATAACATTTCAAACATAAATGACTAAAATGTAATCTAAGGCAAACAAAAATGTAACACCCCTAGCCCTTATATGTCGCCGTAATAGGGTTATGGAGTATTACTGGACTTTTTCAATCAAATACAAATATTTCATATCGTTTAACATACGTATCAGAAATCAATCATAATCACTCATATTGTCCCTTATATGAGCCCTCGAGGCCCAAAATACACGTTAGTAATGAATCGGGATTAATCAAAAACTCCGAGAATTTTTCGCAAAATTTCAAAATTTTCCTTAAGTGTAAGGGACACAAGCCCGTGTGACCAGGCCATGTGGCTCACACGGCCAAGAGACATGCCCGTGTCTTAGGCCGTGTGGGCATTCCATGTGGGGCACACGGCCATGTCCCAGATCGTATCTATACCTGTATAACTCTCTGACTTGGGTCACACGGCTAAGCCATACGCCCGTGTGCTAGGCCGTTTGAGCATACTAATTTATGAAATTAAGGTGCAGGGGTCACATGGCCAAGCCACACGCCCGTGTGCTAGGCCGTGTGAAAATACCTAGGCATTTTGTTTCTCAATTTTAAGGATGCAAGGGACACACGGCCAGACCACACGCCCATGTACTAGGCCGTGTGTCACACACGGTTGAGACACACGCCCGTCTCTCTGCCCGTGTGGACGAAAATAGGTCATCTTATGGCCACATTCCTCACCCATTTTTTATTTTAACCTAAACTGATAATACTCTAGAACAACATATTTTATGTGCTAATTGCATGATTATTTTGAGTATGATCCTACTAATTTGGATTATTTTGTGGTATTTTATCTTTCAGAGACTAAATTAGAGGCAAGAGGAAATTTAAAGGCAAAAAGTGCGAATTTGAAGATATAATGGGCCAACAGGTAAAGAAAGAGAGAAGTGGTGCCAAAAATGCAAAATGGAAAATCCAAGGACAAAAATGCAAAAGAAGAGATTTTATAGCACAAGACTCTATTTTAATTTCAATTATATTAGGATAATTATTAAGGATTTTTATTAGATTTAAATTTAGGATTTGTTTTCATTTATCTTTAATTAGAGGTGTTCATGGGCCAGGCCGGGTCGGTTCAGACCGAGCTCAACTAAAAAATCATGCCCATTTATTGGGCTTGGGCTGGGCCGAGCCCAAAAAATGGGCCTAAAATTTTGTCCAAACCCGACCCGGATAAAAATACTAAAACCCGGGCCCGACCCGGCCCGTCCACATTAATTTTTATATTATTTTTAAATATATATATAATACATTAAAAATACTAAAAATATCAAAATAAATATTTTCCAACAAATTGAAAATAAATTTTAAAAATATGTAGACTTAAATAACACTAAGATAGATGCAACTTAACAAGCAAATGCCTCTAAAATAATAATAAAATTAACAAATGCCTTTAAAATAATAACAAAATTAACAATAAAACAAGTTTTATACAATATCCAAACAATAACAACAAAATAATAGTCAGATAATAGTAAAATGGTAACAAAATAGGGAGAAAACAACAAAAAAATAACATTCAAAAAAAAAGTGCAGATTTTTTTTGTCCTTTAGTGAATTCGGGCCGGGCCGGACCTGAGCTAAAAATACCTTACCCGAGGCCCGGCCCATTTTTAAAACGGGCTTTATTTTTTGTCCAAGCCCATTTTTAGGGCCTATATTTTTGCCCAAACCCTCCTACATTTCGGGCGGGCCTTCGGGCCGGGCCAGGTAGCCCAACCGATGAACACCTCTATCTTTAATTATCTTTGTATATTTGTATTTATCTTTTAGAATTTAATTAGGAATAGACTAGGTTTTCTAGTACTATAAATAGGGGATGGAGTGGCACATATTTGATATCTCTTTTTTTTCTGTAAACACTCCCTCTTTCAAAAACTGTCTTTTGTTCTCTCCATATGTTCTTCAATAAAAATCTCATTTCTATTATATTTATTTCTTTCCTAAAAATCATGAGTCACTAAACCAATCTAGCCGAAGGTTGTCAAAATTCTCCAAAAAGGTTCATGAGGCTTAGAACCCGTACTTAGCATTCTCAATAGGGTATTCATCGCTTCTCCGCATTACGGGGCTGACGCTTCCGTCCATGTCCCTTAATAGGTGATCTTTTCAAATTGTGCAAGGAACGACCGCTTTGTACGTTTTGGGAAGGTTGCACAGTCGGTTCATTGGCTTTCTGCGCCAGAGGTTGGCGAATCCAAGAGACAAAATGGCGTGGTATTCGCCGTTGGGAAGTGATGATCTAGCAGAAGATAGTCCTTGGAGCTGGTGGTCGTAGGCATCCTCTTCCACTATAACTGGCTTATTCTGCTTGAGAAGGGTTACTTAAAAGCTAAGGATTAAACCCAAGGCAGAACGAGACAACCAGAGGCTGGAATCTCGCTACATAAGAAACTTTCTCTTCCCCAAACTCTATTTATTTTTATATTCCTCATTTTAATTTTCGTAATTTATTTAATTTCGCAATTTCAATTCACTTTAAATTCTATTTTTATTTTTCCAGATCGAAATTCTTAATTCTGTTTTTTTTATTTTTCAGGAACGCAGGTTTTCTTGGCCAAAAAATTGTCCAAGATTTCAAGAAATGAGCATTCGTACAATCTGGTCCCTGAGGATTCGACCCTACTTCCCTTTTACTATTATTTTTACTATTTTACAGGGAATATAATATTTTTGGTGCTTTCAACGACGTATCAGATTTTGGCCCGTTGCCAAGGATCGGTAACGTACTAATCTTATTTTTTGTTTCTTATGACCAGACCTGCTCCAAGAACTCTTACGTTTGATTCAGAAATTGAAAATACTGCGAGAGCTAATCGCAAGGAAACAAAGCTAAAAAAAAAAGTCAGCGGTGGTTGGGACTCAACGTAATCCACCGCCAGAAATTAGAATCGACGACGAAGCAGAGTCTAGGGTTAACGAAAACCCTACTCAAACTTTTGAAAGCGAAAAAGTAAAAGTCGATTCCCCAGAAGAAGTACTTAACGCTAGGGTTGACGGAAACTCTAATTTAGCACCTCAACTTATGACTCAGACAATTTGGCAACTGGCTGAAGCACTGGCAAAACAACCGCCACTATGCATCGTGTATCCTACTATGGATACTAATTTTGAATTAAAGTCAGGCTTGATCCAGCTACTGCCAACTTTTCGGGGGTTACAAAACGAAAATCCCCACAAGTATTTGAATGAATTCCATATTGTTTGCCTTAGTATGAAACCTCAGGGGGTAACTAAGGATCAAATTAAATTGCGTGTTTTCCCTTTTTTCCTTAGCAGATTCTGCTAGGGAATGGTTATTTTATTTACCTCCTGGATCTGTAACAACTTAGGCTGATCTGTCTTGTTTGTTTCTCTACAGGTTTTTGAGTCGCGTGCAGCCGAGTTAAGAAGAGAAATTGTGGGAATAAGGCAAAAAGACGCAGAGTCTCTGTATGACTATGGGAGCGATTTAAAAAGTTGTGTGCAAGTTGCCTACAACACGGTATAACAGAACAGTTTTTGCTCCAGTACTTTTATGAAGGCCTGAAACCCATGGAGATAAATATGGTAGACGCCACTAGTGGAGGGGCGTTGGTTAACATGACTTCACAATAAGCAAGAGACTTAATCTCCACGATGGCTGCAAATTCTCAGCAGTTCTGGGGTAATCCTGAACCCCTTAGAAGGGTTCACCAGCTAAGTAATTCAATTTTAGAAGATAAAGTTGACAAACTTACTAATATGATGAATTCTCTTATTGTAGAAAAAACAAAAATAGCCCGGTTATGCGGAATATGTGCTACCCCTGAACATACAACTGATGCATGTCCCAGTTTGAATGATGATGCTATGGCTCATTTAGATGTTGTGGGAAATTTTCCTAGGCTATCACAAAGGCGATACGACCCTTACACTAATACCTACAACCCAGGATGGAGGGATCACCCTAACTTAAGTTATGGGGTTAACCCACAATATAACCAGTCAAACCAAAATCGGTTTCCACAACAGTATCGAGATTCAGGTAATTCTCTAGAAACCATGGTCAATAAATTAGCAGCTAATGTCCTTGATTCAACAGCAAACTCTTAATTTCCAAAGAGAGATGAAGGATTTCCAACAGAAAACTGAGGCACCCATAAGGGAGTTAACTATATCAATTGAAAGATTGAACTCTTAAGGGAAGCTGCCATCACAAAAAAGAACCAAACCCGAGGCAAAACGTAAATGCAGTGACACTGTGAAGTGGAAAAGTACTGGAACCAATTCCTGGAAGGAATCTTGGCCAAGAAATCGCACAGGAAAAACCTGAAAATGACGAACAGGTCCGAGTGAAACCTTCATTATCGAAAGTCTAACCCTTATTCCCAGGACGATTAAATCAGTGTTAAAAAAGTAAGGAAGACAAGGAGATCTTTGAAACATTCAGGAATGTCGAGATCAATTTACCACTGTTGGATGCCATCAGACAGATTCCGCGGTATGCCAAGTTCCTTAAAGAGCTTTGCACCAACAAATGAAAACTAACAAGTAATGAAAATGTAAGTGTTGGTGAGAATGTATCCGCAGTGCTACAACGGAAAATGCCGACAAAATGCAAAGATAGGGGTATGTTCGCTATACCATGCAAAATAGGCCATTTGGGGATCAAGAAGGCCATGTGTTATTTAGGGGCCTTCATAAATGTTATGCCTTATTCTATTTATGAATCACTTAGAGCGGGTTTTTTGACGAAAATAGGTGTTATAATTTAGTTGGCAGACAGGTCTGTTGTGCACCCTGAAAGAGTCCTTGAGGACATACTGGTGAAGGTTAACGAACTTATTTTCCCTGCAGATTTTTATGTGATAAAGATAGAGGAGGATAACACTACTGGATCTTTGGACCTTCTGTTGGGCCGACCTTTCCTTAGTACCACTAGCACCAAGATCGATGTTCGAAGCAGAACTCTTACAATGGAATTTGATGGGGAGATCATGAAGTTTAATGTTTACGATGCTATTAGTCATCCAAGTGAAATTTTGAGCGTAAACCGTATCGACATAATTGACTCATTAGTAGATGAGACTTTTGAGTCGATTTATGAAGATAAACTTGAATTTATATCTGATGACTATGAATCTATTAATGAGTTATTATCTCCATCAAATACTAAACTTTAACCCTCTGTTGTGCAAGCTCCAGATTTGGAATTAAAGCCACTTCTCAAACATCTTAAATATGCATTTTTGGGGAAAAGTAATACCTTACCGATTATAGTTTCCAACAAACTCTCTAAGCTTGAAGAAGAAAGTTTGATCTAGGTACTAAAAAGTCATAAGGACGCGATTGGCTGGACCATTGCCGATTTAAAAGGAATAAGCCCTTTGACATGCACACACAGAATCTACTTAAAAGAAAACGCAAAACCGAGGTGAGAGGCCCAGAAGCGATTAAACCAAATATGATGGAGGTGGTAAAAAAAGAGATAATCAAGCTACTAGATGCTGGCATAATCTACCCCATTTCTGATAGCAGATGAGTAAGTCCCTTTCAAGTCGTGCCCAAGAAAACGGGCGTGACAGTAAAGAAAAATGCTAAAGGTGACTTGGTACCAACTCAAGTGCAAAACGGGTGGCATGTCTGCATTGATTACAAGAAGTTAAACTCTTACACTAGAAAAGATCATTTCCCTCTTCCTTTTATAGATCAAATGCTTGAACATTTATCAGGTAAAACTCATTTTTTTTTATCTTAACGGATACTCAGGTTTCTTCCAAATTCCAGTCGCACCAGAGGATCAGGAAAAGACCACTTTTACATGCCCGCTCGGCACTTTTGCATACAAAAGGATGCTATTTGGACTTTGTAACGCACCAGCCACATTCTAAAGATGCATGATAAGTATATTTTTTGAATACGTGGAAAAAATTATTGAAGTTTTTATGGATGATTTTACTGTGTATTGAAATTGTTTTGATGAATGCCTTAAAAACCTCACGATAATTTTGAATAGGTGCATATAATTTAATCTTTTCTTGAACTATGAAAAGTGTCATTTTATGGTAGACAAGGGTCTGATTCTAGGTCATATAGTTTCTGCCAAGGGAATTGAGGTTGATAAGGCCAAAATTGACATTATTAATTCTTTGCCATATCCCTCCATTGTAAGGGAAATTCATTTTTTCCTTGGCCATGCAGGGTTCTATAGGTGTTTTATAAAGAACTTCTCGAAAATAGCTGAACCACTATGCGAGTTATTACAGAAGGACAAGAAATTTGAGTTTGGCCTAAAATGTAAGTAGGCTTTCAACACACTCAAGCAGAAATTGGTTTCCGCCCCTATAGTGCAAGCGCCAGATTGGAAATACCCTTTTGAAATTATGTACGATGCAATCAAACGCAGTGTGGGGGCCGTGTTAGGGTAAAAGATAGACAAAGAGCCCCATGTCATTTGCTATGCCTCAAAAACCCTAGATGCTGCACAAAGCAACTACACCACTACAGAAAAAGGACTCTTAGCAGTTGTATTCGCTTTAGATAATTTTCGATCTTATTTATTGGGATCTAAAGTGATTATTTTTTCTGACCATACAGCTCTTAGGTAGTTGATCGCAAAGAAAGAAGTGAAACCAAGGCTCATTAGATAGATTCTGCTGCTCCAAGAATTTGACATCGAAATTCGTGATAGAAAAGGATGTGAAAACCTAGTGGCTAACCACTTGAGTAGGATAAAAACTCTATTTGATGATATTCCTATAAAGGATAAGTTCCCTGATGAAAGCTTATTTTCGACCGAGACTCATTATCCATGGTATGCAGATATAGTTAATCTCTTAACCACAGGATCGTTACCCACTGAGTTTGCACGTTCCGTGAAGAACAAGCTTAGACGGGAAGCTCGGTATTACATTTGGGACGACCCATACTTGTGGAAACATTATTCAGATCAGATAATAAGACGATGTGTTTCAGAAATCGAGGTAACCTCTATCCTTACTTTTTGTCATACAGAAGCTTGTGGAGGTCACTTTGGCCCTAAAAGACAGCTCACAAGGTATTGGAGTGTGGGCTATATTGGCCCACAATTTTTCGCGACGCATATAACTTCTGTAAGTCTTGCGATAAATGCCAACATACAGGTAATGTCACAAAACGAAATCAAATGCCCCTATCCCTGATTCATGTATGTGAGATTTTTTATGTATGGTGCACCGATTTCATAGGCCCATTTATTTCTTCATTTGGAAACATATATATACTTCTTGTAGTAGACTATGTTTATAAGTGGATAAAAGCAAAGCCCACTCGCAATGATAATGCTAAAATTGTTGTGGAGTTTCTAAAACGAACTATTTTTTCTAGGTTTGGCACACCTCGAGCTTTGATCAGTGATCATGGTACCCACTTTTGCAACAAGGTCATTGAGGTAACATTATCAAAATATAGAGTTCATCATCATATAGCAATAGCCTACCATCCCCAAATGAACGGCCTAGCAGAGATTTTGAACAGGGAGATCAAGTCCATTTTGGAAAAAAACTATTTGGCCCAACCGAAAAGATTAGAGTCTTTGGCTCAATGACGCGCTTTGGGCCTATCAGACGGCGTATAAGGGACCGATTGGTATGACCCCGTATCAATTTGTTTTTGGTAAAGCATGTCATCTACCAGTAGAACTGGAGCATAAAGCTTATTGGGCTATTCGGCAATGTAACATGGAGTTAGAGCCCGCAGGGAAGGTAAGGAAATTGGACATTCAAGAATTGGAGGAAATTCATAATGATACCTACGAGAATGCTCGCATTTATAAAGACAAAAAAAAGCTGTTTCATGATAAGAAAATAGCTTAGAAGTATTTTTCGATAGGACAAAAAGTTTTGTTTTATAACTCTGTATTAAAGCTATTTTTAGGTAAGCTTTGATCTCGGTGGCAAGGACATTTTATTGTGACCGAAGTATTTACGCATGGCGTGGTTGAAATAGAGAATGAAGAATCGGGAAAGCGGTTTATAGTCAATGGCTAACGGTTAAAGCCATTTTGCCAAAATTTTTAGGCCTACACAGTCGAAAAAATTCTGTTAGAGCCACCATAGGACCATTCATGGTGTCGAGCTAACGACGTTAAACAAGCGCTTATTGGGAGGCAACCAAATTTTTAATTTTTTAATTTTTATTTTTATTTATCTTATTATTTTATTATTTATTATTTTCAGATATTAATAAAATTCTCTTCTTCTAGGTAAACCGAAATGAAGATAGGGAGAAAGGAGAAAAGACAAACCTGCAGCCAAACAGCTCCTATTCCAGCCCTTGTTCCACTCCTATTCCAGCCCAAAATGCCTTATCCTTGCCCTAAACCACCCTAATCCTGCAGCCAAACATCACCCTTCAGCCAACTAAAAACACCCAAACCAAAATTTTTTCCCCCATTTTTTTCCTCTAGCCGCTGAAATACTCTCCCTCACCCCTCACCGTCGATTTGCTGTAATCCATGGTGCGCACAAGGAGCCACGCCACCGCCGAGCCCTCTTTTACCATAAACCACTGCCGTTGTCATTTCGCCACCCTAAGCTGTCGATCTCACCAACTGGGCCTCCTCTTCTTCTTCTTCTCCGACGCGTACCTCCCCTCCATCGCCTCCTCACAATTCGCACTCCACGATGCCGTCTTCTCCACCCCCAACACCGACCGTGCCGTCCTCCTCTCCATCGCACGCCACAATGTCGCAGTCTTCTTCTCCCCCACAAGACGAAGCGGCTTCCTTTTCTCCGTTTCGTACGACGCCAGTGCTGTCCCCCTCTCCGCCGCACACCACACAACCTCCGTCGCCTTCTCCTCTAAATGTTGAACCCGTTCTCTGCCTACCACCACTGGTGCAAATATGAGCACCCAAGTCTTCACAACGCCGGCATCTATGTCGACCAACATGGCCGATAGCCCAACCAACACCACCGAGCACCGATTCCTCTAGTGAACCTGAATCGACTCAACACCGACGTCGACGACGACCACTATGCCGTTCGGCCCAACCAGCAACCGCACCCACGGGATGTTTCTCCGACTCCAGCGCCAATAGTTACCAACAGCCCACTTCAGATGAAAATCGTGATGACCAACACCCACTGCCCACTCGTGGACGCACCTACCGATCTCGAGCAAATGTGTTACCTCCTGAGTGCCATTTATACGGTAACTTAGTCTTCGATACTATTACTAGCCGGAACAGGTATGATCATTTACGCCATAAACAACTCGTACCTTGCAAGTGTTTATCATTTCCTATTTTGGATGCTTTACGTATTGGAACTGATGTTACCAATTATTTTCGCAATGTTAGTTGGATTGGAAATTTTGACATTACTCACTGTGCCTACTATGAGTTGGTTTTGGCATTTTATTCCACATTTCATTTTCAGCGACACAGTAATATTTCATTGGATACACCTAGTATTGTTAAATTTCAGTTACTTGGTACCTTGTATAAACTATCCCTTACTGATTTTAATATTACACTATCTTTTGTAACTGAGGATTATACTATGAGTATTGCTACTTTTCGTACAGATTTTAGAGCTGACGAGGCCTTTGCGTTACTAACTGATAATGCCGAATCTATGTATAGCCCAAAAACATCTAAGGATTTATGGTTTCGTAACCCCGCCTTATGTTACATACACCGTTATTTAGCTTACAATTTTTCAGGCCGTCGAGATGCTCCGGCTACCGTCTCGAAGACAGAATTATTCTTATTATGGTGTATGTATACCGGTCATCTGTTAAATTTGAGCTATTGGTATACGCTCTAATTCAAACATGTTATAAAGGCAAAGCGACCTCTAATTTTAGGCTCTTTTATTACACAGCTATTATTTTCTCTGCATGGTACTAGTGCTCCTATTTCAGAATTACATGTTTCTTGTCAAACCGACCCTTTGGATGCTCGATGTCTCGATTCGATGGGATTACTTTTTGGCACTCCATCTTCCTTCCAATTTGTCCCGCCAGGCATTCGCTCCGCACCGACTGAACGAGTCTTTCGATGACCAAGTCAGAACAACGCGCCCACTCACACCCAACCTTTGATGACCTTTGAACAACGCTTAGAGCATATCGAAGCTTTACTCGACACTTTTAGCCAGCAACTAGCTGATCTCATTGCCATTATGCGCGACCGACAGTATTACACGGGGAGTTCCTCTTAACTTTTTCCATCTATTTGTTTCTTTTCTTCCACATCAAGGACAATGTGTTTTAAGTAGGGGGAGGTACTCCTCGTAATTACTGTCATTTTATCTGCTATTTTTGTTGTTACTGCTGTTTTTGTTGTTGATGATGCCCATACTTATTTTTTTTAGCATATTCTTTTTTTTTCATGCCCAAGAATTTGACCACGACTTGCCCACTGTTTGACCCACATGCATGATTCTTATCTACTGAGTTAATTATGATTTTGCTTGATAGATTTCATCTCCACTGTTTTTTTTCTTTTAGTTTAAATAATTATGATTAATGGAGTTAACCCTATCTTGATTTTGGTAAATTTGATTAAGTCTAAATACAAGAGGATACTTAATACTATTGCATGCTCAAAATATACTCATGACTATTAAGGTGATTACTAAAACCTATTATTGACACTTGACTTTTTTTTTCTAGGTCCTCCAAAATTAAAATTTTGTTTAATAATAATGTTTCTGTGGTTATGAGTGCAGCTTAAGACGTAACTAGCTGAGTAACCGGGGTAGGGTGCTTGGGTTGTCATCCTATTTCGCGTCAAAAGGTTGTGTGACGTGTTAGGTAAAACTCCGCTAACCGGAATTAATTCTTAAGAATGTGTTGGGCTGAGTAACCGGGGTGAGGTGCTTGGTTGTCATCTCTCTTCGCGTCAAAAGGTTCGATATGTTCTTAAGAAAAATAAAAATTAGGAATGTGTTGGGCAGAGTAACCGGGGTGGGGTGTTTGGCTGTCATCTCTTTTCACGTCAAAAGGTTCAATATTTTCCTAAGTGAAAGTAAATAAATAAAGTTGAAATTAAAGTAAAAAAAAAAGAAGAAAAAAATAAATATGCATTAATAAAATTTGGGGACTAAAGGGAGAAATAAATAAGGTATCTTGATAGGTTTGGTAACTTACCTAATTTTTATGAAATAATCCAAGTCGATCCTAATTTTTTTGTGTTAATTGGAACACTTTTTCAATTTTACTTAAATCAAGCTAAGGGTTCTCTTTATTTTTCATATGCATTTTGACTAATTTTTATAAAACTTTGGAGTAGTATTTCTTTCATTGCAGGATTTAATTTTCATAGTGGATATGAACCATACTTGAGGGCAAGCATGGGTTAAGTAGGGGGAATTTGATAATACTCTAGAACAACATATTTTATGTGCTAATTGCATGATTATTTTGAGTATGATCCTACTAATTTAGATTATTTTGTGGTATTTTATCTTTTAGGGACTAAATTGGAGGCAAGAGGAAATTTAAATGCAAAAAGTACGAATTTGAAGATATAATGGGCCAACATGCAAAGAAATAGAGAAGTGGTGCCGAAAATGCAAACATGGAAGACCCAAGGACAAAAATGCAAAAGAAGAGATTTTATAGCACAAGACTCTATTTTAATTTCAATTATATTAGGATAATTATTAAGGATTTTTATTAGATTTAATTTTAGGATTAATTTTCATTTATCTTTAATTATCTTTATTTATTTATATTTATCTTTTAGAATTTAATTAGGAATAGACTAGGTTTTCTAGTACTATAAATAGGGTATGGAGTGCCACATATTTGATATCTCTTTTTTTTCTGTAAACACTCCCTCTCCTAAAAACTCTGTCTTTTGTTCTGTCCATATTTTCTTCAATAAAAATCCCATTTCTATTATATTTATTTCTTTCCCAAAAATCATGAGCCACTAAACCAATCTAGCCTAAGGTTGTCAAAATTCCCCAAAAAGGTTCATGAGGCTTAGAACCCGCACTTAGCCTTCTCAACAGGGTATTCATCGCTTCTCCGCATTACGGGGCTGACGCTTCCGTCCATGTCCCTTAATAGGTGATCTTTTGAACTTGTCTAAGAAACGGCCGCTTTGTACATTTTGGGAAGGTTGCACAATCGGTTCGTTGGCTTTCTGCGTCAGAGGTTGGCGAATCCAAGAGACAAAATGGCGTGGTATTTGCTGTTGGGAATTGATGATCTAGCAGAAGATAGTCCCATAAAAGCGATTATTGGCTAGAGTCAGGCTCCGCCAAATTTTAATTCTAAATCTTTGGAGCTAGTGGTCGTAGGCGTCCTCTTCCCCTATAACTAGCTTATTCTGCTCGAGAAGGGTTACTTAAAAGCCAAGGATTGAACCCAAGGCGGAATGAGACAACCGGTGGCTGGAATCTCGCTACATAAGAAACTTTCTCTTCCCCAAACTCTATTTATTTTTATATTCCTCATTTTAATTTCCGTGATTTATTTAATTTCGAAATTTCAATTCACTTTAAATTATGTTTTTATTTTTCCATATCGAAATTCTTAATTCTGTATTTTTTTTATTTTTCAGGAACGCAGGTTTTCTTAGCCAAGAAATTGTCCAGGATTTCAAGAAACGAGTATTCGTACAATCTGGTCCCTGAGGATTCGACCCTACTTCCCTTTTACTGTTATTTTTACTATTTTACAAGGAATAGGATATTTTGGGTGCTCTCAACAACACATCAAATTTTAGCGCCATTGTCGAGGATCGATAACGTACTAGTCTTGTTTTTTTGTTTTTTATGACCAGATCTGCTCCAGGAACTATTGCGTTTGATTCAGAGATTGAAAAGACTGCGAAAGCTAATCGCAAGGAAACAAAGCTAAGAAAAAAGCAGTCAGCAGTGGTTGGGACTCAAAGTAATCCACTGCCAGAAATCAGAATAGACGACGAAGCAAAGTCTAGGATTAACGAAAACCCTACTCAAACTTTTGAAAGCAAAAAAGTAGAAGTCGATCCCCCAGAAGAAGTGCTTAACGCTAGGGTTGACGGAAACCGTAATTTAGCACTTTAACCTATAACTTAGACAATTCGGCAACTGGCCGAAGCACCGGCAAAACAACTGCCATTATGCATCGCGTATCCTACTATGGATACTGATTTTGAATTAAAGTCAGGCTTGATCCAACTACTGCCAACTTTTCGAGGGTTACAGAACGAAAATCCCCACAAGCATTTGAAAGAATTTCATATGGTTTGCCTTAGTATGAAACCTCAGGGGGTAACTGAGCATTCATACAATCCGGTCCCTGAGGATTTGACCCTACTTCCCATTTACTGTTATTTTTACTATTTTATAGGGAATAGGATATTTTTGGTGCTCTCAACGATGCATCATAAGCACTTCAAATTTCATACTCATAGGCCATAACAAGACCTTCAATACAACCAATTCCTAGCTCTAAAAATGTCATATTATCTCATATATCATAGCATTTAAAAATTTACCATATTAATTAAAAATACATATTCACATACTTATGCTAAGTGTATCATACTTTCTCAATCACCAACATGCCTATAAACTATCCATCATTTACCCATACCAAGCCCATATCAAGCATGATAAACTACCTACATATGTGTATAAGTTCATTGTAAGAAAATAAACAAAATGTAATTCATGACATATACACAACCAACTTCGATTAAGCCTACACTAACCCTATACATGTCATATAAACCATAATGTACATTGCAAAAACTACCGGAACAAGTTGGATAGTATGACTTGAAGTGTCGGTCCAATCTCCCTACCTCATGTTAATCTACAAGAACGTTAAACAACACAAGTAAGCTTAATGAAGCTTAGTAAGTTTGATAGGTTAAACATAAATCTTACCGAACTTACTATAACACATCAATTAAATAAATTCATTCAATGTAAATACCCCGCCAATCACAACTTTAATCGATGAATACACTTATTTCGGATCAATACCAATAACAAGCATTAAATCTTTCAATTTCAATTTCATAGGTCACTTACCCAATCTTACCAAATTGAAGAACTGCTTACGAATAAGAGTACATTGTTTTCAGAAGCCCGAAGGCTGAATAGAAGCACATAAGTGGTAAACAGAAACCCATAAGGGTTGAACGAAAGCTCGTAAGAGCTAAACAGAAACCCATAAGGGTTAAACAGAAGCTCGTAAGAGCTGAATAGAAACCCATAAGGGTTAAACAGAAGCTCGTAAGAGCTGAACAGAAACTCATAAGGGTTAAATAGAAGCTCGTGAGAGCTAAACGAAAAGTAAACACGAAAGTTCGCAACAAATGTTAAACCTCAGTTTACTTGGGTAATTTGACGTCAATTCCTCCAATGCCGTCAATTCATCGATTGCTAAATGTACTCATATCCCGCGTTCCATTTAATCCGAACATTCAATTCAATTTTGTAACTTTAACAATATTTTATTTTCAACAATAGAATAAATATATAATACCATTCATCAATTCAATATAAATCTTAAATTTTAACCGTACGAACTTACCTAGATTAATTTGTAAGATTTGCAGAAGTTCAGGGATTATTATGCTAATTTTTCTTTTTTCACGAGTGTCTACAGGCTCTTAATTTGAAGTAAAAATATGAAAAACCAGCTTGGGGAGCTCTCCTATGGCTATTTTTGGTTGAGAATTGAAGAAGAACTGCCTAGAAACCTTTAGATTTTTAATTTGATACTTTAAATTTCATTATTTCCAATTTTACCCTTTTAATCACATCATTTTGTCATTTTTTTGTGCTTATGCCGCCTCAGCCACTTCACTTAGGCTCAATTACTCTTTAAGTCCTCCTTATTTACCATTTAAGTCATTTAATCACTATTTGTTTTAATTAGCAAGTTTTGCACATTTTTCAATTTTGTCCTTTTTAATTAATTAACTATCAAAACATTAAAATTTTCTAACGAAACTTTAATACTACCTTAATGACACTCCTTAAATATTTATAAAAATATTTACGGCTCGGTTTATAGAAATGAGGTCTCGATACCTCATTTTCTAAATCGCTTGACCTAATAAATCCTTATAAAACACAAATTACTAATGCAAAAATCTTTCTAAAATCATATTTGACTCGTAAATACTAAATAATAAAATTTACGAGCTTATTCGTTAGATTTGGTAGTCTAGAAACTACTCTTTTCTAACACTACTAAAAATTAAGTTGTTATAAAAAGTGACTATATTTATAGTTTACTTAATATTATATTATTCAATCGATATAATTATTTTAGTTTTAATCTAAAAATTATAAATTATTATAACTTTTACATCCATTTATTAATTATATCAAGGCAATATTACTAATATATATATATGGATGACGTTTATTGTACCCAATTATTTATTACTCTCTTCCCACCGTTTAAAGTTGTATAATCCGTTACATTTATAAATGAAAAACGTGAATAAGGGAGCCTTTTTGTTTTCACGTGTTATGTTTGGGTTTTTAATAGTAAGCACTAATTTATTTTTGGTTTTAAATTCGAATTTTATGAATAAAAAAATTAATTGTGTAAGAACTTTATTTCTTGTTTAAGGGTTTAATCTTGTTCGACTCTAATACATAGGTTGACATTTGGGGTTAATTAGTCCAACCTCTAAAATATAAAATTTTAATTTAATATATGATAAGATTATACTTTAACCCTCAAAAGGATAAAAATTATAAATATATAAGTTATTAAAATTTTAAAATTGTATTTTTAGTTTTCATAAAAATATACAACTTAATTCTAGCCCTCCTGAAATTTATTTTTTTCGATATAATACCTACAACTACCCATAGCTCCTCTTTAACCCATAAATAGGAGGGTAATACGCTTCAACGCATTCAAACCTATATCCTCTTGCATTGACAATAATACTCATAAAAGAGAATCATAAGTATAGGTTTGTATGTACAAATGATTTCTCAAAAGGAATGGAGAAATAAAGAAATTATTACATGTATTTAGGTTAAATTAAAAAAATGATAATTATCTCATTGATAAGTGAAATATATCATAATTTATTAATTTTGGTCATAAAATTTGAAGGAAAAAAATCATTACCACCAATCATAATCCATAGATTAATTCCTAATATTTCTCCACAATTTTCTAATGATAATTTAGGTAAGAGACATAAATAATAATTTTGATACTATTAGATATGTTTCAATCACACATAATTCCAAATATTATCACTTCACTTTATGAGAACTTATAAATTAATCCTTTGTATTTTAATTTTTCAAAATTTAATTTCTGTACTTAATGAAAACTAAAATATTAATCTAATTTCTGAGAATAAAGTTAAAATATATTCTTAGTCCTATACTTGTATAAAATTCAAGATTTAATTCTTGTATATATAACGTGGTATCTAACTTATAAAAACTACCAAAAACGATAATGATTAGATTAAAATTTTAAATTTTAAAATACAAAGACCAAATCTCAAATTTTAACCCTTACTTAACTACTTATATTTACTAATTCCTTTCATTAATAATGTGATTTAAAAATGTTATTCAATTAACTTATCAATAAAATTTAAAATTAGCCCTTAATAAAGAATGAAGTTTGGCCGTAAATGGCAAGTTATTCCTTGAATTTTCCAACTCATATAAAATTTTTCTTGGGAAAACGCACATAGGAGATACAAATTCCAACCTTTCAAGTTTTCTTCTTCTCTCTCTCTCTCTCTTTGCTCTGTTTTTTTCTCTGTTTGGGTCTGAAAAATCCATAAAACAGAGCACTTAAACATAACCAAATCATTACCAAAAGTCAACAACAACATGCAATAGAAGTTATATTTAAAGGGTTTTTTTTTCTTATAAACATGGTTGATCCAACTTCATTTTCATATCTTTAATTAAATTGACAGCTTCTTTTTGTTTTTGCCCTTAAGTTACCAAATTGAGTGAACAAAAAACAGAGACAGCAAATGAAAAACGAAGAACAAGCACGTTTCTTGTTTGGGATTTCACTCTCTGATTTACCTAAATGGAAACAGTTTCTTATTTGTTCTTCTGGGTTCTTCTTTGGTTACCTTGTTAATGGCGTTTGTGAGGTATTTTTTTTATTTTTCTTTTTGTTTATGTGAATTCTGCGGGAAAAGCCTGGGAAAAAAAGGAAAAGTCTTGGTGTTGGATTTTGTCTTTTTGTTGAAGAGATATGTGAGTCACTCAAATGTACAAGTGTAAATGATTGAGTTGATTCTTTTTTCTTTTCTTTTTCTTTTCTTAGCAACCAAACAGAGCTTAATGCATGATCTAGTAATGGTGACTAATTATTTTTGCTACTTTTCAGGAATATGTATACAACAGACTCCAGTTCAGGTAATTGCTATTGTTTTTCTTCAAAGGGGCGGATTCTATTTAGGGAGGTTGACTTCTTTCGAAGAAGATTGATAACTGTCAATATTATCTCTGAATTGAGTTGAGGTTTTATCTTCGAAAAAAAATTCGAATGTCTGAAGAGGTCAATATAGTACGGGTACACAAAGTGGGAGTCACTCACCACACATGATCACCCATCAAAGGAAAGGGTGGGTTTGAATCCCCAACCTATAGGACATAGTTCACCAGAGGGGAACATAGTATTCAAGGACAAAATTTGACTTGTTGTAGAATTTGTCAACTCCAAATTGACAAACCTTTTAAACGAGTCAATATTGTCTTTGGATTAGGTCGAGGTTTTGTTATTAGACTCGCCAGAAAGCCTAATTGATTGAAAAAGGCTATCTGTATGTGTGTTCACAGCGCGAAAGTGCATCACCAACTCGGTTTGTGCATGATGCAAATGGTGGCAATTTACTATTAGCAGGGTTTGAAACCCCAACCTACAGGATATAGGTCACTAGAGGGGAGACATGGTACTTAATGACAATACCAACTCGTTGAGAAGTCTGTTAACTCTGGACTGATGACAATTCGTAGATCTTTCTAGAAAAAACCAACCTATGTTAATTTCTTTATCACTGGTTTTGTCAAAATTTTTTGTTGGTCAAGTAATGATGTTGTTTTCATTGTGTTTCAGCTATGGGTGGTACTTCACATTTGTTCAAGGATTTGTATATCTCTTCCTAATTTATCTTCAAGGTTTCACCCCAAAACAAATGGTGAATCCATGGAAGACTTATGTGAAACTCTCTGCAGTTCTTATGGGTTCTCATGGGCTCACAAAAGGGTCTTTGGCTTTTCTTAATTACCCTGCTCAGCTCATGTTCAAATCCACCAAGGTAAATACACACCATATTCATGCATTAATGTTTTAGGGTTAATTTAACCAGATGTCCTCAAACTATTCTTAACCCTGAACTCTTAGCACCTTTAGTTGCATCCTTAGAGTAATGGTTTGGACTTTATCCATCAACTCGGGTGTTCAATGTCAACTCAAGTATGATGTTGAACATATTTATTGTATTAACAATTTGGACCCGAGGTGGCCCCTAAAATAGGAAATTTTTTTTTAAACCCTCTAAATTTGTAAAGTTATGAGTTAATACTTGGCTAAAATTACCCTCAAGAATGATAAAATTGTGATTTAGTTCTTATAAAAACAATGATAAATTGTATTTTAGCTCTCATAACAAATTTAATTTAATTAAAACATTTTAGACCTGCTTCATGTTAGAGTCAAACTGTTATTTTACAAATACTTTTGAGGACTCAATTAAAACATTTTAAAGTTTAGGACCAAATTAGAATTTGGGTATAAGGATCTTCAATGCAATTAACCCATTTCTGATTTTTTGAAGTTTTTTTAAATGTTCATAGGTTCTACCAGTGATGGTAATGGGTGCTTTCATACCAGGTTTAAGACGAAAATACCCAGCACATGAATATATTTCAGCAATTCTTTTAGTAGTGGGATTGATTCTCTTCACTTTAGCCGATGCTCAAACATCCCCAAATTTCAGTGTCGTCGGCGTAGTGATGGTCACCGGTGCTCTGGTAATGGATTCCTTTCTCGGCAATTTGCAAGAAGCTATCTTTACGTTAAACCCAGAAACGACACAGGTGATAATTTTTTCATGCTTTAATGCTTAAAAAAAAATTCGGGTCTTTCATCGAAATATTGTGACTTTGAATTTATTGCCTTTTACGTGTTTGTATAAATGCGTAGATGGAAATGCTTTTTTGCTCGACGGTGGTTGGTTTGCCGTTCTTGATTCCGCCCATGGTATTAACGGGAGAGCTGTTCAAAGCATGGAATTCATGTTCACAGGTAGACATTGTACATATTTATAAACCTTTGGTCAATTTCTATAGAAGATCCTATAATATGCTTTTTTTTCAGATTTGGTCCCTATATGATTTGGTCATAACCTAATGAAGGGAAAATGTATAATAGTTTTATAGTGACAGATGTATATATGCCATGTCATCACATGCTTGAAATAATAAGTCACGAAATTAACAAAAAAAAAAAAAAATGGCCCTTATAACTAAGGTAGTCAGTTTCGTACAAGTACTACACGACCTAGTATGGGTTAGTATTGACCATATTGGTATCGGTTGGTCAACTTTGCCCGCATAGGTTGAAATACAAAAATATTTTTAATTTCTTCCTATTTATTTTGAATGATAAATCCTAATTGGTTCATCAAAGCAGACCAGTATGTCCACCGGTACTTCCTTCAGGACTAAAATTAGACATTTCGAAAATCAGAAAACTAGAAAGGATCAACTTACATTAGAGGACTAAATCTGTTAAACATGCATGGTAGAAGGACTTTTTATAGAATTTGACCTGTAATCTTTGAACCCTGAAAATCTAAAACGAATGTCATGTTTTGAGCAGCATTTGTACGTGTATGGCGTGCTGGTGTTTGAAGCAATGGCCACATTCATTGGACAAGTTTCAGTCCTTTCTCTCATTGCCATTTTTGGTGCAGCCACCACAGCAATGGTATGTAGGGTGCTAATGAAGAAAACATTTGCACATGTTGTCGGTAAAAGTACTAGGTACTCGTATTAAGAGAAGAGAAGGATCGATTTGCTCTTTAATCTAACGTATATGGACTAAATTACCAATTTTTTTAATTAAAGGAGTAAAATGCAATTCAACTCTTAATAAAAAACTTCCATGATACTTTTACCATTGTTATCCACTTTATTTTAACATGTTGTGTCTCACAGGTCACAACTGCAAGAAAGGCAGTGACATTGCTGTTATCATACTTGATATTCACCAAGCCATTGACTGAGCAACATGGGAGTGGGCTTTTGCTTATAGCCATGGGGATCACTTTGAAACTCTTGCCGATGCCGGTCGATAGCAAACCAGGTTATAAACGAGTGTCGAGTTCTGTTGCAGGTGAAGAAGCGAGGAATGGACCAGAAGTCGAAGAGAAAAATAACCTGGTTTAATGTTGCGCCCAAGGATTTGGTGTTTGTATTATTTGAAATTTAGTTTTTTTTTTTTTGTTTATATATTTTGATATGGTATAATTTGTTTTCTTTAGTTTTATAACGTTATTAGTTTGTTTAAATAGTTTACACTGTTATTTTTTTTCTGTTGAAATTTTGACATGGATCAAATTATTCAAAGTAAGGATGAAATTATGTCAAAATGAAGTGCATGGATTTAATTTCTAATTTGAGTATAGTAAAGGTACTAAAAACATAATTTGACTTTATTATTGTTATTTCCTAATTAATTGTAATTTTTTTAACAATCTCATTATAGGTTTAGCGCACTCGAACTAACGTCTTCCTGTATTAATAACAACAATATCCATGCGAATCGAACTAAAATTTAATCAATAATTAATTGTAGTTAAATATGTGGATTCTTCTCTAAATTTATTTTAATTAGTTACTTGTTGAGTTAATTATTCGATTCAATACTTATAATGATTAATTCTATTGGAAATGTCATAGTTTCCTTCTTCTTTTTTCTTTAATTTAGAAAAAGAACACAATCAAATTTAAAAGGATTATCACTTCTATAATATTATTAGTTAAATCAAATAATTAGTAAGTGTTAAAACGGGTTAAATCATTTGGACTATTGGCATTATAGAAGCCAACAATTAAATTCTATAAGATTAATATATAAAGACTAAATTCGAAAATTGAGAATAGTAGAAGGTCCAAAACCAAATTTAACCATATTATTACTATTGGTTTAATTAATTCTATAAAAAAAAATCAATGGAGAAACGACAAAATAAATTGCCCGACTTTATTTCTTTTCAAATATATGTTTTGTTTTGATTTTTTTTTTTCTTCTATAAAAGCAAACAATCAAGTTCTATTCGAATTTAAATAGGTTTAATATATATGTACTTACTTTAACTTAATAATTTATATTTACTTAGTATTTAATTTTTTTTACCTAATTGATATTTAAATTTAAAAACCGTAAATTAACTTGGTACTTTTTTTAGGTACCTGACTAACATTGTTAAAATATGTTGACATGGTATTAGCGTGGCATTGACAATCAACATCATGATGACACATGTCACCCTCACAATTTAACACGTAAAAAATAAAAAAAATTATTTATTTTTGGTCATATTTTAAAATGTGAAGTTGTCAAGTGTCACCATTTTATTGGTTGCCAGTACCATGTCAACGTATTTTAATAGTGTTAGTTAAGTACATAAAAAAATTGTACCAAACTGACTTACAATTTCTAAGTTTAGGTACCAATTAAGTACTAAGTATAAGTTACCAAG